>CAOLHI010000521.1:0-600000 GCA_948474755.1 Ctenosaura bakeri | reverse complement strand
TTTACGTGTCTACTCAGAGTAAGTCCCAGCTGCTTTCAATAGGACTTACTTCTAGGTCAGTGGATACAGAATTGTAGCCTTAGGCTGAAGTCTTATACTCATTGACCTGGAAGTAAACACCATAGAAATCAATTGTGAGTCAGCATCCATTGGCTTGCGTTGTTAGTCTCACTATAGATTTAAAGGACGCAACTGCCCCCTACAAACAAGTTACAAGGCAACATTTCTGATTAAATCTGAATTGTTTTAAAGAACACCAAAATAAAATGACCAGATCACTAAATTCAGCTTTGCGATGAGAATCTGGCTCATAATTCTGAAGCTGGTTTAACCCTTCATTCACAGATACTAAAACAGTGCATGAATTCCATCTTGCACACTTTGTACTATACGACCTACCAATATATAAGCCTCTTTTTCATTAAATCTGCCTCAGTCCCAGTTTCTCACATCCTTCCCCAGAAACAGAAAAATGCGAAGTATGTAAGGTGTGCATTTTGTGTGGCCTATTTTCAGATCTTAGAAGAGCTTAGAATGGCAAGTTTAGACTTCAATTTATAGAATATCCCAACTAGGGATCTGGAAAATTGTAATCCAAAAGTTAACCTTCCCAAGCTCTGACCTTGCCAATGTGTGCATTACACTGAATGCCATTTAAATGTGTTCTGTAGAACAAACGTGAGTTTGTAACATAACCAGCCAACACTGCTGTCTTTCAACGGGGCACACCATTTGCTGCACTCATTCATTTGTTACAGTGGTACAGAATTTAAAATTGTTGTTGTTATGTGCCTTCAAGTTCTTTCCGACTTATGGTAATCCTAAGGCAAACTTATCACTTAGTTTTTTGGGCAAGATTTGTTCAGATGGGGTGTGCCTTTGCCTTCCTCTGAGGCTGCGAGAGTATGACTCGCTCAAGGTCGCCCAGTGGGTTTCCATGGCTGAACAGGGATTCAAAACCTGATCTCCCAGACTTGTAGTGCAGTGCTCAAACCATTATACCATGCTGACTCAATCCATAAAAAGCATAAATAACCATAAATGTTTGCAACTGTATCTTGTCAGAGGAAGACTTTTACATCATAACTGCAGTTATTAAGTGAGGTCAGGGCCAGTCAAAGACATTTTTACACCTGCGGTGAAGTTGCAAATCATGCCTTTAACCACTCAAGTGAAAGTGTATAGTATCTAAAGCCAGACAGGCTATTTTGGCATCCAAAACAGAACATTCCATGATCATTCCTCCCTAACCTTATTTCTAAATCTATAATAACTATCAATTGAATAACGAATAACTTACTGCCCTTTCAAAACATCCAAAATCTTGCCTGAGGCAGCCATCTCAATCTAACTAACGGTAAAGCTGAATGAGGCACTTCCCTTTAATAAGCCAGCATATGTGAACTATATGTATTACTAGATATGTATTGCAAATCAAATTATGTAAAATTAGTATCATTAAATGAGTCGATCATTAATTACATTATCATACATCTGGAACCAGTGCAAGCCAGATGGGTTTCCTTAAACTCTACATATGACAAGGACCAAAAATTACAAATGATGTCACATGTGTGTTAAATACTTAATAGTCACATTTTTCAATTCTTCAGACTGCAACCGATGAAGGAAGAGAACAGGACAGCTATCATGGTACATAGGAAGAGAGAGTTTAACCTTTTACCCAAGGTGACTAGAGAGTCAATCAGAGAGATTTTGCTATCTGAAGTGGAGCCAAAATCAGCCAGTTTATTTTGGGACACAAGGCAGAAAGTCCCCTTGTCCTGGCAGTACAGATACAATACCAGCAATGTAAACAAGCAAGAAATTGCTAACTTTTGTGACATCCACACTTTGCTGCTTCAGGTGGCTACCTCAGTTTGCATAAATGGTAGGCCTGGCCTTCCCTCAGGTTGGAATCTTGTTGGTGACATACTTCAGTGTAAACACCCTTACGCCAGCAACTGTACTTTTCAGACCACTGTGCAAATATCATATCCTGATTATGACTACACAAGTTGAATTCTTCTGGCATTGCTAATTGTGCAAGCAGTTGTGTTTTTAAGAGCACTGTGCAAGCACACTTTGGCCATTTGCATACTACACTGTTATAGTGGTATTATTCCATTTTCAATATCCTGTGGAATTCTGAGGTTTGTAGTTTCCTGAGGCCAAAGAGCTCTCTGGCTGAGAATTCTAAAGGCCCCTCCCTAAACTGCAAGCCCCAGGATTCCATAGGATATTGAAAGTGGAATAATAACACTATAAAACAGTGTAGTGCAGAAATGGCCTTTGACTGGAAGCCTTTTCAGTGTTGTACAATGGAAATATGAATCAGCATGACAAAAGTTGTACAGTCACTTGGGCAATGGTGCTATCCATTATTTGCTCCTTAGGATGGAGCCATGGCAGTTAAACTGGTACCACACTGCTATAAGTAATTGTGCAGTGAGGCTACTTCCTATGTCGTACTGAATTCATTGGGACTTCCTTTTCCATAGACCAAAAGTAAAGGACAACTTGGCTCCCTGCTCTGCTGGATTTGTGAAGAACCAGGTCACCTCTGTATTTCAAGACTTTAAAAAAAAACTTGGCCTTTTGGGTCTGCAAAGTGGGGTTCTTATGAAGGTTAGCAAAAACAAACAAGGGAACTTCTTCCTCAAACTGGCAGTAAAGAGACCACACAGCACCCAAAGAACAGGGGAGTCTGTTATTTGAGAAGAGGATCACTAGGATTGATAGAGGGAAGTCAAAGCTGAAGTTCTGCATGCTAAGCCAGCAATATGGAATGGAGCCATATGCCAGAAAATTTTTCATTGTCACAAATGAGCCGTATATATAGAACATACACATACACACACACACACGGTAAGCATTTCCTGCTTAGTCAATTTTAAACTTTAAAAGGGGATTTTTTTTTTTTTTTTTGGCAGAAGAAAGATTGTTTTAACTAACTTGTCAGACTATTATTAAATAATCATTTGGCCATGGAGAAAAATATAGGCCTTTGGAGTTTAATACTTTTCATACTTGTATTCTGCTTTTTTTTAAAGAGAAGATTCTTTTATGCAAGGCTACTAAAATTGTCTTCCATTTCCTCGATCAGTCTGTGGCACATAATCAGTAAAACCATATCATTTAAACAAATACCGTAACTTATAAGTGCACCTTCTTGCAGCTGCCTCCCATTAGCGGCTATAATTTAACACACACCTCAACTGTAAAAGCTGTGCACAGTTTGAGGCGGTTAGATTGTTTAAATGTGTAGAAAGATGAAAAATAATGCTGTGGACTGAAATAGTTATGTTATACAGGTATTGTGGAAGAAACAATATTAATTGCCATACTGCTTTTTATAGATTAAATTGTTTTAATAGTGAAATGGGCTTGATTCAGGCCATTTCCGCACTACACTCTTATAACGGGATTATTCCACTTTCAACATCCTATGGAATCCTGGGGTTTGCAGTTTGGGGAGGGGCCGCCTGGCCCCTCCCGAAACTGCAAACCCCAGGATTCCATAGGATGTTGAAAGTGGAATAATCCTGCTATAAAAGTGTAGTGCGGAAATGGCCTTAGGATTCTGCTACTGGGCTGGTGGAAGTGAACTTCACAGCCTCCTTTCCAACCTTGCACGGCAGGTCCTCCAGTGTCCTAAAATGCTACATGGGAAAGTTGGGGGACTGTATTGAATGGGGTGAACTTTGGTGTGTTGGGGGAAAGGGAAGATGGGGATATCCCTGAAAACTGGGTAGAAGCACTTTGTATGAGAATTGCTATTCTGTCCATGAAAGACAAATCCTGAATTCAAGCCATATGTATGTGAGACAGAGGCCTATTAGTCCTGGTTAGAGTAGACCCACTGATTGAATGGAATTTATCCATATGTTTACTCACCATTCAACCAGTGATTGAGTGAATCTACTCTAGTTTGGACTAACCAACAGGATGCGAGGCAGACTGTGCGCACGTAGGTCCATTCTCTATTTACATATTGATAGATCCAGAGTTTGGAAAAGTTACTTTTGGACTATGGCTCACAGAACCTGTGCCTGGGGATTCTGGGAATTGTTGTCAAAAAAGGAATTTTTGCAATTTCTGGGATATATTTATTATTAGAATAAAATTGAAATATTTATACCCTGCCCTATATCAAAAGATTGCAGGGTAGATTACAAATAACATTAAAATAGGGCCTTTTCCACAGCTTACCTGGGTCTGTGGTTGTCCCAGCATCATCTCAGCAGTGGCTTTGCCAGGATGGGAGTATAGATGCCAGTGCTCCCTTCTGCACCAGCTCGCTTGCTGTAGAAGGAAGTGCAATGGTGCTGCCTCTTCCTGCCTCAGTGCAACTGAGTGCTGTCCCAGGCTGTGCTGGGGCAGGAAACTCAGTCATTGTGCTTCCAGGGCCTCCCCAGCTGAGGTATGTGCAGGTGTGCAGTGGGATGGCAGCTTGATCACCAGTCATTAATGGAGAAAACATGTCAACGATTTGCGGCTCAGTCATACTGCCTGGGGATGGGAGAAGGACGAGACTCAATGACATCATGCATAAGTGTTGTTGCGGTCCCGTCCTTCTCCTGTCCCTATGGTGGGTTGGGAAGGTAGAGCAGAAAGGGTTTAAGTAAAACAGTTTAAAACAATTAAAATAATCCAAATAAACTAAAACATCAAATATCAAAATGAATTAAACATAGATTTAAGGGATTTAAAAGTTTTAAAAACTATGTACTGCAGTATTTGGGATGAATTAATGAGGCCTTAATGAACAGCCAAGTTTTCACTTCATGCCTAAATGAAGCAAGTGTTGGGGTCCAGTAAGGACCTCCAAGAGGAGGGTATTCTACAGTTGGGGTGCCACAACTGAAAAGGCCCTCTCTATGCTCCAGTACAGTGTGTATTGTCCTCAGTGGTGGTACACAAAGGAGGGCTCCTCTTAGCAGATCTCAATCCTCAGGCAGGCACAATAGGGAATGGCAGTACTTCAAATATTGAGGTCTCAAGCCTCATCACAAGCACCCGGAATTCAGACTAGAAACATACTGGCAGACAATTTATTTATTTATTTGGCTGTAACTAGCACAACAGTCAAAGCTGGCACCAAGCACTCTGAGCCACAGATCTACTTGGACCTCCAGTGACAGGTACAGATTTAAGAAAGCCTCCAAGCTTTGCATCCACTCCTTCAGGGGGGTGCAACCTCATCCAGGACAGGCTGTTTACTCAGCTTGCAGACCCAAGAACCACCATACACAGAGCCTCCATTTTATCATTGGCTCTCTGTTATTACAGCGTCCAGGCACTGGTCCAGCACTTGCACAGCCTCAGTTGACTCCAATGACAAGGAGAAATATAGCTGAGAGTCATCAGCATACTGATGGCACACCATTCCAAACTCACTTATGACCTCATCCAGTAGCTTCGTATTGAACAACATGGGGTATAATATGGAACACTTTGGCACCCTACAGCATAATAGCCAGGGAGCTGAACAGGAATCCCCCCTGCTATTCAATGGAACCAGCCCTCTGGGTAAGAAAGGAACCACTGTAGAACAACACCTCCTGCTATCATCCCAGAAAGGGATCCAGGAAGATCAACGTGGTAGCACTTCCACTGTCTTTCCCCTGGAATGGACTATCAATCAGAGCAACTAAGTCCATTTCAGTGCCATACTTTGACTTGAACCAGAATAAAATGGGCCCAGTTAATCTGTTTCCTCAAAAATGCCTGAAGTTGCCCAGCTACCACACACGCAAGCACTGTGCCCAAAAAAGGAAACATTTGCAATAGAGCAACAGCTCTCATATACTTCTGGGTTCAGGAAGGTCTTCTTCAGGAGAGGGCTCACTACAGCCTCTTTCAAGGCAGCAGAGACCTCTGCCTGACGTAGTGAGGAACAACCAGCCCCTGGACCCACCCAGTCAATCCACCCTGCTAGATTTTATCAGCCGAGATGGGTAAGGGTCAAGCTTACATGTGGTGGGACAACCACTTCAACCATCTTGTCCACATCATTAGGTCACGGTAACAGAAACGGTCCCATGAAAACTGTCCAGACAGTGCACTGGACACCTCCCTATGCTTTGTAATAAGTGTGGTGTCAGGTTCTAATCAAATGCAAGCCACTTCCTCCTCAAAGTACTTAGCACATTTTTCAGAGCATGTAGTTGTGGGTTGCATACCTGATCTCTCTGGGCCAATGTCCAAAAGACTCCTCACACTTGGAATAATCCCACTGGGTGGGAAGCTGATGATGCAATAGTGGTGTAAGATGATATTTTGGCCTGCTTCCCTGCTGCATAGAAAGCACAACAAAAACTCCTTTCCAAATGCTGATTTCCAAAAGCATTTGCTTAGAAGAGAGAGGTCTATGCATATGCCAAGGACACCCAATTAAAAATATGATTATATGTTGTCAGTAATCATGTCAAAATGACTTCTGGGAACTTCATCCATTGGTTGGAGCTGCGGATCTTTGAAAGCAGTCAGGTTAGAAGGACACTCTTTTCTCTGGCTGTGTTCGGCCTGATTATATATTGGCTTGCTTAGCCAAGAGATAAAAAAGCCATTCTCCCATGGATACAGCTCCTTCAATCTGTGTGAGCCAGCAAACAACTCAAAATTCTCAACTCTGGTTTCTTAGGTTGTCTGAACTGGGAAAATATGACTATTGCTTTTGGAATGGGCCAGGATACCAAATATCAGTTTGGGATAGGTTTAATATTGTGGTTTTTTCATACTGTTAACTGTAATATTTTGATTTGGATGAATCAAGAATTTTTACCTGCTTTTTAAAATGACTGTACAAAGAAGATGTGAGCACAGCTGAAAGTTTGTTCATATTTCTACTTAATAAGCCAATATATAATTATCTAATCACCTTCTTCCCCACAACAGCTCCAGAACAGATTTTCCTGGCAGATTCTCTCTGAAGAACTATGCTTCTGCATTTAAGCATATCTGGTCTTCAGGCTTTCTGTTCTCTTTAACTGATGCAGCTACCAATGATTTATCCCTGGTTAATCTCTTTAGTACCTGTTGAACATCAGAGTATTTCTCAATTCTTTTTGAAGTTCCTTGGTGGGTTTGTGAAGAACATATCATTTCAAACTGAGATCTTGGCCTTCTCCCACTGTAGATTGCCAAAGGCAATTTCAAAAGCAGAACTGATATCCTTGCGTAAGAAATTTCATATGTTACAAACCAGTCTTGAATGAGCCTCACTTGCTGGTTCAAGCATCCATCTAGTTTCAAGATGATGAATAAAAAGAATCAGTGTGAAGACTGTTGTTGGTTAGGGGCTATCTCATATTAAAAATTCATGGGGAAGTAATCATCTGACTGCCTGTGGAATACTGTTTGTATTTTTTATGAATTATGTACAGGACCTATAAACAAAGGCAGAACTTGGATGACCCAGAGGCTTCTGTAATCTGCTGTAAGATGAACCAACTATAATTTGAAATGGCCTTTGAGCAGAGGATTCATAAAGCAGAGCAGTTATAATCTGAATTTGATTTGGTTACTCCAGCTGACCTCAAAAAAATCTAAGACACAGCACACAGTCATGAGTAGCCAGATGTATTCCTTTTATGTGGACTTCCTCTCTGTGACAAATTGATCCGATCTGTTTCAGGAATCTGGGACAGATTACACCATTATAGTGTTATGATTCTATCCTATGGAATCCTGGGGTTTGCAGTTTGTGTGTGTGTGTGTGTGTGTGTATCTGCCTTTAAGTTGTCTGCCAATTCACGGTGACTGCATGAATTTCATAGGGCTTTATTAGGCAAGGAACCATCAGAGATGGTTTTGCCAGTTCCTTCCTCTGAAATATAGCCCACAACACCTTGTTTCCCATCCAAATACTAACCAGAGCTGACACTGCTTAGCATTCAAGATCAGACAGGTTCTGTTGACTTTAGGCCAGGAGGGGTATTTAGAATTTTCAGCCAGAGCACTCTAGTGCCCCACCAAGCTACACCAGGTGAAGCTGAATCATAGTGTTATATTTATGTGATGTGGAAGACCCCCAGGTCTTGCAAAGGGTATGTTGAAGAGCATTCCAGAATGCCTGAGGAACTTTTTCTTTTCTGTTTTAACAGATTCCTTTTAGTCTCGATGTATCAGCAGCTTCCTTTTGGAAGACTATTGAACCATGTATCACAATATCTCATTTCCAGAGGTGATTTTATGGAATAACAGACATCCTCACATTTTTCTGATAGGCATGGGGAAACTGGTGTTACAATCAAATAAAGTGAGGTATTCCTTTTACTGAGAGCCAGCACTGTATAGTTGTTTGAGCATTGGACTATCAGGCCATTTCCGTACGACTCTATTATAGTGCTTTTGTTCCACTTTCCACATCCTATGGAATCCTGAAGTTTGCAGTTTAGGGAGGTGCATTTAGAATTCTTAGCTAGAGAGGCTGCTGGCCTCCCTAAACTATAAACCCAGAATTCCACAAGATGTTGGAAGTGGAATAATAGCACTATAACAGTGTAGTGCAGAAATGACCTGAATTTGAAGACCAGGGATTAAATCCCTGCTCAGCCATGGAAATCTACTGGGTGATCTTGGGAAAGTTACACTCTCTCAGCCTCAGAGGAAAGCAAAGGGAAACCTTGCCAAGAAAACCCCAAGATAGGTTGCATTAGGGTCACCATAGGTAGGAAATAATCTAAAAGCACACTTCAATAAAAGCAAATTGTGCTTGCTTGTTTAACATGGTATCTCCCATGGACACTAATACTAATACTCAAAATTTGCTTCACTGGTTCACTCTGCATTCTTAGTTCAAACACAGTCTCTATCGCCATTTACAGAAGGTGATGGAACATGCAGAGTGATAGTCTTGTAAACAATTGTATCCAACGTTATGCTAATAGATAGTGTTATCCTTCCAGTACTTGTGTAACCACTAGTGGAACAATTAGCATGATCAATGCATAGCCCAATCAAGTTATAATGAATTGTACAATATCTAGTATGTGGACTGTGAAACAGCAAATGAGTGACTTGTGGAATTGCTTGTGAAATATTTTAGGAAACAGCTTGTGGAAGTGAAAGTTGAGTTGTGGACCTCTTTCAAAAAAGGTAAAAAATGCAATACTAACAGAAATAAATAAATAAATACATGCATGCATGCATGCATACACACATATATTTTAAGTTAAATTCAAGCTCCAAATTCAAGCTCCACTCTCACAACTATTTCCAAGGGGACAGAAAAGATGTAAAACACAGCATAAAATAGAATATCACCCTTGATTATTAACACATCACAATGAAGCTTTGGTAAATGTTTTTTAAACATAGAATGCCACTTGAATAGCAGTTTGAATACCCTGTAGATAACTCCAGAAAAAACTAGCTTAGAGAAGCTAAAGAGTAGCAAAAACCATCATCAAGATGACAAGAATATAATCCATGTTAGTATTAGATCATAATATACCATGGTAGAAAAAGATAGGGGTTAAATAGGGTCATTAGAAATTATTTTGGGTAGTTTGTACTGCCACTTGCTACTCTTTGGAATTGCTCCTAAAATCTAATGCCCCTTCCTTGAAGTAGCTGGGAAGGAAAGTGGTAAACTGCATTGTGTATATAATTAGAAATTAGTCTTTTCAAATACTCTGAGTTACTAAAGTTTAATTCCCTTCTAGACCAAGGGAAACTGTTAACAACTCATAATAGGGTAAAATTCATAACAAATGGAATATATTTAAGGGTGATATATTCTCCATCAGAATAAAAGTATTTTTAATAGGTGACCCCCACGTGTGATTCCATTGAAAATTATATTCAACCCTATTGTGCCCGACATGTGTTTTCTGCTTTATTATAGCCATCCTTGCAGCCCATAGATCTGTGGGTGGTCACAATAACTTTGTCTGAGCAGCCAGTACATACACTTTCAATCAAAATCTTGTCAGACGATCTTCAGGAATCTGCCACAATGGATGGGGAAGACGGAGAGTCTCTCCCACCTTTTCTAGATCAAATTCTTTCTGCTTATAAGATGCATCTGCTCTCACAAGGTTTCAAGAATAAAAAGTTCAGCTTACCACGGGCCTGCAATAACAGCATGGAGGTTTTCTTCTGGGTGGCCTAGGAAGCTCTGTTTGTATTTGTTTATCTGTCTAACTCTTGATTTCTGTCAAACTGCATACGGCATCACCAATACATAACTCTGCCCTCTCACAAGCTGCTTATTTAAAGGCATCCATTCCTTACACATTTAGAAAGAATGTATAAAGTTGGAGTTACTAACTCTCAACATAGCTACTGACAAAGATATTAAGCAGACACTTTTTAAAAGTATCTTTCACATAATGCCAAGGAAAGTAATGTAGAGGAGAATTAAGTTTCTGGTTGAAACAGCCAACAAAGGCAACATAGGTTTTTTTTTTTATCCTAAGCCAACTGAGTAATTTGAGCTAAAATTATAACAAATTCTGTAATTGAACAATAAACGATGAACTGGAAAGAGATAAAACATTCCCAAGTGAATTCATTCATCATGAGAAATTTTGCAAAATGTGAGAGTTGGATTTCTTTATAAGATTGAGTAATTTTGCTCTTCTGAGCACAGAATCAAGTGCTTATGGGCTACATTCTCATGCTTTCTTATGTATTCTTGCAAAAATCTTGAGTTAGGATATCACATTGAGAGCCAGGAACAACTGAACCTTCAGTTGCATTATTCAGAAACTAAACTGCTAATTAAACTAAAAGCTAATTATAACAATTTTATAACTGAATTTAGGAAATCTTTAATGAAAATACTAATTAGAAAACATAGACTTGGTACATATTAACAGGATTGTTTTGGGATGTAGCACAAAGAGGCTAAGAGTTCTAAGCAGGTGTGTGTGTGTGTGTGTGTGTGTGTGAGAGAGAGAGAGAGTGTGTCTGAGAGAGAGAGAGAGGGAGGGCAGAGTATTATAACAAGAAAAAGATTTGTTCTGTTATTTGTAGAGAGAATATATATTATTTTTTTTAAAATAAGAGCATGTTTAATACTTATTGTAAAGGTAAAATTATCAGTGGAAAACTGTCTATATATTTTTCAGTATTTAAAAATCAAATATATTAAACCTTCATAGTCATAGAAGTACTAAATGTAATAAAAGTAGTACATTTTGTGACTATAGATATATTAAACAAATCATGATCAATAGAAAAGCAGTTTTCTGAGTTCTAACATCAAAAAGATAGTAGCATAGTGTCCGATAAAGCGTTACCTCAGTATCACGTGTGAGGACACACAGATGCAAAGATGTACTGAAATTTGTAAAGCAGAATCAGGGTACTTGACAGATTGTTCTCTAAAATGTTCTAGTGGTACAGGTTTCTCTTTGACATGAACATTAAGCATCATTACAGAAGTTCAGAAACTTTCTTTGGTACTCACAGTCTTTAAATGCAAGTGCCGGATCTCGGTGAGGCAACACTTGGGAGATTATATGTTGTAGAGATTCCAAGGTTCTGTCCATCTCGGTCCCTCTTTTTCCAGACTGCATCCAGCAAGTGTCCACATGCCTGACTTTGTCCGGTGGAGTCCTGAATTTATGCAGTTCATTGATGAACTGGATTACCAAAGAATCTCTTTCAACATCTGCCAATCAGACATTGCTCAGATTCAAAAGACCCTTCAGGGGGTCCCCCTCCCTGGCTTGCTTATCTTTGTTGGAGGCTGAGCTAATTAGCTGGAGAGGCAGACTGACAGAGTCCTTCTTATGCTTTCTTCTGTTCAATACACCCACCTACTGGCTACTTGGAGAAGCTAATCATGTGAAAGGCATCTCTTCTTTTCATCCTGACATAGACTGAAGCTGCTGAACCAGACAAATTTGGGGTTTCTGCTGATTTCATAAGAATTCACCTACTATGCTGAAGGGATAAAAACATGACCTGGGAAAAACTGAAGATTAATATTGGATTCTGCAGATCACACAGGCTTTAAAATTCAAGCAAAATTCCCAATATAAAATAAAAAATTGCACATGTCAATAGGAATAGCTTTCCTTCTCCACCAACAGCAATTTTGTGGTGATGAATATTCCCCAAATGATTCAAGCACATTTGCAGCACAATCCTATACCTTTCTACCCAGAAGTAAGCCCTATTGAATCAAATGGGATTTACTTCTAGATAAGTGGGTGCTATGCTCCAGGACTTCTTGTTTGCCTTGGAATTGTATCATAAAATCATCACAGCATTATTGTGCAGAAAAGCATTGTTGCTTGATCAAATTTGAAAATGGTGTGGGTAGCTGTTTGAATTCAACAACTTTTAGGTTTTTTTTTTCTTTTTTCTTCTGGTGAAATATTATTTTGAAGTCTTTTATTTTAAAGCTGAAATTCTATGTGCAGTAACTCCCAAATAAGTCCCCGTGAAATTAGTAGGATTTCTGTGAACACATTTATACTATAGCCGAACAAGTTGAACACCATGAGATGCCGTTGGACTAAGTTCCCAAAAGTCCTAGTCAACATAGTCAATAGGTAAGAGGTGAGGGGAGTTTCAGTCCAGCATCATCTTAAGGGTTACAAGTTGTCCATCCCTATTTTACAATATCAGGCTGAACTTCTTTACAAATGTGTCTGCCCCCTGCTAAAACCAGTGGATCTAGGATACTGATTTGAGCCTGTAAACTTAGGCTGTTTCCACACGATAGGGCTGTGCTGCTTTTGGGACAGGATGGCAGTGCTTGACAGGTCGTGCTCCTGCATGACGTTGTAGCCAGCCTACTGCCATCCTGTCCCCAAGCATCTTGCTTGAGCAGTTTTCACAAAACAGAAAAAAATCCATTTTGCACCTGCAGTTTTTTCCCAGAAGGATACAAGCACTCAACCTGGCGGTTGGGGAGCAGGTGAGGAAGCAGAGGAAATAAGCACATAATAGGTAGAGAGGTGGTACAGGAATACCTGGCCACACTGGATGAAGTCAAGTCTCCAGGGCCAGATGAATTGCATCCTTTGATATTAAAAGAGCTGGCAGAGGTCATTTCGGAACCGCTTGCTATAATTTTTGAGAAATCTTGGAGGACAGGAGAAGTTCCAGCAGACTGGAAGAGAGCAAATGTTGTCCCCATCTTCAAGAAGGGAAAAAAAGAGGACCCCAATAATTATCGCCCAGTCAGCCTGACATCAGTACCCGGAAAGATCCTGGAGCAGATCATTAAACAGTCAGTTTCTAATAATTCAGAAAGCAATGCAGTAATCACGAGAAGTCAACATGGATTTCTCAAAAATAAGTCATGCCAGACTAATCTTATCACTTTTTATGATAGAGTTACTAGCTTGATAGATGAAGGGAATGCTGTGGATTTAGCATATCTCGATTTCAGTAAGGCCTTTGACAAAGTTCCCCATGACATTCTTGCAACGAAGCTAGTAAAATGTGGGCTGGACAGGGCTACTGTTAGTTGGATTTGTAATTGGTTGACCGACAGAACCCAAAGGGTGATCATGAATGGCTGCTTTTCATCTTGGAGAGAAGTGACTAGTGGGGTGCCACAGGGTACTGTTCAATATTTTTATCAATGACTTGGATGAAGGAATAGAGGGCATGCTCATCAAATCTGCAGATGACACCAAATTGGGAGGGGTTGCTAATACGTCAGAGGGCAGGATCAAAATTCAAAATGACCTGGATAGATTGGAGAGCTGGGCCGAGGCTAACAAAATGAAATTCAACAGAGAGAAATGCAAGGTCCTACACTTAGGTAGAAAAAATGGAATACAGAAATATAGGATGGGGGACATGTGGCTGGATAGCAGTATGTGTGAAAGGGATCTAGGAGTCTTCATAGAAGATTAATGTTCATGCTGAACATGAGTCAGCAGTGTGATGCGGCAGCCAAGAAAGCCAATGCAATTCTCGGCTGCATCAATAGGAGTATGGTGTCTAGATCGAGGGAGGTACTGGTACCACTCTACTCTGCTTTGGTTAGACCTCGTCTTGAATACTATGTCCAGTTCTGGGCACCCCAATTCAAGAAGGATATTGACAAGCTGGAGCAAGTCCAGAGGAGGGTGACCAAAATGGTGAGAGGCCTGGAAGCCATGCCCTATGAGGATAGACTTAGAGAGCTGGGTATGTTTAGTCTGCAGAAGAGAAGGTTAAGAGGGGACATGATAGCCATGTTTAAATATTTGAAGGGATGCCACGTAGAGGAAGGAGAGGGCTTGTTTTCTGCTGCTCCAGAGACCAGGACAAGGAGCAATGGATTCAAGCTGCAGGAAAGGAGATTCCACCTGAACCGCAGGAAGAACTTCCTGACAGTCAGGGCTGTCCGGCAGTGGAATGTGCTGCCTCGGCGTGTAGTGGAGTCTCCTTCCTTGGAGGTTTTTAAGCAGAGGCTTGATGGCCATCTGTTGGGAGTGCTTTGAGGGTGTTCCTGCATGGCAGGGGGTTGGACTGGATGGCCCCTGTGGTCTCATCCAACTCTACATTTCTATGATTCTATAATCTCATGGCACTCCTGTCCCTCCTGGCTGTTCAGAATCTGCAGAAATCCAATGATGACGCTTCCTTCTGTAGCACAGCAATGGAAAGTGCCTGACTTTGTTGTGGAAGGAAAAAGCAGTACCATTGCACTCCATTCCGCATGGAGCAAGCAGGTGTAGAGGGGAGAACTGCTGACATGCTCCCTTCCGGACCCGGGCTTATAGCATAATGAAGAGCACTGTCGTGCAGAAAGGACTATAGTTGCCTGTAGCTGATTACATTAATCGCTTTCTAATTGCAAGTTTTTAAAAGGTTTTATTCATACAGTTATTTATCACACTGACAAAAAGACAAGCCCACAGACAATGCACAACACAATACCCTCCACAATACCCTCCAACATTTCGATTGAAATCAGGACACATAGGGCCAACCAACACCAGTTATGGCAAAAGTTATTAACGAGGAGGAACACCCAAGGTAGGAGAGGCTGCAGCAATTTGTTCTGGCTGAGCCTGCCAGGAAGGGCAAGATTCTTTCCCTTTCTCTTCTCTCCTCGCTGCTGAATTGAGTGCAAAGTAGTTCCACATTTTTAACTTCATTTGTGCAATTGAAATAAGCTGATGACAGGAAAAAGGAAAGGAAGAGACAGCAATGAGGACATGTTAAAAGTAGCTGCATAAGTGAGATGACAGAGGATTAATTGGGTCTGTCCGTACCAAATTGTGACAGTTGGAGAGAGTCAGAGAAAGCCACGCCTGAGAAGCAAAATCAATACACTGCTCTTTCAAAAACCAGTTGTAAAGCATGCATATACAACTGAAACAGTCTTCAAAGCTAACTTCAGTTTTAGGGACTGAAGGCCGGACAAAACAATGTAGCCTCGGGTGTCCACCAGAAGCTCCGCAGGATAGAATCACCTTTTGACTTCCCTTGGGAAAATGCTGCACAACTATGTTGCTACTGACAAAGCCCCGCTTTGCATATTCACTAACCAAGCCTTATAGGGTGGTAGAATATACAACCAGGCTTCCACTGAGAATCTCAGATGCTGGGTTGATTCATATCCCAACCACAAATGGTTTAAGGCTTTGTATGTCAAAACGAGCAGCTTAATTTTAGCCTGCAAGCAAACTGGAAGCCAAAGCAGTTGATACAAGAATACATGGTCTCTGACGTACACAGAAGATACCAATCTGATCTCTGCAATTTTCACTAGTGGTAGCTTTTGAACATTTTTTCCCCATGGCAGCCCCCACTCTCAGAGTGCATTTGAGTAGTTTAATCAAGAGGCAGTTTAGACATTAACCATTGTCACCAAACTTGCCTTCTTTGGGAAAGGGTGCTGCTGGAACACCAATTGAACCTGTGGAAAGGCATTTCTGGTCACAGACGCTAGGAGCAATGGTGGGTCCAGAAGTGCCACCAAGATGTGAACTCCTTCATTCAGAGGGAGAACCACCTCATCCAGATTGGTACATCTACTAAGACCCACCTTAGCAATCATTAAAGCATTTTAAAGGATATTGTTATATGTAAACCTTTACCTCCTGCTGCATATCATAAAACTGAAGGGCAGTAAACAAATAAATGTTAACATGGCTTGAAACAATTTGAAAACTAGTGACAATAAGAATAATTTAATGAGACTTGAACTCTTAAGAGTTTTGTCCAGCAGGAAAAGAAAATATCCTATAGGAAACCATATTTTGTGCAATTGGCAACACACATTTTAAGCAGGAACAAGTAATGAAGAAATCAAGTAGATGAAAGAATAAAAAGAAATGGAAAAAGAATTAAAGGGATTTCTGTTAGCTTTTAGTAAAATAGCCTTATATTAATAATATAGTATTGGGACTATGTTAGCAGTACATTATTACCTGATTACTCTATCTGTGACCAAGGAGGATATATGCATGAAGAAACATTTAGCTGTTTTGGATCCAACTGTGTTCTTTGGGTATTGCACTCCTTTTGCACCATGGCTGCAGGGTTCACTGGGACATTGCATTACCAGATTTTGTAATTATTTTCAATATTACACAAATTCTGTCAATTCTACTTTGTTCCACAAGGCCATCATACTTCAGAGATAGTGGCGGTGTATCTTAGTGTCTCAGTGCAGCTGTATCTGTCACTTTCTATGATGCACTGCATAGTCACACAATTAACACATGATTCTGGGCAGATTGGGAGAAAACACCTTGCTGTTATGGGTCCTTTGTATTACTCTTGCATGGCAACTGTGGTGTGGGAAGTGGCACGAAGCATGAGCAGCTACTTGCCGGTCGCTTTCATGGAGAATGATAGGATTGGCTGCTATTTCCTCTGTGACAGCTAATGTTTAGAAGACAGCAGGAAACCAGGTGGATCAGACAATCTCCATGGCAAATATATGAAGGGATTTTTATATGCTTATCAATTTGGATAGTACCAGGATTTCCCTGCTTTTAGAATCCAACCTGATATAAGTTTCCACATTAAGTGCAACAGGGCTAATAAGCAAGAGCAAAAGGGCTCTACATATGTCTGTTAGTACAGGCACAAAGACCTTTTACATTCTGGCCAGATTTGTAGATAGTAAGGACATATGGCTACGTGAACACTGGGACTAGCCAGAAAGGTCTCTTCATAAGAGGGTTTCTTCCCATGTCAGGGGACAGCTGTTGTCAGAACCCTTGTAAATAATTACTCATCTGAGGATAGGGAAGGAAACACACTTTTAGCTAAAGGGAGAGCCAAATTAGTATTTGTATATGCCAAAAATAGCAGCCAGCAACTTGGAAGCAAGCCAGCTGTGAGAGAACTGAATGCATTTCTGAGGGATTCAGAGCCTCCTGTGCCCTTTCATCCAAACAAAACTATACTGACCTAGGGCTCCCCGATCCCAATGCTAGGAAAAGCAGGAAGTTGTTCAACAATATGAATGTAATAAATTTCTTGGCAGTCTACACATAGGTGGCAGAATAAAGGCTAAAGATGAAGGGGGTCTACAAAAATGGCTAGGCTTAATCTTATGAAGATTTAGGGATCAGGAAAATGCAGGGGAAAAGATGGGATGCTTGTAATTGCTTAAGAATAAAAACCATAAGGTCTCCCCACCAAAAATACTAAACCAAAATCAAGGAGTTTCTTCTCTCGAACCAATACTATGAGAAACATCACTTTCTGGAAGAATCAGAACTCCCTATATGTAAGAGTTATAATTAATTTCTCTATTTCACTCTGTAATTCTAACTTTGTAGTTATAAATAAGGAGGATAATGCTGAATATATATCAGATTATTTTTATTCCAGAACATCAACAGATCTGTACACAGTATTTTATCAGGAGCAGGAGTGTACGCAAGAGATTCCTGAGTACTTTTGCTCTGTTGACACTGAATTGCTCTGTTACTAAAGCATCCCAAACATTAAGAACATGGGTAAAAAAATCTTCTTATACCTCCACTATATATTTGCTAAGTCTATCAGGAACACTATTGACTTAACCTCCCTGTTTCCTGAAGTTCCCAGTAAATAAAGTAAACTTTTGTTTGAATCCACATATGAAATATAAATGGAGCACTGCAGAGTTCATCCTTTGTGTAAACTTTATGGTGACCTTTGATGGCTTCAGATATTTCAGGAATTCTGCTGTTCTTTTTAGAGATACATCATGCTACAATGCAGAGACTAAACTCTTCTCTTTTCCCACTTCCATCTCCAAAGAGGAATTTTATAATCTAAATAAAACTGAAGCTTAAGGACAAATGAATACTTACACTTATGGCTTAGAATGACTTTTAAATATATAATTTTTGCAGTGCAACCTTATATATGCTTCCTCAGAAGTTCCATTAAGTGCAATGTGGCTTCCTCCCAAGTGAGAGTGCATGGGATTGCAACATGAATCCCGCAAACTTCACTCCAACTGAAACAAAGGTTCAAATACTTGTACCAACATTTTCTCACATGAAACCTGTTAGCCCACAGAAGTTAAGAGAAGGAACATTCCAACAACAGAAGACTGGTTGTCCAAGCTGATGGACGTCAGTAGAAATGCCTAAATCGACAATTTTGTTGAGAAAAAAACTGGTAACATTTGTGAAAGATGGGGATCCGTTAACATATTTTTTTTGAAAGACAAAAATAATTTATTGGTTATGAATATTAGTATTTTGAATCACAGCAATAATAATTTTGAATATTAATATATTATAAAACTAGAATTGGAGGTGATTTTTAGAGAATATTTGACTAACAGATTGATTTAATACTGACATGACTGTATTTGTTCCTTCTTCTTGTTATAGGAAGGTGGTAATTATGTAGTTGTGTAGATAAGTAGTCTTGCAGTGTTGTGATGGGTAGGGTTACAGTGTGTTAGAAATAAAATAATAAAACAGGAAAAACTAAAGGTCTCACCTTTCTTCCCCTTTCTCAGTTTACTAATGAAGTGTCCAGGCAATCCCAGCTACTGAATAGCTGGATTTTGCTGTTTTGCATTTGAATTCACCAGGCTGCCCCTTCCAAAGCTCCTATGTACTGCATCCTCAATATCTCTGTGGAATCAGTCCATGTGCTGTGATTCTACGGAAATATAGCTGGTAGATAATATATGACGGGTGGCAAGTACCAGTTGAGTACACTGTGTTGTGCTCAGACTAACAGCAACATGTTTGGTTTTAGAAGTGGGTAGAGGAAGGTAACAATTAAGGATTTAAAATTTGCTAGTTGTTCATATTACTACCCTAGAAGAATCCAACTCACCCCTGCAAATCAAGCTACTTATCTTCAACAGCCTCATAGATACCCTGTATACTCCATACTATGTGGTACTTCTAGTTCTATTGGCACAACCTGAAAGTCAGTGTTCATTAAAATATTCAGTGAAACTCAGTTTAAAGTTAGAAAATGCTATGTGCTCTAAAAACTGTGGCACTCCAAGCAAGTGGCCCTGGCTACAAAGTTTTCAAGATCTTCTGTAATAGCTCTATAAGCTGAGGAATGCATGAGCAAAATTTATTACCAGTTGCACAGACCTGCTCAGAGATGGAGTGCCTGCCAGGTCTGTACAAGATCATTTTTATTACTTGTCAGTTTGAGCAGGATTTATACACGAAATCTTGGGGAATGGAGAAAAGGAAAAAAAAAATCAAATGTAAATTTCTGGGTTTAAATCTGCTATTTATAAGATCATCTAACTTTATTCCAGCTCAGAAACTGGTGATAAAGTGCTAGATCAGGTGTTGTAAAGACTTTAAAGCAATTTAGTTAGAGTGAAACTAAAAATGAATTTACAACTTAAGTACAGGTCTGAATTAACAACCACAAGTAGCTTAAGCCTGTGGATTTGTAACCGGTTTATACACGTGCAGTTTGGTCTCCTGCATGATTATAATTTCATTATCTTTTGTTAAACTTCACTTACACAAAGTACCACGGTATTGCATGCAGTGTATTTTCTAAGAAGTATGTACATGATTATAGCCTTACCTAGAACCAGGTGGCAATAGCAATAAACATTTCCTAGAGAGTAAGCTACACTGAATATAGTGAGACTTATGTCCACACGCACAGGATGGGACTGGAACTAAGCTAAAGTTACTTCTTCTAATTGCACCATCTAAGTAATGAAATGCTATAGATTAATGCCCTAATTTCCCTTTGCAATTCTTGTGTCAGGCTTTCTCAAACAGCAGCATGACAAGGTGAACTGCTCAAGCCCAGGCAAGGACTCTTATTTGTATTTCAGAAGGTGAGAATGGAGTTTCCCCCTTGTAGGATGGTTCTTAGCTATCACTTATTGGAAGCCAACTAGTATAACTGATTGGCTCCAGGGGTGGGACCTAGGCAGTGATGTGATGAAACAAAAGGGCAGCCCAATACCCAGCCAGGCAAATAAAAGAATCAGATTTACTTTTTCGCTATCATCTCATGCTGGGCAACATGACAGACCCTGGTAAGAGGGGACTGTCTCCTTATCCTTAAATTTGAGAGGCTTTCAGTTTGTGATAAGGGCACATGGTCATCCATCGTCCAAAGTAAAACAAGAATCACACTAGATACACTCATGATGTGGCTTACTGGGTTCACCTTCAGTATGCTTTTGGAGCCCAACCACTCTGTGGTACATTCAATATATTTAACTGACATTTAATCATCCTGTATAGAGCCAAAACATTTGGATTACAACTGAAAGAATGGAATTTGACATTAAGCAGAGATAAGTTTCTTTCTTTAATCTGTGTGACACAAAGGAATGGGAGAAAATATTTCTGCATGATGTCAGCCCCAGAAACTAGCTGCATCCAAACTTGACTTGATATTGTGCATGTTCTCTCGCCGCTGTTTGGTGTAAACGTTGGCTTCTCCTTTCTGCAGCCGCCGTCTGAGTGCAGCTTTTTGCTGTTTAGTCAGCTGACGCTTAATCTTCTGTCTGACCAGTTCCTGCAAGACATGTTTAAAAACTAGTAATTAATCTTGTCTGCATGTCACATCATACTCAAAACATGCTGTATATGCAGCAGTCACATCTAATAAATGAGTTCACAATTTAGCAAATTTTAATCTTTATTTGGTAATAAATGATTGGTTTTCTCTTGACATCTGAGAATAAATAACCTAGAAAAAGTGTGAAAACTGGTGGGTGTGTTTATACATCGAAAGGAAGATGTGCAAAGTCAGAGTGTACTTATTGCTCAGAAAGTCTTCAGAGTTTTTAGATATTTCTCCCCCTTGTGGCTGAGACTAGTAATGGGATTCTTAAACAAGTACCCATATATAGCTCAGAAATTCCAGTTGAACTTTACTACATATAAGAACTTGACAACACACATGCACACACAAAAATCAATCTAATGAACATTTATTTGGATACTCTAACATGGTTTAGCGGTTTTGGGCTGTCCGGAATCATGGCTCAGATACAAACAGACAGCTCTGCTTGGCCAAGACTGTGATGTATACAAGTGAATCTCAGGCCAACTGATGTATCAGGGACTGGTGCCATATTTATGCTCATTTGCCACAACTTTTTTTCCCCTTTCCTGGAAACTCACTGGGGACCACAGCCCATGGCTTGGGGCCTGGCACCACCTTTGAGCAGCACAGATGTAGATCACAGTATTGGGCTGGGACCTAGGAAAGCTAGGTCAGATCTCCAGACGCTCATGAAACTAAACAGACATCACTATTACTCCCTTTACTTTACAGGCACTCATCAGGATGAAATGGACCAGGCCCCAATTTACATTAGTTTGAGCTCTTTGGGAAGGATGAGATACTGAAGAAATAAGCAAGCAAGCTACTACCACCAATTTCTGCTAAGAATATGCTTACAAAGGAAGCAAGCAAGCAATCCAGTGTATGTTCTGGCCCTATATTCAATGAAGCTAGGAGATACTGGGTCCTTGGCTAAATGGGGGCATCAACCTCATCACAACTTATTTTGATTCATTGCCTCTCTAATACCTCAAGCTTACTATCTCTGAGTAATGTCAAACTCTCCATGCACTGAAGGGAAGACCAGAAAATGAAATATCACAGCTAAGAGTAGCAGAGCCTGAGTGGAGAATTTGCTAAAGCACAGGATAATACTTTTCCTCTTTTATCTTCTTAAACTGAATTTTTATCTTAAGGGAAGAACTCTCCGTGAGTGATCTCGCCAACAGAGCTTATTTTTCAAAAACACACATGCAACAATATTTGAGCAGTAAATTTCTGTGAGGAAAACCCCCCCAGGACCCTTACATCCTATTAGAATTTTTATTTTTGAGCTCCCTCCCATTACTTTTGTTCTTCTGTTAATTTTACACAGTAACTGCATCTGTTGTTGCAACCAATTTGCTTAAGATTCCAGCAAAGGAATTTAAAGGCTGCTTTCTAGCAGGAATTTAAAGAATTCAGGGGACAAAGAATCTATTGTTTCCAGTCCATCTCTTTTGTCAGAAGATCCTTGGATTGCAGAAGTGGAATTTGTTAACCTTTCAGACTGTATGCTTTAGCTCTGGTATGCTTTTCCACATGGTAATGCAAAGAGGTGGGGTGGGGTGTGGGTCCTTTGTCAGCCAGATTGCTCTAAATCTTATTGAAGAGGGTGAGATTGTTGCATTGGGCACCCATCAAAACAAAGCAGGAACAGATTCCAATTCTATCTCCATCTCTGCTTGTGGGAAGAATGTGTGGAATTTTTGTTCTGCAAAACAATCCCTTCTGCAATCCCTAATTGCAAAATTTAAGCTAGTACAGACAAAAACATCAGTTCAAGGCATTATTTTTTCCTAGACATTACAGCTATTAAAATGCATAAAGTGTATATGCATGCATATGCAGCCAGACAAGCACATGAAATAAGTAACAAGCTGTGTTAAGTTCCTATTTTTTTTTTAAAAAGGCAACCTACAAACCTCACACTTTAAACTTCTCTGCATTTTTCCCCAGACCAAGTTGCTCTATAAATTATACAGCCACTTGGAGGCACTCTTGTATAAATGGAAGCAATCACAGTTTAGTACAGGCGTGAAGGAATCTGAAATAAAGCAACTGCCAAGATAGTTAATAAGCCCTTTGTCCATTTCAGGGCAATGTATTTCCCTTGGTTGTGCATAGTGTGCAGTAAGTAAGGGAAACTGGAGGTTTCATTGAATTCTGCGGTCTATAGCAGCTGTGGAAGCATTGATATTGATATTATCCAATAAGAACACTACCCTGGAGGGAGATAAAATTAATGAATATTTTAAAAAACAATGTTATCTTGAATAAAGAATCCTCAATGACCTTCAGAGGTAACTATAACCGTTCATTATCTCAAACCCAAAGGTTCAGGTCTTCAAGTGAACTACCTCTTTTGAAGGTGGATTCAATTAGAAGATAAGTAATTTTTGCAAGCTTTCAAGTAATTTTAATGAAGATTTTGAAGTTTCTCGATCATTTAAGCTTAGGAATAAAGAAATAATAATACTATGACTTTCTTACTATGGGTCTCAAAGATCCTGCTTTTGTGTCACTCGGACTGATTCATCCCACAGCAAATAATGTGTTTCCAAATGATTCATAAAAAGTCCATTAAAGGCAGAATTACACTGCACAAGGCCTACTTGTGAACAGCTGTGCAGCAGCAGATCTGAGGGAACCGTGTCCTAGGCACATTATATGACTTACTGGAGGAATTGTTGAACGGCTTCCAGAACTACCTACTGAAGTCATGCTCGTAGTTCTTGTTCTGTGGTCATTGATGTGAAACAAGGCCTCTTTATCTCTGTAATACAGAAAGTATGTTTTTACTCAGACACTTTTAACCCAAATTTTATCCATTGCTGCTTCCAAAACAATTCTGCTGGAAAGATTTACCTTTACAAATATTTAACTATTTCATCAGAAATAAATGGATAATGGATAGAATCCACCAAGAAAACCAGCCATTCAAAACCTTCTGGAATGAAAGGGACTTACTGAACAGTCTCCTCAAGGGCATTAATTTATTATTAGATATGCACATTACTGACCCTCTTGTATTTTTTCATCTTTTACTTCTTGCAAACTTGCAGGAAGAGTGGCTTATGCAGACTCCACAAATGAGCAGCTGCTTGAATGCCTATGTTAGCCTATCATGGCTTGGATGATTACCTACACTGAATTTGAATGTGGCAGTCTCCTTTTTTCATCTCAGTCTTCCATCCAAGAAGCAAAGAAGTGTATAATTTCATTAAACAAGACACAGTCTGGGCAGAGTACTAAACACTTAATTAAACTATCCTACTAGTTCATCTGAGAGCAAGTGTGGTGTAGTGGTTTGAATGTTGGACTATAACCCTGGAGAGTAGAGTTTGATTCCCTGCTCGGCCATGGAAACCTGCTGGGTAACCTTAGGTGCATCACACATTCTCAGCCCCCTAAAAAACTGTGATAGGCTTGTCATAGGATCACCGCAAGTTAGAACCACCTGAAGGCACATAACAACAACAACTAGTTCACCATATTCTGGTGCACAGAACTGATGAAGAGTGAATAGCAACTGAAAGAAGAAATACAGGTGATTTGGTATAATTTGACACAATAAATGATTTGGATTTAATTTACAAGGAGACTGAATCAACCAGAACTGAGTTTACGGCATTATGAAATGATCAAGAGAAGTAAGGAGACTAAAGGCAGCATAATTGTAATATTGCCCCATGAAAAGTAATGGGTAACAACTGCGCCAGGGCACGATCAGTACAATGCATTCTAATAGCACTAGCTGGTCAGTCAGAACATTAGACAATGCGGGGGGGGGAGTGAAGTGCACATGCTAACATTTGAAATAAATCCGGTGTTTCTAATTTGAGAAAGGCCTGTTTCTTTTCAAAATCCCTAGTGCTTCAAAGGGGCTCATCTTTGAGAAAGAGAAAAAGAAACCAAGCATGGTTGAAAGCCTTTGAATGATCAATGTAAATCTATACCTGAATGGCCTGAATTCTTTGTTTACTGTGGACAAGTCAACCAGATCAGGGCATTCATCTTCATATTCTTTGTCAGCAGGATCTTCTCCTTGACCTGTCTGATCTTCAATTTTTGTGGATTTTTCAATTTTCTTTTTATCCTCAGAAAAATCAATTACAGAGCCTTCTGTGTTAGCCTCATCACCAGCAGCAGTAATTTGCCCTTCAGCTTGTTGTAAGGCGCAGCTGAGCTCCCGCAGCTCTAAACTTTGTTCACTTTCATCTGCACTATCCTCCTCGCTAGTCTGTACCAAAACTTCAGAGGCTTCTTGTACTTCATCTGTGAAGTCTACACCAGTCTTTTGATCTGTGCCACAATCCAAAGTTATTCTGTCCTCAGGGTTTTGTGCGTCACGAGTTTCATGACCCTCCTCATGAGGGCAAGCTGGGTAAAGAAGCTCATCATCCTCCTGCATTTCTTTGGTGTAACCACTGGCTGCAATTTCAACATCAAGAGAACATTCTCTTCTGGCAATAGAAGAGGGGAAAAAAAGGAAGTCAAGCATGAATTATCTCTCTATTTATAGTGAGTAAATCTCTACAAGAAAGCCATTCTTCTTAAAGCAGGGGTGGGCAAAAGGTGGTGTGTGAGCTACATGTGGCCCCAAGGCTATTTTTTAAGCCCTTAAGGGAACATGAATCTTGAAACAGGTTCCTGGATCTTTTAAAACATAATCATTTCTTGAATGTAACCAGCATTCAAAGGAAAAGGTCTGGATAATGACTGGCAAGAGTAATGATTAGAGACTTTCTTTCAGGCCAAAATGAATTTCTTCAACACAGCACAAGTTCTTACAAGAGAAAACATGGAACTGAGCATTAACAGTCCATGGGATCAGAGCAGGCCATTAAGAAGGAGATGATGCATGTTGGTTTTCTGGTTGTATGCCTTATGTAAGTAGAAATACTATCACCCATCTTTACAGTCTCCATCTTATATTTTTTTCTACCAGCAGATTGCTCATTTCCCCCCCTTCATTTTAGCATAAACAAAGCAAACATTTGGAAACACTATCACTATAGCAAAGTTAAATGTATGAACCACTGGAAATCACTTATCAAAGAATGTCTAGTCTGTACCTAGTATAAAATTTGCACTTTGTGTACCATTTCCAAGATGACTAAAAGCACATTTTCTATAGGAAATGTCAATATATGACTCAGGCCCTCAAGAGAAACAGTGAACTCATGAAACTTTAGCAGCTTAAAAATCATACTGCTGGAGTTACAGGAATCATAGTCAAGAAGGTACAGGTGGACACTAAACTTCAGAATGGCAAATGCCTCCCTGGGGAGTGAGGACAACACAAGTGTATTATCTGGGTGGAGGAAGAATTTGAAGTGTGAAGTGCTTTTGATTTCTGAACATTCCACACAGCTTACCTAATATCCTTGAACATTGGGTAGAGTTCACTTTCAAAGCCAAACCGCTTCATGAAGAAATCACGAATGCATTTCACATCTCTGTCAAAATACCTGAATAAAACCGAACAAATTCACATATCAACAGTGGTTTACAAACAGCATCCTACTACTACAGCTTCATCAAAATGCTTACATGAACTTAGATATACACTATATTTGAGTTCTTTTCTTCAAGTTATACAAAACAGTCCCATCTAAAGCAGGGCAGGGAAAGTGCTAAATCCACCCCCTGGACCCTGTTTTTGTAGGTCCCATTTTTTTTAAAAAAGGCATGATTTTCAGGTGAATCCAACATATCATTTATTTTGCTCCAACCACGAATGGTACATCCTTTCCTCCTGAACGTACAGTTACCTGCTGTGAGGCTGGGATATGTCACATCCCACCGCTGCCACCATGTGAGGCTGGGAATGCCACATCCCACCATACGCCACCATGTGAAGCTGGAAAATGACACCATGCGCTGCTGGGATGTATATTCCAGCCTTTTATGATTTTTAGCTGTTAATTCTTCTTCGCTGCCACCACCCGCTGAATTATGAATTATCTGGACCCTTGGACAGTACAGTGGGACCCTGTCCAGCCACGTTCATCCCTAAGCTTAAGGATTTTCCTTGTCCCCCCAGTCTACCCAGCTTGGCGTGGGAAGGAGAGAAACAGGGTCTTTTACAGAAAGTATTTATTAAAGATATTCAAATAAGGCAAATTACCACACATGGGAAGCTCCCTCTTCCCAGGCACGCTTAGTTACAGAAAGAACAGATATGAAAGCACAGATACATTCTTTAGATCAGCCAGCCTCCAAAATAACAGAAAAGTCCCTAACGCGACTAGATAACTTTAGTCTAATTACTCACAGTTGTTCCTAGGCTTAGATGTTCTAAAGGAAGGGCCAGGAGGCGAGGCGAGGCTAGGCCTCCAGCCTGCTACTGGCACAGAACCCCCCTCCAGGAGGCTCCTTGGTTGTTATCCCTTTGTTATCTCCTTGTTGTCTCTCGGCCACATGGCCTCCAAGAAGTTTTTATAACTTCTCCTTGGAAGCATCTGGAAGCATCTTGAAGATGCTCACTTCTTTCCTTTTTGATTGGTCAGTCTCACCCCATGACCTATGATGCTGACCACATGACCTATGATGCTGACCCACATGACCTATGATGTAATCTAATCCTCAACACCTTATTAACCCTTGGTTTACCTGAAGAGGGAAATGTCCCCCTTTAGCTAAGTCTAGATAATGGGAAGCCCCATTATCACACCTGCATAGCTAAGAGTTTGCTTAGGTTGCTAAGCAAACAAAGAAACAATAACATGCTTAACAGTTTGGTCAGAATATGAGCCTCTAATATTATTTCATCTGACAATCACCTGAAAATGACAACCAAAGCATTCCCAAATGCAGACAAACATGTAAAACTCCATCCTCTAACTTTTCACCCTCTTTCAAATGGCTTCTTTCCCCTCCGTTTTTCCTTCAAAATGCAGCATTTGGAAGGTATTTTGGCATATTGGAGGAGTGTGTGGTTAGGCTCATGTGGAAAATTGGTCCCTGGTCCCCATACAGCCCTTGGCAGCCCTTGACCTACTGTTATCATAAAACAGCTGTACATTGATAATACACAGAGGAGGTTCACATACCATTCAGCATTTGGATGAGAGGTAGACACCATTTGTGGGAAATCTATCATTGTGATCCGATCTTCATTATCCAACATGAGATTGAACTCATTAAAATCACCATGGATCAAACCATGGTTAGCAAGTTTGACAATTAATTCCATTAACTCATTGTACAGAGAGGCAGGATCTTCAAGCTCATGCACTTGACATCTATACAATAAACAAAAACCATTATCCTAGTGAAAGGCAAATTCAGCTACAAACTAAATTAAAACAAAGCTCAAATCACTAGAAACCAATGTTATGCCAGCATGATCCCCAGGACAGTCCAATGAATTTGCATACTGTAGATCTGATTCTCAATACAGTTGCAGGCTCATGCAAAAGCCATATTCACTACGTGGCCATTTGGAAATGAGATGCCCTAGAGGTCTGTGATTTTTAAAAGACTATTGACAGATAAGGCTGAGAAACATATTGTAAACTACATGCAAGAAAAGGGGATGGCTCACATAAAACTGTTTTCAGACTAGATTTTAGCCTGTCTGTGTACTTCTGGGGATTTTTCCCCCTAGGGAAAAACGTGATCTAACCTATCACAAGAACAATGAAGCTGCTGCTCATGATTACAGTACAAAATGTATATAAACAAATTTTATGCTTTACAAAGTATTCTTCCATGTTTCAAGGTAGCTGAACAATTTTTAATTTTAACAATTTTACTGCATTTTAAATCAAACTCGGTATATTATTTATTTTGCTCCAACCATGGATGCTAAAGCCTTTCCTTCTGAACACACAAAATATTTGCACCGCTAGGAAAATGCTAAGGAAACAAAGAAGGAACAATGAGTTCCCTAATGGTTTGGTCAGAATATGAGCCTGCAATGTTATTATTTTTCTCTGGTAACAATTAATACTTAAAAATAAAGGTCACTTCCCCTGAATCTAATAACATAAAAGCAAAATTTTAGCTTAATATAGTTCTGTACAATTCATAAGAAGTCAAGAAAACAGAAGAATCTCTTGTTTATAAAAGAGGGACAAGATTCATCCAGCAGGTTGACTAGACCAGCTCCCTCAAAGCCAGATGGGATATTATTTTATTAAAGTCAATGATATACACAACTCACTGGAGAAAAAAAATGTGTTCCACCACCATGAAGAAAGGTTAACATGGACCCTCACCTTTTGGCAGAGATATATACTGACAGGAAATATTTCCGACATTTAGCTTCATTACTGAAAACAAACAAGCCTGTTCTACATATTCTTTGTGAAGTGTGCACCTATCGTGATACAGGAATGTGACCATAGGGTTTTTTTTCCAATGCAACACAACTGCAAGGACACTTATATAGGGGACATTCTGTTCTGCATGCCTCCTAAAGCATCTCCTGTACTTACACTGTATTTGATACCATTCCAAACTTATTCTACTTGCAAATCACATTGCCTCTTTATAACACATCACTGCAGACTGCCTTTTAGTTTGCTATATATTCAACCAACAAAGTAGTTCCTTCAGCCATCAGAGGGATCATCGCTCACACAGCAGAAATCTTTATACTATCAAGTTATCCTTTTTATCCATTTTGCAATATCTTTTGTATCTGTGATATTTTAAGAGCTTATAAGAAGTGCTGAGTATTTTCTTTTTATTACTATTCAATTAATTGAAGTTTTGAAAGTGATTCCTTTTTGATTAAACAGCTCACTCTGGATGGCTACCTTATCATATTTATAATGTGACCCTGTCTTTTTTGCAACTGCAGCTGATTTAGTCTTGATCTATGAATAAAAACGAAGGTCAGATTGGACACTAATGCCTTCAGCTGTGCAAACACACACAGTCAGCACTTTGTGGCCAAACTTCAGTGACTGCACATTGTTGTTAAAATAACTCCAGAGAATAATACTGAGCTAGTGGTAAGCATGAAATAATCTTAACTCTTGTCTGGAGTGTCTCGTCTTTCCCTTGTTGTAATATCAACTGTGAACCTCAAAGAAAGCTTGACAGCACAGAGCAACAAATGATACTATTCCAGGACTTGCTATGTGAGCATCTAAGTATGCACAGAACAAATACAGTTATTTTTGGGAAGGATATTTTATTTTTAAATGAATGGCTAGAAGTTTTGGGCATTTTATATAACAAATAAAAATAAAATAAAAATAACACCATCAAATATAAAGTTAAATGGGTGTTATAAGCAACTGTACTAGCACAAATGTTTTTAAAAACACCAGTGACACACGAAATAAAACCAAGTTCTGACATCATGCTGGAAGTTAAATGTCTGACAGTATTTTATTGGCAGGGCAAAGGGCCAACTGCTTATTTCAGAAAGGAAATTACTAGTAATATAATTTACTTTCCTAATCTGAAAAGCCACACTAGCAGCCCACTTGGAAAAAAAATCTATTTTTGTCAAATGTTAATTGCTCACGCAACTTGAACAAAACAACAATTTCTCTTAATGAAACTGAGCATATACTTTAGCCTGAAATGGAGTTATGTACTCACTATTTTTCAATTTCAGCTGTAGTTCAGTGGCATTTTATGTAAGGTAACCAAGATATTTGATTCTGTTCAAGGTAATGAGATTTTGTTAACTATCAGTCAGTCTCTCCCAGCCTACCACCCTTCAGATATTTTGGATTAAAACTCCTATCACCTTCTACATCATGACCGTCAGGAATGCTAGGAAATCTAGAGCGCACAGGTTGGGAAGTCTAGTTGAAGAGAATATACAGAGGCAGCTTGTATCCCAGTTCTAAAAAATATAAAAAAGCAGGTCCCCTGCACAGAGAGTACAGTGCTGTCAATGGGAGTTGGCAGTGATCTCTAGCTCAAGCACAATTATTCTTAACTACGATACACAAATGTTTTTGAACTGGAGAAGATCTCTCATGAATGCTTACTATGCTTTCTCACTGAGCTTTGTGACCCAGCAGCTCATTAAGAAAGCTGGTGTCAGTGAAAGTTTGATGCACTAAACTGGTCCAGTAGTCTGTACTTTTTCAAAACAAAGACTTAATCCTCAGTGCTGGGAATAAACTATGAGAAGATTATTCACAATGACATAGCATATAATTTATCATTATCTAAGCATAAGCCAGAAACAACAGCTACTTTTGTTCGGCCCACAGACTGACCTTTGGCAGTCTAGCACCTTACCATGAGCTACATTACTGCACTGAAGAACCCCTAATTAACAATCAGGCTTTTATAAATTATTTTCTCTGTGCTATGAAGGCATTCATACTTACAGTGGATAACCATTGACAAGTTCCATTACTACTGCATGTCGATTATAGTCATATGGTTTCGGAACTGGAAACTTTCTGTCATGCAAAGCCTTGACCAAAAAACAGAGGAGGGGGAAAAAAGAAGGCAAGATTTAAAACATCAGCACTACATTCATATCTTTCATTTTGTCCAATGCACTAATGTACAATCTGAAAGCTTGACTAATGAGTACTAATTGCTGGCCCAGATAAAACCAGCTGCTTATGACACCAGGCATAATTCCATCTATTCAATTGCAAGAATGCAAAAAGACATAAGAAGAGTATGACCAAATCAGATCGAAGGGGCTGTAGCTCAGAGGCAAAGCACTTGCTTTTCATGTGGATCACCCTGGGTTTAAAACCTGGGTTCTTTTACATCACACAATTATATCACTGTGACTCTATTTTAATTTCCAGGGTAATATCCTGTGGAATCCTGTAGTTTGATGAGACAGTACAGCCTGTGGCTAAGAATTTTAAATAGCCCTCCCGAAAACAAAAACCCCAGGGTTCCCTAAGGTGAAGCCATGCAGTTAAAGGGGGATCATAGTGCTATAATGGTGCAGTATGATAGGGCCCCAAGAAGTTCCTGGTGGGACTAGGAAAGAAGCACCCTACTTACAAGCCTGTCGTGCTGGTCAGTGTTGATAATACTGTGCTACACAGACCAATGGTCTCAATTCAGTATGAAGAAGCTATGTTTACCTATTCTAACATCCTGTTTTCCAAGCAGCTAACCAGAGACCTCAAGGAAGTCCAAGAACAGACCATGAAATCAACAACATTTTTCCAATCCTCTGCAGAGCTTAAAAAATATTTTTTGGACAATATCTAGAACCCCTCATTCTTTCCCTGAAATTCTAGGCATTTTTATTCAAGAAGTTACACTTCCAACTATGCTGCTGGCCCCTCCTTAGCAAACGGTATTCAGAGACTGACCACTTTTAAATATGAAGGTTCTACTTAGCTGTCATGATAGACCCACCCTCCACAACTCTAAGCCTCTCTAAAGAAATTTAAAAAAGCTGAGCATTCCCATGACTTGTGGTGGCAAATTTGTTAATATAATTAATTAATTAAGTACTGCATGAAAGCTTTTGCACCTATATGTCATTGCAATACAGACTTTATAATCTGGCTGCCTCCTGGCAGTCTTTACTATGAAATATATCATTTTCACCACTACTTAAGACATGGTACAGACACTAGAAGACATCTTTGGATGATCTGGGAAGAAGTAATTGGTTATGCAAAAGTCAATTTATTAAAGTATTATGGATAAAATCCATCAGTTTAATTTGTGAGAAACAGATTACAAGAAACCACTGCATACTTTTTGTTTCTTTTGACCCAAAGCTACCGACAATAGGATGAGCAGCAAAATGCCAAAAGGAAACAATACCTTCATGTAGGCAAATTCCTTCATTGCAGCAAGACGTGACAAGTAGAGCCATGACATCTTGTGCCTGTGTTTATGGTAATCACGTTTGTTTTTTAAGTTCCGAAAGGATGTTCTTCCAAGCCGATGCAACTTTAATGCAAGTTGCTCCTCTTCTTCATTTGCAACAATATAAATATCTTTAAAAAACAGAATTTCAGTCAAATTAGGTTTATTATAAAAATATAATTTTACTACATTTAAACTATGTTTTTGTACTACCCACTTAACAGTTGAAGAGATTTTAGAATGTGTGCCGCGACACATTAGTGTATTGCCTGAAGTGTATAGATATGTCATCTACAATTTTGGAAATGTGTTATTATTTATAAATCATATATTTTTAAAAATATATGAAAAGTTTTCATGAGATATGTTGTGTCCCCATACCTTTCATTAATACAATTTATGTATGTGTCTATATCTCTTATAAGACGTTAGTTTAACCTCTAGTTGCTAGTAAAACTGAATTACTGCCTCACAAAAGGATGCATGTCTAAAAAGTGTGTCACTAACATAAAAAGTCTGGAAAGCTCTGAAGTAGTCCCTCCACATTTGCGAGGGTTCGGAGCACAGAACCCTCATGAAAGTGGAAAAACTGCAAATAACTGTCCCTGGGATTTCCCTCTGGAGTTTTCCCCCTTCCATTCCTTTGCCTCTGGCCCCAGTGGAAGGGGGAAACAACCTAAAAGGCTTTCCAGTACTTTCTTGTCAGACAGGCAAGAGGGGAGTCCTGGAGTTCTAATTACTTCAGGTGGCCATCTTGAGAAAGGAGCACCTGACCAATCAGCAGCCAATACGCAGCAGAATGTGCAACCACACGGTAGAGAGGCCATGCCTTCAGCAGTGAGAGGGGGTTTTGCTCATCCAAAAGGAAAAAAAAAACATCCATTTTAAACACAAATCTGGCAAGTTTAGGGTGAAGAATGCAAGGGATGGGAGGAGAAAAATAGAAGGAGGGGAAGGAAATACTTCTCTTGCAAATTCACGAAGGTCAAACCTGCAAATGTGGAAGGAGGACTATATTAACATCTTTAAGGTTCATCAGACCAAGACTTGTAGGATATACTGCTAAGAACGCAAATCAAATACATATCCTCTCTGCCATGTGGTTGCACATTCTGCTGTGTATTGGATGCTGATTGGTCAGGTGCTTCTTTCTCAAGATGGCTGCCTGAAGTAATTAAAACTCTAGAACTTCCCTCTTCTCTGTCTGAGGGGAAGGTACTGTTAAGCCTTTTAGATTGTCTCCCCACCCACACCGGGGCCAGAGGCAAAGGAATCGAAGGAGGGAAGCTCTGGAGGGGAATCATGGGGAGGGAGTTATTCATGGTTTTTCCACTTTCGCGAGGGTTCTGTGCCCCAAACCCTAACGAATGTTGGAGGGGCTACTTAGAGCCCTTTAGAATTTATAACACTGAATGATCATTAAAACTCTAGAATACAGATACCACATAAAAAGGAAATCTCTACATTGACATTTAACCTCTCACACTAGACTATATTACAATAAATAAATAACCCTGTTTCTACATACCTGATTCTTTTCCAACACCCATTTGGTTTCCAACTGAATTGATAACTTGTCGAGAAGAAAGAGTTTTCAAGGCAAGGTAATCGTATCCTCCATTAGTTAATCGATAACCCTGAACAGCTGAAGAATTAAAATAAGCACACTTGGAAGTTAAATGTGCATGTATAACAGTAGGAATGTTCTCTTAAAGCACGAACATTACTTTACACAAGTCAATTGCCTGCCAAAACAAGAGAGTCTCAGTCTTTTCCAGCGGTTGATTTGATCTCTCGGATGGAAACTATTTTGTATTCAGCAACACATAATATTAAACGTCTGCACTGCAGACTGGACTGAAAAGGCTGAAACAAGGAGATTTAAGTGCATCTCAGACAGCAATTAAACATGCCAGGTAACTGAAACTTTCTTTAGTTCTGAATGTTTGTTTGCATTCACAAGAAATGCTCTGACACAATGTTAATTTTTTGTAAGCATGCATGCAAACAATTTTTACTCACTTTTAGTTCGCTCATAAGCCAAGAGCCTGTGTTTTGCTAATTCCCTTAGAATTTTGTTACATCCCCCATGTTTGAGACTGGCAAGGGAGGCAATCAGGCTAGCAGGGACTATTTCATGATTCTTCATACCCATTTCCACCTGAAACAGTAAAATAAAGAATGAGAAATACTATTTTTTTATCTGCCTTGGCAAGTATGATTTTGTAGTACATACTCATTTTCTCAATGTATGTCCTATTCCCAATTTTTAAATACCGGTACTTGTTAATGCTCTTGCAAGCACATTTGAAATCCAAACAAATCTGAAAGATTGTATCTCCTTACATGAACCTGCCTGTGCCTTCAAATCTTCTGGGGAGGCCTTTCATTCAGTCCCACTGCTTTCACAGGCTCATCTGATGTAAACATGGTTGAGGGCTTTCTCGGTGGCTGCTTCCAGGCTCTGGACTCCCTTCTGAGAGAGGTCAGACTGGCACTCTCTTTGCTATCCTTTCATAGGCAAGTGAAGACTTTTTTTGTCCAAAGGCTGATGGCTTGGGGGAAAGGCCTTTTCATATGCAGTGCAGTTTATGTTTGTTTTTTAATGGTTATGTTTTTAGTTATTTTTAAATTTATTAGTTTGTTTCTATTTTTAACTTTTGCATGATGTAAATATTTTAACTGTATCTGTTTTAACTTCTCTTAAGCTGCCTTGAGTTGCACACAAGGAAAGGCATGATACTGATATTGCAACAAATAATAATAAATTCCATGCTGTTTAGAAGTCTGACATTTATACTGTACTCCATTATCTGCTAAGATTAATGGAATGTTTGCCTTTTTCCCAGGTAGATATGAATAGTGGTCCTAAAGTACTACTTAAAATACTTCTTAAGTGCTCAAACATTTACTTCTATGCGATCATCATTCAAACTCAAGTCTTTTGGATGCTGCTGGGTACAATGGAAGAAAGGAGAGGCTTCAGTGATGTGCTGGAGCAGAATTTGAGGTGTCCTAGTCACTTTCACTGTCAGCTATATCACACTCCTTTCATCTACCTGAAGTTCAAACAAGTAGTGTTCACTGAAGAAATGTTCTTACTGCATCCCGATATTATAGTGATAGATCATAAAAACAACTAGAAAAAGAATGACTGGAAACTCTTATTTTTCACATGATGCAGCAACTAATATATTTATTGTTGCCTGGATTTGTGATGAAAAGTGGCCTGCTGCATGTGTTATGTACATTGTCTACTTTTTAAAACAATATTCATGAAAAGCATAAAATTAATTCCTTCATCTCTACTGGAGTTTTAGTCATTCAGTCAGTTTAACAGTTAAGCTGCTTAATTGCACCACTGCTTATATTCCAGCTATGTAATGCAGGTTGGAAAGCATGATACAAAGTGATGTCCATTGGTTTTTCAAAGCATGGGACGGATACAATCAAAAATTAAACAAATCAACAGATGAAACAATACAAAAATATTATTAAAACCTGAATTGGCCCTTAAGAAATGTTATTGCTTTTTGATAATTCAGGATGAAATCTAGAATAAATTGAAGACTTTGGAGATCGTGGTGCCATCAGTTTAGTAAACAATTTAAAATAACCCTGCAGTTTGCAAAGCACACGGAATGAGAGCAGAGGCCAGTGGGATGGGCAAAATATAGTCTTCAAGATGTTGCTGGACTGCAATGCCAATCAGTCCTAGTCAAAATAGCCAACGGCTAGGAATGCTGGGAATTAGAGTCCAGGAATATCTGGAGAGCCAAAATTTTCCTAATTTGGTCTGCCTGATCAGACCTCGGGAAATCAACTTACCTCATGCAATTGTAGCCCATGAATACCACAGAACAGTGGTTCTCAACCTGTGGGTCCCCAGATGTTTTTGGACTTCAGCTCCCAGAAGCCCCAGCCACTATGGTCAATGCTCAGGGCTTCTGGGAGCTGAAGTTTTTGAACATCTGGGGACCCACAGGTTGAGAACCACTGCATAGAACAACCTTCCCAAACCTGATGTGTTGGTCTATAATTACCATCATTACCAACCGACAGGCGGATTCAACGTGGGGTCCTGTAGCAAAGACCTAAGGTTGCTTGGTATTGTTTCATTAGTTGTATAGCAGTCTAGATGAAAATTCTATTTAACCATAGCTGTCTTTAGAAAGATTTTTTGTGTGTGTGTGAACAATATGTATACGCTGCAGAACCTGTTGCGCAGCCTGTCCCTTGGGCAGCACGAATGTTTCATACTGATTGTGTATTAAGGAAACTATAACCATCCTGGGTTTAATCAGTTTAAATTTCTTAACGCTAATAAAAACTCTCAGTGTAATAAACCTCATGATCACAGTCCCTTTTTCCTGTTTCATCATGTCCTCTGGAAATCCAGTATTTTCCTCAATTTTTGGAGAAAGAAAGGGCTTCTCGGACTTTTCCTTCAGGACTGCCTTTCCAAAAACGAAGTTTAATTTTGGGTGCCCTTTTCTGTACTTTTACCAACAAAACCTGGAATCAACCTGCCTGGGGTTTGCAAATCGCCCAAACTTCCACCAATACCTCCCACCCAGACCCAAAGCCATTTCTTCAAAGGCCCCTCCCTAAACTGCAAATCCCAGGATTCCATAGGAGGTTGAAGGTGGAATCATCGCGCTATAACAGTCTAGTGCGGAAATGGCTCCACGTTTCCACCAACAGGGCCCAAGACGCTACACACGGCCCCACCCGGCCTGTCCTGGTCACAACCCAATCTTGGATTATAAGGGAAAGATCCTCACCGCAGTCAATACTCTGAAGTGGTCCCGGGAAAGGTATCGGAGCAAAACGACGTTCAACTTCCCCATGGTCTCGTCCAATTATCCCCCCCCCGCGAATGGAACGTGCCAACTACAGTTCCAGCTCGCCAAACTCTTCCTTCTGCCTCCGGATATTCCGCATGCGCACTCCACCCCCTGTCACTCACTGAGCAAGCGCAGAAATGGCCGCTTAAACCTCTTTCCAGCCAGGGAGGAGCAAGAACCTCGGCCTCGTGGTATCAGGTCCTGGCAGCAGAATAAAAGTCTGTACCTTCATTTTGTCCTGTACAATAATTGGTGCTATCGCAGCTGAATTGAAACTTCATAATTCTCAGCTTGTATTTTACAATTGGGCACGTATTTAAGTTTTCTAGGAAAGCTTTTCCGTTCTTAGAGTTTGAGCGGACGATTCTATGTAGCTGGCAGGACTCGTTGCCTCGGAAACGCGACGCGCGGGAGGAAGGATTGAGGAACCCGGCGGCGGCGGGGGTCCCTTCGGGCATCATGAGCGGGCGTCGCGTCCCTCTGCCTCCGATGGCAGCCAAGGTACTGTTCGTCGGACACCTTCCATTTCCGCACGAGTCTGTTATAGCGCGATGATTCCACTTTCAACCTCCTATGGAATCCTGGGGTTTGCAGTTCCGGGAGGGGCCGGCCGGCCCCTCCCGGAACTGCAAACCCCAGGATTCCATAGGAGGTTGAAAGTGGAATCATCGCGCTATAACAGACTCGTGCGGAAATGGCCACCGTGTCTGATTTTGTACGCCTCTTCCACGTCTCCTGTTAGCAGCCTTCTTTGAGGATCAACAGCCCCAAAGATTCCTCTTGTCGTAGTTGCTCCAGTGCCTTGATCATTTTGGTTGCCCCCTTCGCTCATCTTTTTTAGTTTCTCCAGTATCCTTTTCTACATATAGTGATTAGATATTATAATAATAATAATAATAATAATAATAATAATAATAATAATAATAATGGTAATAATAATAATGATGATGTCATAAAAATAATACTAGACATAATAACAATAATAATAATAATAATCTTTTTCTAGATATATTGTGAGTGAGCATAATATTCGTGATGTGGTAGCACCATGCAGTTTTATAGAGACAATATGATATTTTGTTATTAGTTGCCATCGAGTAGGTTTTGACCTATGGAGAGATCCTGGATGTGTCTACGCTGCTTTAATTGTCACTGCCACCCTATGGAAACTTGGGATTTGTAGTTCAGTGAGATACTTGGAATTCTCTGGTCTAGTGGTCTTTGGTCCAGGTATTTTTTGGACTTCAGTTTCCAGAACCTCCTACCAGTGGCCGAAGTTGGCTGGGGCTTCTGGGAAGAGAAGTCTAAGGCCATTTCCACACTAGACTGTTATAGCGCTATTATTCCACTTTCAACATCCTATGGAATCCTGGGGTTTGCAGTTTTGGAAGGGGCCATCGTCTAAACCCAGGCCGTTGCCTAAAACACTCCTTGAACTGTAGCAGTAGAGTTTTCTGGAAGAGAATCCTAAACTACAAACCCCAGAATTCCAAAGGACTGAAGTAGGGCAATTAAGGTATTTTCAAGGTCATTACTGTAGAGTAGATGAACCCTAGATGAATGAAGGCACCCTAAAACTCCAGTCATCAGCTGGCCTGTTCAGGTCTTGCAAGCTCAGGGCAGTGGGTTCTTGATTGAAATAACCCATCTGCAATATGTTTTTTTTCCCTAACTAACTTTACTAGGGATGGGCCAACTGAATCCTCAAATCCTTGAATCTTGGGCAAGGATTTGAGGTTCAGGGATCCAAATCCCCCCTGCCAAAATAGGCAAACCGAATCTGTCGAATACTGCTGGTGGTGGGCAGGAGAAGTTAGTGGGGAGTGCAATCGCGCACTCCCCACCCTTTTCCCACGCACACCTGGCTGGATCCTGCCCTTAGTGGGTGGCAGAAGCTTGTGAGGAGCACGCTCCCACACTCCCTGTCCTTTTCCAGCCCACCCCTGGCCGGATCCTGCCTCCGGTGGGTGGCAGAAGCTTGCAGGGAGCGTGATCCCGTGCTCCCCACTCTTCTCCCGCCAGCACTAGGACAATCCAGGGATTCTGAAAGTTTTCCTGAAAGTGAAAGCTATTATTTAATTTTTTCCCCATTAAACAAAGATGTCAAATTCTGCTTCAAAAACACTTTTCAATAGAGGTGCTTTCTTTCCCTTGCTTTTTAAACACTTTTTAAAAAAAGGATTCGAAAGATTTGAGATTCATGAGATTTGTGGATTCCCAGACCCTTCCAGGGATTTGGATCCAGAACCGGATTCGGAAAATTCTGGATCCGTCCCTTCCCTAAACTTTACCAAGCATTGCCCTCTTTTCTAGTGAGTCATATCATCTCATATGTCCAAAATATGGCTCAGTTTAGTCATTTTAGCTTCTAATGAGGCTTGAGTTGCTCTCAGTGTTAGTCTTTTTGAGAGTCCATGGTATTTGCGGAACTCTTTTCCAACACATTCAAATGCGCTGGCCTCATTAGCAGTTTGATTTTCAGTTTCTTCTCGTATTATGCTACAGCAAATGCACATGGGGTTCACAGCTCAGATCTCATCCATGTATATTTGCAGTTGGGTTCTTTTGCTCAAAAATGCTACAATTTAGACTTACTTCCATTAACTTTTACTTGCTGTTTTATTGCCCAGTCTTCCAGTTTGGGGATAGGGTTTCTCAACCTCTGCAAACAGCCTATGTTTGCTACATGCTACTTACTTGCTACATATGACTATATCTACCTCTCCTTTCTTGGCATGCTTTAGATAGTGCTTCTCCGACTACCTGATTGGGGTATTGGTAATTATTGTTTTCCGGTGTGCCAGGGATCTGCAGCCAATGGCTCAGGGACTGGCACCAGTCCACAGACCACCAATTGGAGTAACACTTATTTAGATTATGGTGCTAAGGTTTTCTGGGTTAGCTGCTGTGGCCTACCCAACTTTCTGCCTTGAGGACTTTAATTTTGGAATTGAAGAGTTCAAGGAGACTTTGTGAGCCATCCAGTTCATTTTAGCCCAAGCAAGAAATCTAGAGTCAGTATGTTCCTAACAGATGGCTGCCCATCACTGTTGAAGACTCTGAGCAAACCCTGTGTGGATAATTGGATCCATTGTTGAACTGCTCTTGCTTTCAACAGGCATCTTCTGGGATCAGCAGGGAACAAATTGTTGCTGTCTCTTGTGTGACACCTGTTCAGATGTTTGCTGTTATGTCTCCCTTTCAGTCTTCATTTCAACCTTTTCTTGTACAAATCGCTTTCCATATTTGCTATAACTACTTGTATTGTCCTCCTTAGAATTATTTCTAGTTTTTGTACACTGGGATGTGCCATGGGTTGCATGCAGTGTTAGAACCACTTCATTTATTTAGAAAATTTATAATTTATCATTCAACCAAACAACCCCCAGTAATTGCTCACTCCTTGGCTACATCTTTAAGAAGAGTGTTCCAGTTCTCAGACAGATCAGGGAACAGGAAATTCACCAGTGCTGGATGGGGTTACATTCCCCCTGAAATCTCAGATTTTCAGCTCTGGCATACTCAGATCTGAGTGTGCATGCCCAGGTTTCAGTGATGGTCTTGAGTGTGCTTGCACAGTGAAAACTAGTGCACCACCTGTGCCTGTTTCGGAAGATCTCAGATGTTCTCCAGTGACACATACGTTGATTACATCCTCTTTGAATTACTGTAACACACTCCTTATGGGGCTGCCTTTATTCAAAAACTTCAATGAGTCCAAAATTCTGCAGCCAGGCTGCTGACTGGGACTCGCTACAGAGAATATGTAGCACTCTTGTTAAAACAGCTTCATCAGCTACTGTTCTGTTTCTGACAGAACTCAAAATGCTAGTTATGACCTTTAAAGGTCTAAGTGACTTGGGTCCAGATTACCCAAAAGATTTTACTGCCCTATATTAACTGACCTGCATTTTAAGATCTTCAGGAGAGCATTTTGTCTTGGGTCATTTCCACACTAGCCTGCTGTAGTGCTATTATTCCACTTTCAACATCCTATGCAATTCTGGGGTTTTCAGTTTAGGGAGAGGCCTTTGAGGAAGTGGAATAATAGTACGTACTAGAACAGGCTAGTGTGGAAATGGCCTTGGTCTCACTACCATCACAGGCATGCTTGATGAAGACAGGGAGAGAGGCTTGTCCCTGGCTGCTCCCAGGCTGCGGAACCCAGGAGGTTCAGTTGGGCCCTCTCTGCTCTCTTTTCACTAGCAAGCAAAGACCTTTTTATGTAGATAGGCTTTTGGTGCTTATGTGACAGGAAGGTATTTGGAATGCAGTGCAATGTGCTTTTGCCGCTTTATCTTTCAGTTATATCTCAAATGTGTTTTAAATTATTTTAATGGTGTTCTTTTAATTAGGATTATGTTTTTTTTTCTTTGCCAAGTAAGATTTTAGCTGGACTTTGTTTAAATTGTTGTAAGCTGCTTTGAGACTCTTGCTGGGAGAAAGGCAGGGTGTAGATCCTCTAACAGATCCTCCAAAGATTCAGCATCACAGCACCATATCAGGTAGAGATATGCTCCAGCAAAGCCTCTGGCCGGAATCAGGGGGACTGAGAGAAAGGCTTAGCAGAGCCTACCTCCTTATATACACAGGGACTAGCTGATGTAACTCCAGCCTGGATTACATGCCACCATGGCTAATGAAACCCCTTGCCCAGGTTTCAAATCACTATGACTCAGCCCTATTGTCACATGGGAATTACGGTACCTCATACTTGCACAGTCATTCCCAGGTGCTTTCCCACATGCACATCATAGTATTTTTAATTGGAACAAAGGTCACAGCAATCCTTTTCCAACACAGTCAGCCTTCCATATTCATGGATTCTTTATCTGTGGATTCAACCAACTGTGGCTGAAAAATATGTTTAAAAATGCAAAAAATAAACCTTTGAGTTGTTCACCATTATATACAAGGGAAACCATTTTACTACACTATTGTATATAATGGGACTTGAACATCCACGGATTTTGATATCCGTGGGAGATCTAGGAACCAAACGCCAGTGGATGCTGAGGGCCCACTGTAAATCAAATAAATAAGTACTTGAGCAGAGCAAAAGTCTGCCTAGTCCAGTATTCTGTTCACACATATGAAAAAGCTCTCAAGCAGGGCATGACTGCAACAGCCATCCCATCACCAGCTGCTCTTAAAGTGTGGCGAGAACTGGAAACTGTACCACAGAGGAAAGCTGACTAGTAAAGAACAGTAGAGAATAGATAAGCTTGTTCTAAATTCTTAATTTAGGAAACTGATCTTGTGGGGCTGGGGCTGTTTTGCCCTTGTCCAGATGGTCTCTGCTGGCGTTACTTCACATTTGTAAATGTATTTAATCAGAAGTAAATCTCTTGCAGTGCAGTGAGGAATGTTTGTGTATGTGCCTTCAAGTCACCTGTTGACTTATAGTGAACACATGAATTTCATATTGTTTTCTTGGGCAAGGAATACTCAGAGGTGGCCAGTTCTTTCCTCTGAAGTATAGCCTGCAGCATCCAAGTACTAACTAGGGGAATACCCACTCAAGAGATTTGGCTGTCATTGTGAATAGCGGCAAAATGCATTTCAGCCCAGAGGAAATCTGAGAAAGAAAATAATAATGTTGATAATTTCCTGTTTGGTACTCTGTTTTCAGAAGCTACCCTACAGAAGCTACAACTAAGCCATATTTGCTTAGTTGGCATCCCTTCAGCCAGAGCAGTTATGCTCTCCTTCCCTCTCTCTCTCTTTCTCTGCGCAACAGGGGAAGAAAATAGTTTCTGGAATCATATTTCACTCACAGGCTTATTATTTATTACATTTGTATCCTGCTTCTTGATGAAGGAGTGCATCGTGGCTTATGCAGTGGGCCATCCTTATCCCCAGTCTCCTGGTATGTGATTTTAAGTGAACGTGACTGAGTTGTGTCCTATACCTAACATGGCAACGGTCTGCACATGAAAACACTGAAATATCTGTGTGCATGTCAGTGCCATTGGGTATTGGGGACATGAGCATTCATGTTTTTTCTTTTACGTGGAAGTTCCTGGAATGGAACTCCACATATACAGAGGGTCCACTATATAGAAGTTATCCTATATGCTGTTTCTCAAGGATAATGTGACTGATCCATGATTATCCAGTGTATTTTGTGGTTGAGTGGCATTTGAACTTCTCAGAGGAAGAATACTAGAGGGTGAGCTATACATCTTTTAATAAAATTTATGATAAAATGTGCCACTCTTATATTAAAAGCTAAAGTGAATGGAAGAACAGGTCAATACTGTCGAACGTATATTTGACAAAACGGTTTCTATTTGATTGGTGGAATCTGAAATTTAGTTTGATAAATTCTGTGGTTTTGGGCATAGTGTAAATGCAGTGTTTGTGGTGTTACAATAGATCAACTTATATCTGTTTTTTCTGGCTTTGCTCTACATTACATGTAGTGGATATTTCTTGTATTAATTTTGAAGACTGAGCCTTACAATTCAATAAAATCCTGAAGTTCATGTGTAATATATGTTTATAACATGCAGGTGTCAGACTGTAGTGTACATAATGTAATGTACATTATGCATATAACCTTAATTCTGACTGATCCTTGACTTATGGCAATATTTCAAAATATGATACGGTTTTATGGATCTCTAGTAGCAGGCAAGATGAGACCTAGCATGGTGTGGTGCTGAACTAAGGTTCTGGGATACCAGAGTTTGAATACCTGCTAGGCCATGGAAACCTTCTGGGTGACCTTGGGCAAGTCACACTCTGTTAGTTCCAGAAGAGGGCAATGGCAAACTCCCTTTGAACAAATCTTGGCAAGAAAACCCTGTGATAGGTTTGTGTTGTCACTATAAGAAAGTAATGACTTGGAGGCACACAACAAAAACAGTCAGGATGTAGTTTGCCCAATAGCTATGTTATTATATAGCGTACAGTGCTGGACAACTTCAGTATTCATATATATATATATATATATTGATATTCATATGTATATTCGTATAAATAGATGAAAATATCTCAGGTAGAGCTGAAACTATTACAGGCTGAGCAAATTAAGGTGCTACTATAGTAGCAGGAGAAGCATTAATAGCAGTTATCACCACCACTGTGGTTTATCATTCCACTAGATCTCATTTGCCTCCAGAAACAGGACTTAGAGTAGCTTACAAAGCAAAAACAAAAACAGGTACAATGCAGATGAAAACATATAAAAGATTTGTAATTAAAATGTAACTGTCAGTAAGTTTAAAACAAATTTTAAATGACATTTAAATAGTGTATAGCAGAGCTTTTCAAACTTCTCATGTTGGCGACATATTTTTTAGACATGCATCATTTCATGACACAGTAATTCAGTTTTACTCACAAACCAAAAGTTAAACTAACAGATTACACATGTGCAGTCCTAAAGGTGTATCTAGGGTGGGGAAAGGCAGCCCTCCCATCCTGCTCAGCTGCTGTCACCCTCACCAGGAAAGACCCTGGCGAGGGTGGCGGCAGTGGGAAAGGAAGCCCCTCTACCCGCTCCTGGCCCGTTGCTATCACCCTTGGCAAAATAAGAGCCCAGCGAGAGCAGTGGCAGCAGGAATGGCTCAGCAAGGGGGGGTCTTTCTTAGCTCAGAAGGCGACACACCTACACACTTTGGGGACATATTAATGTGTTGCGACACACCATTTGGAAAGCCCGAGTGTATGGTATAGTTCCATATTGAAATTCTTTCTTTGAAAATATTCAGTTCCCAACAGTGTTCTGGAATTTAAAAAAAGTCTTTGTTTTCCATTGGAAGGATAGCAAGGACTGGGTCAGTCTAGCCTCTCTAGGAAGAGAATTCTAGAGCCTAGGAGTAGACACCAAGAAGGCGCTGTCTCATATTCCCCTGATGTATTTGTGGGGGTGGCTAGACCATGGGATCTGCTTCTCCTGAAGATCTCCTGGCCTGGGCAGTATAGGGGAGAATGCTGTCCTTCAGGTAGCCTGGTCCAAGTTATTAAGAAATTAATCTCTTCCCTTGTACTCCCCACAATGTAGTTTATAACGGTATGGTTTCCAGGCCATTTCTGCACTAACCTGTTATAGCACGATGATTCCACTTTCAACATCCTCTGGAATCCTGGGGTTTGCAGTTTTGGGAGGGGCCGGCCAGCCCCTCCTGAAACTGCAAACCCCAGGATTCCAGAGGATGTTGAAAGTGGAATCATTACGCTATAACAGGCTAGTGCGGAAATGGCCCCAGTGCAATATTGTTGTTTTAAACTGCTGATAATGTTTTACTTACATGCCACTCTGAGATCCCACTCGATAGGATGCAGTAGAAACATTTACATAAATAAATCAATAAATGTGTGACTGTCTAGCTGTCGTTGGACTGCATCTTACAATATCCCTAAGCAGCACAGTTGATGATGGAGGATAGTGGAAGCAGGAGTCCAACATCATACTCCTCATTCCTGACCTAGAGTGATGGGATTTTTTTTGAACCACCGGACTAACCCAGAGTGAGAGTCCTCCCTTAGTATTATTGCTGATTGCCAGCTTCATATTAATTTTTACAGAAGCTAAGCCTGGAAAGAAATCCTAGTCTACCTGTGAAATGGAGAGAAAAACATATCCATGGTTAGAAGCAAGTACAAGAGAGTTATTCATGAGAAGACATGATAGATTAATTGCTCCATAATCAAGCTTCTGTTGACTTACAAAATAGTAAGGATTTATAAGTAGATGCAAAGTTGTAAGTATAACCAGATGCTAGACTTTGCTGGAACAGTTAATTTTCTGTGAGTTAAATAGATTTAAATGCTAAGGATCATAAGCCTAGACTTATGTAAGCTGTGAAATCTGGCATTAACACCAAAGATGATTTAGAACCTTGTTATTGAAAGTGACATCCAGAAATAATGTAAATCAGTTTCTGTTTGTTTAAAAATGTTTATTCAGCTTAATATTTAATCACATTAAAACTGGAGAGTTTTTGCAACATGTGATTGAATCTGGTTTTGTGAACTTAGGCATATTTTATTCATGAAATATTTACCTTTTCATTTAACTTGCTAAGACTAAAGCTTTCACTTGTAAGTGGGGAACTGCCAATAAGTGTTTAAATATGCATGGACAATGACAATTTTGTATGAAAAATATTGTGTACAAATATGTTCACAACTTAGCCATCAGGGTCAAAGTTAATCATTTTGGATCATCTAAAGAGACAGGTAAAAACCTCTTCTGCCACATCATTCCATCTACTTACCAAAGGCCCTGATTTGGTGTGCTGGACCACTGTCATACCATGTACATTCAAGGCTTGACAAATACTAACTAAACATATAGTATATGATTGAGCACAGAGTAAAAGAACCTGAGAGCCAGTGTGTTGTAGTGGTTTAAGTTTTGGACTGCAACTCTGAAGACAAGGATTTGAATCCCCACTCAGCCATGGAAACTGACTTCGGTGGCCCTGAGAGAGAGTGAGTGGTCACATTCTCTGAGACTCAGAGGAAGGCAAAGCCAACTCCCCTCGGAATAAACCTTGCCAAGAAAACCCTTGGCCTCTATGAATCAGAGACAACTTGAAGGCACACAACAACAACAAAAGACTCAATTAAAATATCATATATTGTGTAAGGAATCTTGTAGCACCTTTGAGACTGTCTGAGAAAAAGCAATTTCCAACAGAAGTTTTCATGGACTCCAGTCCACTTCATCAATTGCATGTGGACAGATATATACACACACATGCATATACAGCAATGGGAGAGTAGTAAGAAGGGCAATATGAATTGTAATAGAAATGCAAAACACGTGTTGGTCTGGGGTGATGTAGTGACAAGTTTAGTCTCAATGATGGTCGTCAAGAATAGTTAAACGGACAAAGGAGGGAGACAGGTTATGCATATAAGCCAAGGTTAGCAGATAAACATATAAATGGAGGAAGAAATAATAAACAGAGGTTGGAAAAGAAACAGTTGAAGTAGGATACATCCAGAAATACTGTGGTTTGATCAGAGACCGTGGTTTCTTGGCACACTACACATATTAAAACACTAGTTTTTGTCACAGCTACTAAGTACAGTAGGACCCCCATATCCGTGGATTCATTGTCCGCTGATTCAGCTATCCGCGGTTGGCCACGGGCAGGAGTGATCTCGCATTCCTCACTTTGTTCCCCACTGCTGCCAGCCCAATCATGCTGGAGAAAGTGGGAGAGCAAAGCAGGGAGAGGGATCTTGCACTCCCCACTTTGTTCCCCACTGCTGCCAGCCCAATTACTATCCGCAGATTTCAGTATCTGTGGGGGAGGGCAGAACCAATCCCCTGCAGATACAGGGGCCGTACTGTAGTATCTTCATTCCTGCTTTAATGCAACACTTTACTGGTCTGTACTATTTGCACTAGACTGAAAATTTCCTCCACAATCCGTATGTTAACCTGCTAATCTTGGCTTGTATGGAAAACCTGTCTCTCATTAGGGTGCCACCATTGAAAAGATCCCCTCTCTGGTAGTTGCATGACTTTTCATTTTGCAGAAACTCTCCAAGTAGAATCTCTAAATAAAATCTTAAAGTTCGGGTAGGTACAAATGGGAGAATGCAACCTTTTTGGGTGACCAAGTTACAAACTTTTGGGGGTTTTAAAGATTAAAACCACCATTTTAAACAGGTCTTGGAAACTAAATCTTGAATCAGTCTGTTAAACTTGAAAGGATGGTGTAAGCATGCACTTTCTGTTACAGCCTTGTCCTCATTTTTTTTTTGGATAAGGCACTTGTCTCTGAACCTCATTAGCCTTCTGTTTGATGAAGTTTTTTTGTGCTATGCATTATCAAATAAGTAGTTTAGCATTTGGGGCTCAGATTCTTTGTACATTGTACTCAATTTCTTTGGCAAGTCACTTGTCCTTTGTGACCAGATAAGCTCTTGTGGGAATTGTTTTGTGACTAGCCATTTCCACATGGCAGCCATTTTGTGGTTTGTCTCATTACCAGATACTCATGTTGCCCTCCCCCAAAGGTTTGGAACATCTGGATATTTTATGAAACACAGGCATACCTTGGTTAATGAAGATGTTGACAATTCATATGCAATGTTACTTCAATTTGTAGGGAACTTTCTGTGTTTTGCATTCCCATTTTTTGAGTGTAGGAAATAAATCATAAAAACTAAAATAACCCATCTGCTGACAGCGTCCAAAGCTGACCCATAAAGGTACTTGGCCAATAAAATTTTATTCACTTTATCTTTTTTTCCCTGTTGATTGACTAGCAAGTATTTTGTTTTATTTAGGATTTATTCAGTATTAATTCATGTTTTGCAAAACCTTCCTCTAGAGGGCAACACTTTACTCTTGAAAATTCAACTAAAAGATGATAAAAGCATCACCTAAATCTGACTTTGGTTATAAAAAGTTGTTTTCTAGTTCTGTTTTAATTGTAGTGTTTGTGACTGAAAGAGACAAACTGTTTTTTGTCTGTTTTAAAAGGCTTGGTAAACAGATAATCTAGTCTTTTAAAAAAGGCTTGTAACTGTTCAAATTAAAATGGATGGATTGCATCACTTTCTGCTGTTCTTCATCAAACATCAAGAGTGAAGAGCTTGGGAAGGGGCAGTCTTTTTTTCTCCTTTAGTGCTTCAAATCAAGAAGTTTGTGTTGCCTAACAAAACAAGCCTCTGCTGTGTGTTCAGACTCCACCATAATGTTGGTGCAATTGAAACCGTCTTTTGCACTGTATTGGAAAATTAAGGCTGCACTGTTTGCTATGCCTCTCATGTTGGGATCTTCCCCATGAACACCCTTATTTGGTGCAGACTTATGCACCAATGAAATCTTCATGTGAACATGGCATGGGACACACTACATGTCTATCAAAAAGTCTAGGAGTGAGGGCTGCTCAATTATGGAATGTATGCATTCAATTACAGTTTTACATATATATCTCAGTTCCTACAACTGTTCCTTATGTTTGAAACTGGGCGAAATTCCTTTTTCGAAAACTAGAATAAAAACTGGTAGGGCTTTCAGGCCCGGTCTGTCTCCTATTCTGCCCCCTAGACGATTAGTACTCAAAGTGGTGGTTTGTGGATCAGCGCTGGTCCTTGAGGTGTTGGCTGCTGGTCTGTGGTGAGCTTCTGGAGAAGAAAGAACCATTTATAATCAATGGACACAAATACGATTCCCATCCTTGGCAAACTAAAATGCTCTGGTGGTTCCCCACATTAGGTGGCCTAAGAACCATTGTCGTCATCATCATCATCATCATCGTCGTCATCATCATCCTCCCAACTTCTTCTCAGTTTGAGATTCAGAGTGGCTTGCAACAACAACAAAAAAACAAACACATAGTTAAAAATTCACAAAATACAAAAGTTAAAAGATGATTAAACTACCAGAAAATTAAAACCAATTAAAAATATGGTCTCCATGAAACCTAAAAGTTTTTGTAGAGCAAGAGCCAACTGTTGAGGGTGCAGTGGAACTGCTTGCACCCTGTGTCTGAGCACCTTGGCCCTGCTGAGAGCTAGATATGCTGTCTTCATGACAGAGTTGACTCTTGTTGATTCCAAGATTGACTTCTTGGGACTGACATTGAGACCCAGGTCTTGAAGCAGCATAAGGGTATGGTGGATGTTGTGATAAATCTTGTTGTTGCAGGATGCCACCAGTAGCCAGTTGTCCAGATATGTGTTGTCTATTCCTTGAACAAAATTACCACGGCCATATACTTGGTAAAAACTCTTGGAGCTGTAGACAGACCTAAGGGCAGTACTTTGTATTGTAACCAGTTTTTGCTAATGGGAAACTGAAGAAGTTTGTGATGTTGTGGTTTGAGCATCCCTCAGATCTACTGATGCAACCCAGTCTCCTCTGCAATGGAACTAGCGGTGAAGTAATTTTATCTGTCAGTGCTCTTGGTGAGGGAGTAGGCTGAAAGATGCCAATGGGTAGAATACTTGAGAACTCAACAGTGTAGACTGGACACATAATGGTTAGGACTCAAGAATCTGAAGTGATATTCCATTAGGTGTTGTAATGGTGGAATAACTTTGGGGCCTGTGGTGAAAAAGGGTCCATAAGGTGACACATTGGAAGATGTGATGTCCTCGGAATTGAAACAAAGGTGCAACCTTGAAGAACCATTGGATTCCTTCAAGGAGGCCTGCTGGAAGCTGTGTTGCACCGTTGCTGAGATGATAAGGGAGGTGAAGAGGTCTGCAATTGTCTTTATGGAGACTTTGACCTTGAGTATGATGAGGAGGAAGGATGCTTCCAGGAAGACTGGAATGGTCTCTGGTGTTGCTGTTGAGCATCAAACTCTGTCATCCTGGCCACTGTCCTTGCTTTAAGAAGATGGTCCATTGCCTTGTCTGTGTTTACATTGAAGAGGTCTTCTCTATCAAACGGCAGGTCTTTGATGTCCTCAGTCAGACTTGCAGAACATAACCAGGCATACTGTTGCAGTGCCACTGCTCCTGACATCACCTTAGCAGCACAGTCCACATAATGGCTAGCTGATTGTATCTGCTGTGCTGTTAAGGTGTGCGTTTCCTGCTGGAAAAGAAGTGCCACATTCCTATGATTGTTGTAAAAGTATGGGATAAAGGTGAGCATTCTCAGAGGAAGCATTAGTAAGCCAAAATGCAGGCCTGTATATTGGCTACCCTAATGGGAAGGAAGAAGGGGCAGGCCCTCAAGTAAAGAGATGCATGTTTCATTATCTCTCTCTCATATGTGTGTATGTATGTATGTTTTATAGCAGTAAAAAAAAGAGAAGAAAACAACACAGTAATGAATTATGTAGTGAGTGAGCAAGAAGTGAAGTGAAAGAGAGAGAGAGAGAGAAATAAGAGAACCCAAGAAGGAAGAAAGTTACTCAACACCCAAGAACAGACCAAGAGAAACCACTCTGGCAGCAGACGAAGGGAAACTGAGGGGACAATAGCTGTGGCAACCTAGGACGTGTCCCAAAGCTACTCAGCTCTGGAACATTCCAAATGGGGGTCACTGCACAAGTGTGAAACCCATTTGTGCGAGGCACTGAGACCATGAGAAAGAACCTGATTATGTGTTTACCGTGTAAGTGCTTTCTATTTTAATTAACTAACAGCAGCAACATTAATTTAAATGTTTTAAAGATAGTGGAATGCATTAGAGAACATGCTATAGCAATTAGTGTTGGGATGGGAGCAGTGAAAAATTGTAAACATTCGTCTCAGATCACACTGCTTTTCCTGGATGGTGGAGGGGAGCATTAGGAGATCATTTGCTTTTTTTCTGGTCTCTTGTTACTGTGAAATCTAAGCTTCTTCCTCATTAATTGTTTGTAATTTTGTTAAGGGAATTAGTTGAGTGCATTAAAAATGCCATTCCTGATTTAACTGCTGCACAGATGAAAACTCTGCATCTTCCTTCAAATGATTGTGCAATTTGAGTTTGAAGTCAATGCATAAAGCTTAAACAGATAAAATTATATGTTTTACTCTAAACGGTTATGAAAAGAGCATACACATTGGTGACATGCATTTTAATAATAATCTCCATTTCCATGAACATATCCATAAGTCTTAGAACATTTAGTTAGACTTAAGGTGAGATTGCTTTCTTAGGATTTTAAGAGACATGAGGAGGAGAGGGCAGCTCTTTTCCTCCCAAGGTATGCAGATGCTTGTGATCTGGCTGAGCACAAACCCTCCCTTTCTTGGCTTCTTTGGGTTTTGGTGACACCAGTTTGTTCTCTGAATGGAGCAAGAATGGATGTATATGTGTAGGACCTCTTCATAAGCTGCTGAATGGGTGGCTCATTTGGGGGGGGGCAGAATGCATGGTGTTGGCAAGGGGTTGCATTGTGCAACTTGACCTTCTCTTATTTCTTCAACATGTGAAGGAGTTTAAGTGAACAAAAAGCTATCATAAGTTTTGAGGCACCTAACTTTTTCAAAACGTGTACTGTAACACGTTTACAGTGAGATTGTGCTGATGACCTTGCCCTGCAGCATCTTGGCAATTCATGATTTTCTTGCTGTCTACCCAAAGTTAAATGAATACTGTATTCTTTTTAGTAAAAGAGCACCTTCAGGTAGAAGACATCAAGCAGTACTGTGAGATGGTACCAGTAAAGTATGTTTAACTGTTTCTATGTTCTCTGGTTTTAATATTTCTGTGCAAAGTCTACCGTGCTGATAGCAGTTTTAGCAAAATTCTATTCAATTTCCATTTTGTCCATTTAGGATTTGGCTATTGTGCAAACAGTTGAATTTTGAGGGTCAAATCATCATGTGTCAATATGTTTACTAATGAATTTTTTAAAAAAAGCAGAAACAGAACAATCCCTGTTGATGATTATTTTCCCCCAGTTTTGAGGTAGACATTTTGCTTTTATTTTCACAGAAGCTGAACCACATTACTATTCAATGTGCATACTAGTGTGGCTTGTTGATTATTAAATGCTTGCTTTTATTTCTTCTAATTTCTTTTTAGCTCTTAATATGGGAAAACTCTTGTCTGTTTTGATGTGTTTGGCCAACAACTTATGGGGCATTAAAAATAATCTGTAAGCTTTCACCTTTTGTTTAATAATAATTTTAATAACCTGTCTTGTCTTTACTAATGAGCTTTTTATAAGTGCTAAGGTTCAGTTCATTATGATGTTCAGGAACATTGCCACAAGCTCTCCTATTATAAATACTGCTAACAAGACAAAGATTTCCGACAATATCTGTAGTTCAGCAAACTCCCCAGTTTTGTTTTGAATAACTCTACCAAATAATGTGGCCTATCAGATTTAGACCTGAATTCAGATACACAAGACAAAACAAAAGACACAGCACCCCTCCCTGTAGCAGGCATTTTTCTGCTCCTTGCCAACTCTACGGTTCACTGTTCGGTCACTGGTGTCTGTCATTTTAGCACATTTAAAGCTGTTCTCAGTGCCATTCTTGTTCTCAGAAGCTTACTTGGGTGCTTCAGACGTTGCCTAGCTCATTATTCCCAGCAGAAGGTTAAGGCCTTTTTCTGTCAGACCGGAACTATTCACTAATTAGAGACCTTTGTTTGGCACTGAACGTGTCATGCCTGCAAGCCTTCCTACTGGGATCAATGGCATTTGTGTTCACTTTCATAAGCGTACAATAGATGCAAACCTCAGCGGAAAACCTACTCAGCTTCTGCTGAGAGAAGCTAATGCAGACACTTATAAAATGCAGGCACTATGGTAAGCAGAAAAACTGAACTGTTGGGCTTGCTTCACCAATTACCTAGAACACAAATATTTCCCTATCTCATTCAAATTGTTTGTCTTTTGTTATCTTCAGATCCTTGAAATAGCCTTAACATTGATTTTCACTAAATTATAAAATGTGTCTATATAGGTACTTATTCCCTTCTTTACCTGTGAATGGATAGCAAAATGGCCTTTATTTGTTGGTTTGACAAATAGTCTGGAGTTGATGTTGCAAGGATATATTGGGGTTTTATGTTGGACACCTTTGGAAATCCTTCATATTTTGGAGATACAAGCAAAATGATGCTCAAAATTCTACAACAAATACTTTCCCATATATGAAGTGAGAAATGCCAAATGTCCAGGCTGGGTTCAAAAGAGGCAAAAGGGATCATATTGCAAACACACGTTGGATAATGGAGTGCACCAAAGAATTTCAGAAGAAAATCAGCTCGTACTTTATAGTAAAGTCTTTGAGTGTGTAGATCGTGAAAAACTTTGGATCCTTCTTAAAGAAATGGGTATACCACAACATTTGATTATCCTAACATATAAACTGTACTCAGGAGAAGAGGCCAATGTTTGGACAGAATACGGAGAAACAGAATGGATTCCTATTGACAAGAGGGTGAGACAGAGATTCATTTTAATCACCCTATCTGTTAAACTCATACGCTAAATTTATCATACATAGAGCAGGGATAATCTTGGAAGAAAGTGGTATGGAAATGAGATGAAGGAACAATTTAAGATATGCAGATAACACTGCACTACTAGCATAAAGCAGCAATAACATAGAATGACCTAGAGTGATTACTGAAGAATGTCAAGGAAGAAAGGCAGGTTTATGAATGAACATTGAGAAAACAAAAATAAAGACCACCAATGATTTATGTAACCTTAATTTAGATAATGAAGACATTGCAATAGTTCAAGATTTCCTATGCCTTGGCTCAAAATGGAGACTGAAATCAAGAAATCAGAAGAAAACTAGGACATGGAAAGACAGCCATGAAGGACATAGACAAAATCCTGAAGTTTCAAGATATATCATTGAATAAAGTAAGGATTTTTAGACCGTTGTATTTCCATTTTCTGTGTATGGTTGTGAAAGCTGGACAGGGAAGAAAGTGGATAGGAAGAGAATCAACTTATTGGAGATGTGGTGCTGGAGGGGAGTTCTGTGGATACTCTGGACTGGCAGAAAGAAAAATAAATGGATCCTACAGCAAATCAAGCCTAAACTCTTGCTAGAAACCAAGATGACTAAACTGAGGCTGTTGTACTTTGGACATGTCATGAGAAAATATAACCCACTAGAAAAGACAACTATGCTTGGCAAGGTAGAAGGTAGTAGGAAAAGAAGAAGATGCCATTATATGGATGGATAGAGTCAATAAGAGAAACCACAGCCCTGAGTCTGTCAGACCTGAGCAGGTCTATTGATAGTAGAGGTCTTTCATTCATCAGGTCCCCATAAGGCAAAGTTGACTTGTTGGCAGTTAACAACTTTGAAGAGCCTTGGTGGGTTTTTAGGAATCTAGTTTGAAAATCTCCAGTTGGACTGAAAGGACTGAACTGCACTTTATTGACCTGTGGATGAATGCACATGGATAGTCTTTCTTCCTCCTGCTTAGTCCTGTTCACTACTGCAGCCTTGCAATGGAGTCTGTTTTCATGCTGATCAGAATACATCAGTTTCAATTTTCCAGAAGTTAGAAATGTGGCTACACGTTGTTTGTTGTGTAAGCTGTAGTATGATTTTACAAAATCAAGTACCAAGAATGGATTGAACATAATCTATCACATATTCTGAGTAAGTGGTTCTTTATTTTTGCTTCCAGTGCTGTTTCTGAAGATTATTAAGCACGGAGGATAATCTGTTCTGGTTGCTCATAGTCTAGCTTTATCAGTACCTTAACAGAGTTTAGTTTGTTTACGTCAGTGGTTCTCAACCTGGGGGTCGGGACCCCTTTGGGGGTCGAACGACCATTTCACAGGGGTCGCCACTCCTCAATCCTGCCCCCCCCTTTTAAAAGAAGGTGACCTCACAGCCAATGGGAGCAGTGCTTCTGAGACCCCTGCACTGGGAGGAGGGGAGAGGAGGCATGCTGGGCATTTCCCCGTCTTTCCCTGCCTGATGGGAAAGCACTGGAGGAGCTGGAGGTGGAGCCGGAGGTGCGGAGAGCGGGAGGAGAGAGCTGGAGCCTGAATGTTAAGGCGGAGGTGAGGAGACCAAGAGGAGAGAGCTGGAGCCGAAGCATTAAGGTGGAGGTGAGGAGAAGAGACCCCATGCTGGTAGGAGGGGAGAGGAGGCGTGCAGCTGGGCGCAGCCAGGCACTGCTTGGACGCTTGCGCCTGCACCACACACACACACACACACACACACACACACACACGGAGGGCTTCCCCTTCAGTGTTCCCTTTCCCCTTCATGCCAGCTTGCAGAGTCAGAGTTGCTTGCCGGGGTGAGTGAGCAGCTGGACACTGCTTGGATGCCTGTGCCCGCACCACACACACTCACACACACAGACACACACACGGAGGGCTTCCCCTTCAGTGTTCCCTTTCACCTTCATGCCGGCTTGCAGAGTCAGAGTTGCTTGCCGGGGCGAGTGAGCAACTGGGCGCTGCTTGGATGCTCGCGCCCGCACCACACACACACACACACACACACACACACACACACACACACACAGAGGGCTTCCCATTCAGGGTTTATGGCGCTGCAGTGGGACGTCTGGGAGGTAAGACCCCTCACCCTCTTCGCCTCACACTCATTCATGCCGGCGAACAGAGTTGCTTGCTGGGACGAGCGAGCAGCTGGACTCTGCTTGCTTCCCAAAGTGGCGGGGCTGCAGCAGTGGTGATCGCCCGGTCGCCCATTCATTCTGGGCACGCCGCTCTGTGGGAGTTGTCAGTGTGGCTGTCGCCTTTGGTCCGGCAGGCAAAGGGGGAAACTTTCCTGCGGTGGATCTGCCATCCGACAGGGGAGATCGGTCCCTCCGAGACCGAGAACTCGGTTGGGAAAGGAGCAGGGGGCGTCAGCCTAGGGCTTCGGTTTGTGTAGCAAGAGCCCCCGAGGCTCCTTGGTTGGGGTTTTGGGGGGGGCGTTTGACCCGAAAGCGCTGCTCTGATCCGTCCTGTGGACTTTGGCCATTTCCACATTCCAGTGTTATAGCGCTATGATTCCACTTTCACCATCCTATCGAATCCTGGGGTTTGCAGTTCAAACTGCAAACCCCAGGATTCCATAGGATGGTGAAAGTGGAATAATAGTGCTATAACAGTCTAGTGCAGAAATAGCCAGGATGACTTTCTCCTCTCGCTTTTGTTGTGCGTGGATCCTTGGCACTTGCCACACGCACGTGTTGTGTTCTTCGCCCTGACTGTCTTGCATTCCTCGCTTTTTGTATGTTCAGCGTCCACACTCCCTTTAAGGGAGGGAGGGAGGGAGGGAAACAAAACGCGCCTGCTTATGCGGCTGCCATCTTTCCTCTCTCCCTGTCCTTTCCTCCCTGCGCCTCGTGTAAAATGTGGGCTGTTTCGGCATTGCCTTTGGGAGTGACTGGCTTTTTGAACTGTGGAAACCCAACATTCAGAACTAGAACTACTGCCTTAATTCTGGCATTGATGGATGCTTTCTGTGCTTAAAAAAAGGGGGGAGGGTTACCAGTTTTTAGGCATTAGAAGTCTATCCAGAGCAGTGATTTAGGGCAGTGTTTCCAATCTATTTGATGTTGGAAATAACTAACTAACTAACTAACTAAATAATAATTAATTAATTAATTAATAACGAAAATGATTTTATGGTTGGGGGTCACCACAACATGAGGATCTGTATTAAGGGGTCGCGGCATTAGGAAGGTTGAGAACCACTGGTTTACGTAGAAGTAATTCCCATCAGTGGTCTTGATGTCCTTAATGTTTTCAGTCCAAATCTTTACTACTTTACATATAAGTTTTTCCTCCTAGCAACTCCAGCTGAATGTTTTAAATCCCATTTCTACAAGGATACATAATTAGCCACTCTGGGTCCAGTATCGATATATAGAGCAAATAAATGACTAAATAAATAGATGTGTAAGTACCTGTTTTTTGTGTATGTTTCTGGTGTTTATGAGTTTAAAAAGAAAAGGAAATAAGTGTAGTTGTATTCTCTTGAAATTTAAGAGGGGAACACAAAAGTATGAATTAAGCTATGTTTGATAGATTTTAAAAAATTGAATTGTATATATATGAAGAATGAATTAAGCTAAAATACTCTGAAGTGAGAGTTAGAAAACAATAGATTGCTTTTAAATCAATGGAAGTCCTGGTTATCAGTTATGATGGCCAGATATTCTTCAGTTGTAGACCAGTATAACTGGGGGAGCAGGTAAGCACATATCTGAAACTGAAATCCTAGGAAAAAAACTTCCCATTTTAATTCATGAAATATGGGACAGAGCATGGAAAAATCCCCCCAAAACAGCAGTGGTGTTGGTTTAAAGAAATTGCTAAAATCAAAAGCAGCGACAGAGACAGAAATGACTGGATGAGTTGACAACCAAAGTCTTCTTTATATATAATCAATTCTAGTTTTGGTATGTGCAGTGTTACTGATCATACCACAGTCACTTGCAAAAAGTGGATTGTAAAGAGGCAAACAATATTTCTTAATGGTTCTGGAAATTTAAGAAAATTCCTAGAAGGACTGAATTTACCTGGCTTTTACTGCTTTTTATTCTCTATTTCCTCAAAAAGGGATGTAGTCTCTGCCTGTATCAGCCTTCCCTTGAGATCACCAACTGAAGCTGCCAGGTCAAACAAGATGCAGTCCTATGACTCTGACATTGTCAGTTTCATTTTCCTGTATGGTTTTTAACATCCTTGTCTGATGAAGAAGCCAGTGAGCTTCAAAAGCTAGCATAATATATTGGGCACTGTTTGGTTGGTCTAATGAAGATGCATCTGTGATGTGTATTTTGGATTTTGTTGTATTTTCCTTTATTCTGTGTGTTCCTCTGTCTATTTTTTTTATAAATAAAATATTGGTGATAGTTGAGTGGTTGCTGTTTCCGGTTAATGTTTCCAAATTTTTTTGTTTGTTTCAGCAGAATATATTATTATATACCAACGGAGTAATTGGGTGCATATTACAGCATAACATTGATTTGTAGTATTATTATTCTTTTTGCAGTAGTCTTGTAGAAAAAAAAAGTTTAAGTTAATAATTCCTTTTATAATCCTTCCTTTTAACTTTCAAACATGGAGTTAATTCAAAGTCCAGGAACACCAAAATTAACACAGATTCTTTACTTTTTAGTTTGTCAATTTGTTTGCTACCTGTCAAGGTCTGTTGCTTTCATTTCTTGGTGCCTGTGTCAGTGAGCTCTCCTTTTTGTTGTTATTGTTCTTTTTACATAGTGATGGTGCTGGTCTTGTGTTATAGGAAGGAAAGCCCTTACCCAAGCAGCCCTCAGTAAGCCATCTGTCTCGGGGTTCAGCACATCAAGATAATTCAGTGGTTCAAGAAGATGAACAGAACAGTGAACTTCATATTCCTCTCATGAACAGGAATGACCAAAAGGTGAAAATATTGGTTGGTCTGGATCCAGTGTGTTATCGCCTTACCTTGAGACCCATTGGAACAAAATATATTTTAAAATTGGATGTATGGATTGACATTCTAACAAAATACTTCAAAATCTATTAGTATTCTAGTGTTTCAAATGTATAGGGTATGCATAGAAAGGATATCCCAGTGAAATGTCTGAAATGATTATCATTAGTGATTCAATCAAAGACATATCCACTCATTCAATAAATTCTCCCTGCTCCCATATATGCAATATTCTATATAGAAAATAAACTGAACGTGTAAGTCTTTTATACATTTATTTAGTATGTACGTTACTATGTTATTTGCAATTACTTATAGAAAACTTGTTACTCATTTCATTTACTTATTTCATTTTCTACAATTAAGTTTAAATTTCTTGTATAGAAATTACTTTCTTCTGTCATGATATCAGTAAAATGTGACATTGTAACTCAATTGTGTAGGTCTAGAATCACAGTATTTTAGATTATTAAAAATCATGTGTATGTGTGGAGCACTATTTGTGATAATTAAGATTGTTACATATATTCTAACAATATGTTTAACATTATTGTTCGGTTTTGTTTTTAGAAACTACAGAAGGAAAATATAAGAATAAAGTACGAATTAGAAGATTTAAGGTACTGATTGATTCTAGATAACAAAAACCACAAAAGCATAATTCTGTTCCATCTGGAACTGTTCTACTGAAAACTGTAGATGATAAAATTCTGATAGAGTAGGAGCAGGCAACTGTGGAAAGTGTGGAACCACATTAGCCTCCCTGGAGACCTATGTGAGAAAAAAAATCATTTGTTTGCCCCCAGGTGTTCCCAAACACACTGTAAGGCACATGATGACATTCTCACCATGTTTTGGGTCTTTCCATGGCCCCTAAAGGGCATTTTGGGTCATTTTAAGGCAGAACATTTTTGTCAAAATTTTTTGCAAGAATTTGTTTTGACCTCTCAGGTCCTGCATCCCACCCAGAGATTATTTTGAGGTTTTTTGGGGGGCACATAAATGGCCCTTGGGGGTGCATGCAGCCTGTAGCCCACACTTTGTCCACCCATGTGATAGAGGGTTCAGAGAAACATACAGTACACCCTCATGTAAAACAAAAAACGCAGGTGTCAGATCCCATTGTAGTCAATGGAAGCAACATGCATGCCCCTCACCCTTGTGTCCATAGACTATAATTGGAGAGACACTTTGCACGACGTTGCATTTGTATGTGCAGAGGTCGTGCCAGAAGAGGGTACACTGCACAGAAGGAAAAACAGTGCTTCAGTTCCTACACAAGTTCATAATATTAGAAATCTGTTTGAAACTCTCCTAAGCTACTTATTTCTTTCCCAAAATGTATTGGAAAAGGGAAGTAATTGTGTTGTTTAAAGTTGTTCCTCACAAGAAAATGGTGAGAAACTTGCAAAGAACATTCAAGCTATGCAAGTTTGTTTGTAGTACAGTAAAAGATATTAGAAGCAATTTCCAGGAAAATAACAGGGTTTTTGAGTGATCAACTTAAAAGGAGAAAGAAAGAAAAAACCTTTCTGCTTTTAACATCTCTTCTAATAGTTCCAATAAATTGTAGCTATTAAAAATCAATATAACGCTGTGTGAAGATTTGACATTCTTTATAAAGAAATGTATTTATTTCCCAGGAGCCATTTTGAACAGCTTATAGGAGAAGCCAAGAGTGAATGTTTTGATGAAAGACGTGTTAATCTTCTGAAGGCTCAAGTACTGCAGCTAGAAAGGCAGGTAATATGGCACACATTAACAGAGAAACTAAGTTGAATTTTGTGTGAAAGACTATACGAAAGTTGGGAATGGGCAAAGTTCTTTTTCAAAAATATTTGTTTAAAGTTCCTGAAGCTATTTGAAACTTAAATTCCTGTTTTTTGTTTTTTGTTTGTTTTTGTATGTGTGGTTCACTTCATCTTTTTCATCCCTTCTTTTTTTCCTCCTGCGTGTGTGGATAATTTAGTGATGGGTGGTAGTTCGTGGTAAGATACCATGAGCTATTATGTTGATTATCTGAGGATGCCATATATATATATACACACACACACATCCACATATATATTAAAATTTATGTTAAAAATATGATACAATATACAGGAAAGGAAGGTAAAGTAGAACTGCACAAAAGTTGACATAAGAAAGTATAGTGGAATGTTATCTGTTAGCAGTGCTGTCCCATGGTGTTAGTGGGGAGGCAGTTGGAACCCTCGGCTTTTTGGCGGCTTCGACTGATTCCAAAACCCTCCATTGCCCATGGCTACTATTTTTGGTGCTGCAGGTGACTCTTTGTTGAGGCATGGTATTAAGTGGCTTAACATATTCTAATTTTGCTTTTGCATGCTATTATTCATTTCAAGTGCCTGGGAGGTGAACTTTGTGATTTTACTTACTTAAGTTTTAAAATGATCTATTATAGTTTGTTAAAATATGTATTGTGGTGATTTGGTGCTTCCATCAAAATGACCAGGTTACTTGTTGGCATTGGGAATTTCCCCAGTTTTTCTCCACTTATTACCATTTGAGGAGGCTGGAAACTGTCAGCGGTAGAGTTGACAGAGTTAAAACTGGAGAGGGGTCTTGTATCTTTACCGGTTGTATAGAATAGGCAATTTCAACAAATGTTGTTTGTCACACAACTAGATAACGAGCAACACCTGCTGAAATTCTTCTCCAGTTTTCACTCTGGCAACCCTAGATAGAGATGGCTGGAAGACAGCATACTTTAGTTTATTGGACATTATCAAGGGGAAGGAGCATGAGACAAAGGTTCGTCGTTTTAGGCAGCAATGAGATAATCTCCAGGACATCAAAGTTCACTCCAACAGACTGGACATTGTTATACACAACTTGAATGCTGAATGCATAGATTTGGGCCCTTTTCGCATGTGGGTTTTTTTTTTGCGTGAGGGCCCCTTAGCATCGCATAAATGGGAGCATCGGTCCGTATGATGCACTCCCATTTATGTGACGCTCAGGAGCCTAAAGCGGGACGCGCGTGCATTTTCTTATTTTCGGCTCTAAGCTGAAAATACTGCATGGTCGCGCAATGCTCATGGGGCCCTCGCACACTTACCTGTGTGCGGTGCGCCGAACAAGCCGGCCTGGTCGCGCTTCCTCCTCCAGCGCAGCCTACAGCTCCCAGACTGCGCTGTGGAAGGAAGGGGCGGGGTGCTACGCGACTGTCGTGCTACCAGGAAGCAACCTGCAGGACGAAGGAGCGGGGAAGCGTCAGTGTTCCGGATGAGGCTTTTCGCGCAAGACGCCCTCCCCAATCGCGCGAAAGGGTAAGATGCAAAAAGCCTCTTGGACATGCTGGAGCAGGGGAACATATAAAACACTGAGGCGGATTTTTTGACGATATGCAAAATCACAGAGAACAGTAATTGGAACATATACATAGTAATGGATGTTCCTTATCTCTCTTCACTGTATCATTTACACAAAGCTTCCATTTAAGCCTAACCTTTTCTTCCACTGGATGTCATGATGATGTGCTGTTTCAGTTTTGTAAAGGAATATTTACACAAAGAGGGAAAAATCAGGTATTTTTAAAAATTGTTCCTTATACTACTTTTCCTACAGGTGGTGCTGCTTACAGAAGGATTAAGTTCCCGAGCTGCTGTTATGTTGGAGCTAAACACTTCTTTAGAAGCTCTTAGTGACAGGATTAGGTAAGCAGTGGAGAGATACTTGATCTGTCCTTGAATGAAAGGGATATGAAAGCAGGCATCTAGGATCAACTGATGACAACCATATGCTGTGTTGAGTGTTTGAGGATTATGAATGTCCCACTCCCTTAAGTAAACTTATCTATCAGTCTTGTTAGCTACAACATACACATTTGCTGGCATTGTGTTGATGAGATGTGCGTGCATAAGTTGCACTATGCCTTTTGGGAAAATTATTCACCATAGCACAACAGATGTATTCTGCTGATAGGGGTGGAAGCTGAGTTGCACATATTGCAATCTTGTGCGTTGGAGTTATGCAGTGTGCACTGATTACTGGTCATTGCACAATAGCACCCATGCATTAACATCTGCTGCACAATATTGCAATTCTTCATGGGGGGTGTGTGTAATGCCAGTACTATGTACTTCTCCATGCAGACTTTTATGTTATGATGAGGGGGTGCTGGATTGCAACAGTTAAGGCTTTCTTATTCTTTGTGGTAGTGTGTTATACAGTGGATGCTATAGATAAGCAACCTCTGGATCTGCAAATTTAAGCTCTAAAATGGTGGTGATGTATGCATGGATCTGCTGAATCTCCACATGGACATCTCCACCATTTAATAATATGGGATTGCAAGCATTTGTGATTTTTTCCATTCGGGGGGGTGTCCTTTACTAGAACCCCCACAGATATGGAGGGTCCACCATATAATGTAAAGGATGTTTGATCATCATTTCCTTAGTATTTGGGTGACAATTAAGTGTTAAATCCCTTCTCTTATAGTTTTCTTCTATTGCAGGGGTATGGAAAATGTGGCCTATGAGCCACATATGGTACTTTTTCAGCGTTTTAGAGCGCTCAGCCATTCAACACTCCAATTTTTAACTTGGTTTTGGAAAGTCCTCTCTCTTTTGCAAAAAGGCTGCCCATGCTCCCTTGGTGTTCTTGGTCCTAGAGAACTGAGGCTTGAGGATGATTATACTCTGTGTCAGCGGGTAACTCATCTGTGTGTGAATGATTGTCTTCCAAGATCCTTTGCATTTTGGCCAAGATTCATATTTCTCCAAACATTGTAGTGTCCAGATTCCTGATAAGTATATGTATGGTGCCACACGACTGACAAATATGTATAGCAGCAAAGAAGAGCAAACTAATTTCCTTCATTATTGCAAAGGCTTAAGAAGATACTTAAAAGTGCATTTTGCAGACATGCACTCATAATCTATATTGTGTTGGTGATCCATTCCATCTATATAAAGGTGTCTGTTTAGATTGTTTTTGAGTATTAATTGTTGCCAAATCAAATTATTGTAAATATATAACTGTCATTAAAGTTTAACAAGTTTATCAGAGATGGGTCCCTTGTGACTATGAAAAATGTGATTCAAGTGAAAATTCTTAGTTAAATATCCGTAACATTATTAACAAATTACAGTTGTACCTAGCTCTTTTCTTAGCACTGAAGGAACTGCCTCTGAAGTAACCATTCCATATTCAGAACTGCATCAAATGATTAAGCTGTGTGAAGCAATGAGAATCAAACTGCAAAGAAACCAGCAAGTGAGTTGTAAGCTCACCAAAGAGAATATACTTTTATACAGCTAATGTGATTTTGTAAAAGCATATGGAATTTTAGTATTTAATTATAGGATATTGTAAAATATAGATGGTCAATTAACTATTCACCTTGGCTTTCCCATGAAATCTGTAAGCTTTAATATTAAGCGGTAATGCTACTTGTAGTAGGAACTTTAATTTAATGTAGATTTTGGCTTGGTTTTCAAAAAAAAAAATTAATTGTTAAAGAGAAGGACCAATTACTTATTTAGGAATCATTCTCAATGGTTCTATTTGTGTGTGTATGTGTTTAAGTGCCTTCAAATTGATTTACGATGAAACCATGAATTTCATAGAGTTTCCTTAGGCAAAGAATATTCAGAGTTGGTTTGCCATTGGCTTTTTATGAAATATAGGATGCAGCATCTGGTAGTCCTTGGGAGTTCCCCATTCAAGTACTAACCAGGCCTGATCTTGCTTAGCTTTCAAGATCAGACAGAATCTGGTGCCTTCAAGGTATTTAGGATGTTAATGATTTCATTTATGTTGGATTAAATGCCTCATAGTGCTTTCCTTCCATCCCATAGAGCTGCTTCAATAGGATACCATAGTAAATAGGAGCTGCTGAGCAATTCAGGAGAACCAACAGAAAAGCACTCCCTCAATTCTCCTCTGAACCAGATTGTCAGTCAGGGAAGCCAAGGCTGTGCCATGGACTGAACTTAGACTGAAATGAGTCCAATCAGTTTCCTCCAAGAACTTCTGGAGCTTCATAGCTACCATGCACTGAAATGTCTTGCCCAGAAAAGGGATATTTGTGACAGGTGGTAGTTTGTGCATATGTCTGGGTGCATATGTCTGGTGTTCCACGACACCTTTCAAAGCAGCAGGCACAATTCCCTGACACAGTAGACAGTTTTTCCATACCTGGACCCACCCAGTCAATCAACTTCTGATGGATTGTATCAGAATGGATAGCGACCAAATCTACATGTTGTGGAGCATACCAGTTGAAGTGCGTTGTCCACATCAGGCCACAGTAACTGAAAGTGATCCTGAGAGGTCAAAGTTCTTAATGATGATTTTCTCGCCATCTATTGGGAGTGCTTTGATTGTGTATTTCTGCATGGCAGGGATTAGACTTGTGATTTCTTCCAGTTCTGTGATTCTATGAAACATCCCCAGACACTGCCTTTCTGAACAAAGATGTATAACCTTATTCTTGAACTGCCTAGCAAATTGTCACAGAAGGTGACCGAAGGTTCTACTCCTGGCATCTTTTATCCTCATTTCAACAAGTTGTTCCACACATAGAACAACTCAGTAGGGTAATAGGTTGAAAATGACTGGAGACAAAATAGGGCGTTTTAGTTTTTCTCATAGTTGCAGAGTAGGCACAACAACAACAACAACAACAACACCTTGCTGCAATCTTTGATTATGCTTTCATGACCTGTGCCACCTGCATTCTAGCCATCATCCAGTCTGTTTCATTGCTGTACATCTTCTGTAAATCAAAGGAAATTATGGATACTTGGAGTTGCTTGTGTCATTAAACCCTTTCCATTTCATTGTTCCATAGTGAAATAAAATCTTTCCAGCAGAAAGTTCACCAAGGAATTCAGTAGTTCTTCAGATTGCATAATTCTAAGTCCACATAAGAGTTAAGATTCAGGATATGACTTGCTACATGTGTCAAACCAGTGATGTGCTGACATGACTCCATGGTTGTCATGGTAGCCATACATTCCTGAGCAGCCCTTTCACAATTGCCTTGGTATTGATAAAATTCCCCATAGCTACTACGTTGGGATTCTCCAACACTATCTCTGAGACCACCTTGGCTAGGGATCCTGCTGAGCAACAGGATAGGTAGTACTTCGGCAGCATACCTAGTCGGTCTCTTTGTCCCAGCACAAGGTACAAACCAAAGTGACAGAGCAGATGGGTCTCCTTGTTAGATGAACAGGACCCTTATGGATGAAGGTGAGGTCTCCAGTGTAGTTAGGTGCTGCACTGAGTACCAAGGTGGAATAGATCCAACTCAGCCTGCTTACCAACCTAAGTGTTAGTAATACAGATCAGGCTGACACCTCCATCTCCACAATCAAATTATAGCTAGCAGTTATTTTATTATGGATCAACGTGGCAGTCCTCAGCAGGGACAGCCTAGGAAAATGCCCAAAACATAGGATAGGTTTTAGGTATTTTTCTTGTTTCTCTTTGATCTAGCATGTGCAATTTCAGTGCTGGGATTGGCCCTTCTGCCTGATACCACATTGGTAATAGCATCCTTCTCCTCACATAAGACCAGAGTATCAAATATAGTAACACCAAGGAAAGCTTAAGTAGACAAAACTAGATTTAAGGGAGGTATTTGGCTAGGACATTCATCTAGTCTCCACCTCCTCATATACAAATGAATAAATACTTCACATCTTGCTGCCTCCAATTACTGTTTCTCACTCAGGAACTCCAAAGCTGTCCTTTAGGAATATCACTACACTCTCTAACTGAAGGTGGTACCATCTTATAGACTGGTGTCTGCCTCTGTGTCCATCAGTTGCTTTCAACCACCAAGAAAATGGATGGTGATGCTGACCCTATTTCTCCCTAAATGGTGACTCAAAATGTTATCTCCTTTGGTGTCACTCCCACAATGGTTGCCCCACCGCTGACAATCTGCCACTAGCAGCTAGCACTTCTACAGTTGTCCCTTCAAATTCACCAGGGTTAGGGCTCAAGATCCCCACAAAAGTGGAAAAACTGCAAGTAAGAAAATGTGTGTCTGTGTCTGTGGGAAGGGGGCTGAGGTACTGTGGGGAAAGCAGGCATACAGAGTCCAAACCAGGTCAGAGAAAGGAGAGGGAATGATGTGGGTCAACGTGAGCCCTATACTTCCTCTCTCTCACCCACCTCTTTTCTTGGGTGTGTCTGTGGAGGCCTCAGGGGAGGGTTCATAGTGCTGAGCAATTGGCATATGAGCTGTCTTTAGCTGGCTAGGCAGCAGCTGATGGGAGAGAAGAAGGATCAGAGGCAGATTTTTTAAAGGGCTGCATGGCCTGATTGGAGCCACCAAGAGGGAAGGTTCCCCTGGGAAAGAAGTCCTGGAGGTGGGGTGGGCAGGGTTGGAGAAACTCACCAATAATCAAATCTGTGGATGTTAAACCACAAAGGTGGAGGGACGACTATATTTATCCTCACTAGCCCAACAAGTGAAGGTCGTGATGGACAGAATGGCTTGTCCTGGTGACCTAGATATTAATGCAATAGCACAGTCATACCTCAGTGGGAATAATATGCTCTGTAGAAGTAGAGGGCCTGATGTTCTGCAGAAGCTGTCCCTTTTCCTGTTGACCTGCCAAAAAGTTCCCACTAAAGATGGCATTTTACCAGCTACAGAGGTCTAAGTTGTCTTTCCAGAGATTTGTAAGAAAGGAGGTATTTGTTCATAGTGGGAGAAATATCCAGTTGAATTTACCCACTCTCTTAATCAAAAATGTATAACTATGCTAGTTTCCAGATATTTGTGTTCCTGAGTATAGTTAGGACATAAAGCAGTTGAGATGTGGCGTACTGTATATTTAAGTACAAGGGAGTCATGATCATGAGGATGAAATTGCGTTACATGCACATGCACAGCTACTGAGCTCTTTGAAGAAGGGAGAGAGAGAAGGTTATAAAGAAATTAAAATGTGTTTTATTAACCACACTGAAAGAAAAAAAAATCCAATAGTATTTTTTAAAGACAAACATTGAATTAGCCAGTCTTATTTTCTTTTGTCAGATGACTGTGGAGAGCTATGCTTAATTGCTTGTTTGTGTTATGCTTCTTCCTGTTAAGAGTTTAAAGTTTATGAAAATATTAACACACAAACATCGTCTTTCTAGCTTAACAAATTTTCATTTCTTCGGCCCTTTCCGCACCTTACCATTTTCTGGTGCTGGGGTGTGGGGATCGTGTGATCAGCCTCCAGCAAGAGGCTCTCACGTCCCCGCTGCTTCAGCTCCGCACGAGCTGCCTGCTCGCGCAAGAGCCCTGCCTCTTCCTTGGCAGCGCAGCCTGGGAGTTTCCCAGGCTGCGCTAGGGCAGCAAGCGCGGCCACCGTGGCTCCGGAGGCTCTGCATGCCAGGTAAGTGTGTGCGGGACCTGGGAGCAATGCGTGATCGCGCACCATTTTCGGCTGGAAGCCGAAAATGAAAAGGTGTGTGATTGGTGCCTGCCGGCCCCTGGAGCATCGTGCGATTGTGAGTGCGTCATGCAGATCGCTCCTCACAATCGCGTGATGCTCCAGGCGCCCGTTTGCATGGAAAATGCCATGTGAAAAGGGCCTTCATGTCAGTCAAGCAGGAGCAACAGAGTTTTTATAATCTCTTCTATTTTTTCAGGAAATTGAGCTCAGCTTACTATTGTCCTGTCTCCATGATATTAGAAATCACTTTTCATCGTCTATGTCAAACTAATTGAATTTTGCAAGAAACAGCAGGAAATACTTGCTCGTTCTGCTTCAGGTTAATTTGGTGTAATATCACTCTTCACTGCATGAGTAGTGTGTAAGTTATGTAACAAAGTACCACTCAGTTTTCAAATGTACCCCAAGAATTCAATTAGAAAAAGAAAATGGAGATCTCAGAAGTGAGCCTACAGGAAAGGGTGAGAGAAAAACTAAAATAAATGAAATTCTATAAAAATGATTTTATGATGTATTCAATCAGCCTTTCTTCATGAGACTGAGGTAGAAAATAATTAAGATGGTACACATTTTTATTAAGCGGCATGCCAGCCTATTAGGTTAAAAAGAACTTTGAATGATAAAATTTCATTTTCAGATTTAATTGTGCGTGGAAGTAGAGGATAGATTGTGAGCTAATTAAAGTATTTGTTAGTAGATAAAGAATCTAAGAGCAAATAAGGTTATAGAGGTTACAAAGGTAACCTCCGCAACATAGGGAAGGAAAATAATTGATGCTTGAAATTAAAATATTGGGAAGGGAGGAGAGCAGCTTCTGAAGACTATTTGCCTTACTCCCATTTACCCCCATTAGCTAAAGCAGGGATGGGAATCATGAGCCCCTCCAGCAACTTTAAGCATTCCCTGCTAGTAGCTATGCAGGCTAGAGCTGTTAGAAGCTCCCAAGGTACAAACATTTCTTCCCTCTCCCTCTCTTAAAGAGAGAGAAGAGAAGCTGGCTACTTTCAGTATTCAGTCCACTTCTCTGGGGAAGGAGCCCTGGTGGCACAGTGGTTAAATGCCAATACTGCAAGCCACAAGGTTGTGAGTTTGATCCTGCCCGGCTCCAAGGTTGACTCAGCCTTCCATCCTTTCGCAGGTTGGTAAAATAAGTACCCAGCTTGTTGGGGGCATATATAGAAATGTTTCGAAATACATGCTATTTGTAAGTTGTTTGCCGCCTCGATCCATATGGAGAGGGGGGATACAAAAATAAAAATAAAAATTAGGGAACACTTGGTTCATAGCCAATGGATCTCCTTGACATCATCTGACCTGTAGAGAGCTTCCAGGCAGAGATTTCCCTCTCTTCCCTTTCCCTCTTTTTAGTTGCCCACCAGTGATCTAACTGATGAAGGCAAGAAGAGATGCAACCTCAATTACATAATCACAGTGATAACATAAGGCAAGCAGTCTTTAAGAGATCCAACATGAGTTGCATAATCACAGTGATAATCTAAGGCAAGCAGTCTTAATGGGAACAATTGGGGATCTCAGCCAGAAGCTAAAGAACTGTGAAATTAGTTTTGTGAGCACAGCAGGGCTTGAAGGAGGGTTCAGAGATGGTTTGTGATAATCCTGTGGGTTGTGATGTATGGGGTGGAGAAGAAAAATGAAAATTCAGTTGAGTGAGAACAAATTTTTTCATCACCCTTCCCATTGTGGAACCAAACCGTGATAGAAGTTGGTGTTTCCCCTAAATTGGACTGGTAAAAACAGATTGGATAATCTGTTTTCCATATGACTGCAGTGATTTGTTCCTTGGAATAAGAATTTGTACAATGAATTTGATCATTTACCTTTAAGAAACAATCCAACAATTTCAGACTTGTTTAGGAGCCTCTGGCTGTGTAATATATAAAAAGGGGCCAGATCAGAAGGTATGTGTCTCTGCTTTGTTTTTATACATGGGGTTAGATGTGTGTGCCTTGAGGGAGCAATTGTCAGGAAACCAGGCTATTGTAGGGGGAAGCAGTTACAAAGGAATTAAGCTAGTCCAGGTCACGCACAGGTAAACTAGGCAGTTTACTAGAGATGAAGGGAGGCACAGTAACAAGATCTCAGCCATTCCAGAATCAGTCATGAGAAGTGTGCAGTCACAGTAAGGGGAAAGATGATAAGACATACCTTGTCCAGAAGTCAAGAATCCAAATACAATTAAGAGCAAGAAAGCTCTGAGAGGCAGGTAGAATGAACTGTTGTGTAAAACAAGAACTCCCAGCAGTAGCTGGGAAAGTTATAGCTGGCCGACCTTGAGATGATAGTATTTTTTTTTGTTTAAGCTTATGCAAAATGTGATTCTTTTGATGATGATGCTTTTCTTGTTGGTGTGCTGAAAATAATAGGGGCATCTTCTTAGTGTCCATTAAGTTTAGCTGAAGTGTGAGTCTGTCTGAAGGTCTTCATCAGTTGTATCTGCTGCTCAGTGCTCTTACTCTGGGAAGGAGCCATCATTTGGAGTTAAAAGCTTTTCTAGGTTTGACTCCTCTGCGTCAGGTTCCTCAGTTTCCATAGGATGTTATGACAGCTCCAGATTTTGGCATGTGCAGCTGAGTTTGCTGAAGTAGACTTTTCCTTCTCCCCATGACAATCTCTTTCACTCTCTGAAAATGCTCAAAGAAAGGTTCATGGACCCTGGTGAATGGAGTGGCTGTAGCGTGGAGAGGCAGGGGTGTCCTCCTGCCCCAAATCAGGCAACTGCTGTGAATGAAATCTTTCTTTTAATGGAAAGCAAGTTCTGGAGACAGATCATAGTGGGGATCAAGAAAGTTTCTTCCTTCCTTTCCCACATGGGATATCTCTCCTACTTGCAATATACTATGGGCATCAACCCAAAAGGTGAAGGGCTGGAATACAATCAATATGCATACGTCCATTTTATGTGAATGGTACAAAATCTTTACCTGGGATATTTGGCTGCATAAAATGGGCTTTGGGGCTTCATTGTACAAACTCTAATTGAACATAATGCACTTAAGACATTATGTCAAGGAGGATAGAAGGCAGCTGTAGTTCTAGACACAGCCCTACTTTGGCTCTAGTTCTAGACTCAAGTGCCCTTTGGTACTTTGCATCTGATGTAAATTTTGTTATGTTCTTTGGGGGAGGGGTACTTTTAGATTATGTGACCCATAGCAATGAAGGTGGATCGAAAAGCATTGTAGGACTATAAATAGCTGGTGGATGGATGGAGTCCAGATGTGAATTTTGGAAGCATTCGGTTTTGCCTCTGGGCCAAACATAAGCCAGCAAGTTAATAAGCAACACCATATAGGTATTGAAGTACTAATGAAGATATTTGAAGGTTTGTCTGTGTATGTTCTTTCATAGCATCTTGTCCTATGTCTGGGACCCATTCAATTTTGCAGACTTCTCATTGACCTTTGTCTTCTTCCCTTCTATGCTCCTGATGTATTGGCTGATCTGTTCTAAGGCTTGGGTCATAGCTCTTTAGCTTCCAGAAGTGTTCATGTTGAGATGTAGATGATAATGTGGTTAAAAAAAAAAAGCGTAACAGCTGATTTCAAATCCCTAGAACAATGTCTCTAGGGTGGAATATAAGTCAGATTAAGAAAGCAAATCAGTCTCCTGAAGACTGAGACTGGCTTCTAAAAAACAATATACCCTTCAAGAGCCTCCAATAGCCTTTAGTTCCTCTCCTGTTTATGCTGTTTGTACACATGAGTGACTCATTAATATGTACCTCATATGAGGGGACTAGTTTCTCATCATGGTTCCAGTAGCATCATGAGCCTTACAATTATAGCTATTCATTCAAAACTAATTTGCTGCATATTGAGAAATATACTGTTGCATATGGTGCTCCTACTTCAGGCAGTAGATGGTAGGTTAAATAGAGGGGGTCAGGTGCAAGAATTAGAATACTCAAATTGCCATGGAACCATCATCATTAGCAAGCCCCCATGTGTTGGCGGTCATCAATAAAAGTTCAGAAGATGAGTGCTGTGGATAGTGTCCTGGATTTAATTTTATGGATCTGTTTAGTGTTGTGGATGTTGATATTCAACTTGTTCAGCTCGAGGATCCATCATTAGCTTGTGACAAATTATGACATAGTGCAGGGTTCTTCTGAGAGCATCCTGTCTGTGCTTTGTCAGCCCCAGGCTGAGCAATTAACTGAACATGTCTGGTCTCTCCTCAGACCAAGCATCACTCCTGGATAAACGTGTTCTACCAGAGTATAGACACACTGTTAGGAAGTATCAGAGACAGCATCTCAACTAAGGCTATACAGTTTCCTTACTTGTTAAAACTGTAGTGAAAACAAGTTTCAACAACAAGGTTAAAGGACAGTCAAGAAATTCAATCATAGCACAACAAGAATAAGCAAAGTTAGTGTGGTCTTAAATAAGAACAAGAATTCCTTTTACCAGGTATAATAAGACAGGTTCATGGAACTTCTAATAAGAATGACTCTGGTTTTATCTGACTTGCTGAGCCGTTAGGTAGGATATTGTTATTGAAAAAGCCTGTCCTAGACTTCTAAGACTGAGTGTTCCTTGCTACATGACAGTTTTTGAAATTGTCATTATTAATAGTGTTTCTCTGAGTCATGCAAGGCAAGGTTTGGATATGGATAATCTAGATATTTCAGGACCTTGACCTTTTGCCTTGTGTGACAGATGCCTGCTTAACTGGCATTATGTGAATTCTTTGGCCAATTAAGGTGTCATTTTATTTTTATTTTTTTGTATTGTCTGTGTGTTTTGATTTTGTTCCGTGAATTTCCTCTGCATTTATGTCTATGTCATGATCTATGTTTAGGAGGAAGGAACTGGCGAAACTACCTCTGAATATTCCTTCCCTAAGAAAATTCTATGAAATTCATGGGGTCACCATAAATTGACAAGTAACTTGAAGGGATGTGCACACACACACACACACACAAGATTACCCACAAATATTTGTATTGTATCCTGTATGTTTGGCTGATCTGCTCTTTACCTTGGCACCACTTTCTGATCTTCCTGAGTTTGGGGGTTAACTGTAGGGTTTTTGCCTCAGCTTCTTCAAAGTATTTGTAGACTAAGTTTTTGTTACCTGAGCCTTTAGACCTGGAGTTAGTTATTAAAACCACTGGTGGCATCTCTGTAATGTTACTGCCATTTTGTTATCTATCCTTCTAGCATCTTAACTGTAAGACAACAAGCATTTTAAGCTAACTTCAGATAAAAATTTAAGTTGTTTAGAAAGAGGTGAAGTGGAAATCTTTCATTGGTCTTTCTATCAATGACAGTATAGGGAAACATGTGACAAATTACAAAATGAAACACAGAATCTACTGTTCACTTTTTATCCTTTGTTTGTTTGGCTTTTACTTAGTGTTTTTTTCCCTTCTCTTTTAAAAGAAAAAAGAGTTATTAATGGTTCGATATATTAAGATCATTTGTTCTTACAGAGCAAAAGAGAAGCACACCAAGCCTTGTATGTTATTTCTTAAAAAATGGGATTTTCAGCAGTTATGTGAAGTCTTTGAGTCACATGCTCACAAGATGAGAAAGTAATAGTAAATTAATGAATGAATAGCTCTTACCATTTAACTAAAGGATCTCTCTATAGGTCAAGATGTGATAGCGGGAAAGTGCAGACTTGCCACTGTCATTGATGAAATTAAAAAAAGGAAACCAGGTTGAAAAAAAGTTTAATTATGGCTAGTCGTTTCTATTAAATTGTACAGTAGATGTTAGATTTTTCATAGGCAAAACACACATACACAGAATCCATTCTTTTATTATGTAATGGCTTAACAATTGTCACAAAAGATGGAGAAGAAAAGAAAATAGCAATCTCGGGATGTTGCTGTTATATGTAAACTTGGGGATACTTGACCAGATACTTTAAAAACAAACAAAAAACAAACAAACAAACAAAAAAACCCCGGCAAGTAGTGCATGGCTTTCCAAGTATTTTTGGTCTGCAGTTCCCATCAGTCTTAGGTAACATCCATGGTTGAGGGATTATGTGAATTGTAGCCCAACATCTGAGGCACCAGACATTTCCCTAATTTAGAAATCAGCCTTTTTTAAGACTAGGGTAGTCTTAAACATGCCAGGTTAAAGGCTTCACAGGTAGATAAATATACTTATCATTTACAAATTCTGTGTGTTCTTTTCTATTCCATCAATCAGTGCTCTAAACCTCTGTTCAAACCAAATAAGAAGACTGGCATTCATGAGGGCTTTTTTTTTTTTTAAAATGTTCTCGAGAACTTGTGTTAACATGGTAGTGAAGAGATGAAGTTATTGACTGGGAAGTCACCAGTTCCTATTTTGCTCTGCCGTGAACCCACTAGATAGTTTTAAGCAAACTATACACTATTGTCCTCTGTTCCAGTAGTCCTTTAGCATTATGGGGACAGTACTAGCACGTTTTACAGGGTCATTTGTAATTACTGTAATAAAATAATATAAAGTACTTTGGAGTGTCCTAAATGCTCTATGCTTGTGAAACTAACATCACTAGGTGAAACTAGCAGAGATAAATGTGCTCTTTGTCAAGCTAGAGTCTCTACCACTTCAAAAGGTTGACCAGAGACAGCAGTGCTATTATCTAACTCCAGGAGAAACCCAAGAGATCCTTCTAGTGCTCCCTCAGAAGAGTGGTTGTTTCAACCTCCCCTGTATTTAAACAGAGCAGGTGGCTTAAAGCTGCACCATTGGTGGCCAAAGATGGCCTTAGAATGGTCCTTTGAACAACTGATATACTAGATTAAACCAGAGAAACTGAGCAGGATTATTTAGGGGGAGGCCTTTTTGATCTCCTTGGGTATCCGTCTCAATTGCTAATCACACAATAAGCACTATTTTCAAGAATTTTTTACCAGTGGCATCTAACACCATAACAGATTAAAAGCATTTTATTTTGAGCATTTAGATGTTTTTATTGGATGATATCTTTCCTCTTGAGTTGACATTTCATATCTTTTGCCTTACACAAATACTAAATAGTATTGGCAGAAGATTATGGTTATAATACAAGAAATGTCAGAATAGCATCTTATATTTGATCTTGAAACAACCTTACTAGGATATTTAAAAGATGAAATTGAGTCAGAAGGAATACTGTTAACAGTAAGTTTGCTAATTCTATAAGAAATTTTGTTACTGTTTCATCTGGGAATAATCTCAAAACCCTGAGAAATAGTTAACAAATGTAAAGGAACTGACTCTGTCAGAGTGTTAACATATTTTAAAAAGTCAGAAAAAATTAAAACTAGTTTAAGATTAGCATCGCTTTTTATAAATTTCTGAAACAACAAATACCATGATAATATTTCTCCATGTGTGCTTTTTATGATTTCGTGGTTATTTAAGATATTGTAAACTTGAGCTGTACTTAATGTATTTTATAAAGGATAGACTTCCCCTGGAATTTTTAGCTTTGCAATATCTGTAATTAGCTGTGCTGATTTCTTACTCCTTATAGAGTTAAAAATGAATCGCTGTAAAACTCCAAGAATTATAATGTGAAGAACTGATTAGGAGAATAACATTTTCTGGTCTTTCTGCTGTTTATTGATTCCTGCGAAGAGTAAGATGCAGCTTTCTCTTGGTAGCTGAAATAAGCCAGCAAGACTAATTTGTGTTATTGCAACTTGTAAAGTTGTATCAGTACAGTTGCTCATGATGTGCTGATTATTTATGGAAATTAGGTTTATTTAAATTGTATTATTGAAACTAGTAAAGTATTTACAAAGTTAGGGTCACTGAAAAGTGAAATTACCTAGAAATCAGTAGGTTTGGTTAAATCCAGCCAATCTAGATCATCTCTGTTTTTAAAAACAGAGATGATCTAGATTGGCTGAATTTAGCCAAATGAAAATAAATGTAATTTGGTGGTATTAATCTACTTTGTGTTTCTTTCAGGTTTCTGATCTCTCAAAACTTGCTTTACCCTGGACATTGGGAGGAAGCCTTGTTGTACAGCCAGTGACCCTTTTGGATGTCTGTTATGGCAAGATAGAAAATTTAAATCTTCAATATGTGGTAAGGACTTAATAAACTGAAATGTAAACAAAAATAGGTTTGCTTTGGTTGCATGTATATTTATGTATGTATGTATGTATGTATTTTTAAATTTCTGCTTTCAGATATAGTATCAATAACTTGTTTCTCTTACTTTTCTGCTGGTAAATCTCCAGAATCCTTTTTGGCTTTTTGCATTCTATAGAAAGTATTAAGTATTAATATTAAAAAAAAAAAATCAAAAAAATCAAGAGGTTCTGAAGTCTTGCTGTCTTAATCCCAAAGGGTGACTTGTGCAAGTATAGCTCTTTTATGCTAATGATATCAGAACTGAGTGCGTTATATCTAAGGCAATTGACAGAGAATGACCAATTTCACACCTCTAACATATACTTGTTGAGAATTCAATAATGTTTGAGCTGGTCCTCAGAAATCTTTATTTAAACTTCTGCAGATGTGTTTTGACACGCAACCAAAGATGATAGTGAACATTTTGGTGTAGATTATCGTATTGGATAATCAAGTGGAGAGTATTCACAAGCAGGAGAAGCTTTCCAATTGAGATCAGTCATTCTCCATGTGATGAGAGTGACAGAACTAGAGACGGAGGTGGGCAAAGACATGCAGGTGAAGCTAGTGTATGCTCTCTCCTCTTGCTCATTCAGCATGCTTCTGTAATAAGTGAATAGGGCTAATATGATGGCAACAGCTTAGAGGATAAATATATCAGTCATTCTTTATACCAAGACAAGCCACTATAGAAGTTTATCATCATGTTTGTGGACACAGAGCTAGGCAGTCATGAACAAAATGCCTACCACACAATCCTCATGTCAAATGGTCAATTAAAATGGTCAATTAAAATAAAATGCTGACACCACTGCAAGGTTCCAGCTGGGTTCTCTGTACTAGAATGCCTCTCAAAATTAAGATGATTCAAATTTTTGCACTCCTCCTCCTGTGAGGCTGTAAAGCTGTTAGAAGCCTGTGTTTCACTTCTTGTCTAATACTAATAGTGATTTATCATTGTGTCTGAAAAGTACAAACTGTTGTTAGTATAAACTAAAATGTCGACATAAGTCAGTATCATAAATCATGGGTAGTGCTAAAAAGCATTTCCAGTCTCCTCTTTATGTTCACATCAGAGGAGAGAATAATGCACACATGCTTTAGTTTATATCTGAATTGCACCATATGTGTGTATCCTTTGCAAAGAATAGTTTGGGGATCTGCATAGCTGCTTGATTCTGGGGAAGACGTATACACTTGTGATCCTGAGAAGCAGAAATATGTTGATTCCAATTTGATACAAAGTTCTGCTTTCCACAGTCTTGTTTTTGTGAATTGTCTAGAAAAAACCAACCTTTCTTATATTCTAAGGGGGCTAGAGTGGAAATAAAACTACTATATGTCAGTTGACATGTAAAAGAAGAAAAGGGCATTTCTAACCTCTGTAGTGTTTTGAGGGTGTGACCTTTAGAATCTGGACTGGAACAAATTGGCAATGACAGCTCCTGATTTTTTACTGATCTCACTTGAAAAATGTTGCAAATTGTATCTTGGCAGAAGTGGTTTTCTTGATAAATTATTCATGAAATTCACTTCATCACATGGAGCACCTGCTGAGAGGAGCTTGTATTGCATATTAACATACATGCAGTAACTTTTGCAATTAAATCTCCCATATCACAACACCATTTGCTATGACAATTGTTATAATATGCCATGCTAAAGGCGATGACAAATATGGGTTTGCATTCTTGGAGCATTTCATAATTTTAATTAGTTTTTGGGAAAAGGTCACCTTCCAGCTATATAAACGGAGTTATATTCAGCCTTTCCTAAAGCATATCTCTAATTCTCTTTCCTTTTAGTTTTATTGCATTCAGACTAACAATAGCACCTTTGTAATGATGCACACATTTACTTGAGTTGAAGTTCCATTAATGTGAAAGGAATTTGTTTCCTTGAAAATTAGTTCCTAACTCTTAGGCTCCCAAGGAACATGCTGAGGCTTTTGTCAGGAGGCATATGCGGTATTTTGCTGTGATGTTTGTTGTAAGTGTAAATGTAGTTTATTGTAGTTCATTATACATGTGGTTTCACATAAAGAACTACATTTGGGCAGGGTATAGAAGAGAACCACCTAGATTCTAGGTTCTAGAACTCTTGGCAGACCAGAAAGCAGCAGGCATGTAAATAGAGACTGATGGGTGTGTTCTCCATGATCTTGGTCAAACTAAATAATTTATTTTCCACGTGGATTTACAGTTGTTTTCACTTTTTTTACTGCATTTATCCAATATCCTAGTTTTATATTGCCCACATACTTTACAAATATGTTGGTGCTATAGGCACTGTACTCCGCTCTAAGTAACAAGGCTTGCTTGCTTGGAATCTTTCTTTTTTGCATTTTTTTTCCCTGTCACTTTCTTTCTAAGCTGCAGTCCCGGTCATTTGCTGTTTGAGAGACAGAGCTTGGGCTGGTAATTGTTTTCATCCCTTGCCTTTGCTCTTTTGTCATGAAAGAGCTAATCAACAGTTTTCAGTCTTTTAGGGCTCTGTGTGTATACTTCATTATATCAGAAGATATGAGTTCAGTTGTGTGAACACAAAGGTATTTGTATTCCCCATGTAATACGTGGCCACTTATGTTAATCATTTTAATTCTTGGGACAGTGCAGAGGAGCAGTTCACAGTGGTATAGGTTGTCTCCTTCATTCCACTTCCAGAGGTAGGAGCTTGTAATCTATAGATCAGTGCTTTTCAGGCTGATGTGGAGGAATGGTAATTCCACCCGTCTCCCAATGTATGGATGGATACTGTATTTGTGCCAATTGGTTTCTACTATATCTATTTCCCAAGAGACTCTCTGCATATTGGCATTGGTTCGAGGAACCATCACATTGAGTAAGACTGCGCAATCATAGCTATATAACAAGCCAGGATATAAAACAAGGTATTTATCCTGTTTTATTCTAACTGTTGTTAGAATTAATTATAGTTTCTCAAATTTGTATGTAATTATGAAGTGTTTCTATTAAGTAGAAGCTTTCTCACACCTTCTGTGGCAGAGGAGGAAAATTATAGTTTCGATTGGGGTGGGAAAAGTATTGTCCATGGACTTCATATAGCACAAAGTCCCCCCCCCCACTTTCTAAAAAAGAAAAGTTAGTTTCCAATGAGAAATAGACCACATACCCCACATTTTTGCCCCTTTCGCTGCTGTTTTAGGCTGGGAGAGGTGTTTATTTAACCAGCAAGTAAACTAGAAACTGATTTCTGGTTTACTTTCTGATTAAAATAAAGACCTTTTCGGGACCTAAAACAGCCATAGGAGTACGTTTAGAAATATAGGAATTGTTTTCCCAAATCCCTACATGCTCTTTGGGAGGTATTTTTAGTTAAAAAATGGCAAAAGTGTAAAAAAATTACAAAGGTGGGGTATGTGTAATGAGGTTGTTGTTCTCCAAAGTGCTTCAAAGAGCCAGTGTCATCTCCTGACTTCTAGCAGTTATTCACCCTGCTTTAGATGACTGTCTGAATAAATTCAAATAAATATTTGTATTTACTTTTATGATCATAGATGGTTTCACATAGTTGGTGCTCCATATAAGTGATTACAGATAATTTTCAGTGAAAGGAGACCTGGTTTACAATGTCTACCGCCAATATGCTACTTTTTCCTAAAGTGGTAGAGAGATGATTTCTGAGGTTACTAATAATATACATCCTTTTATATTTGATTATGTGTTCATTCCTCTTTCTTTTGTTTTAGAAATAGTTTATACCTCTTTATGATCGTGTTACTGTGGAAGTTGCTATAAAACATAATCTTTATATGAATGAGTTTGTTTTCCTACTTACCTATGATACTAGTTGAATTGTTGACTTAAATATGTATATTACATATATAATACATATATACACATATAATATAATATTTTATATTACATATATAAAAGAACCAGCACAGTTCTCCTGTATAATGACAATTATTATATGATTCCATTTTCTTAGCAGAACATGCTAAGAAGTAAAATGCAAATTCATGCTGCCACTTAGGTAAAAGAATAAACTTTCTTTAAGTTACTGAATGAAGGCCATAGTAGGAATTGGTTGTATTTATTGGAAACACTTGAGATGAAAGACAAACCCTTATTATGGAATCTTTTAGATCTTTCTTTGAAATAACGTAGTAAAAAAAAATCTGCCTCAGAAGAGAAGGCCTCCGATCTAGAAAGAAAGAAACAGGCAGAGAGGTGATGTTAATCAAAGCTGATTTGATTGGGTAACCTTTCCTCCTTGTTCTTTAAAATGAAGTGTCCTCCTGTTTACTATGCTTCATTGTTCTTTATCTGTTGAAGGTTAAATTAGATGGCTCAAGCTGCTCCCCATAGCAAAGGTAAAACCTTAAGCATAGGAGTGTACTAAACTGAAATTACTTTGGAAGGGTGTTCTAATAAAATAGGACTAAAACATTAATGAACTAAAATAAAATGCAAGTCGTAGTTTTTAGTATTAGTAGGTTTCTAGAAAATGCTAGCACTAACGCCTAGGAAGAGAGAGAGAGAGAGAGAGAAGAATATATATGCGCTATATCATGTTCACTTTGATTTGCAGTGTTTTAAATAAACAAAACTTTACACAGCTTCTGTAGAATATTGCTCTGCATTTCAAATTGGGAGATAACTTAGCTATCATTGATGACCTCGCAGTCAGTCAACTTAACATCAGCAGTAGCAATGTGTTTTTAGACTGGTTTTGACAGCTCTCAAAAAGAGAGAAAATGTGTGTACACACACGTGTGTGTGTACTTGCATTTCAAGATTGAAGATGAGCCAGTAAGAAAATGTTTTCTCTATGACGTTTCACATTCTAGCTCACTGGCCCTAGCAAGAGAAATAGAAAATAGCAACCATACGTTTTAACTTTTAGATTTGGAAGTAAGAAACCAGAGGTGAGCGTTTTGAAATCTGTGATCCAGTAAAGGATTGGTTGCAACTTCCCAACATTTGTAAATACTACCAAATAAATTTGCAGGGTATTTTTCCCACTCGTTGTGGTGTTTTTCTTCCTATACTGAGGTAATGGACATTTAGGGGCAAATGTCATTTGCAAAGCAATCCTCAGCTTTTGGTCAGCACAGTAATTAATCAAAATTAATAACAAAAAGTATGGTTCCACTTTAAAAACATACAAGTGTTATTTGACATAATATTTTAAAACCTATGATTCATGTCTTCTCTGCCTTACCCCAGGGTTTCCTGTTGGGGTGATTTTTTTACTAGAAATGCTAAATAATGGAGTGCTCTCAAAAAGGGACACTGATGATTGTCGAATACTTTTAAGTGTTTGTAGATAACAGAGGAAACCTTCTGCAGGGAAACACAAAACCATTTAATGTGGTGAAATGCACCTCATGTTCGTCAGTAACAGCTTCAAAAAATGAAAGATCAATCTTTATTTTTTAATTCTGTTGGATTTTTAAACAGGGATTTTGGTTTGTAGGTAAAGAAACAGCATGCAGGGGAAAAAAAGTATTTAAATGATAAACAAAACGGAAAGCAGACATCTGTCCACCTTGTTCAGACTGTATTCTGACAAGGTTAAGGTTGCAATTGTTTGTTTATTGTATAAATAAAATGTTCCCTAGAAGATATGTCCTCTTTAGTTTATTCCCAGCCTATATACCTTAAAGCAGTGGTTCTTAGCCTTTTCTTTACTGTGACCCCCTGTAAATATAATTTATTGCCGGGGACCCGCAAGACTTAAGTCAAGATTTAAATATTTAAATTTAGATTTAAATCTTTATTTTTATTAAAGGCTTCTGGAGATTAGGATTCAATCCTCACTCAGACACTGGCTGACCTTGGGCAAATCAAATTCTCTCAGTCTCAGAGGAAGGCAAAGGCAAACCCCCTCTGAACAAATCTTGCCAAGAAAATCCCATGATAGATTTGCCTCAGGGTTGCTTAAAGTGACCTGAAGTGGCTTGAAGGTACACAACAACAAGGTGTCACTGACAAGGGGCGGTTCTTTCTAGCTCTCATGTCTTCCCCCCTTTGAAAACTGACTTATGACAACCCTAGGGCAAACCTATTATGAGAGTTTTCTTGGCAAGATTTGTTTCCCTTGCCTTTCTCTGAGGCTGATTGAAGGGGGGCTTGCCTGACATCACCCAGTGGGTTTCCATGGCTGAGTGGAGTTTCACACCATGGTCTTTAGAATCATAGCTTGGGTGTGCTCTCACATCTGCTGCCATGTCCCTTACATCAGGGACGTGGTAGTGTGTGTGTGTGTGTGTGTGCATGCCCAGACTGCTCCCTTGTTTGCAAATGAGGGAGTAGCTTCAGCATCCACAACTGCCACATCCCTGTTGCTGCTGCTGCTGTTGGTGTCTAACAGCAAGGGTATGTGCACTCCCTATGAGGGCTCTGTGGACCCCCAAGGGACTCCAGATTAAGAACCACTGCCTTAAAGAAACAGTAATGGTAGATAGTTTACTTCAGAGTCAGTTTGCCTGTCACTAAGATCATTCACTGCAGTGCATTGGTAATGTTGAAACTAAAACTGTCAATATCATAATGCAGTTGTACAGACCTTTGATTTATGGTGCAGCCATGCTTGGGACACCTTTCATAATTCTGGTTGTGAGGTCTCAAAAAATATATTAAATTTGGAAAAGCAGAAACAAAATGATAAATGTTCCCGGGCTGTTCCTGCGTAAGGAAATATTAAAATCGTTGTAGTGGTTGATCAGCTGTTATGAATATCCAGAATGTGAAGAGCTGGAGTCTTTGAAGTTATGTTTTACACACAGGATCTCTGCTTTCCAGGGACAAACAGGGAACCTTAACCCATTTTGTGCATGAGCACAAAAAGTGATGGTACTCGTTTGTCTAATACTAGATGCAGCCAGAGATTTAAGTCCATATGTAAAATCCAGCTATTTTCATTTCTTTCTTTTTCTGCCATCAGCACACAGTCCTCTTCCTCATTTTATTTTTGTGATCTTTGTGGTGATTGGTATCAAAACAGGCTGTAGGCAGACAATAGCTAGTTTTTCCTTCTTTTTATTACATTGTTCTTTTATAAGAATAGAGATAAAATAGAGGGTCAGATAGAGGGCTTGAAAGTGATATTAATGAACCATTTTGATTTCAGTGGGGTTGATTTTATGTGAAACTTCATGGAATTGAAGTCTGAATTTGTATCCCTAACTTGAACTAATATTTACAGCTAACTCATATTTAGTTTAGACATGGATTTCAGGAACCATTTCTCTGAGATGGTTTCATGTTTTGCTTAGGCTCAGAGGAGTAGTCACAGAGTAAAATGCAAAGTAATGGGACATGTGGAAAATTCACTATAGGCAATATAGCAAAGTTTAAAAGGCAAGTGGGCAACAGACTATATATGGCCCACCAGAGCTCCTGCTGGAGCCCCATACCAAATGAACTTGGCGAAAAAATGACCCTTTCATGCCTGAAGCCCCTGTGGAGCATGGGTGGCTATTTATTTTGGCCAGGCCCTGTGTATATGCCTCAAGTAGGCTTTTTAAAAAAATTGGAATTGACAAATGTAAAGGAGTTAGAGGGGGTATGTGGGCTGACACAGTCTGCCAAAGTCCAGAAAAGGGCTAAAATGGCTTCCGCACCCTCTGAATTTGCTGATTCCTGTTTTAACTACGGTTGATACTCAGATTCAGGGAGTCAGATCAACTTGTATATTTCCTTTTTAATTCTGCAGAATCTGTGGTATTTCTGTATGATACGCAACTTTCTTTTGGGAGCAAAACTGCTGTTTCTATTTGCTTTCCATTGCCTTTTGTGCATGCACATACCCACCTGTGTTATTAAAAAAAAGGAGTCCTTGAAATAACCTGATTTTCATTTCCTGTTGTCTCTATGTGAAATTTAAAAAGACACCAGCTGTGAGATGTGTAATTATGTGTAACAGTTGGAAACATTGAATGAGTGCTGAATGAAATTGAAGGATTCAAAATTGCACATCAGTGATGAGAGAAAAATCTGTATTGTAGCATTCAAGCAAATAAGTGTGTTGTGGAGAAATCTGCATGAACGCTTACATCTAAACATTTGTCTTGATAGATTATTTTAAGTGGTCATGCTTGGTCTAATCTTATCAGGATACATACTAGTCTGATTTTATGATGCTCTTTGGAATCCACAGCTGGGTTCTCCTTTTTCTTTTCCTTTCATATTTTTAATGCTTCTGTGATGATTGCTTCAGAATAATTCCAGATTTGAGCAGCAACTTCTCCGTCTTTTTACTAAATGAAAACATACACCTGACCTTTTCCAGCAGGAAAAGGACACAGGATTCTGTGGTAGGTAGAGGATAAACATTCTCTTGTTTATACATTTCTAATGTGCTTGTTTAGAAGTTTGAAATTTTTAAGATCTGAGTTGTCCTTTTGGGAGGAAAACCAATCAGCTTTATTTGGACAGTGGCTTTGATCTCTGTTTTCTTATTTGTTTTAAGAAGCTAGAAGTCTGGCACTTTGTTGTGCTTTATGCTTTGTCCGACCAGGGCCGCTCAACACATGTTCTCCACAGATGGCTTAGAAAAGGGACAGGAGAGAAGGCAGAATATGTGGAGTGTGACAGCTCTGCTAAAGTTCCCAAGAGATTGCTTATAAATGTCAGCTTGTCTAGTGTGGTGTCTGCAGGTGTTTAGCTAGGGCCTGTGGCCTTTCACCTGGCATCATTGACTTGTTTTTATTCTCTCAGTGTTTACCATTTTTTCTTGCTCATTCTAACCTTTGTGTGTGTATGTGTTCTGTTTTCACAGAGTGCCCTTGAAGGAAAACTTAGCAAGCTGTGGAGACACCTGCTTGCCATGAGGCAAAATCTGAGTTTCATGCTTGCCCCAGGACGGACGTCCTCGGAGACAGCTCATCATATCCTACCAACTGTTGTTTATGCTCGACTGATAAATCATGCAGCTCAGTGTCATCAGTCCATGGAGGAATGTTGCCGTGACTTGCTCACGTTGTCGCTTCTGGTACCTTCAGCACCTTGGGTGAGTGTTGTGTTCAGCGTGTTAGAAAAAGGTTGTTGAAGAGGCATTTTATATGCTGCAGAGAATACTACATTCTTGTTGTGCATAATCAAGTTTTATTCTGCCCCTGGCTGTTATGAATACTTCATTCCTGTTTATACAACAGGGACAGAAGGTGTCCATTTCTTTCTTTTAAAGAGAGAGTGGGAGAATGAAATTAATCTTTTTGCTTGCATTTTGCACTGTTCATTTTTTTTTAAAGGCTGCACAGTTTTTTTTTTTTTGCCAGTGTGGCATTCTCTGTTGAACTTTTTGGTGTTGGGCAATCATGTCTAAGTTTGTACTTAGGCTCCCTCTTTCACTAGCACCACAGCTCCATGTTTAATTCCTATCCTAACACAGATTCAGCTTGTAGAGGGGGCATCCTGGAGCAAGGGGCTGGAACACACAACATTCCACATAGGCAGCACAACACATAGGAGGGATTATATTGAGGAAAGGACCACTCCCTTAGCTATTAGAGAGCTATTGCTAATGAAAGAAGCAAAATGGTGTACAGTCAGTGCCTTTATTTGGAGTAGTGGGACTTCTTAAACCAAACATGGAACATGTGATATTTGTCAGTGCTACTGATGAATTTTGATAGAGAATCTTAAAAGTGTTGGTATAATGATTCCACTTAGTTCCCAGGTGAACAAAGGCTCAAGGTCTGTCAAAATGAAACCAAAACAATGGGTTATTTATTACATGAATATATTGATCAGGATACAGCAATAAAACCCAAGTCAAAGACAAAATTATCTTACATCCCCTAGCTGATTGAAGCAGTCCTTCTTCACTGCTGAAGTATGGGGATCCCCCAGTGAACTAGACACTACCCCAACAGATCGTTTTCTGTGGCTGGAGTGTAGCCCAGTTCACCTCTCAAAAATCAGACTGGTAACCTGATCTTTTCTGATCTTTAAATATCTCTTCTCCCTTGTTCTGGAAAGTGCCGACACTTTCCCAGGCAAAATGGGGAGTTCACCCCATCATTAGAAAGGAATACTTTCCCAGACATTCTAAGATGGAGACATTCTTATGTATCCTTTCAGTGTAAATTGACTTTGCCCAGCCTGCTAGAGAAATTGCAACTACCGGTACTGAAAGCCACGTTATCTTTGCCACAGATCTACTTGATTACCTAATAAGTGCCCAGTTACTGTGTTATGCAGCCCTTAAACATATACCTCATGAATATGAATGTGAAAGCTAATTATCATTCTATGCCAACTCTTCTGGAAATTCCAAACCCCTATAGTTGGGTTGACAGAGTCAAATACTGTTTCCAGGTTCCTCAGGCAGGTCTTGGACTTCTGAAGTCTTTTCAACCTAATACATTGACAAGGCCATCTGCATCAGTGATTTCACTTGATCTTATTCAGGGCTTCTTTGAAGATTCCAGACACCATTCTGTTTAGGCTATAAATTCTGAGGGTATATAGCTCCCGTCAATTTTATATAATATTTATATAATTGAATGTGTGACAGCATCCTTGACCCTTATAGGGGAGAGGCATGAATGAATATAAGTAAACAGATTTTGAGTATTTTCCTCTTCATTCCTGTCTGCTGCTGTGGTATATGGTATTGCAGAGGTCAAGATCCTACATCTCAAGGGGTGAAACTATTTACCCACATAGTTCGGTACAGGAGCATGCAGTCCTCCTTCCTGTAAAGAATAGGCGTACATTTCCGTGGCCATTTGTAACTGGGGAAAGTGTGGAGTGCCCAGGCAGCATCTAGTTGCACACCTGCAATTGGGAGCAAATAGGAGGTATCCCCCTTTCCAGCTCTCTAGCAAGTTCACTGGCAATCTGGGAAGGAAACATCTCCTCTTTTTTTCATGGTTGCAGCCAAATATTGCTCAGACATTTCAACCCTCCCCTGGTCACTGAACATCTGAGGGAATGTATGTTTGCTTTTTGCAGCAAGCTTGAAGCAAACAAAGGCATTGCCTAAAGAGATACTGCATACCTCCTTGCAAAATAGATGCACACATCCCCACATCACCAACATGATTATGGCCAGAAACTGACCCATACATTGCCAGATTATATTGAGAGAATGATCTGACAAGCAAATTATAGAAAATTCTTTAAGGCATCATCACCCTTCAACATCATATGTAGATCAGTTTCGGGCTCCTGTCACAGGTTAAGTATTGGTATGGTCTGGATATTTCTAAAAACTCCAGTATATAATTTGACAAAGTGCTTTCAACAGCTGCTTCCCTCGAAAGACTGGGCTGTCACAGAGAGGAGTTCTTTGATAAAGAGCCTTTAAAACTAAAATTTAATTGTTTCAGCTTAATGTAGAGGAATCAGAAGCAAATAGCTTGATGGAGGTATAAGGACAAAGGTGGCCCAGAAAACGGAATAGTGGGAACTTGCAACCTTCATAGTTTTACAACGTGGTTCCCTTGGATTCTTATGGCTCTGAGATCAAATGAGTATATGAGATATGAGGCTCTGAGATCAAATGAGGTAAACAATTTTTTTCCCTCCACATCAAGGCAATAGAGTGTAACATGTTATGGAGATTTTAGTCTCTGAGCATTATTTACAGTGCATTATCCTGAATTTTAATTAGCCACATAAGAATTGGAAGTATCACAAAAGAAGCTATAGTAATCTCAAGGAACCAAAGAAACTATAATAATTCCATTTTAAATGTTGTTTCATGTTATTCGCACTTTACCAGTGTCTTTGCTGATTTTTTTAGCAGCTTCATACTTTATTTATAGTTAAGTGTTCACTGAAAATTAAAACTTCTGCATTATTTCTTCCCTGCCCCTCCTCCTCTTCTTCTTCTTCTTCTTCTTCTTCTCCTTCTCCTTCTTCTTCTTGTAAAATAACCTCCAATCCACAAATTCGTCTTCAAATTATTTATCTTCATCCAATCTCTTATTGAGTCCAGGTAGCAGGTCAGCCCTTCCCCAGCTTCAGCTGAATCTGATGACAAAAAAGAAGTAAAGCTGGATCTCACCAACATGATGATATCTGACTTAGGCCCTTTCCCCATGGCATTTTCCATGTGAAAGGGCTCCTGGAGCATTGTGCGATTGTGAGGAGCGATCTGCACGACACACTCACAATTGTGCGACGCTCCAGGTGTGCGATCGCACACCTTTTCATTCTTCGGCTAGAAGCCGAAAATGGTGCGTGATTGTGCATTGCTCTTGGGACCCATGTGCACTTACCTGGCATGCGGAGCCTCCGGAGCTGTGCTGGTCACACTTCCTGCCCCAGTGCAGCCTGGGAAACTCGCAGGCTATGCTGTGGAAGGAAGAGGCAGGGCTCTCATGCAAGCAGGCAGCTCATGCAGAGCCGAAGGACCCCAGACGCAAGAGCCTCTTGCTGGAGGCTGCTCATGCAATCCCCGCACCCCAGCGCCAGAAGAAGGTAAGGTAGGGAAGGGGTCTCAATATTCTCAGATGACATCATTTAGGGGCTACATACAGATTTTAAAGCATAGGGAATGAGATGGCATTCTATCTTGTGCAGTACCCCAGATACTATAGAATTAAGTTATATTTATGCAGTACTGCTTCCCGAAGACAGTCTGCAAATATGAGTGGAACACCATTGTGGCTACCAAAGGGCTGAGTTGGTTAAACATGATATTATGGTCAAATGTATGTGGACTGCTCATGTATTGTGCACTATCTCTCTGTGATTTCTGAGGATCAGAACAGAGAGCTTGCCTTAGACTCTGGACCTTTCCATAGTTTCTTTTGATGGCAGGAATTATAAAAGGCAAGCTCATTTTCCTAAGAGTAGATAGGCTTGTGTAATCACGCAATTCAACATTATACTTAGCTGCAAAGGCAGAAATAATGCTTAGGGTACTGGAATTCAAACAGCACCCTGTGCTTGTCTATGGCCATTTCCGCACTAGACTGTTACAGCGCTATTATTCCACTTTCCACATCCTATGGAATCCTGGGGTTTGCAGTTTCGGGAGGAGCTAGGTGGCCCCTCCAGAAACAGTCTAGTGCGGAAATGGCCTATGCTTGGATGGGCATATCTATCTAGTTCTCTTTTAAAGAGAACTAGGACTGAATGAAGGTGGACAGGGCCCTGGAACACTTCTGAAGCCAAGGACCCCTTTGGACTAGTGGGCAGGTTCTGCAGTTGGTGTGACAGCTTCATATTGTAGCAGCTTGGTTGTGCTACCTGGCAAGGAGGAGGTCAGGATGGCTGAGGCAGTGACCACAATGCACCCAATGCCCTCTTTGTTTACTCTGTAGCTGGAAAATGAGCTGAGGGTGGGGGGTGGGAAATTTTTTGGGAAAACAGGAAAAGAGAGTTCTGTACTCCTTTCTTCCCAAAAGCGTTTCTGTCTTGACACCATCAGAGTACAAGAAGCTTGCTTACATATGTGTGCGGTGCCAGCAGCACGCATACCTTAGCCACTGGGGGCCCTGATGCACTTGCTCCAATAGCGCCAGTGATAATCCAGCTTTGGAGAGAATCTTCAGTTCTGACAAAAACCCACTGCAAGTCTGTGTGAGTAATCTAGATAAGTTGCGAGCTTCTGTGGACAACTGCAAACTTAAAGACCAAGCATTTGAGCAGTTGTATTAGTGTAGATCCTAGATGGCTTCTAGAGCTGAGTGAATACTTTTCCAGAGAGATACATTGGATTTTTCATTGTATAAACTGGTTCTGAGCAGGAAACTACAAGTTACGTGCAAATGCATGTAATGTAGCCCCACTGATCCTTTTTTAAAAAAACGTTGTTGGCTTTTTTCCTGTCTCCCCCCCCCCGCTTTAAAACACAGCCTACAAAACTGTTTTCCCCCATGTTCTCTCTCATACCTGCCGGCTTCAAAATAGAGAAGAAGTGGTCAGAACACCCTGGGGGAAACCTCTAGGTGTGCAGCAGCTGGTTTTGTCTGAAACAAAACTTTGGCCATTGGGGAAAGGGTTAAATACCTTCTCCTGTACAGTTTCTGTACTCAAAATGATTTCTTCTCCAAACTGCTTTCATCTGGAAAAAAAAAAAGAGGCAGAAGTTGTGATATTAGTTTACCCTGAGGCTTCAGTTTTCAGAAGCTGGGGTCAAACATTTTCTTGACTTAAACAAAAGTCAGTAGTATTGTCAGTTCTGGGAGTGATGTCGTGAAAACAGCGAACTGAGAACAACTTAGATGACTCCAGGAATGAAAAGATTTTTATACAGATTGGTAATCTTTGACATTTAATTGTCTGCCAGATGGAATGATGATCTAAACTGCATACAAATAACATTTGTTTTTACAAATTAAACTGCGTACAGGTAACATTTGTTTTTACGAATTAATATGTTGAGCATCACTAATGAACAGCTACTTGAAGATATTCTTGTTGATGTCATGGAGACTGAACAATGAATATGCTTTCAGAAGTTAACATGGGACCTTCACATTTGCTCAGGGGAAACTGAGGTCCTGGGGAGATCCTTGCTTCAGCTGCTCCTGTACTAGGTCTCCCCCAACTCTTGCATTTCTCTGAGGTTAACCCTAAAAAGGCAATAGGTTGAATAAAATTGCTCATATTTAATCCAGGTCTTGGGTTGGTCAGCAAATACATGATTATGAAAAGGAGACTGTTTCCTCCTATGTTAAGATGGGCTGTATACAGCCACCTGTGTATCCCATATAAATATGGGAGAAATAATGAACAAGAGATTCCATCTTTAATAGGTGAAAGACACACTGTTAGTTCTAATGTAGTATACCTCACTCATTCATTGTGTGAATGAGATTAGAGGAACTGGTGCAAGTGACCCACTTTGGTGGTTTTGTAGGGTCAGCTGGATCTAAATGGGACAAATCCCAATCCCAATCCTCCTCCTTCCTTTTCCCTGTAAGTAATTAGTAGTCTCAAAATTAATTATGCCAGTCCTCTGTCTAGTGGTGAGAATTGTTAATGCAGCCAGTTCCAGTACCTGAAGATCTCAGGATTAGAGCAAGCAGATGGACATTCCTTGTAGTTTACAAAGCACAGAATTTACATAACAATGTTTGAGAATAGGCACTGCTGGCATATTAAATTTCCCTTTTCCTTGCAACTCTCTCAGATGTGCTCCAGGGGTATGAAGATTCTGGAGAAGGTTTGGGATGTACTGCAGAAGGAGGTGGGAAGAAAGGGAAATTGTTCATTTTGTCCAATTTACCTGAACTCTTGTGGAAAAGCTGACTTCATTTTTTTTTTTAAGTGATCTTAAAAATAATTTTGAAAAGGAGAGTACGTTCCTCATTTCACTTTCAGAAGCGTGTAGTGGAATATGCATTATATATACATCTTATCTACTAGTATATATAATCTATTAATTTTTTATTATATATGCACATTATTTTGCTGGTATCAGCTGAGATTGAACATGTATTTTTAAAAAACATGCCGAATCAGCTGATCTAGAAAAAAAAAAAAGTATTAATGAATAATTAACATAGATGGAGGCCTAATTATCTGTAATTTGTTTTTTTGAATGTAATATCCACCCTATATGAGAACACATGCACCTAACCTTCTCTAGAGGGTTGTGAACAGTTATTTATGGTGTTAGTAAGCAAGGACATTTAGTGCCTTAGGTTAGTGAGATCCTGGGAAGAGGGTGGCTGTGATGAATTATTTAGTAGTCCCTTTATGTTTTTTTTCCCCATGGAGAGAGAGAAGAATGGTTTTTCTGAAGTCTCATGAATAAGCCTATACTCTTGCAATGCAAGAACCAAAGGAAAAGAAATTAATAACTGCAGCTGGTGCTTTTTGCCACTAGTTTGATGTAGTGGTGTAGCAAGATTCCTTGAATGCCAATGGATTTTCCAGTAAATTTATCAGTTTGGCTAAATTATGCTATAATATTTTTCCATTATATTTTCCATTATATTCCATTATATTTCTTGTATTTAAAATCAGACAGAGGAAAATTACTGTTCATACATCTGTTAGACAACTTGATTTTGTGGGTGGAATTTTTGAAAGCAGTTGGATTGCTTCCTGTGCTTTGTATTAGATATTGAGTCTTAGGGCCTTTCCGCACTACATTACTATAGTGCTATTATTCCACTTCCAACATCCTATGGAATTGTAGGTTTGTAGTTTACTGAGGCCAAAGGGCTCTCTGTCTGAGAATTCTAAATATCCCTCCCTAAACTGCAAACCCCAGGATTCCATAGGATGTTGAAAATGGAATAATAACACTATAAGAATGTAGTGTGGAAAGGCCCTAATTCTTGATTAAAAAATATTAAAGGTAAAAAGTACATCAGAAACAAAATATTGTAAAGAAATTCTGTGTGAAAGAGTCATTTGCAGCATACAGAGGGTTGCAAGGAACAAGTGCAGTTTGGTGAGGAAGAGCAGAAATATTTCACAATTTCTAGTCCTTGTGGGAATAGAATTTCTGAGCTACAGCACATAAGTAATGAGCAGTTTAAGCACCAGAGTTTTGAACTGGTACTTGGATTTTCTCAGATTTCACCCTGAAATTCGTTTTTGTGAACTGTTGGGGATGGGGAAAGAGTAATTAATCAATTATATAATTAATTAACTGTGCAACGGAAGTAGCTTATCCATTGTAGTAGTAGTAGTAGTAGTAGTAGTAGTAGTAGTAGTAGTAGTAGTAGTAGTAGTTGTTGTTGTTGTTGTTGTTATTATTATTATTCAAACAGGACTGATTAGAAATGCCCAGCCACTGATCAGTTCCTTGCCCCAATCTCATGTTCTCTTAGCCCTTGTTTGGGCATGGGTGAACTTTCAATTATGTTTACTCTTCATCTAAACGGACAGAAAAAACTTTGTTGAGTGCCTTAATCAGAGATGTTTTCTGGTCCCAATGAGAATTCTGCTGCTTTATGGGCTATAGAAATGTCTGTGTTCACAGGAGTGTTTGTGCATGCAGAATGGAAGGTGTTTCACAATATCCAGTCACCCCGTGTCTGAAACACATGTTCACATGAGATGGAACATTTGTTTTGAACAGCTGTTGGCCCTCCTTGTTTGCAAAGCATGTAAATAACACAAATGCAGTGGATTTGTTGAGGCAATTTTTGTCTCAGTCATTTTTGTGTGTAAAATGCACACATAAACATACATGCAACTGTATGTGGAATATGTCTGAAACTGAAGGATGTTGTTTGTAACTCATTAGTTGACAGTGTCATAACATGCTGTCTTATAGACTTAAATCTCTGTGAATTCTCTAACAAAACAAAATCAAACTTAGAAAGGGGACTAAATGCTCAATCTAATTGGATTAGGATTGAGGAACAGTAAATCTGGTTTCCTTCTGTATCCATTTGAACATTTCACACTTCAGTTTCATTCTTTACAGGTCTCTGAGAAGACTTCTACAGATAAATGAAATGTAATCTGCAAAGATGTTTGAACCTGTGGAGCAAGAAATACTCAATTCAGTAAATGAAAAGCTCCTTTTTTACAGGATAGACTTTGGGAGTGGCAATCCTTCCCCTGTCCCCCCAAAACCCAAATGACACTATGATGTACTTGAGTCAGTCATACACTGATGCTAACAGTTATGCTAATACTTTCGTAGGCATTGCAGCCTCAATACAGTGAACAGAAATTCAGTCTGTAGCCAAGTACCTCTGAACATATCACCTGAGGCAATTTTGTCTTAGATAATGCATGAAAGAATTGTGGTTTCACGTTCAGGAAAGTAATGTATTATGTGTTTCTATCAAAGTCAGCATGAAAATGTTAGCATGATAACTGTTCTGTAAAATGTTTTACCAGCTTCCCTCACTTTTGGAAATTATTACTGTGCTTATTATACACATGTACTTCCATCCTTTTTAGTGGTCCTTCAGGAAAGAATTACAGTACTGTTTTCTCTAAATTACTAAAATATGAATCAGTTTTAATCAAAAAAATTAAAGTTAACTTTAAAAAGCAACTCATGGTTCACGGATCCCGAAGGGTTTGCAGTATCCTCACAGAGGGTCCACAGAAACCTAAAGAAATGTTATGAGCTATTTCAGTTTAAACAGAAGGAAAGATGGACAAAGAGATGGATGGCCATATGTGGATTTTAAAGAGCAGGCATCTTTTGCTGGTGATAGACATCATTTGTACAAAATTTCATTATAGTATCTCAAACCGTTCCAAAGTTATAAAAAATAATTATTTGATAGCAAAATTGATTCAGAACCTGCTGTTTCTGCAGCTGGTGAGAACATGCAAGTGAATGATGATGAATTGCAGAGAGAAAGCACATGACATTTCTTGCTACCTCTCATACAGCCAGAAGCCACTTTGGTGTCATGATTGACCATGGCAACAAAAGATATTTAAAGGTGGTCCTTGGTTAAAAAAAAAAAAAAAAAAAGGTTGCGAACCACCACACTAAATCATTGTGCAATTGTCTAAGGACCAACATATGCTTACTACACTGACTAAGGATGCTCTTGAGTTTGACTTCACTGTACGTAACAACACCATTGCAATGCGCATGTTCACTATTGCTCTTATATTTTGGCAGACAAATGTTCAAAACTATTTTTCTTGCTTATTTTGAGTTGGAATTTGAACAGTTCTAAACTGTTGTAGAATAGACAACAAAGAATGTTAGAACAGAAGAAATTGCACATGAATAGCTGTTCTCCTTTTATATATTTTTTTTGTAATGGAAGTGATTAGCCAATTATAGAGTTTTAATCAAATAAATATCTTGTATTCAGTGCCTTAAAACGGTTATTTATAAATTTTCTTATGTGTTTTTCTGTGAAAAATGATGCACAGTCTAAATTCTGATAACATTTCAGTGTGGCTAGAATAGACAGAACAACCAGTAAGGTAGTAAGCTTTTGCATAAGGCAGCAACAACGTATTAGCCTATGAGATTAAAAATGCAAAGAAACACCTCATTTCCATAGGTAAGGCTGTCTGGAAAATAGATTCCATTGTTCCTGCTTTATTAAAGTGTACTAGTTACTCACTGGCCAGTCACATGGGGCATGTTTAGCTTATGCAATCATGTAGTATTGACAAGGAAGTCAAGATGCATTGTGAAAGTTAAATATTAGTGACATCAAATCTGAATGTATAGTGGAAGCAGATTTCTAACTTAAAAGTACAAAATATGGGGAAAAATAAGAGGACATGCCCCCTACGATTAAAATGGCTGATTTCCTACAAGGGAGATATCTGTTTTGGTCTGTAGATGGCAGTAACTTGCCACTGTAATGGCTTATAGGCCCTTTTATTTTTAACTGGTGAGGTTAATGTTTTTGATGAGGCATACAAATGAAATCTAACTTGGAGGGTCATAGTACTTGTGACTGAATGTAAATCAAAGGGCAGTGTATTGGACTTGACATGGGCGGCTTATATTCAGATTCAGATTCAGCTTCGGACCTACTTCATAGCAAGTTGCACCCTCTTATTTAGTATCCAGTCTTTTAAAATAATAGTAATAGTGACTTACTTTTACAGGGGCATTATAAAATAAATATTGTAAGGTGCATTGAAGCTTAGACTCTTCTTAATGAGTGAAGGTGGAGCACCAGTACATTACCACTTTTTAAATTTTGTAAGGAGTATGCATTTCTGGGCAACTGGCTACATTTTATACTTCTACTGCCTTAGAGCCTTCTTGTTTTATTATATTGTGTTGCAGAAATGAAATGGTTATTCTTATCATACACAGAGTTCCATAGCTGTCCTTTCGGCGGTTATTTACTACTTGTATTGTGAACTTCACCCTTCAGAAGGATGTTTGGCAAAGTCTAGTATTTTGATTTATTTTAGCATTATACTTATGTAGAACATGACATCTATAAGAAGTATAAATAGAAATATTTTTATAAAAGTAGACATGAAATCAGTTTGGTGAAGCCATTCTTTTCCCACGAGGCAGGGCATAGTGAGGAGAATATAGACCTCCTGCCTTGCAACTTCCCCCACTGCTTTCCTTTTATTCAGTTTTAGTGGAACTATCGGTTGTTAATCTTCTCCTCTGTCTGAAACCACACATTTTCACCTGTTAAGTCAAATTTCAGAAAACCATTTTACAGAATGCTATAAAATGATGGCCATTACCCTTTGGTTTGTACTGGATGCTTTTATGTGTGAAGAGGGAAACTGTCACTTAACAGCCACCAACAGATCCAGTGTGTAGGGATATAAATTATAATAGCATTTAAAGAAATGACCAATGAGTTCTTGGACATTCAGGTGAGTCATTGTTGCCTGTCAGGGTAGTGGTGATTGGTGGGAATAAAGTATTGCTTCTGGGGTTGGAAAAGCAAACAGTTAGCCTGCCAGAGGAAGAACTGTTCCAACTTCTTCTTTCATCTATAGTCAAGGAAGTCTTATCTTTATACTTATACTCCTCCCTAGAGGAGGTAAAAGAAATAGAGCATAAGTGTTATGCTTCAGTCACTCCTTGTTTCACATTTGTGTGCAGGGAACCCACAACTACCTCAGCCATGGTAATAGGTTCTATATGTAGATATGTTTCCCCATTAAGATTCCTTTCCAGATTTCTAATTCAAAATGTAACAAATGTAATTATTTATTTCCTAACTACATTGGATTATTTTGTTCACGGCATATTGAAACAATCTGCATCAAAATGCAGCCAGTTGTTATTTCAGAATGTAATAAAGGGCATCCAACTTTTAGCAAACCCATTCCGTTACTATCTTTTGTTACATTACTAACAGTGATATGCATTTGTATCCATTAATATAATTAACCTTTTTTGGGAAAATAGCCCCATAGAGTCAAGTCTTAGTTGGTTTACATTTCCAATGCTTGATTATATTCAAGGTACAATGATGCTATTCCCATAGCTGGTATATTAGATTGTACACAGTTCAGTTTGAGGAAACATCATTCATGCAAGAAGACTTTGCTATGGTGTGGTGGGTTAGGCATTGGACTACAGCCCTGGAGACCAGAGTTCAGTTCCCCACTTAGCCATGGAAATGCACTGAGCAACCTGGGGAGTTTCATGAACTCTTAGCCCCCAGAAAACCCTCTTAGGTTTGTCTTAGTGTCACCATAAATCTGAAATGACTTGAAGGCGAACAACAACAACCCATTCCTTCCTCCCTAAAGCTTCCTTTTTATCACAAACACCCATCAAAACATCCTCTATGAGGAGGGACCCAGGATATAGAATGGAGGCTGCAGTGAGATAGAAGAATTGTCAACCATTTTGCAGAGCAACTTACTTGTGAGGGAAACTCTTTAAATAAGTGGTGTTTACCTAATTTTTGGTGATGCTTCCCTCCTACAGTAGCAGTTCTGTTACATCCTAGACCAGTAGTGGGAATCACCTCACCTTCCAGATGTTGTTGGACTGCCAGTTCCAGCGGTCTTAGCCAAGATGATTGATGGTAACAAACACTAGAAGTTGCAGATCAACATCTTGAGGCTCACATGATTCCTCTCCTCACCCCCCCATTTCCTGAAGAGTCCCCTAACTCCCAGAAGCAGGTTTGGGAGACATGTGGGAGGCTGCAGTGGCAATAGGACCAAGAGACACATGAACAGATCTCAGTTTCATACCAGTGGGAACAACCCCTTGGTCTCTGACATCTTTAGTCCAGTATGTCACATGATCTTTAATTTCAGCTTGCAATTGCATTTGAAAACATTTGACAGCATCTGGCAAATATCTGTTTTTCAAAACATATTCTGAAATACAAGTTTGGATTTTAAGCCTAACTGGAAAATACTCAATATTAGATAGAGTGTGGAGTTTGCCTCCCAGGGAAGCTAGCTTGGTCTCATGTCTGTCCTTGTTCTGCAGGCACACAAACTTATTTTTATTCTGTCAAGCTTTTGATAACTGACTCAGAAGGGGTTTTTAAGGGGTGCATTTTTGTCCTTACTCCATCTGTTTTTGAATGGTTTTAAAATAATTTCGGGTCCCTTTATGGAGAGAAAGGTGGGATATGAATAAAATAAATACATCTGCATAGTTTAAGCTGTTCATTTTGATCTTCACTGTAGGCTATTCTGCCTTTTATGTCTATGTATCTCAAGTTTCTTCAAGGTTTTAAATCGTTGTTATATGCCTTCAAGTAGTTTCCAACTTATGGCAGCCCTAAGGTGAACCTATCATGAGGTTTTCTTGGCAACATTTGTTTAGAGAGGGTTTGCCTTTGTCCTTCCTGAGGCTGAGAGTGTGTGACATGTTCAAGTTCACTCAAAGGTTTTCCATGGCTGTGCAGGGATTTGAACCCTGTTTTCCAGATTTGTATTCCAACACTCGAACTCTTACACCATGGTGGCTCTCAAATTGTTTTCATTTTTTATTAAATTCCATGTTGTCTATTTTAAGCCCTTGGGTGATCTCAGGCTTAGTCATCTATATTTATTCTATATGCTTAATAGTTTTCACAATAATTATTTTTCCTTCTGCTGTAACATTGTCTGTGCCAAGATGCTACAAAGCCTTTGATATTTTTTGCTCAGTCTTACACATGTAATTGTAGATTATGAATACTATCCATTGTTGAATTGACATAGCTATAATGACAAAGGGATTGGACTCAAAGCTATCTTCCATACTGAGAAGATGGCTTATTGCTTCTTGTCCCTCACACTATTATATCAACAGTCTTCTTCTACCTGTTTTGAGATCTTGTGCACTTTTTGCTCGTATGTCCACTTGTGAACTGCTATTATATCACTTTAAGAATTCTTCTGCAACTTTTGGGAAAACAGCATCAACATCAAAGGAGTTTTCAATCAGACTCTTTTCCAACTTCTTCTGAACTTCCTCTCCCCACCCCCATTGTTCCTGCACCAGCCAACTATTACACAAGATGTGTGAGCTATCGATCACTGTCCCATTTAAATGTTGATGTCAAAATTCAGGCTGCAGTATAGGCCAGCAGGCTTCAAATGATAGTTCACATTTGCGGGTTTCACTTTTGCAGATTTGATTATTCATGGATTATTTGCTGTCACCTCTGCTGCTGCCCTATACCATTTTTAATAGGGACTGCAAGGCTTGTGATACTTAGAAACTGCAAATGAGGCTAGTAAGTCGCTATTAAAAATGGTGTGGAGCAGCAGTGGAGGTGGCAATAAGCCCCACCACCCACCCACTTCTGCCTTGTGAAGGAACTCTGATGCTTCACAGTAATCCATGGTGGGTTGAATATGGTGATCATACTTTTTGTGTGTGTTAAATATGGTTTGGGAGGGCTTAGAGTTATTCACAATTTTGTCACTTTCACGGGGTCCTGTGCCCCTAACCCTAGCGAATGGGATGAGTGTATAATGAAAGTATCAATTCATCCAGTCCAGGTTGTTTTTCTTTTTTTTGTGGGGGGAGAGGGTCCTGATAATGTAAGGTTAGGTACAAATTTGATTATTTAAAATACTAAAAGATTTGACCCTGGTTCCGTTATTTCACTTGATGTTAAAGTTTTTGACATTAGCTGGCTATTTGTAAGCCAGATTCCTTTATGGACATGAAAACAATTGGAATTCTTTAAAAGAGTGTGGATTTTAAAAATAAAAAATAAAAAAAATATTGTGAAAAAACACAAAAAGATAACATAACAAATGTGAAAGTGAAGCAAAAAGAAAAGAATGCTTATATTTCTATTTCTCTCCAAATTTCTTATACACAGTATTACTTATACAATATGTTATAAATCATATTGGTTATATATTTTTGATTATATATATCTTAGTCTCATTCTCATTATACCAGTTATTATTAATTATACCCATGATTAACATTTTCAAAATGTAATATTAGTAACTTCATTCTTATTTCTATCCTTTTCAAAATATAATATTCATAATTCATTCTTATTTCTATCCTAAACCATAACTATCATTACCTAATTACTCTTATTACCCTACATACCAATATAATATTTTTTTCACCTAATTAACCCTAAATTAAACCTATAGGAGTGTGGATTTTTAAAAAAAATATTTTTCTCCTAAGTCAGGGTAGACAATTGCATGGGAGGTCTTGAGCCAGTTGCCCCCATCAAACCCCACTGTAGGTCACTTCCGTACAGCAAGCCAAAATACTTTTTTCCTGTATTATCCCTCTCAAAATGGCAACAGGAAGTTATGCTGCATTGTTTCCTGTAACCAGTTTGAACAGGGCCGTGCATGAAAACAGAGGCATTTAGTGATAGTATGAGCTTTTGGGGTGATTGCAGAGGTGGCATTTTCAAGTGTTTTCACACATTTGTAGAGCTTACTGCATGGTTTAGGGGGCACAAATTATCTGAAAAGCATACTGATTTTTTTTTTTTAACAAATGCAGGCTGGGGGGCTTCAAGAGCCACAAAAAGCAGTCTGGGGGCTGCAGTTTCCCGTAGCCTGTGCTTTGCTTACCTCTTACCAGGTTGACAATGCAGCTGTTTTGTAGATTCCAAGCATCTCATTTGACAGCCAAGTATGGCCCTTGCACCAGTCAGGACCTTCCCACTCTTTCCTCAAGTAAATTCTCACTCTCTTCTCACAAACTCATCTGCCATGTAAAGTTACCAGCAGCTGAAAAAGGTGGTGTAGCAGAATTTTCCTGTTTTCCCTTTTCTGCTTGCTTACCCTCTGTCCACCTGTCTGATTGGTGAAACACTCACAGATTCTATCACTAGCTGGAAAATGTTGGTGCCCACCCTCTTCCCTATTAAAAGCACAGCTGACAATAGATAGACTTTCCTGGTAGCTTTTATTACAACAACAATGTTAATTTATAGTGCCCTCTCCACCAAAGGGTAGAACATCAAACATGTACAGTTAGAGACAACAACAATAAAACATAACATTATAAATATATTTAAAACTCTTAACATCTCATCAGTTATTTAGAAAAAAGAAATGGATATTTATCCATTTATTATTCATCGTACTTTGGGACTATTATAAATACTTTTATCAAGGTGATAAAGGACACATATAGCCTGAATAATTTTATAACTTGAACCAAACCCATTCTACATTGTCAAAAACCTTTTGAATACTAAGGAACAGAAGCAGAGCCATTCATTACTTTTTCTTTTTAGTTCATTAAAAATGCATGCAAGATCTTTTGAATGTTATGCATCATACCTTTGTTGTTGTGTGCCTACAAGTTGTTTCTGACCCATGGCAACACTAAGGAGGTCCTATCATGGGGTTTTCTTGGCAAGATTTTTTTTTCAGAAAGGGTTTTTCCTTTGCCTTCTTCCGAGGCTGAAAGAGTATGACTTGACTAAAGTTACCTGGTGGGTTTCCATGCCTGAGTGGACATTCAAACCCTGTTCTCTAGAATCATAATACAACATTCAAACCACTACAACATAGTGGCTCTCACATCATTCTTACATGCGTATAAAAAAACCCTGGTCTGATAGAATGTTCGTACTTATTTTTCTTTACTTGCTTCACCTAAAGAGACATATAGATCTTATAGACTATGTATAAACCTAAGAAGATTAAGGTGCAAATCCTATTATTTTATTGTACTTATACAAAAGTTGTTGTACTAGCAGTTACTCATTTTCAGGGTTAGTGCAAGGATGATATTCCATGAAATTGTTATTGCACAAGCTGTGTAATAATACAGCTGGTTGCCTAGCATTTTGCTCATTGCTTTGCACAACCAGTTACTCAAAGATCTGTAACTCAAAGCAAAGCAGGGATATTCATTACACTAAGATAAAAGTTGATTTAAATCCATGTTTTCTTCTTTATAAATGATGCTGATTTTTGCTTCAGTCCACGTCCCACACCAAAAGCGTCATCTCTGTTTTAATAGTCTGTCCTGTTCTCCTTGGTCTTCTCTATTGCATTTGGTATGTTAGATTTTGAAAGATATTCTTTTGTTAGTCCATTGACAGGTCTACCCTCTGTGTGTTTGTGTGTGTGTAAAGTTATATTACTTTAGAAAGCCACCTAAAATTCTTTCTGGTGAATTTAATTGTCTTTCAGATAGATGGGCACCTATTTCCGTTTCTCTTCAGTCTTCAACAGTGTGTGTATACAGGGGAGGGGCATCCCTAATTTATAACTGGTTTTACCCATCCTTCTGTTTGTGCTCTTACATATTTTACTCATTTGAACTTTCAGTACAGGTGCAGATTCATCTCATCTGTTCATGTTAAACAGCCATTGTTCTTGTGTTCACAATATATTATGTCACACTGAAATTCCAACAAGATTACTTGTTCAGAAACAGAAATACTAGTTCACACACATTAATTACAATAAGCAAGAAGGAACTGTATGAATTATTACAATTTTAACTAGATTGGCTTTTAGCATAGTAAGTATCAGAATTAAGCTAGTGTGCTATCAGTGAAAAACACTATTAGAATCCTAGCAGGAAAGCAGCCAAAGGGCCTTTCCACACTACACTGTTATAGTGCTGCTATTCCTCTTTCAACATCCTATGGAATCCTGGGGTTTGCAGTTTAGGGAGTGGCATTTAGAATCCTCAGGCAGAGAGCTCTTTGGCCCCAGTAAACTACAAACCTCACAATTCCACAGGATGTTGGAAGTGGAATAATAGCGCTATAACAGTCTAGTGCGGAAAGGCCCTTAAATCTCATTGGATTGGATGGACCTTTTTCATGAGAGTTTGGAATTAGGGCTTTCTATTTTTATCACATAGATCAAAAGCATTTAAGTTTTTATTAAGATTAATAAAAATCATTTGCCATGATTTATATTAAATTGATCTGTTCCCTGAGTTTTAAGTTCTTATAATTACTCCCAATCCTTTGCTGAAAATATTTTCTCTAGAAATTGCTGTGGGGCATCTGTTATTAATTTTATGTGTTTGTAAGGTTTTGCAGCATTTAGTTTACTCAAACTTCAGATGAAACAGAGAAACAATTCAGTTATTAGGAACTCAAGAGGTACTTATGTCTTTCTTAATGTATTTCAACTTTGCTTGTGTAGGTTTCCACAGAGGAAAAAAATCGTTACAAGAACATGTGGCATAATAACAGTAAAACAAAACCCTTCTGAATATAATTAATACTTAATGGTATATCATTCTGTGATTACTCTTTCGTATTATTTGTTCTTAATGGCTGATAAAATTTCAAAATACATCTTACAGAAATCAAAGACATTATATCTTTGTATATTGCTTATTGCACAGTTTTGTAATAACTGGCCGTTGTGGAAATTGATGGGTGGTGATTGAACTGCATCTAACAGTGGCTGTAGTTTGGTTCATTGCCTTTTCTACTGGTCTTAATGTGCTTTTTATGTGACTGGCAGGGGAACATGGGATCACAGCTGGTTACTCCAATATGAGCTCTGAAATAGTAGCAATTATATCATTTGTACCATGGGATCGTGCATAAAAGTATACCAGCTTCAACAATATGTATAAGTGTCATTCCACAGCATGTTGTGTAGATGCATTAGCACTGCTTAGAAATTAACTTTACACTAGCAAAGTTTTCTGTTTCTGTTTTTGGTCAGAGGAAGAAATGTATACCTCTTTTAAACTATTGGTGTGTAAAATGGGCCTTTTCTAAATGTTTTTCAGGAAATCCTGGAAAGTTCCTTGAGCCAAGAGTTCACTGTTGAAAACGTGCTTGCAATCCTTCCAGCCTTCCCCAAGGGTGCCCCTCAGCAACGTGCTAAAAGGGCAGTAGAAGCCTTGGTAAAGGCTCAAAATTATTCCCGACAAATGGCAATGCAACAGGTGATGCAACGGGGGAGTTTATTAGCGCTTAATATTCTTTATTTTTTTAAAATAAGAACCTTTTGACCTAGTTTGCTATTGTTGTTCATTTTGTTCCTTGTACTGTCCTTAACAAGTGGCCAGTGTACAAAGCTAGGATCCCTTTGCTGACTATTGACTATACAGGTGTTATTCTCACTCCTTTTTTAAATGAATACCATCATTCATGACCAGCTCTGGAGATACACAGGAACCATTCCTTTAAAATAGAAACTTAAGTATGGTTTGGAGATGTCCTTGTTCATTCTTTCCACTGTAGGAACCAAAGTAGTTTACTAAAATAACCAGGCAGGGCTTAGAAAAATTAAAATGGATTGAGAGGCAGAATTTAACAACAATTTATCTATTTATTTCCAAGTATAATATTAATTCTTGTTCTAATACATTTTAGTGAATTTGGATAAACTTGAAATGCTGATAATTCTTAATAAGGTAAATAATGGAATGTGTCCCTAAGAAAGATACAGGCTGTTTGAGGAAATGGTGGTTTGCTAGAAGGACAAACATCTTTAAAAGCGTGAACAAAATAATTTGGCATGATGTTTTAGTGGTGAAATATTGCATCAACTAGAGCTTAAACCTCTCCATATTTGACATAAGGGAAGACAGTAGCATCTTTGGGAATAACTGAGAAAAAGAAATTTCTGGGATTGGTTTCATCAGATTCCTTAGGACCATTGTTAAATCGATACTTATCACCACACAAACGTATACTGCATTTTCATTACATTTCAAGTTCCTTCAACCCTAGACCCAGTTTGTATACATATCTGTCCACAGAGGGTTCACTCCATGCATCTGATGAAGTGAACTATAGTCCATGAAAGCTTATACCAGAAATTTCTTTTTTAATACTTAATCCCAAAAGTGCTATTGGATTCTTTTAAGTCTTTTACGCTAAAAAAGACTGCCACGGCTATCTTTTTAAATATCTGTACAGGGTGTTTGGCAACTTAATGGACTTTTTGTACACAGGAATGGGTTCTTGTTACTATTGCTGTTTGTGGTTGCCTGTTTCAGATTGGCAGTAGAAAAGTCTCCAAGATAAAAACTACAGTCTTAAAGTGTTGATAGACATTTAGTGCCAGGAATTATATGGGTATCTTGAGCTTGCTTGCGTGCTTACTTGGTTTTGTGGTAGTTCTTGCTACTGGAAAGACAAGGTGCTTGTTTCATTGGCAGTGGGTCTTGCCATGACAAAACAAACAAACAAAGCCCTTAGCAGTAAATGCAGCTCTTCATACAATAGAGATCACTTGTAAAAACCACAGCCTTTCAATTTTCTTTCTTTCTCAACCAAAACTTTAATGAAATACTAAAGCTTAGGTACTAATAAGTACTAATAACATAGTACTGACTTTTCTTTTTTCTGCCTATACATCTTGTGGATTGAGATGGAATGATTTGCAAACTGCCTTGTATGTAGTTCATTGTCAGAACAGCACTACCATATTTGAGACAAATGTTGCATTCTTGCTGAGGCAATATTTAACACCGGGCATGAGGTGTTTTGTTGTTGTTGTTGTTCTGTTTTGGTTAAATCAAACTTGGCGTGATCAGATAAAAAAATTAATAATCATCTCAACCAGGATTTAAATTTAGTAATGTTTATTCTTTTTGAAGAGAAAGGGCCAGCATAATCCAGCATGTGAAGCACATGTTATATGCAGAAAGAAAGTCCAATTTTAAGTTCCTGACATCTCTAATTAAAAAGATCTTGGGAAGATCTGAGAAGATTCTTGGTATAAGACCTAGGAAAGCTGCTGACTATCTCAGAACACTGAGTACTAGAAAAAAGATCCATCCTTGGATTCAAAATAAGGCAGCTCCTTATATCCTTCAAGAAGGGCATCTGGATCAGTAAATACTGTACTACTTTTGAGTGTAGGAGAAATAAGGGTTTGTTTGTTTGTTTGTTTCCTGCCTTTCTGTGTATGCAGGCAGCCTAAAACATTTTAAAAAGTGTTGTTGTTATTGCTATGTGCTTTCAAGTCACTTCTGACTTATGGTGACCCTAACGCAAACCTATTGTGGGGTTTTCTGGGACTGAGAATTTATGATGAGTCCAAGGTCACTCAGTGGAGCCCTTTTCGCATGGTATTTTCTATGCAAAAGGGCGTCTAGAGCATCGCGTGATTGTGAGGAGTGATCTGCATGATGCACTCACAATTGCGTGATGCTCCAGGGGCCAGCAGGCGCCGATCACGCACTTTTTCATTTTTGGCTAGAAGCCGAAAATGGTGCACAATTGCACATTGCTCCCAGGCCCCATGCGCACTTACCTGGTGTGCGGAGCCTCCGGAGCCACACCGGTCACGCTTCCTGCCCCAGTGCAGCCTGGGAAACTCCCAGGCTGCACTGCAGAAGGAAGAGGTGGAGCTCTTGTGCTAGCAGGCAGCTCGTGCGGAGCCGAAGGACCCTGGACACGAGAGCCTCTCGCCAGAGGCTGCTCGCGCAATCCCTGCACCCCAGCGCCAGAAGAAAGTAAGGTGTGGAAAGGGCCTGGGTTTCCATGGAAGCAGGGAATCGAACTCTGGTCTCCAGGTTTGTAGTCCAAGACTCAAACCACCACACCATGCTGGCTCCCATTGTACTGTAAAAACAGTCTTTATACGTAAGTTAAAAAAGAATTAAATAGTGGTTCAATTAAAAGAGGACTAAAGCAATATAAAAAACATAGATCATACTAAAAAGATAAAAAAAGACAACCCCACCATAAACCCTTTCTATTACATAGATTTTAAACAAAAGGCCTGCCTGAATAAGGTCTTAGACTGCAGGGGAAAGGAAAGGAGATAGGGGTGTCAATTGCACCTCCCACAATCTGGAAATTTCAGTATTTATGTATTTTATATCCTGTACTTTTCCTGGTCCATGGAGGCAGTTTACGTCGTGAATTAAGACGGAGTACAGCTAAATACCGGTAATAACATTAAAGAGCAAGTAAAAGATATAAGTTATCATATTAAAACAAAACGCTCAATCGAAATAGTTTGAAAACATTTTTTAAAAAAATTAAAGAGGAAAAAGAAACAACACACTCCATTAAAACACCATTCCACAGCCGCCGGTTAGTGGCTCAAAGCCTGCCTAAATAAAAAGCTCTCTGTCTGCCAGGAAAAGGAGAATATAAAGTGGGCCAGCTTAACGTAGCTTCCCATGGGAGGGAGTTCCATAGCCTGGGAACAGTTGTCAAGAAGGCTCTCTGTTGTATTCTCACCAGATGTGCAGATGTGCCTATGAGGGTGGTAGGATCAAGAGAAAGCCTTTCCCTGAAGATCTCAAAACTCTTGACAGGCTCATATGTAGATAAACAAAAATTGTACTGAAACAACAATCTTTCTATGAAAAATTTCTGGTCATTGCTTCGTTACCAGTAAACATTTTATTACTATACTTATGTGTAAGAATTCATATAACTTTTTCAGTTGAGGCAAATGGATACCAAGAAACATGATTCATCCATAACAAAGACAGAACTTTGAACAAAAGACCCATGGCCTAAAGTTGAGCAATCTAGCCTCTAGACTGCCTGAATATGCAGCAACTAGGAGGAATCAATATGGGTGACAGTGAAGCGGATTTAAATTAATATTTGGAAAAACAAAATAACTCCTAGCTTTGTTCTGTAGATCCTTATGCAGAAGATGTCACATCTGGCTACAATAACACGTGCCTTGATTACATCCCATTTGGGTTACTGTAACATAGGCCCTTTTCGCACGGGCTTTCTGTCGCGCAAGAGCCCCGTGAGCCTCACGGGAGTGGGAGTGTCGCTCTGCACGACGCACTCCCACTTCCGCCGCGCTCACGGGGCTGCAGCGGCGCGATCGCGGGTTTTTTGATTTTCGCCTCGAAGTGAAAATCACCTGCGCTCACGCAACGCTCCTAGTGCCCGCGCACACTTACCTCCTGTGCGGAGCGTCAGGGAGGTGGCCGGGTCGCGCTTCCTTCCCTCCGCCCCTGCGGAAGGAAGGGGCGGGGCGCTAGCGTGACAGACGCATGAGCCTCCTGCTTCGCGAGGGGGGGCAGACGCACGAGCCTCCTGCTTCACGGGGGGGCGGACGCGCGAGCCTCCTGCCTTGTGGGGGGGCGGATGCGCGAGCCTCCTGCTTCACGGGGGGGCGGACACGCGAGCCGCCGCCTCCTCCGGGAGGCTGCCGCTTCCCCGCTCGTTCCTTCACCTGTGGAAAGAAGGAGGGGGGAAGTGGCAGCCTCCCGGAGAAGGCTTCTCGCGCGAGCCGCCCTCCCCCGCTCGCGCGAGAAGCCTCAATGTGAAAAGGGCCATAGTCTATGTGCTGCCTACGGAAACTGTAAGGAAACTGCATCAGGCCCAAATGATGTGGCGAGACTGCTGACTGGGGCTGGTTATAGGGACCTTATAATGCCCCTGTTGAAACAGCTTCATTGTAGTGGTTTTCCAGCACAATTCAAAGTGCTGATCGTGACTTATAAAACCCTATGTGGCTATGGAATCCTGGGGTTTGCAGTTTAGGGAGGGGCCTCAAAGGGACCTCAAACTGCAAATCCCAGGATTCCATAGGATGCTGAAAGTGGAATAATAGCGCTATAACAGTCTAGTGCAGAAATGGCCTGTGTTTCCCAACTTGAAACTGCCTGAGTTTTAATATTCTCATGGAATGGCTTTCTCTTGTTCCCACCACCCCCACAGATTTGGTTGGTGAGGGCATGGGAGACGGCCTTTTCTGTGGCTATCCCCAGGCTCCCATTCCTTTCCTGGGAGGTTACGTTGGTACCCTCTCTGCCCTCTTTCTGTCAGCAAGCAAAGACGCACCTATTTACCTAGGCTTTTTTATTTTTAACTGCCTATTTCAGAAGAGTGTGCTGTATTTTTGTCATTATTGTTACGTTTTAACTGTCTTTTTAACCATTTTAGATTCATATTTTTAATATGGTTATTTATTTAATTTTCTGTTTAACTTTTGTTAATTCTTTTCTATTGTTTGGACTGAATTTGATTTTAAAATGTTGTGAGCCACCTTGGATCTCACGCTGGGAGAAAGGCAGAATGGCTAGCAAATAACTAAATAACTAAATAGATTTTATACAGTGCTATACAGGATAGTGCAGAGATCCTCTTGGTTTCACTGATAGCATAATTATGCCAGCAGAGGCTAGGACAACTGAAGGCACACTGGCAGCAAGAACGGAAAAGCTGGAGGTGTATTTGTGACATAAAAGTGTGAAAAAGGCAGCAGCAGCAACAGAAAGCTTCCTGCCCTGGGCAGTCTGTGCTCCAAATGCCTGGCTTTGATGTGTCATGAGGGGTCCTCACAGCTAAGACACTGTGGAAGGGATGATTTCGGACAGTTTTCTGTCCTGTGCTAGAGATGACTGTTTAAACCAGAGTGGTACTCATACAGCTCTCAAGATGTCATTGGCGTGCCAGCAGTCCCAAGCCAACATTTCCAGTGGGGAGGAATGCTGGGAACTGTAGTCCAACAATATCTAGAAATCTGTGTGATTCCCACCCATTTTAAGCTCTCCTCCCAGAGTGCCTTGGCTCAGAGGATCCTTTCCTGGAAGCCACGTAGCACAAAGCTGGTGCTGCCTTTTGTTGCTGTCTCTGCCTTGTCCTCTGCTGAGAAAGCAAAAGTGGATCATTGCATGCATTGCACAGACCAACAGGATCCCAACATTTGTCCTCTAGCAGCTCTTCTTGTACAAGGGTTTGCCTGGGTTACAAACATCTTCGGCAGTAAGACTTTGCAGAGTGCAGAACAGACTTTTAAGCAGGAGATGTCTTCTAGAACAGTATTTTTTGGATCCAGCTAATTCTTTTGGGTTTTCTTGTAGAACAACCGATCTGTTGCATATTGTTCATTTTCAGTTGGCTCATCTTGTAACAATTTGGTACTGTGCTTGGGAAAGTACATTAGGTCACTTAGATAATCTGGCAGCTCACTGAATATTTCTTGCTACAGATGGCCAAATGTCTTGAAGTCAAAATTGTCTAAGGCCTGTTTCATAATATTTATTTTTCTGTGGGCTATTGGATTCCCCCGGGGGCAAGGAAGTGAACATTTAATGAGTTTCTGCAAAGAATGTGCCTTCAGTTTTTCTTCATTTGTCTGGTGTTATTTGAAGTCATTGCAATAGTGTATAGGTAGCAAATTATATAAAAATTAAAGCACTGGTATTTTTCCAGTACATTCACATTACTTTTGTGCTTGCTCTTAATCCAGAGTCGGGGCTTTGTTAATCTTGTGTTGTGTACAGTGTTGAAGACACTACTGAAACAAATATGACTGAAGACTGATGTACAAAAATGTCATGCAATAAGTTGTACTTTTGAAAAGTATAAATTTATTTTTGTTGTAGCTCTTGGCTCTCTTTCCATTCAGCTGTATAAACTGGAGCCTGGAACAGGGGAACTTTTGCAAAGATTATTTCTTAGAATAGAAATGCTTTTTGCCACATAAGCTTCTTTTGCAAACCTGTGAAGCGATCTGTAAAGGTTGGCCTTCAAAGAGCTTCACAGAAATGTTGTGTTTAATGCTGTGTAGTGACTAGACAGTTATTCACACTTCCTTCTAAATTTAATGATTTCTGTGGGTTTTCTTGGCAGTATGGCTTTTTCTGAAGATCAGAAAATTCTTCAAAGTGGAAAGACTTATCTGCTATCTCTTTGGGTAGTGTTTGGTGGTAGTTTCTGCTAGGTCATGAGCAGTGCTTGGAAAAGATACTTTTTGGACTGTATTGGCCATACTGGCTGGGGGATTCTGGAAGACATAGTCCAAAAAGTAACTTTTCACAATTCTTCTCATCACTGATTTTCCCTACACAGATCCTTTGGTGAAGCAGTTGAGAGAAGGTGGGCTGTAGCTATGTTCAGTGCTTGGTATTAAAGGAGAATTCAAGGGTGCTGGCACGGAAGACTGGGAGCGGGGCATGGTTCTCTGTGATCTTCCTCACTCTCAGGAAGGAACCCAAAGTTATTTGGATCTGCTTTGACGGCTCTTCACTTTATCTCACTTCACTTTACATCCTTAACAACTGACATCTTTTGAGAATTTGTCCTCTTCCTTTGGCTAGGAGCATAAATTCCATCTGCTTAATGCACAGTGTTCTTTCATGTGAGGAAATTCTCTGCTATAGAAAATGTATTACTACAGTGTGTTCATTTTATCAGTATTTGTAGGAATGGGAGCTTGTTGGATCCTGAAATCTGTACATTAATGAATTGATTTAAAACCATATTTATCGTCTACTGACAGCAGAGACAGTAAAACATACTTTAGTTTAGATACAGTCTTTAATCCAGGATGGGATTAAGATGGTAGCAGACAAAAGATTATAACTCACATAACCTTTAAATTAGATTATTACAAATTCAGATACATTTAAAGACAAATAATTAAAAAGCCCCAACCATATATTAAAAGACACCTACAGAACTAGATAGTGTTAAAGCCAGCCATAAAATACCTTAGAGTCACAATTTAGCCATTTCACAAGCTGAAGAATATGAATAATCCAAATGTAGTCATTCAAAAAAAGAAACTACCGTATATCCTCATGTATAGGACGACTGGCGTATAAGACGACCCCCAACTTTTCCAGTAAAAATATAGAGTTTAGGATATACTCGCTGTATAAGACCACCCCTCTTCCAACTCACACCAAATAAAAATTAAAAAAACATCAGATTTGATTTCAATATGGTAATTTTAATTCAAAGTCTTATGACATGCAGGTACTTAGCAGGAAAACTGTCACTTATAAACATAAGGCTGTTTGTCATCAAACATGTAAACATAAAACAGTGCAAGTGGATTAAACTTTTCCTAATTCACTCTATAGCTTAAAAGAAGGACAAGACAATAAACCCATGGGAGCTGCGATGGCAGCAGAGGAGAGTTGCCTCAGCGGTGGGGGCCGGTGTTTGGGCCGGCGTCTAAGACAACCCCCAAACTTTTGAAAAGTTTTTTGGGGGTTAAAAAGTAGTCCTATACATGAGGATATACAGTAACTTTTCTCTTCAATCCTCTTGATTATGTCAATTGACAGTATATTTCAATAATTTTGATTTTTTTAAAAATATATTATAACTAACTTTATCTGAATTCAGTTTTAGTTTATGTTGTCAGTCACCTTGGGTCCTGCCCTGGGAGATGGATGAGATAGGAATAAAATAAAATAGACTGGACTAGACTAGACTAGAGTGTAAGATGACTGAACAACCTATTGCCAAGCATACTCCCAAGTACAGTACTCAACCTTCTTCTTTTCTTTTTTTCTTTTTTAACAAAAAACATCCTTTGTTCAGTACTTTGAATCAAGTTTGTATGGAAACAGTTTTACTTCTGTAGCCTTTTAAGTTGATAAATCAGGACCAGAACATTCTCTCTATAATCGTCTAGTCAGAAAACCACATTAATTCCATATTATGGTGACTAATTTCTTGTTCTAACCCAGCCATCTGTTAGGCAGTTATGCACATACATAGAAACACATCTGAACAAAGATCATAGGTAGCTTGTGAACTCAATGATTCAACAAATGGTTTAGCAAGTCCTGCAAGAACCAGAAATGAACAGATTAGCAAATCCTCTTGCCTTACATATCTGTGAGTGTACGGGCATACATTATTCTATGGCTTAAATATACAAGGGAGGGTGTGTCCGTGCTGCACAATTATAGCAGTTTGATTGCACTTTAACTGCCATGACTCCATCCTATGGAATCCTGGGGTTTGTAATTTGATGAGAGACTTAGAATGGTGCATTCTCGTATACAGTTAGTGATTTCTGACAGAGAATTCTGAGTGTATCAAGAAACTACAAATTCTAGGGCTGTATGGAATGGAGCCATGGCAATTAGCGTGGTACTGAAGTGCTATAATTGTGCAGTGCAGATACCTTGGGAGACAAATGGCTGTCCAGTATAGGAAAAGGGAAAGAAAGGAAACCTGGAATTTCAGCTTGTAACATTCTGATCTCTTATTGTTCATTTTCCACTTCACTATCATTTTTAGAATGAAAAAAAACAAAAAACAAAACAAAACAGCTTCTTGAGCACCCAACCTGGGTGACTAACTCCGTTCTGTCAACATATTCTCTAAACACCTTGTCTGTGAAAGAATTTATTAATTCTATAGTATAATCTAATTCATCCAAGATTCTGCTAAATGATCTCTTGTTGGAATTCAAAACTTAGAAGAAATGGTTCAAGCACCAAACAAAACAGTGGTTTCTCCTAATTTAGAATTAAAACCCATGGTTGATCCTCTTTCCTTTTCTGAGAGTATTAAGGCGCTGTCATGAACCCCTCGACTTGCACTCTTAGTGGGAAAACTATTATATCATGGGTGTTGCCCAAAGGCTTTCTTGCTTAGAAACCTTTGTGCTGCTCTTAGCTGTGCTAATCACCAAATACACATTGGCTGTTTATATCCTTACTACTGTGTTATAGCATACATGGTTACATCAGCCCATACTACTTAGCTGTTTTTTTTTCTTTCTGTTGTACAGTGGGCTCTCCATTTTTGCAGTTGCAGCACTCACAGATTTGATTGTTCACGACTTATTTTATTTTGTTTATTCAATTTTTTTAAAAAATATCTTATTCTATTTGCCCTGCCACAGAAAAAATGTGTCCTCTCCAGGAATCCCCAGGTCCTCAAGTGTGATTCTGTGGTCCGTTCCTACTAGAAGTAAACTATAGAATCTTTCTGGAGGACCTACAGATTCCTAGAGAATACATTGCTAGGTCTTCCAGCATGTGGCCCACTTCTGCTAGAAGCTGACCGTAGAATTGTGTTGGAGAACCTAGAGATTCCTAAAGAAGTGTTCTTAGGTTTTTAAAAAATAGCTTTCATGATTTTGATTTTTATTTGCATTTTTTCCACCTTCGTGGGGATCTTGTCCCCTAATTCCTACAAAAGTGGAGGGTTCACTGTATCCACTTCTTCAACCTCCCTGGTAGATCAGATGTGGCTTGCAAATGTTTTGCGTGGCATAGGCCCTTTTCGCAGCGCCGGCACTCGCGCGACGGAGGAGGGCGGCTCGCGCAAGAAGCCTTCTCCGGGAGGCTGCCGCTTCCCCCTCCTTCCTTCCGCAGGCGAAGGAACGAGTGGGGAAGCAGCAGCCTCCCGGAGGCGGTGGCGGCTCGCGCGTCCATCCGTCCCCCCGCGCACGCGAGAAAGGAACCTGTCCTTCCCCCCCGCGCGTGCGCGAAGAAGCTTGTCGCGTCCGCCCCCCTGCACGCGCGCGAAGCAGGACATGTCGCGTCCGTCGTGCTAGCGCCCCGCCCCGTCCCTTCCTTCCGCAGGGGCGGAGGGAAGGAAGCGCAACCTGGCCGGCTCCCCGACGCTCCGCACAAGAGGTAAATGCGCGCGGGCGCCAGGAGCGTTGCGCTAGCGCGGGTGATTTTAGCTTCGAAGTGAAAATCAAAAAACCCGTGCTCGCGCCTCTTCAGCCCCGTGAGCCCGGCGGAAGTGGGAGTGCGTCGTGCGGAGCGACGCTCCCACTCCCGCGAGGCTCACGGGGCTGTCGCGTGAGAGAAGGCCCATGCAAAAAGGGCCATAGTCTACATGATATATAAAGTTTATAGACTACAGAAGAGAAGCTCAGAGCTTATTATATTAATACGGAGTATCATCTGGACCCCGCCCCCTTTACCATTGGCTGTATTGGCAATCATTGTTCAGTACTCCATGTGCTTACTTTGAAATATTTCTGTAACAGATAGGTATTCAACAGCCACTGCTGCATTGGGAACGCCATTAGGAAATAAACAGTTTACATTTTGCTCTCTTGTGTTTGTTTGGTGGGGGTACATGGAGGTATGTTAAGAAACTGGGAATATAGACCAATAGCTGAGACATTCCAATGACATATCCTAAAGCCTTTCTGCAACTTCTCTATAAAATACAAAATTTCCCCCAGTGCTTTACCTACAAGGGGATTCGCAACTGTTGTATTTACCAGAAGAGGTACAACTGCTGTATTCTGTGCAAATTACTAACTTGTCAAAACCTGCCAGCTCAACAGCGATTTCCTCCTTGAACTGTACTGTTCCTAAACTTTGACCAACCTCTGTAGGTATGCAGCTGAAATAGGCTTGACAGCTATTATTTTATGTTAGGACTCTAACTTTTATAGCAGAGCTGACTCAGAAGGCAGTATAATGGTTGATGATATGGTTTATTGTTTTGGATGTCAAATCAGCCACAGTTTGTGCAAATGCTAGTTTGCAAACCAGTTTCAGAAAAAAGTTTCAGATTGTAGTTTACTTCAGTTGTAGAGTATGGTAGTCAGTTAAGAAAGAACAGAATTAGAAAGCAAATTTTTGTATGATATTACAGCTGATTCAATATGTATAGCTAGTCACTGCTGATACTTATTATATTCACTTGCTTTTACCCCATCTCTAGATTCTTGCTTTGCATGGTGAACTAAATTTCTACAGAAATGTATATAATCTCCAAGTTAAGTACACTGAAGCTCTCTTCAGTGGGATAAAGCAAGCATACCACACATTTCAAGATAATGTTGCCATGGTTCTCTGTTCACCACTACAAGGTAAGTATGTGCTGGACACTGCAGCATAAACAAAATCCATTTTCTAAATACAGATAGTAGTAAATACAAATATTTACATCATTAAATCACTGAAAACAATTCCAACTCAGGAATATTTCCTGTCTTGCTGATTCATATTTTTGTTACAAATCTCCAGGCAATAGAATTGTAGAGTTGGAAGAGACCACAAGGGCCACTGAGTCCAATCCCTTGCCATGCAGGAATATACCATCAAAGCATTCCTGACAGATGGCTGTCCAGTTTCTGTTTAAAAACCTCCAAAAAGAAGACCCCCCACATTCCAAGGCAGTACATTCCACTGTCAAACAGCTCTTACCGTCAGGAAATTCCATCCTCCTTATGACATCCCTTCACATATTGAAACATAGATATCATTTCACGTTTTAACCTTCACTTCTCCACAAACATACCCAGCTCCATAAACTGCTGTTCATAGGGCATGGTTCCCAGGCCTTCTACCATTTTGATCACCCTCCTCTGGACACGTTCCAGCTTATAAATATCCTTCCTGAACTGTGGTGCCCAGAATTAGACACAGTATTCCAGGTAGGGTCTGACCAAAACAGAATAAAGTGGTACTATCACTTCCCTTGACTTAGACACTAAACTCCTGTTGATGCAGCCTAGAATTGCGTTGGCCTTTTAGTTGCCACATCGCACTGCTGACTCACATTTAGCTTGTAGTCTACTAAGTCTCCTAAATCTGAAGTCAAGATAGGCTGTGTCCACAGCATTCCCTTCATCTACCAAACTACTAACACTATCAAAAAATAATAATAAGATTAGCTTGGCATGACTTATTTTTGAGAAACCCATGCTGACATTTAGTGAGCATGGCATTCCTTTCTAAGTGCTTACAGACTGTCTGTTTAATGATCTGCTTTAGAAACTTTCCTGGTGGTGATGTCAGGCTGACTGGGCAGTAATTGTTTGGTCCTCTTTTTTTTCTGTTTTTGAAGATGGGGACAATATTTGCCCTCCTTCAGTCTGCTGGGACTTCTCCTGTTCTGCAGGAATTCTCAAAGATTATTGCCAGGGGTTCTGAGATTACTTCTGCCAGTTCTTTTAATAACCTTGGATTTAGCTCATCTGGTCCTGGAGACTTGAATTCATATAGAGTAACCAGGTACTCCTGTACTACCTCTTCACTATGGTGTGTTGCGTTTCCCCGGTCACACCATCTGCTCCATTTTCCCCAGGTTGAGCATTGTTTTCCTTTTGGGAGAAGACTGAGGCAAAGAAGGTGTTCAGTAGTTCTGCTTTTCTCTGCCCCCTGTTAGCATTTAACCATTCTTTCCATACAGAGGCCCTACTATTTCTTAGTTCTTCCTTTTGCTACAGACATAACCAAAAAAACCCCTTCTTATTGTTTTTAACTTCTCTAGCAAGCCTGAGTTAATTCTGCACCTTAGCTTTTCTGACTTTCTCCCAGCACAATTGATTGTTTTTCATTTTTTCTTGCAGATGCCCTTTCTTCTTACACAAAACTTAAAACGGAAGCTTCAGAGACTGCTTTGAGAGACTTTCTCACTGTTTTTAGAAACAATGCTGAGCAGATCCAATACGCTGTTGAAACTTTAACACCACCAATGAATCAGCATCGTGAAGGTAAGGATGTATCGCATTCCAGTCAGTAATGGGAACCCCAGGACAGAAGGAGGCAAAACAACAGAAGGGGCCAGACAGTGCAAACTCCAGGTGAGCAGCGTGTACTGCTGCTAAAGGCAACAGAGGCATTTTATACCAATCATGTAACTCAGTTTCATGTACACCAGGGGGTAAGTGGGTCCCCAAGTCTATTTTTGTTGCCTTTCACTTCTCCAGACTCCCTGAACTAACCTTTTTCTGGGAAGAAGGAGAATGTTGAATTGCCTCTTTTAGAGTCTTTCAAGAGCACCAGTTCACCTTTAAAAATAAGATGCATAGGTCCTTATATTGTTAAAAAATAAACTTAAAATGTCCATTGTTCAAAACCAGAAGTGGAGTTCTGGCTTCTTCAGGTTTTTTGATTTGGGGTCTTGTGATGGTGGGGAGGGCCTGGAAGGTCCCAGGACAGGAAATTAGACTCTGTTCTACTTGGCCAAGAATTTGCTCTCCATTCTTTCAGACAATAGGCTTTCCCATTCCTCCCTATATCTCTCTGTAGATGCTAAGTGTTGGCTGTAGAATCATTTTCATTCAAAACATATGCTGTGCCATGGCCCTGCCTAGAAAGCTACTTACATAGGAAGCTAACAATATTTGTTAATCTACCCTGATATTATTTATGCCAACTAGCAGCAGCTCTCTAGAGTGTCTCACAGAGGTCTTTTCCATCAACTGGTACCTGGGCTATTTCAAGAGAAGCCTGGAATTGCATCTGTAAAGCATGATATGCTGAACTTCTGATATTGTCTGCTTGGGTATTTGACCTTAAAGTGCAGTTACTATAAGGAAATGGTGATAATGATGTTGCTAAAAGTATCCAAAATGCTTTGAAACAAATTTCATTCACTTTGAATGGATCACTGCTGAATAAATATAGAGTGACTACATTGTCAGTCATGGCATCTGATTCAAGTTTTGTTACTTTATTGTTATTTTTTACTGAGTTGACTAAGACCTCAAGAATATATTCAGATTGATGGAAAAAATCCTTCTGTGAAAACATTAATGCTGTGTGAAACCTACAACGAAATATTGCTGTGTGAAATACTCCTTTTCAGGATTTGAGTCAAATATCCATGTCCTTTTCTAGGATACTTAGTTCTATTCCTCACCGCTCCCATTGGTTTCCTGTCCTTTCCCTTACCAAACAGTTAGCATTCCATTGCCACCTTTCATACACAGTCATCACTGAGGAAGACCTCTGGCAATTCATTATGTTTTAATGTCACCCTTTCTCCATGAAATAATGTAGATAGTTTGCCTACCCTCCTATCATACTACAATTCTGTGAGGTAGGTTTGGTTTCACTTGGCCCTAGATTACTCAGTGAACATTGGGATTTGAACCCAGATCTACCTAGTCAAAGCTGCCTTATTCTGATCTGTTGTGATGACCCCTTATTGTTTGCTTTTCCAAAACTGATATGTTTGCACAACAAGAAATGAAGTTATATTTTTATAGATGCTAATATAGAACACTGCTAGATATGGAAGAATGTTATTAGATATGAGGCATAAATATTATATATTTATGCAAATATAATAAGATCTATTCCTAAATAATAGCTGAATTGATTTCTTATTCCCATATAAAGTATGCTGAAAGCAGGAATTTAATTTTATTCATTGATTGTAATTAGAATTGCATTAAAAATCAGGTATACTTCTTGACGTCTGAGTTGTAGTCTAATAAAACAGAGAAGCATTCATCAGATGTTGGAAAATTCTTTATACATGTTCTTTTCACATCTTTGCTAGCTCCTGGTATTAGGTATTAATTTTTGCAAATTGGAAAATATCCTTCCCCTTTCTCAAGAACTGAATGTACAGAATATATTAATGAAAACCGAATAAAACCCAAGCAAATAAAAAATTACCCTCGATTTTTGTTCTGTCCCAAAATCCTAATTGCCTACATGCTGCTACATAACATGAATGAAATGTTAAAGATTACTATAGCAAAGTTGAGGAAATACCCACTAAAATTATTTTTAACCAAATCTGACATTGTTCACTTGGTAAATGGAAAACTACAGCAAAAATAATGTAAGCTTTAGAGAAATAGCTCTTAACTTGAGAGAGTAAGCTGCTCCTTCTTTTTAAAAATGCTGTCCTCTCCATGTTTACTTATAAATATATACCGCTGTATTTAATGAGACTCACTGCCTAGGATATATATAAATTCAGTAGTAGCAATGGTAGGTGTTGTGATACTAGTCTAATCTCCTGCCCCCCAAAACTGACTTCTGCCCTTGAAAAGAAGCAGGAAATTCCCCAGATTTCATTAATTCTGAGCTGCCACTACCCACTGGATTCTGAATTACCCCGTATTTGAGCAGTACAGTGGGACTCTGCTCTGGGAATTGTCAGTCTCAAACAAGGTCCTTTCCTTTCCCTCACCTCCCCCTTCTGAGTGACAGAAATCCTATCTACAAGTTTGCCGAGGAACGGCGTGGCAATGGAGAAGAAACAGAGGGGTTACAGACAAGTATTTATTCTAAGGCATGCAAGTAAACAAGAAAATAATACTCATGAAAGGCTCCCCCTCTCAGGTACACTTAAGTTACAAATAGTTATAAAAACAGATACATTATTAAGATCAGCCAACTTCCAAATAACAAAAGCCCTAACCTGGCTATCTAGATATATTCTACCCTACTCACAGCAGTTGGTCACTTTCTGTGAGGCTCTGGAAGGGCAAGGCCAGAAGATAACCCGGCGTCCATGCCCTTTGTTGGTGTTTTTGATGTCCCCTTTGTTCTCTCTCTTGCATGGTCTCTCAAAGATTTTTATAACTTCTCCCTCGAAGCATCTTGAAGATCCTCACCTTTCTCTCTCTGATTGATCAGCTATCTCTCATGACCTGTGACCTAACCCTTCAGTCCCTTAACCATTCATATGCCTGCAGGGAGAAATCTCCCCCCTTAGGCACTGATACCTGGATAATGGGAAACCCCATTATCACAGATGTGTTAAGGATTGCAGCTGATTCTCCTGAGGATGGTTTTGATTCAGCAGTCCACATCTGCTACTAGGTGGTTAAAGTACTTGATAAAATAATGAAGCTCTAGCCAGCTTGCCCTAAGATCAAGGAATCTGGAAAATCCAAAACATCTGAAGAATCAATGTTTGAGAACCCTGATTTGGATTATGTCTGGGTGCATCATAACTGTGTCAACCACCTGGCTTTCAAATTATGAAAGCAACAAGATGTAGGTAAGGTAGCTGGGAACCAAGAAACCAGGCAGTGGGAAGACAAGAAAAGAGCTGTGCATGATAGCTCAGGGTATATGGATCAAAGAATGTTTAAGTTTTCTCTTTTGTGGAAAGAACTCAGCCAGGGCGATCTAGTCCAACAAGTAATGTTCACTGTTGAGGATAACTAGCAGCAATGGGTGGAGCTAAAACTAAAGGTAGATTGGACCCAGGGTAGCAGTTAGCCACTCACTGATTTCTGTCCTCCCCCTTTTCCAAGCAAGAAAAAGCTCTCTCCCTAGTTTCTCTTTCCCTTCCTCCCTTGTGAAAATTAGCTCAAGAAAAAGTTTCCATTCACACAAATGGGATTTCTCCCCCTCTCCACATCTAATTTCTACATGTGGAGGATAGGGTGCAATGGAAGGATTAACTATTCTCTCCCTATCAGCCCTCCATGGCTTGGCAAATAGCCTTAGAAAACTTCCCTCGCAGAAATAGGATGGGTTTTGAGAGGGATGGAAGTGTAAGCCTAATTGCCAGATCCAAAGGAGCTGCATGCCAGAGATCCCCTGCTCTTGTAATTATTGCAATGTAACAGTTATCCAGTGACTTGCCACTAGCAGATTTAAAGTTTGACATGTGCTGCAAACACCTCAAGTCATTCCAATACACATCTTTGACCAGTTCTGGAATGTTTTCATAGTTTTATTTGACAGTAGAAGGTAACAATGATATACTCATGTTCGGAAAAACTGTAAGCGGGGTTCTTTAGCACTGTGATATCAATTTTCACTTGGAAATTGCTGGATGATCCTTAGCACTTCTTTAAAGCACTACTGATTTATTTCATATATCCCAAGAGCATGTTGATTTATGCCATGAATGCAGTTTAGCCCCCTGATTTCTTTTAACTTATTCTTAAGGTGATGAGGCTTTGTCAAAGTTTGGGAAAGAGTTCTTCCTGTCTTTGGAACATTCACTCAGAGTCTGCGGGGAGCAACGGGATAAAGCAGCCAGTGAAATGGAAATCTTACAGACAGAACTGGATCAGGCCTTAGAAACTCTTCGAGATTTAAGGGAACAGAAGACAAAGAAAGCAGGAGCCAGCCAGCATTTTCCAAGACGTGAAGAGGGCGAGATGGAGGGAACAGAAGAAAGCAGCTTGAATGTAGTTTCCAGAAAAGTACCCCAAGTGAATTCAACATCCAAATATCCTCCAAACAGACATAGCCTCTTACAGAAACAGGCTTCTGTTGTAGAATCTGTAAACCCATCATCCAGACAGAAACTAGAAAGTTCTGAGGGTGGAAATATTCAGCAGAAAGTGAAGCACCTTAATAGGACCAAGAGGGTGAAGGCCACTGAAAGGCCACACTGGCAAGATTAGAAAATGCTGTTTAGTGTTTGACAGCCAGAGCTTATGTTACAGTTCTTACTAAACACTGTGGACAGTGAGAGACAACACACTTCCTTTTGGTTACCAAGTATGCATGTTTAAATGAAGTGGGTTCTCTGAGCTTCTTTAAACATGCTAAGTTTCAATGCACAGAAGTGTTTGCTGTTTGGAAAGGAAACTCTCACATTAATGTAAAAACATGCAGAAGCATTCCTGAGCATTGTAGGTCTCTGAAGAAACACAGAAGTATAATGTGAAAGCTGTAATATATGTTGATTTCAGATAGAAAATGCCCAAGTTTCTAATACCCATGCCCAAGGCTACACTCTGGTTTTGTTACAAAACTCTGTTGTATCTCTTCAAGAACACACAATAGGGTCTTTTAAGATACAGAAGCACCCACTAGAGTACTCTGTATTGATCATTGTAAAATCATGGCTTTGCATCTTTGTTAGAAGGTATTGCCACACTGTGGCTTGGAAGAGAATTGAATGCACAGCAGTGTGCCCCCTTTGCCAGCTCATCTTCCTCTTTTCATTACCAAAACACACAGACGCTTCATTGAATGTTGATTTTGCACTTATACAAATAGCAGATCACCTTCTCCTAGCCTGAAACCCTCCAGATGTGCTACATTATATTATGTACTAGATTATAAATCTGCAGTTGGCTGGAATGATGGGAGTTGTAGTCTAGTACATTTTGCATGGGGCATCAGATTGAGGAAGACTGCAAATACAGAAAAATGATGTAGAATTTTCATGGGCTCCATTATCAAGCCACTTGGTTTCCAGCTATATGCATAAAATATATCTGGGGAAAGACACAATTAGCAGCTTCTTCAGGTCTCCTCTTTTAGTGCTGAGTGAAAACACAGGAAAATGGCATACAGGTATGCAGGTGTCACCCCTCCAAAAAAAACCCCCCAAAAACCCAAAACACTGCAGGAAATGGAGCTGAATTTGAACTTACTCTATTATTGTTTCTTTCCTAGACACATCCAGTTGCTTGGAAACAATTCCTGTAGCAGACTTGTTATTCATAGCATTGCCCAAGCCAGCTATGGTTCTCCTTAAATTGTCTCAGCTACCCAAGTAATATGATTGTTCCCCATGGCTTCCTACTCCCCCACCCCCGAAAGCAATACTCCAAGCCCTCATTCTTATGTGTCTAGTAATGCTGCCCAGAATGATAGACTCAGGATCAGGAGCAGCATTCCAAAAGCTTACCATCTGTCCATCTTTTAAATATGGGTGAATATTTCAAATTTTGAAAAAAGTGGGCATGATAAATTATAGGTATCTTCTACATTCTTTTGTATTTTATATATCTGAATTCTATGATTAATAAATGATTGAAATTGAGTGCACCTGTTGTTATAGGTTTATCTTTTTCTTCCCCTAAGTTCTATATTAGAAAGACTTATGGTTCCCCACCTTTTCTTAAAAGAGCCTCTTACAGATGTTTTCGTATATACAAGAAATGAAATAAGCTTGTGTCTCTTTTAATAGTCCTTTAAAGCCAAGGACCTCTAAAGTCTTATAAAGCCTATCAGTACTTCCTCCATTGCCCACAGATTTTTCTCAACCCATTTCCCAAATCCCCCCACAAGAATCTAAAATTGTGCCTAGTCATGTCTGTCCTTGAACCTCTAGGATTTTGAAAAGTGGCCCAATGAGATCTGGGATTATATGAAAACGGTGCAGGGGCAGCTATTGCATCCTTGCCACCTCTCTGTCTCATTCTAAGTTTTGTAGCTTCTCACTACAGAAACTGCTTCAAGAGAATCAATGTGAAGTTGGTTTAACTGGGTGTTCAAACAGTTGGTGGCCAATCAGATCCAGATACTGGATTTTAGGCCCAGTTTTTCTACTGAAACTGCTTTGATCACCCTGTGGGATCATCTTTGCTGGGAAGAGATGGAGTGGGATGATGAAATGCAGCCCTGTTGATTCTCTTAGACCTTTCAGTTGCCCTTGTTACCATCAAAGATGGTATTCTTTTGGATAGGATGTTCAAGTTATGTGCAAGGCAGTAGAGTAATTCCATTCATATTTGGATGGCTGTTTCATAAAGTTAGGACTAGAGATATCTGCTTAATTGTAATGGATTTATGTTTTTGAGTCCTTGAGAGCTCTTGAATTGACATCTCAAGCACCAAATAAATTGCTTCCTTCAGTGCTGAAGGATCTTGTAGGTGTTCTTTTCCCCCCCTCAGAGTGTAATATTTGAGAATTTCTGGAGATAAATGAGATGGCAGGAAATCAAATGGACAAATAATGGATTTTGAAAACTACAGTTTGGTCAAACTGGCATCAATATTGTGGAAAATCCTAGAAAAAAATTGTTATATGTCTGATCTGTGATCATTTAGATAATGCTTTTATAATAAGTGATAGCATGCTTATCAGGAGTAAGTCATGTCAGACCAACAATATCACTTTTTTACAATACAGATTTATCGGGTCACAGAAGTGATGTGGAAATAGTACAGAAGTGGGCACCTGTGGCCTTCCATATGTTAGACTGCCACTCCCAGTATCTCTTTATCACAATTGTCTATTCCAGCTACAGTTGGTACGAGTTGCAGTCCCACAACATCTAGAAAGCTACAGTTGCTCGCTTCTGACTCATTTTCAACAAAGCATTTTGAGAAGGTTTCCCATGATATCCCTGTTGGCAAAATGGTAAAATGTGGATAGGATGTTCCTGAAATTAGGTGGATCCACAGCAGTTTAAGCAACCCCACTGAGTGCTAATTAATCAGCTTTGTCCTATAGTGAGGTTTTAGATACAGCTCCAGGGGATTCTATCCTAAGGAGAATAGCCCATACCTTAGAAACCAGCATCAAGATTTGAAAAGCTCTGGTCAGGCTAGAACACAAGATCAGATAACAGCAGAGATGTGGAGAGGACTTTGATGTGTACCATAAGCTGAATATAAACTAGTTGTGCTGTTTTAACCTTGGGCTACATTAATAGCAATATAGCAACCTTAGCTAGTTTAGCTGATGATGAAGAATGCTGGGCATTGCAGTCCAATAGCATCTGGAGGACCACACGGTTCCCCTTCCCCAGACAATAGATGTGGCAGACTGCTCAGCAGAATGACATGATGATAAGTCATACATCACTTTTAAAGATAACCTTGGCCTTCCTCACACCTTGTAGGACTGGAATTCATTAGAATGTCCTGAAGGAGATTGTCCTGTTGGTTGGTGAAAGAAGGGATGGAGTTCTATACCCAACAAGTTTGTTTCGTTCTTTTTTTAAAAAAATCCTTAAATTCTGTAATTAATGTATGAGGCTAATTTATTCTGCACTTTCAGATGTAAATAGCCGTCCGCCCACTGTTTCCTTTGCATTGTATTTTAATTAGATTGTGTTTTTTGTCTGATTTTTAAACTACCCTGTGATATATATTTATATGAAAATGATTGGTTTTAACTACTCTTGATTAAAACCATAGCTGCTGTAATTTTATTAGGCAGTTTAATTGGGCAAAAAAGTTATTTAAAAAGAAAAAAAATGAAGTTAGTTCCCTGATCGCTAGAGTCATTTTATGTAAGATTACAAATCATTGGGATTTAATTAATCTGTATATTAGAAACATGTGTTTGGACACTAACACTTAGTTTATAATAACCTTAGCATAATTAATTTTCAAAGCATCTGCACTGCTTTGTTTGAAAATAGTCTCCAGCATCCATTTTTAATAATAAAACAAACCACACTTTGCTTTTGAATTGCACATTTCCTTTGAAGCTAGGCCAAAAAACTGATATTCCATCCTCAGTCATGTTAATTCTCTGATACAAGGCTTATAGAAATTCAGTGCAATTAGTTGCATGCTAATGACCACCTTGCCACACTATCCAAACTACTGTTTCATGAAGGACCACTCCTTTTGATAAAAGTACATTTCTCTAGGAAATGACGGTTATATTTTGCAAACCAGGTAGTTTCAGTGAAGCCTTTGTAGAGTTGTCTCTTTTCTTTTCTTTTCTTTTCTTTTCTTTTCTTTTCTTTCTCCAGGTTCTCCACACATTATCTATAGGGACACATAGCAAGTTGGCTATACCTAGAGTTCCACTTGTTTTTGTTATTTTAAGTAAATTTTCATTAAACATTTTCAAATACCATAAAGAATCAAAATACATACAAACAAAAAGAAATGAGAAGCAAGTAAAACAAACAAACAAAAAAGGGACCCACTTATCTGACAGGTTAGGGACTGGAGCACTGTCAGAAAACAGAAGTGGTTGAGAAGTCAAACCTATGGACTGTATTGTAGGGAGCATAAAGAACTTATGGAGGCTCAGTTGGGACCAACGGTGTGTGCTGCTTGCAAAGTCTCTCAGCTGGCTTAGTGCCTTTTTCCCCGTCAGCTTGCTTTCCAAGCAGCATGTGCAGCATGTGCATGTGAGTGGCCCCAAGTGAGCTTCTAGAGGCAAGAAGTACCGATGAAAGAGCAGAACCCCTATTGAATTATTGGAAGTTGTCCTTAATTTGGAAGCATTGAAAGAGCAAGTGGTCAGATAATAGGGCATCAAAAGATGCAGACTTCCTGTAATAAAGAAAAAAACAAGGATAATAAAGAACATATGTTTGACTTTATATGATAATATAAAATAACTTCTCTAATTGTAAATACAAAGACTTTGTCTATTTTTCCATATATACTAATTGTTAAAGCCTACAGTTAACATATTGTACTCCCTTCCTTGCAAAAAAGAGCCATCGAAGGTTCCCAATCTTTTGAAAAAGTCACCAATGACTTCTCTATTAGTATTGTTAATTAATTTGTTTCAGACAAGTCTATTGATTGTACTAACTAGTCCTCATGTGTTGGAATCACTGTATTCTTCCACTGCTCATTTTCCTAGTACTGAATGTTGCTATTGCTGGTGCTGAGTCTTGCAATGGTACCTCCTCTTTTCTGAGACTTATTTTGGTGTTTCGTGGTAGAAAATCATAAGTAAATCTGGAAGCAAGTAGTAAAAAGGTTTTTGATACTTCTTTCATTTTCAGCAACTTTCCCCAGCTTGGCACTCTCCAGTGTATTGGGCTACAATTTCCATCCATTCCCCGCTTGCATCATCATTAGCCAGTACATCTAGAAGGCACAAGGCAGTGCCATCTATTGGGCAGTGAATCTAGTCCAGCTATCAATTTATACAAGCTATCCAAAGTGCTAAATCTATGTTAGGAATAATTCCTTTAAAGTTCAGGCTTAAACTCAGAACATATCAATGTTCAACATATGTTGAAGAAGGCTAATCTTTAGTTTCAGCATCATATTATGAGTGGATTTAGAGAAACCAAATATGATAAAATGTAAGTAGAATAGAACAAGAGCCATGCACATACAAAGGGGTAGATCTCCATTCAGTGAAATTCTGAATTCTGAATTGGCTTTTTATCCATTATTGTGCCTAAGCCAGGGTTAATTATGATTCCACATAGTGCAAATTCAGAGCAAAGCTGCATGTGCATGATTCTATGCTGTTGTTGTTGTGTGCCTTCAAGTAGTTTCCGACTTATGGCTACCCTAAGGCAAACCTGTCATGTGGTTTTCTGAGGTTGAGACTGTGTGACATACCCAGGGTCACCTAGTGGGTTTCCATGGCTGAGGAGGGAATCACCTTAGTTTCCAGAATCATAGTCCAATGCTCAAAGCACTGTCCCATGCTGGATCTCTGTTCCATACTACTGAAATATAAAGAAGAACACCCCCCAGATGGCATTCTGAACAAAATATCTAATGCTTGGTATGAAGTTTCAAGATCATCTATCTATTTTAAAAAGAATTTAAACTCCACATAGAACATTTCACATCACTCAGACATTCCCATTAGAAGACATTCTTTATTCACTGTGGATGATTTTATGACCTGCATAGGTTACTTGTTTACTGCCAATGGATGCCAGCTATCCTATTATGCTACCTCTCCCTCAGCCTTACCTCAGTAATCCTTACAGTAGCAACACTGTGGGCAAAAGATGGGTCTGATAGGTTTCCCCCCGTCTCTTAATTAATATTCCTTCTTCCCCTGCCTATTCTTTCTCTCTCACATCCTTAGTTAAAGAAATTAATATATTTTAATTTTAGCTGGAGACTTCCCAGTGTACATCTGTCAGCTGCCAAACTACGCCAGTTCTCTTTCTTTTATCTTCTGCAGTGCCATAACTTCATACCAAAGTTTCACTACCTATGCCTGATGGATGGTCCTCCATCTTCATGTAGGAATCATCTTCATGTAGGAAAGTTATAATACACATCTATCTACTTTCTGAACTACCATCCTGACAAGTAGTTAACTATATCTTTATTGATTAAAACATAAAAAGGTAACATTAATACACATTCTATCATCACAAAAAGTCATTAAATACTTATATTTCAATCCTAGAATCATTCTGTATCTTCATAACTTCCCCCTCCGACTTTTGGAATGAGATAAGTTCCATTCTATTTCCTAAACAGTCACATAATCCTTTATAGTTAATATTCCTAAGTATTTTCAAAAATCAATGTTCATCATCCTGATACTATTCCATAAATTCCTATGATAGTTTCTTATATTGTCCCATTCTAGCATAAATCTCTCCATTTTCTCTCCTCTTAGTACATAAGTAAGTCTATCCATTTGAATCATATCAAACACTTTCATCTCCCATTCCTCTAATGAGGGCATGATTTCCGATTTCCATTTTTTGTGCTAACAACATCCTAGCGGCAGCTGCCATGTAAAACAATTGTTTTCCAACCTTTTTTTCTAGACCATCATCCATTATAGATAATAGACAGAGTTCTGGGGACATTTCAAACTGAATGCCTAACATTTTCTCTGTTTGAATATGGATAATCTTCCAAAATTTAACAATTTTACAGCACCACCATTGATGACAAAAAGTACCAATTTCTTGACCACATTTCCAACATTTGTTTTAATAATTATGATACACTTTAGACAATTTTACAGGTGCAAGATACCATCACAGATACATCTTATATAGGTTTTCTTTAATATCTTGGCATGCAGTATATTTAACTTTGTTTTTTTCCAGATTTTCTCCTATTGTTCCATAGGAATTGGATGAGAAGCATTTTGTGCACATTTAGTCATAGCTAATTTAACAGGCTCGTCCTCAGAGGCCCATCGTAAAAGAATTCTATAAATGGAAGAAATAGGTTTAGATTTTCTTGAGCATAAAATTGCGGTTATTTCTTCCTCCTTTATTTGGTAATCATTTAATTTAATATCACTTCTTAGTTTTTCTCTGAGCTGTCTATATAAGACCCAGTGACATTTAATCCCAGATTCATCTGACAAGTAGTTAACATGTTGCTAGGGAATCCACATGACATTGAATCAGTTACCCATGAAGTTGATTTCAAGTAGAAGGAACATACAAATATATCTTAAATTTGTTGATATTAAGGACATAAGGAGCCACGCCGTATCAGGCCTCTTTAATCCAACATTTTGTTCATTCAGTGACCAATCAGATTCCTGAGGGAACCTCTGAAGAAGGACAAGGAGAAATAGCATGTTCCCACAAGCTCACAGCAGCTGTTACACAGAAGCCTCTGAAATGGCAGGTAATAGCCAGTGATCACAAACACCTTATCCTCCATGAATTGTCTAGGACCTTTGAAAGCTCTCCCAGTTGGTGGCCATGAGTACATCCTCTGCTAGCAAATTTTATCTTTTAATATGTCCTTTGTGAAGAAGTATTTCCTTCCATCTGCGCTGAAATCTCCCTCTGTTCAGCTTCAGTAAATGACTCCAGGTTCTAGTATCACATGAAAGAGAAAAGAGAGAACTTTCTCTGTCTTATTTCTCCACACCATGCACAATGTTATACAGTTTTGTCATGTCTTGCCTGACTTGTCCTCTTTCTAAAGCTAAAGAGCCCCAAATGTTGTAACCTTTCCACACAGGGGATTTGCCCTTGGAACATTTCACTTGCAGAACTAGTGACTGCCTTATGCTCTACAAGCTTAGTAGACCATCCTTTTCCCCCAAATATTTCTCAGTTCAAAGATCCCTATGAATATCCTCACATAACAATGATTTAAGGATGACCTTGCACCTCAGTGGCAGCATGCTCAATAAGCTGATACCAGAATCTGATGGCCTGGATAAAGATAACAAAAGAAAACAGCTGTCAGCTTGTAAAAAATATACAACTTCTTGCCTAAGATTCCAAGTTTCAAGTAAAAAATATTTTATCTCAGTTCTATGTCCCATTAAATAAAAAGGTACTGACAACCACGCAGCAAAACGGTAAAGTCGTGAATGTGTCACAATGATATGTGGTATCTATTAGATCAAAATATGAAGCCTAGGTGTTATAGAGCTATAAGACTGCAAGGAACTGTGGTGTTATTGAACCCAGGCCCTTGTGCCAAGTCAAAGTTTTCTACCTATCTGTTGTCTGCAGATTAAACTGCATAATCCAGGTCAGAGAGGCAAGGCATGTCAAGGTGCCTGCAAAACAGATATTATCATGAGGTAAGACACCCATAAAGAACAACACTGATAGTAAATAAAACATAGCCATTAACCAGTCTTGACAAAGAGAAGAAGGAGAGTCAAAGCTTGGAAAAATTACTCTTTCAGACTTTGGCTGTCGTAATCCCCCATTTCTGCGAGTTGCAGTCCAAATAGTTACCTTTTCAACAAGTGTTGGCAATTGTGGGAACCTAGGGGGTCACATTAGTCCCTTCAAGTGATTTTGGAAGGCTACTTCCCTAACTCACACCCTGTAATTAAAAATAAAGATTTTTGCCCTCTAATGTCCCCTAGAGGGCACCACATTTTAGTGCCCCCAGCCATTTTATCCCCAGGAGAGACCTTTTTAACAACAGGAAGTGAGTGGAAGTCACTTCCTGTTTACTTCGTATTCTTTTAGAGACTTCTCCTGGGCCTAAAAATGCCAGGGATGGGGAGAATGTTCTGAAAATGCTCTTCATGCCTGCTAGAGGGCATTTGGGGAGCCTGAGGGCCACAAAACAGCCATAGGGCCACCATGATCCCTGGCATCACTTTGCCCATGCCAGTTTTAAAGGTTCAGCACCATACATGGGGTTTCTCATCTGCCACATTAAAAGTCTTGCAGGGAGTTCACTATTGCAGCAAATAGTAAGATCACTATTGAAATTCAGCATCAAATGTGAGTAGTGGTGGAGTGGTGCAAGGATTTGCAAGACTGAGGCACCAGAGTTTTTGTCCAATCTCAGTCCTTGTGGCACAGCTGATAATTCAAACAAAAAATTGCTCCCTGCTCATTACTTACTTCCAGGCAGTAAGCACAGGGTCATAAATAAAGTCCTACAGGGTTCCAAGGCAAGAGAGTGTCCAAGGTCAGTCAGAGTATTCAGCAAGGTACCCAGCAGGGTTGAAGGTCAGATAAGCTCTGATGACTCCTGGAGGGGAAGGATGTCAGCTATGTAGATCTGAAGCCTAGCGCACCTGTGACTTGATTAATTGCTGCTGGTTATAAATTCTGAAAGAGCAATGCTGGCTTTCTCTCTGTGCATAGGTGGGTACAAGTAAGTGCTCTTCTGTGTCTGAAGGGGCAGGACTCTCTCCTGGAGTTGGCTCTGCCTCCTGTTCTGTTTGTGGCACTGTAACCTCTCCCTGTACAGCAGGTCCTGGCATGCTCCCTGTTTCAGACTCCGAGTCAGAGTCCATGTTCTGGAAGCAGGGCATGACAGTTTTCTGATTAGCGGGGGTGACTGTGTCATCTCCCACTCTGCTCAGGCTTCCACATTTCCTTAATTCACAGCTGAAATCCACTGAACAACTGGGGAGTGGAATGGGTTTTTCTCAAAAACAATATACAGTAGAGTCCTGGTTATCCGACCTAAACCGGTAGGCGCAGGGTCGGATAACTGAAATGTCAGATGACACGGAGCCCCGTGGCGGCCACCATTTTGGGGGCGTGTCGGGGGCGTGTCGGGGTGGGCCTGGGAGCGTGTCGGGGTGTGTCTGGGGGCGTGGAAATGCCTGCAGCCACGCCCCCAGGCAGCCGCCATGTCGGTTAATCCGAAGCGTCGGATAACCGCAGGTCGGATAACCGGGACTCTACTGTATTATTGTTATTTTTACAAAATACTTGCTCTCATGGAGATTTTAAAAAACTGTTAGAACTGGTTGGTTGATAGGGATAAACACTGGGGACATAGCTGTGTGGGCAATTGTATTGAGTGCCTGGAATTAAAAATTTATCACTACATCATCTGACGGAGAGTGATTGTGACCCAGAATGCTTTGGAAGAAAGAATCCATTTTGCTTACCTGAGAGCGTTACAGTGCAGTGTAAGCCATCTCAAATAAAACCTGCTGGATGTTGTGGCTGCAGGGATGCTTTCTTCCTTCTCTGTACTCTCAAATCAATAAGAAGTAAGAAATGCAGACACCCTGGGTCCTTGAAATCATTGACTGAAAACAGATCATGCAGTATTTTATTAAATCATTTTTTTAAACAATCAGCTCAGTGATTTACACAGTGACTTGTCTCCCTTTCCTGAAATTTCCTTAAGTTGACAGTTTTCTGTGCTCCCCACAAATTTGAATTTTGTGTTTAACTTTTAAATCTGATTGAACTTCATGACTTCAGAGGACTTTAGGGACCCTAGCAGCTGCTGCTCAGGTCTTGTCCTGATTATGAATCCAAATTTGAAGTGTTAAAAATAAGTATTGGCCATCTCTTTTCTCAGTAAATGTCCTGATGGATTGATCCAGAATTAAGAATCCTATGAAGAAAAGTAGGAATCCTTCAAGTCAGCCGATGATGATGATGATGATGATGATGATGATGATGATGATGATGATTTGCTGAACAGAGAAGGAGGTGATTTTTGCCTCACGGTCTTTTGTGAAAATCAGTTCTGGGCGACTGAGGAAGTGGGGTGAGCAGTGGGGTGAATGTCATAGGGCCACAGAAAGAGGAGGGAATTGTGATTGCCAGACACTTTCAATTAAGAGAGAAGGCTATAAAATCTCAGAGTATAAGCTCTCAGTGAGTTTCCCACAATAACTTGAACTCCTTAAAATCAAATACCGAAGAAGAAAACTTTTTTCAGGTAATTGAAACTTCTGAGTGAGACCCAGCATGGTGTATTGTTTTCCGCACTACACTGTTATAGTGCTATTATTCCACTTTCAACATCCTATGGGATCCAGGGGCATGTAGTTTAGAGAGGAGCCTTTAGAATTCTCAGCCAGAGAACTCTTTGGCCTCAGTTAACTACAAAGCCCAGAATTCCACAGGATGTTGAAAGTGGAATAATAGCACTATAACAGTGTAGTGTGGAAATGGCCAGACTCTGGAAAATGAAGATTTGAATTCCTGCTCAGCCATAGAAACCTACTGGGAAGCCTTGGGCAAATCACGCTCTCTTAGCTTAGACAACAGCAATGACAACCCCCCTCTGACATATCTTGCCAAGAAAAGCCCTTGATAGTTTTGCCTTAGGATTGCCCTAAGTCAGGAACAATTTGAAGACGCACAAAAGCAACATATAGACTGGATGCAACAATCCTACAGAAGAATGAAGCGGTCCTACAATTTTTTCCACTTAAACTCCTCCATAAGCATCATAAGGAACTAATAAGAAACTTGGAGTCTCATACACTGTTGATACTTCAGTCCAGGTCTCTGGATGATCTCTCCCAACAGCTTTATATGGATGTTGAGAATGTTCCAGGAAAGGAAGACTACCAAAATTTAGAGTCTATGTATCTGAATATTTCATGTCTCACAAATAAATAAAATCCCAGCATACTCTTGGGGGAAATTAGAACACAGAAATGTTGAGAAAGAAGAAATGAAATTTCCTTTGCCAACAGCAACTTTATTCTAAATTTGAAAGGGGGAAAAAGTCCTGTGGCATTTGAGTATGATTGAATGCAAATAGTGAAATATTACTGGTATGTCAGTGCTCAAATGAAAGGACAGGGAGGTCTCTTGTGACTATTTCCTTATTATTTTTAGAAGAATATGTCATAGGGCATGATTTGGCTAAAACATATGAAGTGAAAATTGTGAGTATTTTTGTGAAAAAATTGTGAGTATTTTTGTAAAAAAAATTGTGATTTTTTTTAAAACAAATTATCTCCACATTTAGATATTTTGGAGATTAAAGTTTAGGACCTTCAGGACTGTTAGGATCTGCAACTTCTACGTAAGTGGGTAAGTAAGGATTCCCCTGGGCATCTATGCCTGTGTATTATAAGAGCTGAGAAACCTGTAGCCCTCCAGATGTTGATGAATGGCTTCTCCCATCACCCTTCTTCTTTGGTCAAGCTGGCAAGGGCTGATGAAAATTAGAGTCCACCAGTATCTGGAAAGCTTCTTATTTGGAGCATTAAAATGTTAGCTGATAATATTATATAGGGGATTTATTCTAAATATGTCCCTGGTACATCTTGCCCAGCAATTTCCTACTGGATCTTCTATATTAAAGATGAACATTTTATACTGTGAGCCCACAAGGGATTTCCTTGACTTACACGGATGTGATGAAATAAGGCACTTCAGGAGGCTGAAACAAAGGAAAGGGAGTGAGACTTGAAAGCAATGCAGCCCTGTTTTCTGACAGATGGAAAACAAGAAGCAGTAATTGCTGATGTGGCCCACAATGACAGTTTTCTTTGATCTGTGCAATTTGCAGTCATGGCCAAACACTCAGGAAACTCTCTCTCTATTTTTTTAAAAAAATGATTACAAATTTGAATTCTTGGTGATGAAAAATGTGAAAATATTCAAATATATTCTTACAGTTATAGAACATTGCATTACTTAAAGACTGATTCAAGGCACATGAGTAACAGAAGGGCAGCTTTTACTTTTGTATAACACAATTGAGGTTGTTTGTTCTTGTTATAAGATTTAGATAAATATGCAGACATCATAGCATTTGAAAGAGCTTCATGAATATCCAGGGCTTCTGCTTCTGAAGGGCTTACCCATGATAAGATGGGATTTCTTTTTCTTAAATGTAATGAATACATTCAAAAATTTATTTGTTGTCACTGAAATATTTTTGTAAATTTTACATGTAAATTTTTCTATTAAAATTGTTATTCAGTAACAAATCAGTAAAAATAATACATTGAAAAAATTCAGGATTACTATTCATGCACATGTCATCTTTCAAACCCTATTACATTTTAAAACACACGTTTTTGACATTTGTGATAGACAGTGCCTTGTTAGTAAAAATCAGTTCAAATTGTCTCGGGAAAGACTGACTTTATTTAAATTCCAAAAAATAGTCTGTTTTGCCAAGAGTGAAATATGTCTTTCCAGATATGGTTGGGCTGCAAGTCCCATCAGCCCTAGTCAGCACAGCAAATAGTGACAACAGATGGGAGTTTGGAGTCCAACAACTGAACAGCCATATGCTCCTGATTCCTCCCCTATAGCATTGCCCTATTAGCTGGCCTTGGGTCTCATATGTCTCGAACTGGGTAAGTCAGTGTGCATTTGTTATTTACTTCAATGACTTTAGCTGGCCTTGTACGTGATCATGGGCCCATTCTGTTCAGTGATTCATGAACCTGCAGGCAGCTTTCATACTAGCTCTTTCCAAATTTCTGCTTTCATGTCTACATCATGATCCTGCTTCTTCCTGTACTAAAGTTTATATGAGTGTCTGAACAAGGCTAAAACCATTTCAGACTGGTGCTATTTCCAATCTGCCAGAAAGAAAGAAAGCAGGAAAGAAAGAAAAACCCACAGAGTGAAAACACAGTGAAATTCCAAAGGACAAGGCTCACAAACTGCCACATTCCCAATGTGTTCTTATGACTCCTTTATTTTTATAAATATATTGCTTTAATTCTGGCTAAGAATGTTATGATCTTTAATTTATTCTTTCCCATTGACTTATGGCTTAGTGAATTCCAGAGAGGCTTTTTTGCCCCCCTGCCTCTGTTGTGTTCATTTGGAAAGGTTAGACCTTGTCATGTTTCTATAAAAAGTTTGATGATCATGGGATATTGGCTAATTTCAGGACACAACATGGAGCAACAATACAATAAATGGAGCAATGCAGATTCTCAATTAACCTTTGGTGAAAGGAATTAGAGATTTGTTTTATTTTACAACAAATATATATGCTTAAAAGGATCTGCAAGATTAATGATTTTATTGATGCAAGTAGGCTAAATGACAGACAGACAGAGGAAACAAACTGCCATTATATAACTTTTAGCCTTTATATACAGAGTATTCTTACTCTTTGTTTCTTAGTTCTGTCTACTTTGGATGAGTTTATCTTTATCTTTCAGCTATTTGTTTTAATTTAACATATTCTGCTCTAGATGTAGGTAATTCCAGCTGTATCCTATACAGAAAATAAATCAAGGGTGGGAATCCTGCTCCATCCAGATGTTATCAGACTCCAACTCCTAATGTCCCTTACTGTTGGCTAGTGCTGCTGGGAATTACCAACCAACAGCATCTAGAAAGCTGCATGACTTCCACACCTATATTAAAAACAAAAACCTTCTCTGCTGGTAGTGGCTGACTCTTTTTGTCCTTGCAGCTCTGTATTCATGGTGAAAATGTTGCTCACATTTGTTATGAACTGTATTATTTAGACACATTTTGTGGCCTGAGTCATCTGGATGGCAAGGATAAATGTGAATGTAAATCGACTAAATAAAAATAAACTAGCATAAGTCTCCTCCAGTCCTGCTTGATCACTGCTATGGAAATGAATATTGGGGAAGGTTTTAGCAGGCTTATGATGTCTTCCACAGGGGACAATTAGAGGGCAGATTGTTATTCAGGGTAGCTGTCAGATTAGTAGCTGTCAGATGAGCACCATGTTTCTTGCGCTGACAATTCTAAAAGAATGGGTGTTAATAATCTGAGACAATCACCTGTCAGGTAGTAACTTTGCAGCATGGTGGGAGGGGGACTGAGTGTGTCATTTTTGAACTGTGCATCCAGAAGTCCTCCTACTGCCCTCTTTATTCTCAAAACTACTTTGAAGTGTCTGGAAGAGAATGATACCTTTCCTTTGGTTAAAAATCAATATTATAGAGGTGTTTGCTCTAACAATGTTCACTGTAACAACAAAAGAACATACTAATGTAAGTCAAAGATCAGATAACTTGCGATTCATCATATGTTGGAATCCCATCATCTCGTGCTTGCATGGTGAACAGGGATGAGGGCAGCTGTAGTAAAACATAGAGGGCCACAACTCTCCCGTCTGAGTTTTAAGCAAATAATATTTTGATTACAGCAATTGTTCAGCTTCTTTTCATTTTTTAAATGTGTTAAAAATGTGCCTTTCTTCACGTAAAGTGTATGATTTTTAGACTGCATTTCTCTCTAAACATGCATGCTGCTATATTTGACTCAGGCCCTTTCCACTCCTGCCATAGGGAAGGAGAGGATTGTGATGACACTTACGCACGATGTCATCATGGTCTTGTCCTTCTCCCATCCCTGGGCAGTGCGATTGCGTTGCTAATAATTGATGGGTTTTCCCCATCAATGACCCGTTATTGCGCTGCCATCCCACCATTCACCCACACTTACCTTGGCTGTGGAGGCCTGGAAGTACAATGGTTGTGCTTCTTGCCCCAACGCAGCCTGAGAAGTACCTGGCTGAGCTGTGGCAGGAGGAGGTGGGGCCTTCGCGCTTCCTTCTGCAGCAAGCGAGCTAATGAGGAGGGGAGCATTGGTGTTTGGACTCCCATCCTGGCAAAGCTGCTGCCAGAACAATGCTGGGATCACTTCGGACCCAGATAAGCTGCGGAAAGGGCCCCAGTAGTATCAAGGCCACAGTTGAGGAAGTGTGGCCTGTAAGAACCCTATGTTGAATGTAGAGGGCATTTCTACCATATTTTGTTCCACTGGACCATTTTAGGCCGTCCTCTTTACTTCTTGTTATAGAAAAAAGTTCTTTCCTGGGCCTAAAATGGCTTGTGAGGGAGCAAAAGCATGGCAAAAATGCTCCTCCACCTAGAGGGATTTTTTTTTTTTTTTGCTTCTGGGGACCCTGGGAGCCACAAAAATAGCTCTGCACATTGAGCCAGCATAATCTTGAGTAAGTATTCTAATGGAACAGCTTAACGTGTGAACACTTTGATGAGGCCATTCCTCCCTTTTAACAGGCAGCTGGAAAAAAAAATAACCTTGCTTTCAGCTCTTCATTGCAGTATTCTATATAGAGAAAGCAGTGTTTTCCATCTCCTGAGTCAATGTCCTGCTCTTCTCCAAAGAACAGATGTTGGGAAGGAGTTTAGGTCTGGCTAAAGAACCCATAGGCAGCTGTTTCATTGCCTATAATTATAGCCTTAATAAATGAATCATTTCCTTTGGAAGGCAAGTGTTAGGGGCTGATCACACCATTATGAACATTAGCAGTCCTGGAAATCTTCCAGTGGCGTCTGCTTTTGCAAATAGGTTTAAGCATTTCAAAAAGGAAGAGCCATGAATTTTGGGGGGAAATAAAAGTGATGAGTTGAAATAAAGAATGATCCAATTCTGCACCAATTAATTGAATGGAGTCTTTAGGCCACAGTTCATGGTATGTAAAACTAGCAAAACAGCATTGGACAAGTGAGGTAGGTGCTGTCAGTACCATATAGACACTACTGTGCCAGTTAAGTCCCAAATACCTATGGAATCTGGGATTTGGGGGAAGTGCTTAGACTTCTGTGTTGGAGAACTCTGGTGCTGTTGTTCATGGGAGTGGTCTAGGACTCTCTAACAGAAAGTTTGAAGACTTTATGCTGGTAAGAGTGTTCTGGGACTTGTACTCCAAAGTGAAACTTTTCCAAGCTCTCTTGTCTTTAAGAGGGCATGCACAGTGAGATCTTCAGTATATGGTGCTTTCTTTTGTAACAGATATCAAAACTGGTACAATATGCACTGCTCATTTCTGCAGAAATCCAACTTGTTTCAACACACTTTGACTGAGCAAATAGAATATTGGAAAGGCAAGTAACTAAAAGTCTAGCAATTACAGTTGGAAAATTTCCTTTTTGAAGTACAAACCCTATCTATGCTGGCTAGGAGTTGGTGTTCAAAAACAAAAATAAGTTTTCCAAATTCTGGTATAGTGTAATGTGAATGAGCTTGGATTTAGGACATCTGAGTTCAGAGTCACCTATGATCTTACTGTGAGGCCTTTCTTATGCTCTCCAAATGCCCTCATTTGATAGTGAATGTACCAATTAATCCTCCATCATCCCACTTTTTCCAGTGCTTTCAAAATGACCCAATTTCTCTCTCCTCCTTCCACTTTCCCCTTTTGTCTTCAGATTACTTTCATTGGTGCAAACCAAGTTCCGAGTGCAAAAATAGCTTGCATTTAATTAATGCAGCAGAAGGGGAGGAGGGAGGGAACAGAATCTTGTCTTTCTCTGTGGACTCTGGCAAAGGCAAATTGTGCAACGTTTCCTAGCTTGTTTGTTCTTCCTCATTTATACTTTTTGCCATCTTGATTGAGCTCTGATGTTGCTTGGCCATAAGTATCCTAATTTTCATCTGTTAAATGTTTCATTTGTCAAAAGGTTTGCTTTGGCATGACACATTCATTTAGTCCCCTCCCTGAATTATAAATCAGGCGTACCATAGGGATATTTTAAGGGCAAGCTCATGAAGGAAAGATGCTTTGTGAACTTGAAAAGGGTCACATAGAGTAGTTGTAGTAATATCATACCATAAAGTCAGTCCTCCAAGTCTGTGGATTTTATATTCACAGATTCAACCAACCATGACTTGAAAATATTTTTTAAAAATACAAAAAAACACACACCCAAAGTCTAACTTTGATTTTGCCATTTTATATAAAGGATACCATTTTACTACAGTAGTGTACATAATAGGAGTTGAGCATTCACAAATTTGGTATCCACAAGGGGTCCTGGAGCCAAACCCTAGCAGATATCGAGGGGCCAAAGTAGCATCTTTGGTAGTGTCTAGAAACTCACACACAACACTCTCTGTTTAAGAATTTTTAAAAGTTTCTGGTTAAAAACTTTAAATGTTTTATATGCATGTACTTGCTAAAGGATTACTCCCATTTATCTGTTTTATTTATAATTCTGAAGCTGGCATTTGTTTCATTTTTCAAACATTTCCCACAGTCACAGTCTGGTAAGAAATCCCCTGTGTTAACACCTCCGTTAATCACCTCTGCAGTGTTCTGTAAATTCTAATCTCTGATGGCTTTTCTAATTCCTTTGTTACTACGGAACGGTATTGATCAAGGGTTTATTTGTGTGTGTTCTTTCTTTTGCTTGAATAACACAAGTAATTTGATTTTGAGGTCTGACTGAGGATTTTTCGATTTATGGATTTCATATCAGGTAACACTAACTCCAGACTTCAAAAACAACCAGCTTGATATCCACCAAACTGAGAGTACTATGCATTTGAGATGGGTTTTTTTGTATTTGAAGGAAAGTGTAGCCTTTCAGATCTATGGCAATGGATTTTTGAGCAGCAAGGGGAAAATATTTTACACTATTGCAATAAAATTTACAGCCAATATAATCTCTTGTAATCTAAATCTATATATTGAAATCACCTGATAAATGCACAGACTCCTTTGTCCAATGCCTGGTAATGATTGTATTACAAAGCTACTGGCATGACATAAATTCCACATGGTTGAAGATCGTGTGTTTATTTCTCATGAAATTGGCTTGCTTTGGTGGGAAGATGTACTAGAGACCCATATGTGCATACTTGGCTGCAAGAACACCACTGAGGCTTCATATTCCCTGAACTGACATTACTAAAAGCCAGAGCTTTGAAAAGATCATAAAGATCAGCTTCTCTTTTGATGAGATTCAGCATAGATATGGCTCATCTCCATAACTGCATGCTTGTGAGGTCCAGGAAGGAACACAACCTTCTGAAGTCAGAGCCTCTAGAGTATAGCGTAATGGTACAATCTTATATATGTCTAGTTGTTGTTGTCTGCCTTCAAGTCATTTCTGGCTTCTGGCAATGCTAAAGTGAACCTATCACAGGGGTTTCTGGGGCGGAGAGTGTGGGACATGCCCGAGATCACCCACTGGATTTCCATGGCTAAGCAGGGAACTGAACCCTAGTCTCAAGGTTCATAGTCCAGTGCTCAAACCTCTACACCATGCTGGCTCTCTATACATGTCTACTCACTCCACTGAGTCCAGTGGAACTTCTCCCAAGTATTTAGCAGCCTTTCACAGCCTGCTGCCCTCTAGATATTTTGGACATGAAATCCCAACAGACCTAGTCAGTATAGACAATGGTAAAAAATGCTAGGAATTTTACTACAAAACACCTGGAGAGCATCAGGCCAGATAAGGATGATGTATAGCTTTGTAGGCTTATTCACACTTACCAGTAGTGTTGTAGAACAACTTGTCAGTGTATATTTTCAACGCTAGTTTGGTAACAAAGGGATGACATTGGAAGAGCCATCACTAATTTGCCCAGGTGATATTTCAAAAGGAAAAAAAAATCACACTGCTTAGCTTCAATCCACTGCCTCCTTTGCAAAGAACAACCAAGTTTGCCCAGTGGGTTTCCATCGCAGAGCCAAGAGCTGAACCCTGGTCTCCCAAAGTCATAGTCTGACATTCAAACCACTATTACCATGCTGGCTCTAAAAGATACAATAAATGATACATATTCAAACAACAATTAATCTTGCCAAACTATCAAAATGAATTGTTAATACAGTTTAAATCTCCTTAATAAAGGTTTGTAAAATACTTGTCTGTATCAGGTCACTCAGTTGCTGAAGACGTGCAAAAATAAAAAGACCTTTGCAAGCAAAGCAATAAGCCTAGTCACCAGACATGCCTGTGAGAATGGTGGGACCAAAGGAAGGGCCTCATCTGAAGGTCTGAGAACCCTAGAACCCTCTCTTGTGGGAGAGAGAACAGCCCTTCAGACAGTTTCGAGCTGAGCTGCAAAGGTCTTTATAAGTTATAGCCAGCACTTTGAATCGTGCCTGGAAACAAAGGACTAGTCAGTGAAGCTTTCCTAGCAGTTGAGTTATGTGCTCCTTATAACCACCCCAGTCAACAATCTGATTGTAGCGTTTTGAATGACCTCTCTCCATCCACATTTGCAGGTTTGACCTTTGTGAATTTGATTATTCGCAGAGTGAACACATGCCTCCCCACTCCATTCTCCTCTTCTTGTTCCCTTGTGTTTGCTGGGTGCAGAGAAGGAAGTCAAGAGCCCAGATAAAAGGCAAGGAAATGGGGAGGGGGGAGGCATGCCTTCCTTCTCCCCTTCGGAGAAGGAAGGCACATGCATGCATCCCCCGCCCATTTCCTTGCCTTTCGTCTGACCCCAGTGATGAGAACTCACACTGAGGCAAAAGACAAGGCAACGGAGAAGAAAAGGCTCACACGAACTTTCCTTCTCCCCTCTGGAGCTCCCCCTTCCCATTCCCTTGCCTCTGGCCCCAGTGCTGAGAATGTGTGCTGAGCCTTCTGTCTCCCCTCTGGAGCTTCCCTCTTCCATTCCCCCTTGGTCTCACCCAAGTGCGCAAAAGGCAAGGGAATGGTGGGGGGAACTCGGGAATGGGAGGGGGATCACGGGGGGGGTAGTCATGGTTTTTCCACTTCTGAGAGAATTCTGAGCCCCAAACCCTCATGAAAGTGGAACAGCAACTGTAGCTAGTTCACTTTCCAAAAGCAGACCCACATATAGGCTGGCATGTTGTTAGCGACTTATTCACGCACAAAGTTTTGGGGTTTTTTTGTTTTCTTTTTTTGGACAGAGAGTAGAGGGCCATTCTTTTGCCCTTATATTCCTATAAGACCCCACTTTGGAGGTCCCCGATATCAGTATGGTTTGGAATGGGCACCATATCTAATTGTCATCATATTTAATTGGGAACACACTTCAATTGGCACTGATACCAAAATCCAACCTGAAGGTGACCGGGAGGTCAAACCAAAAGAGAAAGAAACCTGACTGTAAACGTAAGGCCACAGGCAGATCAGCCTAAAACACCCTTTTGGTATAACCTAGGTCAATTATCAGGTAAATCACAACTGTTCCAGAGAATAATAGAAGCTGGAATTTCCTGGAGAATGCCATTGTGAGAAGCCCACCAAGACACTGATTGACAGATACCCATCCCCTGTACAGCTGGACTCCTTCCTCTTTCCTTGTAGCACCCACAACAGACAGCTATTACAACACCCATCATATCTTTGTCAATCAAGCACTAAGCCCATCAACAGGCGAAAGACCCATTGTCCACAACAGGTTCCCTTTGTCTTGCATCTGGAACCTTCACTGCCACAGGCCATTTTCAGGGTATAAATACCCTTGATTTTAGGCTTGTAACTCCTACTAACTCAAAGGTGCACCCATCACTCTGGCTCCTGAATGAGAACTGTCCTTAGGTCCTACCTAAGCCAAAACACATTTCTGCTCTTTTCAACTCTTCTGGACTGGTAACTATAAATCTCCCAAAACCCCTCAGCCTCTCTATACATAATTTTTCCCCTCCCTTTCTCCTTCAGTTAGCTCTTGTGTGAATGTATGATTGTGTGTATCTTGTGTGCATACATGAGTGAATTCCTCTCAATAAAACACATTGTTAGCTTACTTTTGAATCTCTGGCTGGTTCTTTTCCCGTGTGAGCCCATAAACATTGGTAGGAAAGATCTTGCTAAGTTGCCTCCTTCTTGTTAGCCTCCTGATTTTGAGCTAATTAATTCTCCATCTTTGCAAGGAGGTACTGACATTGAGGGTTGGCCCTTGTGGCACCTACGTTTTGGGGTAACACTCCATCCAAAAACCTCTCACTAGTAACTATCAAGTCCCTGAAGTTGCTGTTGCTCCTTCTCACTGGAAGGAGGTTGGAGGTAATTCAGACACTATAGATCCATCCTTTCTGATCGCCTGGGGGAAGGAAAAGACAAGTACATGCCAGGGGATGATAGGAGTTTCAGCCCCACAGAAAACGCAGCAGAAAAGCCAGAGCACAGCTAGCCAACAGCAGCAACCTTGTGCCCCAATAAGACTACTCACACACAGGAGTTTCTTCCAAAACAGGAGGCACTTTATCTTGCAGCAAAGTTCCGTTGTATACAAAACATAGGACAGATGAACAGAGGCTTACACCAGACACCAGGTGTGGTCAACAGACAATATAGACTGGGGATTGCTTTCTTATATACATATCTACAACCAATCAGGTAAGGGTTTGCACACCTCTCTTTACCTTCTGCACACGACCTCAGTTCCTTATGCAACCTTGCAATCACCCACAGCTGGGGCATGATGCAACATCTTTGCAGTGGGCTGATCATTTTCCAGGGTTCCCTGCCTGGAATCCCTGACAGTACACTCCATTGAGATCACATCCTCATTTCTCTCCCCCATTGAGTTGAGATCTGCTGCTTCTCTAGGGTCTGACTTGCCTTTCCCCTACCTTCCCCACCAATAAACAATAGCAGCAGGGGTCCTCTTAAGACTTGACAACTGCCAGGCACTAGAACGAAGAACTGCACATGTGGACATATGTGCACATGTAGAATCTCAGCCATATGGTGTTACTATAATCGAACAAGATGTAACTAAGGCATGTGTCACTGTGGCCAGATCCATCCATCTCTGGGAATAGGCACAGCTTACACACTACTTTTAATTGCACAAATGGACTCCCAGCCATTGAGCTCCTGTCCAGTGCTAAAGAGTTTGTTAGCCCAGGATCAGTGGGTTCATAGAAATGATAGAAATCATAGAAATGTAGAGTTGGAAGAGACCACACGGGCCATCCAGTCCAACCTCCTGCCATGCAGGAACACCCTCAAAGCACTCCCGACAAATAGCCATCTAGCCTCTGCTTAAAAACCTCCAAGGAAGGAGACTGCACTACACTCCGAGGCAGCATATTCCACTACCGGACAGCCCTGACTGTCAGGAAGTTCTTCCTGAGGTTCAGGTGGAATCTCCTTTCCTGCAGTTTGAATCCATTGCTCCTTGTCCTGGTCTCTGGAGCAGCAGAAAACAAGCCCTCTTGTTCCTCTCCATGGCATCCCTTCAAATATTTAAACATGGCTATCATGTCCCCTCTTAACCTTCTCTTCTGCAGACTAAACATACCCAGCTCTCTAAGTCTATCCTCATAGGACATGGCTTCCAGGCCTCTCACCATTTTGGTCGCCCTCCTCTGGACTCGCTCCAGCTTGACCATGTCCTTCTTGAATTGCAGTGCCCAGAATTGGACACAGTATTCAAGATGAGGTCTAACCAAAGCAAAGTAGAGTGGTACCAGTACCTCCCTCGATCTAGACAGTATACTCCTATTGATGCAACCGAGAATTGCATTGGCTTTCTTGGCTGCTGCATCACACTGCTGACTCATGTTTAGCTTGTGGTCTATGAAGACTCCTAGATCCTTTTCACACGTACTGCTATCCAGCCACGTGTCCCCAATCCTATATTTCTGTATTCCATTTTTTCTACCCAAGTGTAGGACCTTACACTTCTTTCAGTTGAATTTCATTTTGTTAGCCTTGGCCCAGCTCTCCAATCTATCCAGAATTTTGAATTTTGATCCTGTCCTCTGGCATATTAGCAACCCCTCCCAATTTGGTGTCATCTGCAGATTTGATGAGCATGCCCTCTATTCCTTCATCCAAGTCGTTGATAAAAATATTGAACAGCACTGGGCCCAGGACAGAACCCTGTGGCACCCTGCTAGTCACTTCTCTCCAGGATGAAAAGCAGCCATTCGTGATCACCCTTTGGGTTCGGTCGGTCAACCAATTACAAATCCAACTAACAGTAGCCTTGTCCAGCCCACATTTTACCAGCTTCTTTGCAAGAATGTCATGGGGAACTTTGTCAAAGGCCTTACTGAAATCGAGATATGCTACATCCACAGCATTCTCTCCATCTATCAACCTAGTAACTCTATCATAAAAAGAGATAAGATTAGTCTGGCATGCCTTATTTTTGAGAAATCCATGTTGACTTCTCGTGATTACCACGTTGCTTTCTAAGTGATTAGAAACTGACTGCTTAATGATCTGCTCCAGGATCTTTCTGGGTACTGATGTCAGGCTGACGGAGCGATAATTATTGGGGTCCTCTTTTTTTCCCTTCTTGAAGATGGGGACAACATTTGCTCTCTTCCAGTCTGCTGGAACTTCTCCTGTCCTCCAAGATTTTTCAAAGATTATAGCAAGTGGTTCCGAAATGACCTCTGCCAGCTCATTTAATATCCTAGGATGCAATTAATCTGGCCCTGGAGACTTGACTTCATCCAGTGTGGCCAGGTATTCCTGTACCACCTCTCTACCTATTATGTGCCTCATTTCCCCTGCTTCCTCCCCTGCTCCCCAACTGCCAGGTTGAGTGCTTGTATCCTTCTGGGAAAAAACTGAGGCAAAGAAGGTGTTAAGTAGTTCTGCCTTTTCTCTTCCCCCTGTGAGTAATTCGCCATCTTCTCTGCGCAGCAACCCTATCGTCTCCTTCTTTTTCCTTTTGCTGCGGACATATTTAAAAGAGCCCTTTTTATTGTTTTTAATGTCTCTGACCAGCCTAAGTTTGTTCTGTGCTTTAGCCTTTCTGACCTCCTCCCTACATCTCCTGGCTACTTGCTTAAATTCTTCTTTGGTGGTTTCCCCCTTCTTCCATTTCCTATACTTGTTTCTCTTAACACTTAGCTCAGCTGAGAGTTCTTTAGTCAACCATTCTGGTTTCTTCAGATGCCTTCCATTTTTCCTCCTTATTGGCACAGTTTTAGACTGTGCCTTCAGTATTTCCTTTTTAAGGAACTCCCATGCCTCCTGAACTCCTTTCCCTTTCACTATTCTTGACCACGGAATTCCAGCCAGCAGCTCCCTAAGTTTACAGAAGTCCACTTTTTAAAAATCTAAGATGAGTGTCTGGCTACACTTTTCTTCTCCTTCCCACTGAATGCCAAATTCCAATAGGGCATGGCCACTCCCCCCTAGAGATCCAACCACTTCTACCTCATTCACAAGGTCATCCCTGTTGGTCAGGATCAGATCTGGAATATTTGATCCCCTTGTGGCCTCTTCCACCTTCTTGACCGTGAAGTTGTCTGCAAGAAAAGCAAGAAACTTGCTGGACCTTGCTGTCTTGGCAGAGTTTGACTGCCAGCATATATCCGGGTAATTGAAATCTCCTATTATTACTGTATCTCTCCTTTTTGAATGTGCAGTCATTTGGTTGAGGAAGGCGTCATCAAAGTCCTCAGCTTGGGTTGGAGGTCTGTAGTAAACCCCCACCAGAATATCCCTATTGTTTCTCGCTGCCTTAATTCTTACCCAAATGCTCTCGACCTGGCTTTCTGGGTTTAAGTCCCGGATCTCTTCACGGGTGAAAATATCCTTGACATACAAAGCTCCTCCTCCTCCTTTCTTGTTTGGTCTATTTTTACAAAATAAGCTATACCCCTCTATTCCTATATTCCAATCATGAGACTCATCCCGCCAGGTCTCAGTGATACCTATCAAATCATATTTATTTTGTTGTACTAGGAGTTCAAGTTCATCCTGCTTGTTTCCCATACTCCATGCATTAGTATAGAGACACTTAAGTCCCTAGTCCCTTCCTGCAAGTCCTGTACTATTGTTTCTACTCCTCCCGCCATTGGCCGCTTGTACTACTTGTCCGGTATCATTTGGGCCTTTTCCCCCTGCGCTTGCCGAGTCCTTGCCCTGAATAATATTGTCTCCCTCCTCATCGGAATTTAGTTTAAAGACCTCTTAATCCTCCTTGCGAGACTGTTTGCAAAAACATTCCTGCCAAGTTTTGTGAGGTGCAGCCCATCCCTTGCCAGAAGCCCACGTTCATGGAAATTCAGGCCATGTTCCAAAAACCCAAACCGTTGCCGGCGGCACCACATGTGGAGCCAGTTGTTGACCTCTGCTATTGCCCTTTCCCTACGTGCGCCATATCCTTGAACAGGGAGGAGAGACGAAATGACCACCTGCCCACCAAGGTCCTTAAGCTTCGTCCCCATAGGCTCGTAGTCCTTTGCGATGTGGTAAAAGCGGCTCCTTGCAGTGTCATTGGTTCCGACATGAACCAAAATGAGGGGCTTATGGTCAGTGGGTTTGACCAGCCTGGTTTGCCTCTCCATTATGTGGTTGGTCCTGGCCCCAGGAAGACAGCAGACCTCTCAATTGAGCTTGTCTGGTTTGCAAATTGCCGTTTCGGTTCCTCTGAGCAGAGAGTCCCCAACAACCAGAACTCGCCTCCTCTGTGGCTTGTCCTGGGCTCCTCGATGAGCATATTCTACTAGGACTGCCTGGGCATTCTGTTGAGGCTGGGAGCGTTGATCTAGCTCCAGTTGCCGAAGCAGGATTCCTTCTTGTTGACATTCTGTTCCCTCCGCATGGTGCTCCTCATTGTTTGTAAGGCCAAGACCTTTGAAGCAATTTTGTAGGTTAAGAGTCTCTGTTACCTTCCTGGTCCTTCTACTCTTCCGTGTGACATTCGCCCAAGCCTCCGTTTCCTGGCACAGTGTGTTGATTTCCTGATCTGGCAGTTCCTCTGTGCATTCGGTCTTCTGGTAGGTCTTCTCTGCCCTATCCAAAAACTCCTCACCTTTCCTAATAAAATGAAGATGAGAAATTCGTGCCTCCAGCTGGCAAACCTTCTCCTCCAAGAAGGTGACCAGGTTGCACTTGGTGCAGGTGTACCCGAGAACATCTTCTGGCAAGAAAAGGAACATCCCACAAGTGTTACAGGTGACCGCGGCAGCTCCCTCACCTTCCATCCTTGAATCTACAGAGAGTAGTACAGGACGTAGTTCTAGAAAGAATAACTGGGCTTTCTTTCTGAAATTCACTTGTATAAGCTACGTCTCCTCTATCACTTGCTAAGGGTTAAACGTGGAGGATTGAAGTAGAGGACTTCAAGTGCGTGCGCCAAAGGTGCGTGCCGTTGGGAGCTCCTAATAAAGCTCCTCCCCACTAGTTGGCTCCTCCCCCTCGTTAGTCAGATCGTGTGTGTGCTCAGGGAGAGCACACGGCCAGCACAAGGAGACTAAACAAAAACAGCAAACAAACAGACAAACAAGCACAGCCTCACAAGTCTGTAAACACGCCTGGTTTAGGATGTCTTCACAGACCCAGCTCTCCCTCTGCTCTCTCTGGGAAATGAGCTAGAGGGGCCTTTGGGAGCTCCTAATAAAGCTCCTCCCCCTAGCTGGCTCCTTCCCCTCGTTAGTCAGACCGTGTGGTCAGGGACAGCAGACGGCCAGCACAAGGAGACTAAATTGAGTTGGATCTTAATTGTTGCATACCAGTCACTGAACAGAGCTTCTCACTTTCCCACTGTTCTTGGTCATTCTTCTTGATGATTTGTTGGAGGTGACAGTGGTGGCTGCAGCTCTGGAATCCTGTAAGATATAGCATGGTAGCTGCTTTGGGAAAGGAGCATTGGTTACCATCAGGGCCATTTCCGTACTATATTGTGGGATAATTCCACTTTCAACATCCTATGGAATATTGGGGTTTGCAGTTCCGGAGGAAAAGGTTTTCTGTCGTCCTTAGACGTCCATGCTATTAAGCAATCCCTCTCTCTTTTCAGTTGTTCTCTTTACTTATTCTGTGAGCCCTGGCACTATGATAGCCTTTGCTCATACACTGCAATCATGTCATTGCTCATTTCACATCTAAACAGCTAGTCATCATATTTAGTTGATCTCTGTTGTCCACCAGCACATAAAGCAGATTTGTCAGCCCAAGCTTCACATAGGAAAAGTGGGATATAAATTTAAATGAATCAGTACATGCCCAATTTGCATAAAGGCTGGACAGCTTCGCACATGAAGATGGGATCTGAAATCCTTGTGCAGTTCTCCATCTCTCATTGTAAAACTTTCAGGAAAAATAACTTCATTGTTAGATTCCTCTAACTGCTTCAATAAGTATGGGCAGATCTGGTTGCTGATTAACATCAGTTCCCGCAATATATGGTCTGATACCCTCTTTGTTAGATAAATGTCAAAAAGACTTAGATTGTTCAATGCTTTTTACAACCCCCACACTTCCTCTGGTGGACAAATGGTATTTTTACAACCCCCACACTTCCTTTGATGGAAACAGTTTCACTTATCTGAGGGGGCCTATACCTCCAAAGGATTACTCCTCCCATCAGTGATGGTTCTGCTTCTCAGCAACAAGCAGGCATGATTTGGCTCCCATTAGGTCTTTCTAAGATACAAGAGAACCCTGTCTCTTGCCCCTGTTTTTATGCATACTCACCCATCCACCCACAAAATGTTTAATTTTCCCCACTACCTTTTCTCATTCTAAGAAGTCACCTTTTGGAAGGCAGCCCTTGTGCTATCAAGATAATTCTGATCTGTGATACTTGACATTAAACAGAATTCATAACCCGTTATTATGATTTATTTGTCCATGATAAATGTTTTGTATTTCCTAGAATGGACATATAAATGGTCTCTGTTTGGGGGGAAAAACCCTTATGCTTTGAATTTTAAAATGTTTGGAAAATTTAATAAAAATATTTTAAAAAAATCTAGTGAGTTTTTGTTTAAATAACCAAAGTAATCTGGATCTTTCCTTACTATATCATATGTATGTATGTGCGTGCGCACACACACACACACACACACACACACACACACACAAAGGGAATTCATTATTCATATGTCATTCCACACATCTCTTCATCCTGCCATTCTCCATAGGGTGTCTGTTTGGGTATCTTAATTTCCATGTAGCTTGGGTTATTTTGTATCATCTCATCTCTGGAAATGAATTGTGGAACTAATCTTGATGCCTGTCAAATAACTGGATTGTTCTGACATCTTGCATATTTTACCAGTATATTTAACACAAAGAAATAATTGCATGGCTTAGGAAAGGATACAGTTGTTGGTGAACTATGAACCATATCCTTGGTTTCCTAAAAACATTCCATATCCTTTATGCATAATTAAGCAGTACAAAAGACTGAATCCTCTCCTCTTGCTCATACAAATAAGCCTATTATTTTTCCTGGAAAGATATATACTGTATGCTCATCAACATGCAAAAAGATTGAATCTGTAATTTGCTTAGAAAGTGAAGGATAGATTCATGTTAAATGAATCAGATATTTGGATGTCTGTCACTCTATTGTCCGTAAGAACACTTTCTCTTTTTTTTAAAAAAAAAATAATATGCTTTTTATATAGTGTTAAGTATAGAAAATAGAAAGTAAGGTAATGCAAAACTTGCAGATCTTACTTTATTTTATGCCTTTCTCTCCTGTATGTTATTTGCAGGTCTTAATTTACCTGAAGTAGGCATTGATCTATAAACAAGATTCTCTTATTATCTGTCACCTTAAATCCATAGTTATTGGAGATAATAGAAAATATTGTGAGGGGAGGAAGAGAATAAAGAAAATGGCAGAATCAGTGATGGCTGATGGTTCCAAAGCCAATGGGACATTGAATCTGTTTCTGGATTTAGTCTGAATTTTAAAGGAGGTATCTAAGGGGCATAACCAGTTTTGCGAATGGGATTCTGCAGTTTGGATAGTGTCTTTACAATTTTGGTTAAAAACTGGAGTGATTTAACTGGCCCACTGACACAAAAACCACTAGCCATCGCTAGGCAAGCCAACTGGTGTGTGTGTGCATGCGTGTGTGTGTACGCACATATACACCTACTCTCACTCATCATCAAGTAGTTCTCTCTTCAAATATTTCCAAGGCCATTTTTATTCAGACTCACTTCTTGTAACAGTTTAGAAAAGTTAGTTACTCTTGTAACAACCCGAAAAATTACTTTTTCAGCTATAAATCCCAGAATCTCCCACTGGTAATCCTCCAAAGTAATGTTTCCAATCTCGGGTGGTAGGCAATATTACAAAATGTGGTCAGGTAAACTTTTGCAAGAGGTCATTATTGAATGGGGAAATGACTTAAGCTACACTTCTTTGTCTGCCATGCCTCCTCTTCAAATGTGTTAATATTAGGAATACATGCTAGAGAGCTTTGAAAGTACCCCTTGAGTTTTTTTGTATTAGGTCCTTCCAGCACACACAATAGCATTATGTGGTGCAAATTTCTGTCATAACCTCAACTTTGAATCAGAAACAACTTGGCCATTAAATGCCAAATGGTATCAGGAATTAGTATCTTCTTCTAAGTCATTTTAAAAAGCAAATCCCTACAGGCAGTTTTCCCAAGTAATGTTTCAAAAGAAGCCGTCTTTCTTGCAAAAGTCTGGAAATCAGAACTCATGATGGTACTCAAAAATATGCATAAATAGCCTTCAGTGAATATTCCATAATGGCATATTGAGTATGTCAACATCCAATATGAAGACCATTTGGAAAGCATTTATTTTACTTGTTTCATCATCACCAACTCCCTGGAAAACCAAGGGGCCAATTTAGCTCCACTCCATGAAAGGAGATGCTCAGGAGCTATCATGTTCACTGACCTAGCCATTTCTCTATTCCAGAGTTAATCCAGGACTTTGAAAGGATTGCCTGACAAGGCAGCAAGAAATTCTCCAAGAGCCATCAGGAATCCATCTGGACCCATAAATCTCTTGGGGTGGCTTCTAACATTTAATGTGTATCCCATCCTGCAGAGGTCCTGAGTCCCTACAAGTCTAAACATCACCAGGTGGTGATCTGTCTATGACAATGGAACTATACATAGTTTGTCCACTGCCAGATCACTCACTCAGAAAACAAGATCCGGAGCGTGCCCAGCAGTATTAGGGCCAGATACCACATGAGAAAGATGCATGGTGTTCATGATAGACATGAAGTCTTGAGCTGCTCCTGACAGGGTGGTCTCAGCATGGATGTTGAAGTGTCCCAGCACTTCAAGCTGTGGGGACTCTGACACCAGCCTCAAGACCATCCCAACTAGGTCAGGAAGGGAGACTATTGAGCAGTGGGGTGGGCAGTACACCAATAGAATCCCTAACTTGTCCTGGACACCAGCTTTAAAAACACACACTCAAATCCAGAAAACTGTGGGATTGAGGACCTGGTCTGGGGGATGGAATTTCAATAGCGTACTGCAACTCTACCTCCTGACCTCCCAGATCTCACCTACTGCTGAACAGAGAACCCTGGTGGACAAAGCTGAGAGAAATTAACCTCCCTGACTAGTTCAACAAGTCTCTGGATACACGCCAGGTCAGTGTGATCATCCAAGATCAAGTCCTGAATGGCAACTGTCTTCCCATTCAGAAACCTGACATTCACCAGCAGCATTTTCAACACAGGGGTTATGTTGCAAAGACTGTCCAAGTTGCCTGAGCTGGGGGACAGTTTAGAGACAATTAGCATCCTATTCCAGTCCTTCCAATTAAAATATAACTGTCTCTTCTTTCCATATCTTTATCTGCCCTGTAATGGCTGCTTCCTCAGATCCAATAACTCCATTTCTCTTTTCAGAACATATCTTTCTTATGATAGACTGGTTGTATATTTATGGGTAATAACGCTGTAATGATAAAGTGCAAATTAACAGAATGCAGCCCTGTCTTTCCTTTCAACTAGCATGACAGCCCCTGGTCATTGTGTTCCCCCGAAGTGACTGCTCCAAAAGAGGCAGCCCCTCTTTGGTGTTATTCCCTTTGGAGGTGACCCCACTGGCAGCAGAACCACCCCTACCTGTCTCCTGCTTTTGTCTTCCAGCTCTGTCAATACTGGTGGAGGAGATGGAATTGGCTGACAGAATCTGTTGAGTCACATCCGGTGGTGGGCCTGAGTCTGTGAAGAGGTAGCTCTTCCCCTACAGTTCCACAGGTAGAGCACAACCAGGCAGTAGCAGCAACAGCAGCAGTAGCTGGATGGAGGAGTCCTTGCCTTTTGTTGATTTTCCTGGACAGGTCTTTCTGGGACATCCTTTCCTGGCAGAAAGTGCTGGAAATGTTATCATGCTACATGTTAAAATGGTCACATATGATGCTGATTTGATGTATTACTAGATATCCTCAGTGTGTCCAAGAATACAAAGGATGCTGGTAATTATAGTCAAGCCAGAGCTCAGACACAAACTGACAATAGAGTTCAATATTGTTCTTTGCTTCAGGGTCCTTTCCACAAAATAGGAATGATGATTGCTGTTATATGACTTCAATTTGACTCCAGTTTATGCTGATGCTATCATAGGATGTTCGTGGCAAGATTTATTCAGATGACATGAGTATGACTCGCCCAAGATCATCCAGTGGGTTTCCATGGCTGAATGGGGATTCAAACCTTGGTCTCCCAGAGCTCTAGCTCAGCACTCAAACCATTGCATAACACAGGGACTGGTCACTGATTATCAAGTTGAATAGGTATGGTAAAAGTCAGTGACTGTAACACATTTTAAATGCCGCAGTGATAATTTGAGTTCCACAGAAATCAAAAGCATCAGAAGTGTAGCCAATATTAAGACCTATTTGCAGTGGGCATTAGAGAGGTGAGAATCATTTAAGCTTCTGAATCCCTTCAAAAATGTGATGTCTAATTCAAATTCATGTGCTCTAGCGATATTTGATCTTCCATTACTAACATAAACAAAGGTTGATGCTTCACTCTAACAATAGGAATTATACAGGCAGCTTGTACATATTATGCCTGCAGTGTGCTTTAGTGACAATATTGAATCAGTAACCTAAAACTGAAAGGTTTTAGATATTTTTTCAATATTAATCCTTTCTGTCACCTTTATTTGATTCTAATAACAGGACTCCCCCCTTCTCTCTGTTTGTAAAAAGAACTATTGATTTGTTTTAATCAACAATATTTTGCATTACAGTATGACTCAATATTTTCCATTAGAGTATGACAATCAATAGACATATCAAACAATTCAATCTTCTGCAGTATGATCACCTGGTATATTGATTCCCTGTTAACCCAGTGCAGAAGCCTTATCTACTTCTGCATAGTCCGCACAGGGCAACTGACATGGCAGCTCCTAGGAACTTCCCTCAGTCAGTTGTTTTATAAGCTCTGCAGGAGATCTTGGGGTTAGGCCCATAGCCACGAACTTTGACTTCAGCTGGCCTGAGTTTGGCCAGCACAGGGTGAAAGGTGCTATGCTGTAAGTACATTACTCATTATACTAAAAAAAGCAACAATGTTGCCATTTTAAAGGCACACCCTCCAACTGCCCCAGTTTGGCAGGGACAGGCCCGATTAATCTTCTACTGTCCCACTTTTTCACCTCTCTTAAATATACCAGTTTCTCTCTCTTCCTCCCACTTTCCCCCTTTGTCACCAGCTTATTTCAACTGCTGCAAACAGAGTTCAAAAAGTACAAAAGTAGTTTGTACTCCATTAGCTCAACAGAGGGGAGAGGAAAGAAGGGTAAGGAATCTTGCCCTTTCCAGTAGGCTCAGGCAAAAGCAAAGTGTTCCAGCTTCTGTAAACTTCCTCACTAAGAACTTTGAACATCTTGACTGCCCTCTGATATTGCTTGGCCACACATGTCCTAGGTTTCATCTGTGAAATGTTGGAGGGCGAGTTGTTGTCTCCCATAGTACCACATTACATGTAACACTGATGTGTATGATTTGTTATTTGCAAAGTCTGTATAAAAGTATGTTTTGAGACAAAATGTCTCCAAATGACATTTAATGTGGATTTTAATGTGTGTGGTGTATGGATTAAGGACATATATGAAAGTGATATAAACAGATCATCTTCCAATCTTTGGCTGCATCCAACCATATCATTCCATTCTTAGGTGCAGTGGAGGCCTCCATGAATGGGAGAGGGGAAGGTGACTTTCACTGAGCTCCAGAAATCTTCTAATTGTGCTTCAGAGGGCTAGAGAACCTTCCAGAACAATGTAGGAAGTGGCATGGTGATCTGAGTGCAATCCTAACTGGTAAAGATGGCTGAGGCCCAGCTGTGAAGACACGGAGACATCTGAAGCTATGCTAAATTCAAACCTCTTCCAAGCCAAAGAGGTTGGAAATTATTTTGGACCACTTCACCCTGCCCTATATTTGTGCCACCATTGTGGTTGTATCTCTGGGTTGGAGGTCTAGATCTGGCAAAACTTGGCTCCTCTGTTTCCCCAACCCTTCTCTGCCCCTTTTAGGGTTCCCTTGGTAGCACATTTTAGCCAGTGGAGAAGTTCTACTGGGAGATTGTTCTGTTGGCAGATCTCCGAGATCAGTCAGGAGAGGAAGGTTCTATAGACAGAAAACCATTTCTGCTAGGAGAAGGGGATTTCTACTTGTAGAAAAGGATCATCATAGCCAGCATGTCTATAGCCAGCACTTCTTTGAGTTAGGATTACATTTCCTGCAGGAGTGGGCAGTGGACGTAATTCTGTAGGAGTGCTGAATCCACTCTTAGTTTTGTAGCTGTTCTGGGTTGTGTGGGAGCTCTCAGGATGCTTAATCTCTATCAGGAATAGGGTCCAGCATCTGGATGGCTCCCATACAATCCAGAGCAGCTGCAGGAGGAGCAATTGTAGCACTGAGAGTGAACTTGACACCCCTGTGACAATGAATCCACTGGTAATTTTTGACTAACTCTAAAGGCTGAAAGTGACAATAGGTAGATTTATGTAAGTGGCTTATGCACGTATATGGCTCTCTCTGGACAGGATGCAGGGGACTATATTCCATGCCCCCCCCTTGTGCCTTATTCACAACCTCACTCATCATAGTTGACAGATCATGGGTAGAGCTGCTGTTGTTCTTCCCCATCTTCTTCCTCCTCATTGATAGAGAGAAAAAGGAGTTACAAGAAGAGGCGGCAGCAGGTCTTTGTTCCAAGGAGAAAGAAAAGGATGGTACATTCCATCTTGGAGTATACCTTCATTTCTTCCCCCTACAAGCCCAGACCAGCTGCATTTTCTTTGTCTGAATTGCCTTCTCACCCCCTCTCCTTTCTACTGCTAAGAATAAGCCACAGAGGCCCCTTCTGGGGCTTGAGAGTTAACAAGATGGATGGAGCTACACACTCTTATGACACACACACTTGATGTAGAATCTCATCCAGTATCTCTTCCAGTCATGGAAGCCTCTGCTAATTCAAAGAGCTCTTCATGAATAGAATGGTCTATTGGATATAAACTTACTTAAAATCAGATCATTTCTTTATAAAGCACTTCTGAATATGACTAGATTTATCAAAGTATTTGGAAATTAGCTATAAACAGGTCTGTTAAATTGTGATAGGTGTGTTTATTCTGTCCCCAGAGATTCTCAGCTGCTAATGCGAAAAGGTGACACAATACACTCTCAGTGCTTTGACATATAAATCCAGATTCCTTGTATCAAAGGAATAATTGAGCAAAAAGTCAGTGCCAATTATTAAAATTTCATGTTCACAAATTGGTGCTTAGATGACAGCTGAAAAAGCTGACATCTGTTTGTGCTTACACTGGAATCCATTCCTATATATGATTTCCTTGCAGATGGTTAGGCTTGTACACACCATTTGAAATGGCACATCATGTAACAATTTGCATTTTTATTTTTATAGTAGCACGTCAAAGAAGCCAAGAGTTTTAAAGTATGATATAAAAATCATGTTCTAATTATCTGTGAATAATTTGCTATTGTTATTTCCCCTAAAAGTCAGCAACAAATTTTCATTAATGCTTGCCAAAATCCTGACTTTTCTTCAATAGATGTGAGCAGAACATCAGTATAAAACTGGTGTGAAATTAGAGTTAGTTCAAGAGTAGCTAGGTTGCTTCTTTTTATGTCTTGTCCCTTGCTTGTATGTATTGTGGGGATTCAAATTTAACCCATCAAGGTTCTGGTCTGATGATTGAGAATATTGTAATCAGACAAAATCTTGAGTATAAGATATTGGTGTGGAGATAACTTGAGTTTGGAAACGAGACAAGCATTATGTCCATATAATTGCTGACTACCTCATCTTGTAGAATTTTCTAGATTGAGTTAGTTTACATTCCTGGAGTTGTTACAGAACTGTGTTTTGGAGGCATCTATACCTCAGGAAAGGGCAACTGTGGGTGCCCACAAGTTTGTTCCCTAAAATTTCTATCAGCCACAGCCAATAGTCAATGGTGAGGGAAGATGGGAATTGTCCAACAGTTGCCTATCCCTGCTTTCCATTAACAGTAGAACCAACCATTGTCTTACCACAAAAGTAACTTCCTGTCAAATAGGGTTTTGCAAGGACACCGTGATTCAGTCTGGGACTTAATTTTGTTATTAAAGTTTAGTGCCATTTTGATTTGGACTGATTTGGTCCCAATTTGATCTGATCCAGATCCTGAATCTGAAGCAAATCCAAATCCGAATCTTTGGATCCTGCATTGACTTGCTTTGAGACCCCAAATGTCTTCTTCTTCCTCTAAACACAAGTTCATGTCATATGGAGATGTGGTAGCCCTTCAGAGCAGACTGGCCAAATTATAGATTGGCAGCCCAGGGTTTTTTTCTGCTACCCAGGTTTAATGTTTTTTGTTTTGTTTCGTGTGTGTGTGTGTGTGTGTGTGTGTGTATATATATATATAATAGGAATAATCCAATGAGTGCTTAATCTCCCCACCTCAAGCTGCTTTCTGCACTCTAGTGTTTATGACATATCTGTGCTGCTTGTGCCATAAGGGACTGTAGGTATACAGCTGACACAAATTAGAGACAGACACAAGAGGAAAAGGAGGAAGAGACAGAGAAATGCAGAATGAGTCCTGAATTGTTAAGACTCTCATCTGTCCAAGATTCTCTGGTTAGGCGTTCTCAATACACACACACGCACACTTTTTAAACCATTTTTAACATTTTAAAAATATTTTTCCATGGGTTTAAATATTAGCTGCCATATTTAAATCTTTCTGCTATTGGGATTAGCTACTATTGGTCTTTAGTCAAACATTGGAAAGTCACTTAAAATTAGTTACACTTAGAATTCCAAGGGCCCACTAAAGTAGTTAGCTACTGGTATACTTAACATTTTTTTAAGAAAAAAATGCAACTCTTTACTTACCTATTCGTTTTTAGCTTCTTGTTAACAAACAACTGTCTGAATGGTATAAGCCACTGGTGTGTGATACAAAGCACATTCTCCCTCCTTCTGCCTCAGTACCCTTCAGTGAAGGGAAGGTAGACACACAAGCCAGAATTTGAATTATGTGATGTTTCTTCTCCACCATTTAGTAAGGGCACATCTACATATCTTTAAAATTACAGTTTTAATGCAAAGAACTTACATTATCCCTCACTGAGTTGCCATCTTAATCTGCTGTCTTAGTTAGGTGCAAACTCTGCCAATGTTACAAGTTCCTAGTGGCAGATTACCATTCTATGGAATGGAGACATAGTGCATGATAGTTGCCATAATGCTTGCATGTAATGACTGCAATCCTATTAGTTAAGCCTAGATAGAATAGACACATTCATGTCAATGTTGAATGATGAGTCAACACATAGATAAATCCAACTGATTCAGATCCAGTTGATATTTTAGTCAGGACTAATAATAGGATTTAGAACTACAGATGCCACCATTTGGATGAATTTGAAATAACATCTTTTTGGATGTTTGCCCTCATTCTGCTCAGAACCCCGGATTTGAAATGTCACTGAATGAGAAAGATTGCTGAGAAGATGAATGGGTCCTAGGGCAAATTAAACTCTCCCTAAGAGCCAAACTGGAGCTATCATATCATGATTCACTGGAAAAGGAAAGAATGTTTGGTAAGAGAGAAGGCAATAAGAAAAGAGGAAGACTACATTACAGATGGCAAGACTCAGGCCCTTTTCACGTGGCATTTGCCATGTGAAAGGGCCCCTGGAGTGTCGCGCATCTGCGAGGAGCGGTTCACATGATGCACTCGCAATCGTGCGACACTTCAGGGGCTGGCAGGTGCCGATTGCACACTTTTCTTTTTAGACTACTGCTCTCAAAAGCCCCCAGCCAGCATACTGGGAGTTGTATTAAAAAAAATGAGTCCTTCCCCAAGTTCTGTATAGAGAAACACAGATTTATAAAAGGCTAGAGGTAATATGCAAGGACAGCTTGAATATTCAAGAAACAATTTGGATTCAAACCATTGTTTGCTGCAGAAGATTGTTTAGATTTAGGATTTAGATAAACTGGTGGTTCATTACCATATACAGTTCCTGAACATTCTTGTCTCCTATTGTCTGTCAGAAAAATCTCAGCATATAAAAGTGGCATATAGATAATAGTGATGCAACCAGCTAAGACAGAAAATAATTTAGATTCTTATTTCAAAATTTATATGGGGATTTTGTTTCATAAAATCTATTTCACTGCTATTTTGGTTTAAGTTCCCAGCATATAAGTTCTTTTTTAAAGGTTTGTCTATTGATCTTTTTGTCAGCATAAATCAAAAGTGGCCATGACACAAGCTTTGGATGGATAATAGCTAAGATAGATATATATATATATATATATATATATATATATATATATAAAACACACACACACACACACACACATACCCCAAGCAATATTAGCCAAAATAAACATGTGAACAGATATTGCTTTCTGGCTACTATCTTTCAGTTCAACATTGGGATCAAAAATAATTTAAAATGAACCCATCAATGAATGTAGTGTAATTTTGTGTGTATGGAACAAAAGCTGTCATTTTCATTCACAACAGCCTTGAGTAACTCAGAATTAAGTCTGACTGAATTAAATGGGATAGACTTTGTAGTAATCAAGTATTGTTTAGTTCTGGAGCTTTGGAGGTGTCTTCCCTTGAACACAGATAGTAATTTTAATATGGAGGAAAAGGCAGCTGTTTTCATATTCTTGTGTCCTATATGCCTCACAGTCTTTGTCAAGGTTGCTTTTGTGTTGACTTTCCATTCACTTCTCAGACTTATTTTGTTGTCCATGATATTATTTATGGCTGTAACAACTCAGCAGGGAGGGTGCACATGCCCGGTTTGGCAATGTTATAGAACAAAACTCAAAGAGCTATGGAGCCCCAAGGATTCAGAGATGTCAAAAGCTTTGTCAAAGAGGTTCTCCCCCACCTTCTCTCAGACTATTCTCCTGGTAATATAAACTGAAAATAAAAGAAGCTGCTCAAGGCATCAAGGGAGGGGTCCAGCATGCCAAGGAAGATCTCTTTTAAGTAAGGGCATGTCATCTATTCTAACTTTAAAAATGAATCAGAAAGATGAGCGCTTTGGCCTTCTGCGCCACTTAAAATGACTTGACATGTGCAGGTTTTATAGTATAAAATCACCTTCAGCCAACTTGAAAGTGGAGAGAGATGCATTAGAAATTCAACAAGCAGCTTAGGGGAGAAAATCCTTTAGAGCCAATTAGATTTCATTTTTGCCCCTTAAAAATCACTCTGAGTGACTATCAAAGCCTTTGTTCAAAAGAATGGTTCCAAGATAAGGATAAGAGTGGCTGGATCGTTTGGCTATCAATATTCAATATTTTGGTGTGAAATACAAATAGCAGAAGGTAGCCCACAATAAAAGCAAAAATCTATTTGCAGATTATGACAACAATGCTTTCACCAAGTTGTGAAGATTTTGCACAGCAGACAGACACATTGTTGTGATTGCAAGGACAGTGAGAAAATGTTTTTAAATGACCTGACCTTAATCGATTTTTTTGGGGGGGGAAGAGGGCACTTATTATTTGTAAGCTAATTCTAAGTTTGTGTTTAAATTTATATATCTGTGTCAGAATGAAGTTGAAAAAACCCATTCATATGTTTACTTCCTCCTCCCCCATGTTCATGTTTGAGTTTGGAAGAAAAAGAAACAGATGCATGAATTTTTGAAAAACCCATTTCTCATTGACCCACCTCTTGAGGTGAGTGAACATATACAATAAGCATGTACAGGAAAGATAAAAGAGACAACAGCTTTCTGCAAATAAACTGTAAACCATAAACCATATCTGCAGCCAGTGTAAATAACAAGTGAACATAAATACAGAATTATAGAATTAAATGGAATATCTTTTATTTACCACTAATTACAACAAAAGGATAAGTATACATACAGGTGTTCCCCACTTATCTGACAGGTTGGCAACAGGAGCACTGTCAGAAAACAGCATTGGTTGAAAAGTGGAACCCATGTAATGTACTGTAGGAAGCATGAAGGATTTATGGAAATTCATTTGGGACCAACCATGCACACACTGCCTGCAAAGTCTCTCAACTGCCTTGGTGTCTTTTCCCTCTCTTTGTTCAGCACAAGCATGCCAGCAGTCCCAAGTGAGCCTCTGTAGGCAAGAAGAACTGGTGAAAGAGCAGAACCGCCATCAAATTAATGGAACTTGTCCTTAATTTGGAAGTGTCAAAAGAGCAAGTTACCAAGTAATAGGGCGCCAAAACATGGGGACTTTCTGTACATCATTAAACTTTGCAGCTATGTTTCTTTACAGTTAATCTTGTTGCACTTATTGTTCATTAATTTGTAATGATCTTTTTTTGCCTTTTGTGTGTCTTTGGTTCAAATCTTTCCTTTCTGTAGTAGTTATGGAGAGACATAACTGGGTTTGGCTGAGGTGTGTGTGTGTGTCTATGTTCTCTCTTGCATGTGATGAAGGCAAATGGTGCTTTGAGTGATGTGAGTGGAAAAAAAATCTGAGGGAATCTCAGAAAAACTCTTGTAGTACCTTAAAGACTAACACATTTTATTTGACACTAGCGTAATTGCCTCACTTCACTTGGGTTAATTTCTGAGGCCCTCCACCAGGTATCCCTTCTCAAATGGATTTTGTGTATGCCAGGTAATGTATATTTTAAATCTCAAAAATACCTTCCAAATTTGGTTTTAATCTGCCCATCTCCAAGTTAGTGGGATCCACTCCTAAATCCCCCCAAGTGAATTCTATATCTGCCACATAGACTATATAGTAACTCAGACCTTCCCAAAGATGCTGTCTCCATTCAACATAAATCTGTCTACCTGTTTTCAAAGAATTAGTGTTTTGCCTCATTAGTCTCTGACAAAAAGTGGATTTCACATTTACCACATTATTTAAATTTTAAGTCAGATCATGCCAAACATGCTTTCCAAATTTGGTTCGAATCGGTCTAGCCACCTTTGCAAGAGGTGCCAATCAACTAATGACAGACAACGTTGGTGACATAATAGTTGGAGTGAGACATAACAGAAATGCAAGAAACACCTACAGTGAGCATTATTTTAAAAGTAGTCATTAATATTTATTTTTAAAGTGTGGGAGAGGGCAATACAGACACCCAAAAATAGAGGAGCTGATTAAAACATGTATTGTAAAGAAAGGCCTTTACTATGTTCAAGAGACAAATCTGAATCTCGGGCTGAATTATTTTGGGTGGGGAATTATCAACTATGCGGTCTGAGAGAACCCAATTACTAACTCTATATAACTACCTAAACAGTGGCCAATGTCAAACAGTTGTTATTTGCCATAAAGCTGACTTTGACTTAAGGCAACCCTATGCACGAGAGACTTCCTAGAGCACTTGTCATCATCTGCCTTGCACAGGTCTTGCAAAAGTGGGGCTGTGGCTTCCTTGATTGAGTCTATCCACCCAAAGTGCAGTCTTTCCTGCTCCTATTGACTTCTAATTTGCTGAGCATCGTTGTCTTTTTCAGTAAGTCATGTTGTTCCATGATATGCCCAAAGTATGACAACCTCATTTCAATCATCCTGGTGTTCAGTAACAGTTCAAGACCGATTTGTTGTAGGATCTGTTCATTTGTCTTTGTAACAATAGAACTCACCTCCAGCACCACATTTCAAATGAGTTGATTTTCTTCTCATCGGCTTTCTTCACTGTCCCCCCTTCCCATCCATATACAGTCATTTCTCCACATTCATTAGGGTTAGGGGCACAGGATCCCCGTGAAAGTGAAAAAAATCGTGAATAACTCTAGGCCCTCCCAAACCATATATAACACACAAAAAAAGATATGACCACCATATTCTACCGACCATGGATTCCTTTGAGGCATCATGGTCCCTTCACAAAGCAGAAGTGGGTGGCTCGTGAGGCTTACTGCCACCTCCATTGCTGCCCCACACCATTTTTAATAGGGACTTACAAGTTTCATTCACTGTTTCGCAGTCTCACAAGGCTTGCAGTCCCTATTAAAAATGGCATAGGGCAGCAGCAGACCTGACAGCAAATAATTCTTGAATAATCAAAATCCACAAAAGTGGAACCCAGAAATGTGGAGGACTGACTGCACAGATATCAGAAATACTATGGCAGGGATGATTCTGATCTCCCTGCATTGATAAGCTGATGATAGAGAGCTTCCAGCATTGATAAACTGATAATAGAGAACTTCCAGCATTGATAAGCTGATTAACATGTAGTGAGATAATTGAAGCCAGAGGAGATAGACTTGAATGTCTTGTGGAATGCTTGTTCACTTGTTTTCTACTGGAATCTGTCACTGAACCTGTCGTCTTGGGATCAGAGCGCTCTAGGAAGGGCAAATGTTTCCCCTTTGGTCTTCAGCTATTTCTGAAGTCATATTTGTGTCCATTTAATGAGAATTTGCCTTTAATGACCTGGTTATCCTGTACAGTTGTTCCTTCTAGTTCACTGATCTGCCCTCCAACTTCTCTTTTTCTTAAATATAGTTCAACAGAGAAATTTCATACATGAGAAATCACTTTCGAGTGATGAAATGTTTGACTGCAAAGAAGTCACTAGGACCTGCCACTAGTTCAGCATGGAGATGGAGTCAAAATATGAACCCGTCTTTCATATAAAAGAATAATTAATCACAGAATATCTTTGTTTTCATGCATAAGCATATGTCCTCTCTGGAAAGAAAGGCTATAAAATGCAAGTGAAAGATTAATTTGAAAAGAAGATGTTATAGGGTCCAAACTGCAGTCTGCTGACAGCTAATTACAAATCTCCCCCATACAACACTCTATTTACATACATCATTGCTGTTAGGAAATGGCTTTATCTGAAGGTTTCCTGATCATTTTTCTTTTCTCTCACACTGCTTTTATGCTGAATTAACACTGAAACCCTAAAATTTGCTTTTAGTTCAGACTAGAGGAGCTGAAATCCATGAGAGTTTCTCAGTATATAATCATGGCAGTTTGAACAACATGACAAAGTTACATTGGATGTTATAGAAACAGATAAATAATAGAATCACGGGTTACTCTTCTGGCATTTTGGGGGGTTGTAATTTTCTTAAAGACTAAGCCACATTAGTGATGCTCTGGAACATATTGACATTTTTGAAAAGTGTTCAGTGCTCTGTTTTGAAGTGATTTGGTACAACAGCTGAACTAATGTACAATGTCTGGGAGAGAGACATCATTACCATTCATTGCTCTAAATTCTGGGGTGTAGCTATGGAGGAGAGGAAAAAGTGAGGTCCTTTCCCCCAATCAAAATTCTATCTCCCATGAAATTTTCTTTCAGCCCCCAAGTTCCTAGCATTATCATAACTTAAAATTTCAACAGACCACTTAGAAATACAATTTTCAAAAGAAAGGAGGCAGGCAAAGTTACCATGGAAATGCAAGCACAACAAATATAAGACTTCTAGAAGTGAACAATTTTCAGTGTCTCATTCTTTGCAATGCTAAAGTTCAGGGGAATGGAGGAAAATTTCATGTGGGGCAGAATTTTTATTTGGGTGGGTAAAGCCCTAAAAGTTCCAGATCCTGCCTGATCTTAGAAACTAAGCAGGGTCAGTTGTTACCCTGTTCTCTAGGGTCCCGGGAGGGGCACCCAAATAACCAAACCACGATAACGCAACTTTGGGGAGAATTAGCTGGAGCACTCACTAAAGCTAGCGAGAAGCAGGGTAACGTAGCAGGATCTTGCAACCCAGCATCTACGGGGTCAGGTCAGTCAAGCAGTCAGATGGTTTTAAAATAGCAAAATGATATTTTATTGAAAGACAAACAGTAAACACACCACAATCACACAGCTAACGGAAGAATTGGAAATAGGGATTTTCGGGGGGAGATGGGTGATATGACACCTGTCTCGTAGTCCTGAAGAAGTTTGAAGATTGAGTTCGTGGATATGGAGTCTCAGTACGTGGTACTGAGGGGACGGCTCACCAGACAAAGCGGCAGCAAGGTGGGATGGAAGTCCAGAGTGATCCAAGCAGTCCGAGGTGGTCTCAGAATTGGGGGGTTTATATAGGGTGAATTGTGACTGCAGGCCATGCCTTACTCGGTGAGAACAATGTGAGTTTGGAGTGGGACAAAGCTTTGGAAAAGGTCAAGTTTAACATGATTGGCTTAGCGCTGATTTAACAATAGTGTAGCCAGTATGCAAATGCAAGGTGCTTAGTTTGGCTTTGTAAGACTATTGGCTTGAAGCCGGGTGCCTTTGTTAGTGTCGCGCTTAAGCAAAAGGGTGTTTGCAGGAGAGGTCCCTGAAGCAACGGACTGGCTCTGTTCTGCCTGCCTAGGTGGAGAATGGAATGTCCAACAATTACCGGCCGCGCCTGTTTATGTGCTCGTCCAGAGGCCTCGCAAACACGTGGAGCGGGGTGGCAGAGGAAGGCTGAATGGTTTTGATATCAAAAACGATATCGAGTGCTATCACCGGGTAGGCCTGGGCCGCGGTAACACAGTCCTGTTTAGTATTTGGATGGGAGACTGCCAATAGGTATCAGGTGCTGTAGGCTATATTTCAGAAGAAAGAACTGGCACACCCACCATGCCTAAGAAAACCCTATGATATTCATGAGGTTGCCATAAGTTGACAGGTGACTTGAAGATACATACAAACACAGAACACCCTCATTCTGCCCCCTGTAGCTATATCTATATGCAAGATGTTTTAATTTCTGAAAGAAAGGAAACATTACAATTTCAGTTTGTTGTTTTCACAATAGATAGGTACCACAGATGGCTTATGTGTCACATACTTAAGTTGCATCAATGATACGTTTGTTGGCAGCCTTTAGGACAGAGAAAATTTGAAATGGATGAAAAAGGAAAGACCATTAGCTTCTGCTTGTTATAGGCTGATGAATTCAGTTTCATTTTTGTTTTGTTTTACTAGATGAGCATTATTAAATTCTTGATTCCAAATTCATAGCTACTTAACAACATACAATAAAACCATCAGCAGAACAAAAATGAGGCAAAACCTCCAGTACAGGAAACTTTCTTCAGGAAAGGACTGACTGCTGTTTCTTTTAGGATGACAGGCACAATGGTCTCTTTCTCAGTAATGAAGTATTTACCACTCTCTGGGCTCACCCAGTCAACCAGTCACGGCTACATTTCAAAAGCCAAGAGAGATAGAGCATGTGGTTGCCTAGCAAGCATCCTGTCTTCACCCACAGGTAACAATATCCGAAACTAATCACACAGCTCAAGCCCAGAAAGTACTCTGAATAATTCCACAGGATTCACAACAGTGATGGAATCTAGTTAGTGGCTGCTGGGGGCTCCCATATCACAAGGGTTGGTGAATCTATTCTGGATTTCAGTGAAACAAGAGTGGTTCCCCATTTTTATGTCTTTAGACTGAGGGATTGAAGGTTATTTGCCATTCATCAGCTAGCCTATATCCGTCTGGAGGTCCCTCTCATCATCTTCTGGTTACCTGGATTCCCATCTTTTGCACAGTGGTAGAGTCCACACAGGCAGATTTAGCATCAACAGTTCACTTAAGCAGTGTTAAGTATTGGAATTCAGGATATTTAACATGGGAAAATGCAGGAAGCTTAACATTCTTTAGGGGAACCATTCTCAGCTGGTTTTTGCCATGCCCACTCCACCTTAGAAGCTCTTCTCAGATTCAGAGCCCCCCTTTCAAACAGGGATACAACATGAACGGATAGAGAGAAAATCATAATGGCTACAAGAATGCTTGATTCAATACATTGACCTGGTGAAGTTTGATTCATGATTGACTCTGAGTTGAGGCTGTGCAGGAGACCCCACGAGGCTGCTATGTGGTATGAAATACATCACAAAAGCCTCAACTTTTTTGGAATTTAGCTCTTAAATTAACATGTAGGAAGAGCTTAAACAATGAATTTATCAGATACACCAAATTCAAATGGTGTTTTGGAAAGATATTATAAATAAGAAGAAAACTATTTACTCCAATTAAGATTGCTGCTTAGATGTTTTGCCAGTTCAATTACCAGAGCACCCATAAACCCTTGGAGCTCCCTTTCTTATAGATTTCAGTTTGTGACCCCTTCAAATGTGCCAGAGCCTCCTTTGAGGCCATGTGGCACATGTTGAGAATGCCTTAAGTTATTAGGTTGCTTTAGGCTATTGAAATGGACAAAGCAATAAATATACAAACACACACATGAATTTTTTCTTGAGGTGGAAAATAGGCTTCTCATTGTCTAGGCACATAACTTTTCATTAACATTATATTGTATGTAAGAAATCAAACATCTTAATGTTATATTTATCTTAACAAACATCAGTAAGAGACAATCATACATACCGAAAACTCATAAGAAATCAAATCATTATTTGTCTTCTGAGGATGAAACATATGGGCATCTTTGGAAAATAATATCCTTTTACAAGCATTGCAATCTACTACAACATCTGTCATATATTCCTATAACAGGTATTTATCCAGATTAAAAAAATCTATTTAATATAGCCTATTTAATATTGAGAACAGAGGTTCACTCTCCCTCTCTCTTAGTAGCATCCTAAGTGTATTCACTAGCCAAGAACAGCTTGTTGGGTGAAATGTGTTGTTCTGCCCATAGTCTGTGCTTGGTTCTTATATGAGCCTATTCTTGTTTCTGAATATCTAATCCATTTGGACTTCTATGTTGTTATTGTTGCCACTGCTGCTTTTTCATGGTTTCATTCATTATTTAAAACTGTTATATCCTTCCTTTCTTTTTGAAAAAGTTCAAATTAGTTAACAATAAAAGGTCACAAGAATACAGCCCAAACTTTTGAAAACAGCAGTGTGCCAAAAAGTTGCATGCTTTCATGGTAAAACAACTCAATGGGAAGAGAAGCGGTGGTTGGAATACAGATTCCAGACTCTCTGAGTAATCATAGGACATTCCACACTAGACTGTTATAGTGCTATTATTCCAGTTTCAACCTCCTATGGAATACTGGGGTTTGCAGTTTAGGGAGGGGCCTCAAAGGATTCCATAGGAGATTGAAAGTGGAATAATAGCACTATAATAATCTGATGCGGAAATGGCCATAGCTACTGGGCATTCTAAGAAAACTAACTTTTCTTAGGACTCTTTTACATTATAGAATTATAGCACTAGAATTCCTTTTTAACTACTATGGCTACACCTTGTGGACTTGGCAGTTTGGTGAAGCATTAGAGATCTCTGGCTGAGAATTCTAAATATCCCTCTGTAAATTATAAATCCCAATTCCATAGACTGTAGTTATGACAATTAAAGTGGAATCATCGTGCTTTACATGGCCAGTGTGAAAGGGCATTATCTTCCGAGCTCATTGCCTATTGTTTCTAAAAGCAGAGCCCAAGAAAACTGAGTAGTATATTTCCACATTAGAGGCATTAGACTGGGAGCTGTATTTATATAAGTACCCTCTAACCTTCTTTTGTGATGTTAAAAAGACAGCCCTGAAATAATGAGTGATATCTTTCATTAAGACATCAGAAGAGCTGTCAGTGAGACTTTAGTTCAGGGGTGAATTAGAATATATTTAAGACTCATTAAGATTTCACAAGGTGCATTGTGTTACAGCAGTTAACGAAGGCATTTATCCTGGATTCCACCAAATGGCTGCATCATATTGATGCACGCCATGTTTATCTCTGGGCATATATGACATCCTTATAATGCTGCTCAGGAGAGATAAGCAGTTTTTATTTATTGTAAATTGAGTTGTGTTTTGTATTAAGATTATATTAGACAGTGCTGACATTTGCAAGATCAGATATGGCAGAGCTTAAATCTTTAGGGAGCTTGTTTTTAACAGAGAAATGGATCTGTTTGCTCTTTCTGCAAACCCAGAGCATTTTGTGGCTATTGCACAAACATACTTTGTCTGCGTCTACAATTAGAACTGCTTTTATATAGTAATTCTATATAGGTCATTAGAATTGCTCTTATATAGCAATTCTAGAGACAGTGAAAGTTGAGGAGATTGGTCAAAATGATAGGAATGAGGGGACTCAAAAGTAACTGTCTACATTCAATCAGATTTCAGCAAGTGGATAAATAAAATAGCATTATCTGTTTAAGGGAGAAAGGAAATTCCAATATGTTGTCTCATTGCTTCACATGTTTAGTAGCTCCTGCACTGCTTATTTAACCTTTTAGCAGGTGGAAGTCTGGATCTGGCATTCTCAAAGACCCACAGAGTCCAGCTTCAGCTTGGAAATTCCGGCTCAGATGCTGGGCAAATAAAGCTCAACTTCCTTCAGGTCTTGCTTTGCTAGTGCTGCATTACGCTATTCCAACCTTACTGGGATCTATTTGCATTGTGTAGAACTAAGAAAACATATACAATAGTTTGCAGAGTTGATCTCAATCAACATATAATTCATCTCACAATTTGCTTCACTCCAGATCTTTACTGGGGAAATCCAAAGAAATGTGAGGCATATGTACAGCCTTGCTGGATTGCACAAAAAATCTTTCCAGTCCAACATTTTCTCTAGCAGTGGCCAGTCTCCATGAAGATATCCATGTTGGATATTTTGCTAATTCCTAATAGCTGGTAAACAGACATATAACATAGTGGTTTATTAGTTTATATGACTAATAGCACCAGATACATCCTTCTGTTTGGGGAAAGGTCTTGCTATGTTTACTGGACTGTGCTATTAGAAGATCTACTTCTCAGCAGAGCAGAAATTTCTCCTCTGGCATGGCCCACTCCTGTTTTAAATTAACTGTAACTTAAGTGTATCATTTCTCTGAACCAAAATTGTGGTTAATTGTAACTATCACCCATTAAGTATGGTCTGAACATGGCACCTTTTCAAAGAAAGAATAGTGAAGGTTAAGCACAGTTTGTCTGAGTTCACATAGCTGTACAACTTGAGATAAGCAAAAAGCTAAACTTCTTCTTGCTAAATTATAGTTTCACAATTGCTTCAAAATCCAAATTTGCTGCATATAAAAGAGCTATTTATTGTTTCTATTATTATGCACCTTCAAATTGATTCCAGCTTATTGCAATCTTATTGTAGAATCTTAGTGTAGGAATTTCTCTGCAAGATTTATACAAAGGAAGTTGGGCATTGCCTCCCTCTTAGACTGAAAGGGCATGAGTTCCCCAAGGTAACCCAGTGGAACAGGAATTCAAACCTTGGTTTCTAGGAGTTCTAGTCCAAAACTCACAGCTGTAAAGCAGCTATAGCAATGCAAAATAGCTATATTTGTGTCCTTTTTCCTGATCCGGGGAGCTCAGAGCTCTTAGGGACCTGCTGCTTCAACAATATCACAGTTCAAACTGAGCACTTATATAGGAGGTGGTGGCTTCACCCCTTCCTGCCTCTCAGTATGGTCTCATGCTGGATATGTGCTTGTAAGGTGTTGTCCCTCCTACTAACTGGTCTTTGCATTTAGGTCCTTTTTGCACACCAGTTGTGTTGCGAAATGGCCTTGGGAGCATCATGCAATTGCGAGGACCATTTCACATGACGTCCTTGCAATCATGTGATGTTCCCAAGGCCAGTAGGCAGTGATCACACATTATATCATTTTCGGCTTGTTGCCAAAAATGATGAATGATCCCATGTCCCTCCTGGGTCCCACATGCACTTACCTTGCATGCAGAGGCTCCAGATGCGTGGCCATCACGCTTCCTCCCCCAGCGCAGCCAGGGAAAGTACCAGGCTGCACTGTGGAAGGAAGGGGCGGAGCGCTCATGCTTCCTTCCAGCCAGCACAGAGCTGGTGTGAAGGAGAAGCAGAGGGGACATGAGTGCCTCTCGCAAGAGGCTTCTCGCATGATCCTCTTACACTGACACTGGAAAAAAGGTAAGGTGCAAAAAGGGCCATAGTTAGTCATGTACTTTGTCAGTGGCCCTGAAGCTTCTGTCTTCTGTTCTTGTGGTTTTGGGAGGGGAGGGGTAGATTCCAGGACCTAGACAGGAACCACGTTGACAGGCACAGAAGTATCCAGTCCCATGCCTGTCATCTCCAGAACCAAAGGGGTTTTGGTACCATTTGGAATGCCAGTATTTCTCCTCTCATCCTTCAAAGCAAACCCTGGAGTCAAGTCTTGGCAGAATTTAACCAAGCAGCTTGTTTTTGACTGCTGAACATAGATATTGACTTTGGTTGAACATACATGTTGCATGTGGATTTCAAGAATTCTTTCTGTATAAAGCATGCTTAAAAGGGACAATACTTAGAGAATATTATCTATCCAGTAGAATGTTCAGGTTTAGTTTTATAGAGATGGTTTTCTTTTTCTGAAATTAGTATTGATTTGCAGTGCTCACAAACTCTGAACCATGTAAAATGTTCAAAGCATTAAACTGCTGGGATCTGTCTTTGTATATACAAGCCAAGGAGGAGTTCTTTTATTGCAGAGCTCCTTGATGCAATAGATTGTAATGTGTCCTTAAAGTCTCTTATGGGTTATCTCATTAAAGCCTGTGGGGTTTGCCTATCATTCTTAATGTATATTCAGAGCATCTGCTGTAAATGGGTCCTTTGGAGCTGTTTTGAGGCACACAGTAAAAATGTTTATTGCAAACAGTAGGGCTTACTCATGTTACCCTTAATGGCTGGTGCAAAGTTTGTGTTGAGGGAATACAGGCAGATATGCTTAAATAGATATGCTTGTTAGAATTTGTCAAAACATTAGAAGCAGTGTATAGATTTTGTCCTTGTGAAGAACCAGTTTTCAATAGTGGCAGATTTAACAAGCAAAGAAGCCTTCACTCGGGCCAGCAGCACAAAAGCAAGCAGTGTGTGGCTTGTTGCTCAATTTCACTCCAGCAAACCGTTTGACGGAGAAGCAGTGAGGTTCTTAGATGTTAGGGTCCTGCCCTAAGTCTCAGGATCTGAGCCCTCTTTTCTGGTCCTCCAGATGGAGAAGGAATCTCAGGGTGAGATCATGATCTTGAAAAGAAAATTCATACTAAGGCCCTTTCTGCAACTTACCTGCATCTGGTGCGGGCGGGCGGAGATCACGTGAGCAGTCTCTTCCATGAGGCTCTCGCGTCCCCGCTGCTTCTGCTCTACAGGAGCTGCCAGCCGGCCAGCAGGCAGCGTGAGGGCTCCACCTCTTCCTTCCGCAGTGCAGTCAGGTATTTTCCCAGGCTGCGCTGGGGGAGGAAGCGCGAGGGCCGTGGCTCTGAAGGCTCCGCATGTACGGTAAGTGTGTGTGGGGCCCCGGAGGAATGCGCAATCGCACACCATTTTCATCCAAAAGCCGAAAACGATATAGTGTTTGATCGGCACCTGCTGGCCCCAGCAGCATCGCGCGATTGTGAGGACATTTTCTGAAACGCTCCTCACAATTGTGCGACGCTCCGGAGGCCCTTTCACATGACAAATGCCATGAGAAAAGGGCCTAAGTGTGCTGCTGGCTTTTGCTACTGCAAGCTGCTTTGGAATGGTTTAACTCAGTGGTTCTTAACCTTTTCTTTACCATGGATCCCCTTTAAATATCTTTTGCTGCCTTAGACCCCAAGACTTAACTCAAGATTTAAAAACCTAAAGTGTCTTAAATATTTAGTTAAAGTTGCTCATTAAGGGCCTTTAAATTTGGAGAGAAGGGAGAAATATGTAAATAAACACACTTCTCTCAAACCTTCATATACCCTCTGTGAGGTCTGTGGACCACAGGTTAAGTAAGAGCTTCTCCAGAACCTTTTGTATTCCAAATCTTGTGCACCCTGTGTTTATGGTTATTTCCACTTCTTATCTAAAATTATCAGAAGATATCCATTATGAAGCTGCAGTCTCAGGAACATGACAAAACTGTAGGCACTTTGAATCAGTGTTTATTCAAGAGGATACCAGTGTCTGATCAAGCCCTTATGTGTATATCGCAAAGAAATGTGGCTTTTGAAATGCTCGTAAACCTTTTACAATAAACACATGGCAAACCTATGAGAAGCTAGAATTGGCTGTTAGTCAAGACTACAATACATAATTGGCTCCTTCTAGAAAGACTGTGTGTATATGCAGTTATATTTACATTAATAGCTCTAGTCATATTGTTCTATGGCCCAGAAGGACCCTCAAAGTTATACATAATGAAAAGACTGTACAGAATAATATAGTTTTGGTTGCATGCTAGATCTCTGTAGGGATGAAGCCAGGATGACTTCCCTTGGGAGGGACTTTGACAAATGAGGTGCTGCTGCTGAGAAAGGCCTGACTTGTGTACTCACCAGCTGAGTCTCTCAGGAGGGTGGGGCATACAACAGGGCTTTGACTGGAAATCTCATCTTCCAGCTGGCTCATATGTAAGGAGGCAGAGGGCCTTTCCGCACTACACTGTTATAGTGCTATTCTTCACTTTCAACATCCTGTGGAATTCTGGGGTTTGTAGTTTACTGAGGCCAAAGAGCTCTCTGGCTGAGAATTCTAAATGCTTTCCTCTAAACTGCAAACTCCAGGATTCCGTAGGATGTCGAAAGTGGAAGAATAGCAGTATAACAGTGTAATGCGGAAAGGCCCAGTATTTCAGATATGCTAGCCTGAAGACATTTAGGATTTGCAGGCAGTGGCACACCAAGGCTCAACAGCACCCAGGGCAAGGGGGTGGGGCATGTAGTGGCAGGGCAAGCATCAGGTGAGCGGTGGCATGTGGGGGCGGAGCAAGCTGTGGGCAGGTGGAGGAGGGGTGAATGAATGTGGGGGCAAGGCGAGCAGCGGGTGGGCGGGGGAGGGGCAAGCAGCAGCAGGTAGGAGAGAAGTGAGCAGTGGCAGGTGGGGGAGGGCTGAGTGGCGGTGGGGGGGCAGGTGGGGATTCCTCTTTTTTTGCACCTCCCTGATAATGGCACTCAGGGCACATGTCCCAGTTGCCCCACCCTAGATCCGCCTCTGCTTGTAGATGAAACATGCATATATGTATATGTACATAAAAGTACATATATGTATGCATGTATACATGCACACACCGATTGTGTGACTTGGAAATGTTTGGAGGGATTACAGTTCCCTGATGGGTCCCCTCTGCCCTCGTCCCAGCCATATGCCTTCTTCTCTCAGGAATTTTACATATGAAAGACCAATTTTGCATATGCAAGGTATCTTGCCAATATCATCCCCTTTATGAGGTGGCATGAATTCCCTGCCTCAGAAAGTGGAGCCAGAGGTGATGAATTCCATATCCCTCACACCTAAACACTACTGGGAAGTTCCTCCATTGCTGTCTCAGTGAAGCACCATGGTGGATGCTTCAGAGAATCCAACTATTCTGCTCTTCTTGGACAAGGGTGTGCATGTGTGTTGTCACTTTTCTTGCTGGATCAGTGGGACATTTCGTGCTCCTTCTGTGTTTTGCACATGAATAAGTGAAAAAAAATATGTCACAGAACTGAACAGTTAACATCACTTTCATAAAGTCTCAGGCTGGAAATGATGTATCCCTGAGAGTCACTCCTTGTCTAGATCTGGGCAACACTACTGCAGTGAAATATGTCTGAGCAGCATTTCAGCTCATTAAGTTCTTCATTTATAAACAAGCATTTCTCAATAATGTTAGGCACAGCTTTACAGTCAGTGTGCAGAATATAATCTTCAGATTATTGGTAGAAAAAAGGGAAACCGAAGATGTTTCAGGAACCATTCTCAGTTGTTAACAGATTTTTGCTATTTCAAACTCAGCTGAAAATGTTATTTGTTTTCCCTCCCTTTGAATAGAAAAGGCTCTTTACATTTGTCCCGCAACACTAGAGAACAGATTATCAGGGGGCACAGGGAACTATAGAAAGAAGGAAGGAAGGAAGGAAGGAAGGAAGGAAGGAAGGAAGGAAGGAAGGAAGGGTGAGAAAAATGTCTGCTCTCCTTTAAAAAAAAAATTGGGCGGAGGGGGGTCTCTCCTCAATGGAGAACTCTGGATCCAAGCCACTGTGGGTCCTATCAACCAACAGTTTCAGTGAGGCTGAGATCCAGTATTGCAAAGTATTGTGTAAAAGTTCTGCAGGTAAACTGTGCTATGTCTTTTGTGATACCCCAGGGCTCATCATTTAGCTGTTGCCGCCTCCTGGCCATTCCGTGACTGAGGGTAGGGGGGAGACTCAGAGAAGTATCTGGCTATATCCTCATAGCCAGATGCAGAACTATGATGTCTTCTAATGAGATCTGCTAGGATTCCCTTGAGATTTTGGCCGATGTTGCAATAGATGACATAGCCATATGCTTCTCTGATCCCCTGCTGCTCTCCACCAGCCACTGAATGGCTGCTATCTGAGCAAAACAGTGAATCCTGGGGGTGCTTTGGCTATTGCAGAGGGAAGAAGGGAATAGCAATCTCCATAAGAACAAGAAAAAGATACATGCTGGCATAAAGTAGATTTATGCTTGCATTTGTCCCTAAAAGTATGCTGGGCTAAACCTGGTTTTCCCCTAAAGAGAAAGAAAGTGTATGTGTGTGCACACACATAAACATGTGTATATACACACACTGCTTGTATGGCTTTACCCACTGAGCTAGATTAGTAGTTTTAGTTTATTTTCTACAGAGATCTCCAGTGTGCTGAAGTATTTAAGCACACACTGTTCCTTATGGCTTTTTAAACAAAATGGTGTTACCTGGGCAAAAATGGTAGTGAAAAATCAATAAATCTTCTTTGAGTGACTCATTTGTTTCAGGTATTTATAAGTTAGCTTTTGAAAGAGGCCAAGTACAACAGGAATCATATTATACGTGTGTGTTTTCTTTACATATCTTGTGTTTGCTCTTTTGTTGAGATGTCTAGGGAGCTCTTTCAGCTTTATGAGCCAAATCATTTTGTTCTTGCTGTATGAAGGCCACACTTGGGCTTGCATTTTATGGCAAAAGCCATAAGTGGAAGTGAGGGTGTAATTCCTTAGAAGAATGTGTATTTCCTACCCTGAGCGATGTCTTATTGTAAATAGCCATGAATAATTAAAGATGGATGAAATTAGTTCCTGCCACTGGATGAGTGACTGGCTTGCAGAGAAAATGATGCAGAGCTAGTGGAGGACAAAACCATTTTCAGTAAAACAGGAGTGATGCAAACATTAGTGACAGTTTTCTTGCTATTCAGGGATAACTTCTAAAATTTTAGGTGCTGTGCCAGTTGGAGAGGTGGTGAGAAAATGGCTGCTTTTCCCTCTCTCACTGTATTTGAACCTGGGGTTATCCAGTCAGGAAGTGCAAGATAGACAGACAAAAGGAAATATGTCATTTGTTTCCACATGATAAAGGGCTGGCTGCCAACCTGGGTCACTTTAAGGGAGGGCAGAGGGTAAGGTTATCAGTGATGCCAGTTATGACCCGCAGTGGCATAAACAGTACAATTCCCAATACCAGTTGCTCAAGAATGGCTGTATGAGGGTGCTATCAACCTTTTATCTGGCTTGCAGGCTTCTCAAAGGCATCTAGCTGGCCACTTTGGGCACAGAATAATGGTGCTGATAGGCCTTAAGATGTTTTGTTAAGTAGGCATGTGAACCAGGTGATAACGTGTTTGAGAGACAAAGAAAGAGGAGGAAAAAAAGGTACCTTTTGAATGAACTCTAAAAGAGAAAATGATTCACTAGTAGGAAGTAGGCTGAAGAAGGAGGAAATTATAAAATATTCTAGTGAGAGGTGACCATGGACATGGTTTTAGGACAGTGAGAGGACAAACAAGATGATATTGCTGACACAATGTTCTTTGTTCTGACAACAACAGTAGAGGAAAAGAAAAAGATTGCTCTAAATGCCTTGACAAATTAAAAAAAAAAACTGGTTCTGGAGGTGCTCAGTTTTGGGGAGTTTTCATATGCTGTAATTGTGAGAACCAGCTCACTGGCATTATGTCAGTCAGCCTTCTGTTGCACTGAATGGCAGCTCAGCATTACACACATTTCAGCTGTCTTCCTTTCCAAGTGTGGCACCTTATTTCTTGTTTTACTAAAGTGCCATTTGCAAAAAGGGTTGGAGAGTGAAAAAATCCAAAATGTTCCATTAGGCAGCCCATGTAGCATTCATTATCTTTCAGCAGACTGGTTCTTCCTCCATCTCCCTGCCCCTCCCAACAGTCTTTCTTCCTCTGGGTTTGGAGCTCTGGATTCTTATTATTTACCATTCCCTTCATAATATCCTTTGCTTTTCATGTAGTTCTGTGCTGCCCGTATTGAGATTGGTAAGTAAGAAAAAGCAAGTGCAGGTGCCTCCCTGAGAAGAGTGGGTGCCTCCTATCACCCAAGTGATAACCTGCCAGACTGAAATAGAGATGGGGGGTCATTTACAGAGAGAGAAGGAAAAAGAATTAATGAATCTTGAAAAGCATACAGAGAAACCACATGGTGCTTTTTTATTGAAGAGGAGCAGCCAAGATTCTTGTGTTAGTGGTGTGTATAATGATAGGCTATTAAGTCTCCATGCTAGCTCAGCCTCTCTGGGGACGAAGGCTGACAATTAGAGTATAATAAATGTGATTCTTTTGTGATGTGAAAGGTTCAGCGTACAAACAGCTCTTGACAACCAGAGCTGTTGCCGTAACCTTGAGTCAAATCTTAGTAACAGGGAGAAGCAGTGTTGGGTGAGCATTATATACGGCATATGAGCTCATTTTACAAGCCTAAGAATCAGGATTATTTTTAAACTCTTTTTAAAAAAATGTAAACTCTTGTTTTTCAAAGATAAGTACGATATATGAAACAAAGCTGGAATCTTTAAAAAGGCTAGTACAACTATCTGATCAGCAGATTCTCCCCTTTTATAACATAGTTTATGGCCTCCCCTGTTGAAAGGCAGTGTGCTATGTGGAGCTGTCATTCCAGAAACATGTTCAGTACTCTCTAGCTCAATAAACAATTATAGCCATTAATGTTGCTTGTAGTTGCAACCAAGAGGCGTACTAGGAACAACTGAAGCTGTTTTTCTCTGACTCAGACCACAGATCCTTTGCCTACGAGTACTAGTTTCAGAGATAAGCCTTGCCCTGCCCTACCTGGAGGTGCCAGGAATTGAATTGGGATCTTTCTTTCTTTCTTTCTTTCTTTCTTTCTTTCTTTCTTTCTTTCTTTCTTTCTTTTTCTTTCTTTCTCCCAATATGGAATCCAGTTGGCTCATAATGTGAGATAAAACAAAATACAGTGCAAACAATGGATAACACCAAACAAATAAATAATCATATTAAAAACGTCAACTTAAGATACATTTAAAACATTGTCCTGCATAATTTACCATGTGGCAACATTGTGAGCTGGAGTGGGAGCAATGTGTAGTGGCCCTTCGCCTTCATGGCAGGTCCATGAGAGGTCTTACTCTCATGGACCTGTGTGGCTCAGTGAGACTCTGGGTACAGGAGATAAGAGGCAGCTAATGAATTCAAACACTGGTTTGAATTCATTGACTGTTGGGGCCTGGCCAGTGTAGGCTTCACTCCAGTCCGGTTGCGGGTATATAGTGGGTTGCTTCTAAGATGCTCGTTGAGTTCTTTTGGAGCATCATCCTGCCCTCCCATCTTTGTTTCTGGAGTTGGACTGCAATATCATGGCTATGTATTCTATTTTGTCCTTGTTTGATTGTTATCTGTCCCAGTTTGTAAGGGGTGGTTGGCATGGGTCCTGGAGAAAGACAGGATACAAGTTAAATAAATAACCAAACTTGATAAAGGACTATTACCAACACAGTCACAATGTTTAAATGATTTCTCCTTTTAAATAAGATTTTTAAAACCTCCACCAACAATACAATATATTCATTAAGTGAGCACAATACAAATACACATTTTCCAAACTGCTATGAACCCAGTAAGGCCACAGTGCAGGAATCTTAATTGCAGAAATCTTCAACATATGCAAGTCCATAGTTGTAAAGTCAAACTTTGAAGCCCAGGTTCAAGGTGACATGGGCCTATTTTTTTCTCCATGGCAATCATAGCCTGTTTCTTTTCCAGCAATCTATCTCCTTCTGAAATGAACTGGTAAGTACAGCCATGCCTTCAAGGTTTCCCCATACAAACTCCTGGGGGTTACAATGACATCAGCTTCTCCACTTCTGCTCATCCGCAGTCCTCACAATACGTTTCTAGAGTACATGTGTGTGCGCATGTGCATATGTGAGTGTAAATAGAATTTCCCAGTGTGAACATAGGCCCTTTCCGCACCCTACCTTCTTCCAGCACTGGGGTGCAGGGATTGTGCGAGCAGCCTCCGGCGAGAGGCTCTCATATCCTGGGTCCTTTGGCTCCACACAAGCTGCCTGCTCGCGCGAGAGCCCCACCTCTTCCTTCTGCAGCGCAACCTGGGAGTTTCCCAGGCTGTGCTGGGGCAGGAAGCGCGACTGGCACGGCTCTGGAGGCTCTGCATGCCAGGTAAGTGTGCACGAGGCCCAGGAGGGATGCGCGATCGTGCACCATTTTTGGCTTCTAGCTGAAAATGAAAAGGTGCACGATCGGCACCTGCTGGCCCCTGGAATGTCGCGTGATTGTGAGTGTGCTGTGCAGATCGCTCCTCACAATTGCACGATGCTCCAGACACCCTTTCGCATGGAAAATGATGTGCGGAAAGGGCCATAGTTTTGGGAAGTATCCCTGTTTTTATTCTTGAATGGTAATTAAAACTCAGTATTTGTACAAAAGACCCACTCCATTGGATTTTTTTTTAACTATTAGAATTGGATTGTTGGTATAGATAAAATGAGCTACCTGCCTTTCAAGAACCTCCTGGGGCCAAGGCTATGTGATGATGGACACCAACGCTTCAAAAAATTTACTACTATATCACTATATATCCAATATCCTGTACTTTCAGGCTGCAGCTTGGCTGTACTGACCAGTTCTTCTGAAGTCTGTAGAATGACTCTAAATAAATTATTGAAAGGCTGGTGAAAGAGAATAGCTTGTAAACAAGATTAGTCCTTTACTTAGACAAGCTTCATATTGTATGCCTAAAATGCACACCCTCTGTTCTGCCTTCATGTCCTGTATACACTTGGGTCAATTTTTTAGGCTTCCTCCCTTTCCTTAATTTAAAGTATAAAACTCTGGGGCTTGGCAAATTGCTTTTCCTATCAGTGGGCTCTTGTGGAATAAAATAATGAAATTACAGCTTCCCTCTTAGTAATTAACTATTCTGAGATGCATTATTCATTTTATATAAATTACATGAATGCCCTAATGCGCTTAACTGAAGAAGTATGCACACATAATGTTGGGTGCTTTTTTTTTCTAATTACACAAGGCTTGAAACTGCCTGCATATAGATGTGATCATTATTCAAAAATATTTTTTTGGGTGGTGATGGTGGAAGGGAAATGAGAAGCTTTTGAATTGTTAGTGTTGTTTGCATTTTGGATGAAGGTGATGTGTGTGGCATCTTCATCACTTGGTGTATCAGGGAGAATTAATCAAATGCTATAAACATTTGTGGAAGCAGAAGTGTGGGCAATAGTACAAAATAAACTGGGTTTTGCAGAAGTCTGGTTTGTTTGACTTGCGTATAAAATGTGAACAGGCAAACATTTCTATCTTTCGTAGCAATGATATTGAGAAAGCTGCTATACAAGCTATCTTCCAAAGTCATTCGTGGCATTCTGTAACTTAATTTCCTTTGCAAATAACCTTTTGGCCCTACACCTGTGATTTGATTTAAATCCTGGTTAGTGTTTCCATGTAAATAAGCTGGACTACAATTGTATTTGGCAAGCTCTATGTTAAATACTGTAGTCTTGTTTCCATCCAATATCCATTGCCCGTGTTTATGACTAGCCAATTAGATGCTGTGTGGCTCTTTGAAAAGAAACAGCTATGACAAGAAGCTATCTTCTGGTGAGCTGAATCAGCTAAGTTTGGTGCAGTACCATGGGTCTCAGAATTGGGCTCTCCAGATGTTCTAGACTTCAGCTACCACAAACTCTGACCAGTGACCATACTGAGAGGTGCTCCTGAGGGCAAAATGCCTAGGGGCCCAAAGTAGAGAACCACTGGCCTAGCAGAAGTCAGTGGCAAACCTGACAGTATGTTTTCTTCACTTCCACATACATTGAAGTGGGGAAGTTTTATCCCTCAATAAGAAGGCTAAAGCTTGGAGAGGCAGCTATGAAGACACTAGATAAGATCCTCAACTGTAAAGATATGCCATTAAATATTGAAGTCAGAACAATTTATACCATGGCATTTCTGATTTCTGTGTACGGCTGTGAAAGCTGAACAGTGAAGAAAGTTGCCAGAAAGAAAATGAACTCATTTGAAAGGTAGTGCTGGATTGACAAATGAACAGATCGTACAGCATATCAAGCCTGAACATTCATTAGAAGCTAAGATGATAATGCCTGGTAAAGGGAAAGGTGGTAGGAAAAGAGGAATGTCACAGTATAGGTAGATAGATTCATTCACGGAAGCTACAGCACTGAGTTTGCAAGACATGGGCAGGGCAGATGATGAGCGCTCTTGCAGGTTGGGTCATCATAAGTCAAACTGACATGATGGCAAACAACACCAATGTTTTGGCCCATATCTCTAAGAAGTTGCACTCAGCATACCCAATAGTAAGGAAGTTGTAGTCCAAAACATACTGAGGTCTTGATCCCTGATGTGCATCTTGTTTTTAGTCTGTGACCAAAGGTTTCTCATAAAGCCTAACCTGTGAACAGGCTTTAAGACCTGAACTGTCATGGCTATTATTTTCTTTTCTGTTCTCCTTTGTGTGGTGCGACAAGGCAGGAATCATTCTCTCACAATAGCTAATTATCTGCACCTACCTTATTAGTTCTCTAAGCCAGACAACCAAAGCCATGTGAAAGTGGTTGTGTTGTTTGTATGTCTTCATAGTACTCTGTATATCCACAGAAGTCTGGAACCTTTGACGGCTGGAGCTTTTTGGTTGATTAATTGGTATGGGGTACCCAAGCTACAGTTAAGGTGTAGAGAGTATGCTTTCATTGGTGAGAATGTCATGATGAATAGCAGAACCCTCCCAAGATCAAACTCAAAAGAAATGCAAGAAAATCCATGTGTCATCCAACATAGTTTAACATTAGGAAATGACATTAAAATTGTACATCACACATCTAAAGAATAACAGTGGCAAATTGTGGACAGCACACAACAAAGGGTCAAGAGTCCTCAGTTAATTTATTCTGCATGGACTGTGCAAAAGTAAAAACACACAACAAGAGTATAAAAATAAAAATAAAAATGCAGACTTCCAGCAGCTGTGCTCACTTTGGCATGCAAAGGAAGACTGGCCAGCCTGGCTGGGTAAATCCAGGAACCATAATCCAAAATAGTAACTTTTCTAAGCACTGACACAGGGCATGCCAACTACATTTATGCAATAACAACAGAGTGCACTGTGCTGGTGGGAAAAGCAAACAGATCCATTTCATCTTTTAAAGACAGGCTCCTGAAAGGTTTAAACTGTGTCATATCTGATATTGCAAAGGCCAGCACTGCTTAATATAGCCTTTGCCACCCTACCCACGAAATAACGAGACCTCAGACAGGCTTGGGTTGAACTAGGGCAATTTATTAATATGCCTAATTAACAAGGGTTGAACTAACCCGAACATAAACTTGGGTTTCTGGCCTGAGCAGAATGCTAAGGGGGAGGGTAACAGCACCTTCGGACTAGGGCAAGAGGTCACTCCCGACCGTCTCCCCTAGCCCGTTGAGCGAGATACCAGGCTCCAAAGCCAACCGCTGAAGGTGCCAGATGGCTTTTGGCCAGCCTTTGTCTGGGAGGGAGCCCCAGGCCCACCCCCCGCTGCGCAGCAAGTGGGGTGATCCCAGGGCCCCCCCAAGGATAGTATTTATCCTCCACCCCGAAAGGGGGTGCCATAGGTACACGCCGAACCTCAAGCCCCCCCCCATTTCCGGCCATGGGCAAGGACAAGCGTCTGACGGGCTGAAGGCCGAGGCTGGACCGCCCTACCTCCCTACCCCCGGGCCGGGAACTCAGAGGAGCAGCCGCGGCCTGGAGGAGCAGCCGCGGCCTGCCCGGGCGGCTGCTGAGGCGGCCGACAGATCCTAGGTCGAACGAACGGCCGGACCGACGGGCTGAAGGCCGAGGCTGGGCCGCCCTACCTCCCTAACCTAGGCCGGGGAACGCTGCCTGCTAGGCCGCGGGAAGCCTCGCCCGCGCGCCGCGCCAACCCCACCGGCCCTGCGAAGCCATTTCCCCCCGCGGCAGCCGCGTAACGCTGCCGCGGGCCTACCTGCGCGGCCGAGGCGGCCGCTGGATCCTCCTCGTCGCGGGCGAGCCGCCCGCCAGGCGCCGTCCCACGCTGGGTCTAGCGAAGAAGCAGGAGGAACCTCGCCGAGGCCTGCAGGTGCGAGAACTAGCGGCGTCCTCCTGCTTCTTCGCCTTGAACAGCACGAGTGGCCGCCGGGGAGGCGGGCCGGGTCCTAAATCCGAGCCCGGCCCCACCTCCTCCCGTCGGCCCCCGCGACACCAGCTCGTCTCGTGGGAGGGCGGCAAAGGCCGTCCCCCCCGCCATTTGCTTTGCTCGGCGGTGTGGGACGCATAATACAAACACAGCTCAATCTGTAGTAAGTAAAACTGCTTATCTCTCCTGGGCAGCATTATAAGGATATTCTATATGCCCAGAGATACATATGCGTCAGCTGTGCAGGTTAGACATTCTGAGAGTTCTGGTGGAAAAAAACCACACGCAGCTTCCAAGCTCTGACATAGATTCCTGAAATCTGAAGAATGTTCTCATGTGGGAGCATCACAGGGCTCCTCCAGATCAGTGTAAAGAAGTAAGAACTCTTGCAACAGAAGTCATCACCTGTTGCTGGGGATTGCCAGCTGTTACTACCTCTTTGTACATGCACAGCCAGGGAAATCCAGCAAGCTCCATGGGGCCACTGGTCTGACTGTGAAATCAGCATGGAGAAGCTCCTCTCTTGGTTCCTTGGCTCTTCTCTGTTTATTAAACTAGAGGGGCATGTCCTTGCTGCCAGTGGTTTCCTTCCACCCCCACCATAGCAGCAAATAGGAGGTGTATCCTGTTTTAAAACAAGCAAGCACTCAGGAGTGTATACTTCCAGTTGGAAGTGGCTGTCCAAGGAAAAGCCAGCCCAATCCCAAGGCAATGCCCATGGCAGCAGAAGCATAATCTAGATAGACCTAAGTCAAACAAAGCAAAGACTCCTAAGTCAAGTCCAAAACTGAGCCAGACAGATTAGTCCAGATTCCAGTCAAGGGTCAAAGATATATGAAGCTGAGGATATCACACAGGCTTACCAGAAGGCACTGGATCTGTTTTCTGCAGCACCACAATGGTATTGGCTAAGCTAATTTGTAGACAGCAGTAAAATAGCTCTCTTGGTTTCATTGACTTGGCATAGTTTAATTAAGGCAGAGAAGAGAATCTCTGGTATTTCTGTTCCCTGTGTTTTAACCATTGGTGATCAACAGCATGCAGAACCTTCCTTTCCTCCTCTAAATCCACAGGTGCTGCCTGGGATGGACAGGGTTGTGCTTCTGTCACAACAAGGTTGCCAGCCTCCTCCGACTCCTGCTAGGTATTGTCATCCAGGCGCTCTTCTTCCCCTTCTTCATCTGAGGAGACCTCTTATGGATAAGGCATGATAAGGAATAGCCAGGAAACTTGGTATGAATTGTGATATATCCCAGAATTTAAAACAAACCAGCCTCTGCAGTAGGAATAAAATGTTGCTGGTGGTGCCAAGAAATATCAACAAATAGCTTGAGACAACAGAAACATTGTCTGGTTTTTTAGAACTGAGAAGTACAGCTACAAATACCTCAACCACCAGCAACATGGGAAAAGCGTATCCTTGTTGGATACTGTAAGGGATAAAGTTGTTTAATTTGGGTTATGTAGAGTTCTTGATATTGAAGACTGGATAAAAGATACAGTAAGGCAGGTATCTACTCTTTGCAGTGCATTTGGAATAAATTTTTTTAAGAAACATTCATAAGTGGAGGAAATATTCCATGGCCATTTCTGCACTAGACTGTTATGCCCTTTCCGCATGTGGGAAAGGAACCGCGCAAAAACGGGACTCACAGGATTTCTTCAGCATCCGGGTGAGTCCGTCGGGATGAGGAGCAGTGTGAGCTCGTTGCACCGCACTACTCCGGCATCCTAAATGGCGGCTTCCAGTTGGTGGAGGCTCTCCACCAACTGGAGAAGCTCGCCAGCCTAAAGCCCGCCCCTGGCAGATCTGCGGGCACGCACTAGTGTGCGCCTGCAAATCTGCACCGGAGTGTGGCGACGGAGTGACACGGGGTCACTTGCTCTGTGCTTTTGAAAAACCTCTTAAAAGAGGTTTTTAAAAAACACGCTGCGCGACCAGTTCCGGTCGCTCTGAACTGGACTGAGGTGTGGAACTACAAAAAGTAGTCCACCCCAGTCCACTCCATGGTGCAGAAGACCTCCGTCAGAGGTCACTCTGTGCCGTTTTAATAGCTTGGTGCAGAAAGGGCCTTATAGTGCTGTTATTCCACTTTCAATATCCTATGGAATCCTGGGGTTTGCAGTTTAGGGAAGGGCTGGCCAGCCCTTCCCAAAACTGCAAACCCCAGGATTCCATAGGATGTTGGAAGTGGAATAATAGCACTATAATAGTCTAGTGCAGACATAACCCATATTACTGCAGAAGGAACAATAAGTGCCTCTATATTACCCATCTACACTGTCACTCAGCAGAACTATATTCAAAATCGATACTGATCTCCACAGTTTCCTTGGTAACTGCAGAGGGAGCGAGATTTGGCTCCATCATCACATTGATCACACCCAATTTCCAAATTACAGATGACATCTTCTAGTGGTTTCTCCTAACATGGCCTCCAAAGTTGTTTCATCAACCCTGGGACCTACCACCCTGAAAAATGGGAGGGCCAAACATTGGCAGTTGTACACCCAGACCCTCCAGGGGTAAGATTAGCCCTTTTGGGGCCATTTTGCCCCCCCCCGAAAATAGCCCCAAACAGCCTGTCACATCCCCTGGAGGCTTTGAGGGTGGGGAGTCAATTGGTCATTTTGGGATAAGGTCAGAAAATGTGAGTGCCAGGAGAGTGCAAAAAGCAATAAAGTGATTGTCTGGGGCTCCTTGGCCCTTGGAGGTTGGCCACATTGATGGACTTGTTAAATAGCATGTGGAAGGAGGATAAAATAGAACCCTGTGAAGCTCCAAGGGCAAGAAGGACAAACAATAGGCTTCCCTGTAATAGATATGCCAAGCCAGATAGGACCAGTATCATCATAAAACAGTGTCCCTATAATAGTGATGTACACATGGAATATAATTCATTCAATATTCAGCTCTTGTCCACTCAATTGTCTGTAGACCATTCTTTACAGATCTTTCTCTCCTCCCATGCTGGCCGATTTTGGGTGCAAAAATAATCGGCAAAAGAATGCACATTTTTCTACAAGGCATGCTGATACCAAGCTACTTACATACCTTTATACAGTAAAAAATGTGCTTCTTCTTTCTCTTTCAATTACATTTCCTTCATCATCACCTATCACTTTCAAAAGTAATACATTATTTTCTAAAAGCATATAGATAAATACCTGCATAAAATTTGAGGGCAGGGATCTTTCTCATCTGTCCACAGATTTCGTTGGGACAAGGCAGTCTGGCATTGTGTGTATTCCACCCCTTTGGAACAGGGAAAATCTCATACCAGAAGATTCCATGGTCGATTTCACCAGCAGCACCTGACTCTAAGCTCAATATATGCTAGATACCCAAATGATACCATGATTGGTGATATCAAAAGAGACAGTTCAGCAGATTTGGTGCCTTCTTCCTCCCCCTGTAACAAGCAAGATTCCAGGTGTTCCATCCAACAAATGTGGGAGGGAGATAAATGACAAGACAGAAAGGAAAAGAATCCACAGCTGCAGAGTTAGTTCTTGTTTAATATCTATCTAAATTTAGTACCTAGTTTTAAAAGAGGCTACACAGTTAAAGAGCTGGAATTTTACAAGTTCTTGTTCTGGTTACACAGGAACCATTAATGCAATATATTAAATATCTATCTGTCTATCCATCCATCCATCCCCGTTTTCTTCTATTATGGAATCCAAGCCTGCTCACAATTTGAGTTAAAACCAAATACAATTCAAAGAATGTGTAGTGAAAAAGTAGAAAAAAGCAATTAGCAAGCAATCATATTAAAAACTTTAATTTAAAATAGTTTTTAAAAGACAGTTAAATATAATGACAATGAGAAGAATGGAAATATTGTAAATAGATCTGTGATTTCCTCTGTCCCACTCGCAAACACTTTTAACAAGAAACTAAAGGAACCAAATAGAATCACATGTGTAAATATTTTATTTTTAAGGTGAATTTGGTCTTTGTTTTGCATATTGCTAGCCCTTACAATGTCTTATAATGGCACGATGAGTAATCTGCATTTTAGTGCATCATTGTAAATATACTCTTTCCAAAGACATCAGTTGAGTATAGATTTAGTATTAGCAGATGCTAAAACAGGTAATCTTCGTTATTTTAAGACTTGTACAAACAAATGGGGTGTTTTAATGCCAGCATCCAACACTACTTGGAGTGTTAATGTTGTTTCTATTACGAGGATCAAAAACATGTTACAGTATCCCATACTGACTCTATAATCACAGTGCATGAAGATTCTATTTCGAATTGCTAGTTTTTATCATAGAAAAGGTCTCAGGTCTTGAAAAAGTATCATAAAGATTATTTAAATTAAATATGTATATCCCAAGAACAATTTTTGTTCTCAAGCGATAAGAGTAGGTGGATGCAGATGAGAAATTCATGGATGATTGGAGTAACAGTTGCTGCTTTCAAGCAAGACTATATCAGTGGCTGTGTGCTAAGAGATGAAAAAGATCAATTAAAGTAGGAATACTGTTATCAGTGCCTGTGTGTTTTGTAATCATTCCTGGAATATCTGCTACTGATTACTCCGAGATACAGCCGTGGTTGCTAACTGATCAGAATTTTTATTCAGAGTTTGGGATCCTTGTCCATAATTTAATGGAATACAAAATACAAAACGGGTCAGAAGGGAATTAATACATTGGGGAAACAACACAGATGGTGGGGGCCGCTCAAGACAAATTGCTGCCTGAAGCAGAGCAGCAAAGTGCTCTCACCTGAGATAAGATGAGACAGAAAATTCCAGAAGCATCTCTTCCCATATTTGACAGTAAAATAACAGATGACTATGATGATAATAAACAATTTGCTGCCCTTTCATGTCACCTCAAATCTGCTGTGTGAGGCAACCACTTCATATTATCCAATCATTTGGAGAATGTTGGCCAGAATTCTAGACTGCCTACTTAGCTATCTATGTGTAACTAAGTAGCATATCCTGACCTGATTCCCCCAACTTACTTGATCAAGAAGCCACTGGATCAGGCAAGGAGATCTGTTCAACTGGTGATCAGAGAGCAAGGAAGATGCCATTTCCAGCCTCCATTTCCCAGCCTGCAAGGCTCCGGCAATGGCCATTTCCGTACTAGACTGGCCAGCCCCTCCCTAAACTGCAAACCCCAGGATTCCATAGGATGTTGAAAGTGGAATAACAGCACTATAACAGTCTGGTGTGGAAATGGCCAATGACTTATGACAGAGGTCTTGCTCTTGATTGTCGCTGGTGCAGGGGAGAGCATGGAAAAATTGTCTTCTCATGTCCCAGTCACCAGTGGATACTCCGCCTTTTGGTCTTGCAGGGCTGTATGGTTAGCAAGGAAGCTGTAACATATTTCCCATCACAGAGCTGCCACATTTGCTGCCAAATTTCAGCAGCATCTGTGGCAATGGTAACACCACTGAGGGAAGTGTGTAGCCCCTGAAAAGTTGTAGTGGAGTGAATGCAACACCCTGACAGTACAAACATGCCCATTCTATCATCCACATAAAAAGTGTGATTCCACTGCAGAGCTCTTTGATCATACAGTGGTTTTAGAATGAACCTTGGAATAGGTCATAAGAGGCCTTGGTCTGTACTGCTGTGAAAAACCTTGTTAGATGTCTTGTAAAGCTATTTTGCAGCAACAGAACAAAGTTTCCCTTCTATCAGTACTGAGACCCCTTTGACTTCAAATTGGTCTGAAATGCTGGTTGCATGATGGAATTAGCTGCCTGGGAAAATGAAGGAAACATCTGCTTTCAACAGTTCTAAGAAACAACTGGTCAGACAACTGCCAAGGGATGCTGGAAACGCCCAGTGACCTTCTTAGGACAATGCTGTGGACTAGAAGACCCATTATGTGCTCTAGTATTTCTAGGCTTATCATTTCTTTCAAACTAGTATTATTATTGCTGGAGTGGCTTTGTAACTAAAATCCTTTGAAATCAAATTGGTCTGAAATGCTGGTTGCGTGATGGAATTAGCTGTCTGGGAAGAAGAAGGAAGTATCTACTTTCAACAGTTCCAAGAAACAACTAGTCAGAGAAGTGCCAGGGGATGCTAGAGGTGCCCAGTGACCTTTTTAGGACAACGTATTGAACCAGAAGACCCAGTATGTCCTCTAGTATTTCTAGATCTATAATTTCTTTCAAACTGATATTGTTATGGCTGGCGTGGCTTTGTAACTAAAACACTTTCCACCTACTTTCTCATTTCAGTAATGATTATTATTAAATAAATAACATGAATCTAAGAAGTTGAATACAAGTTTTCTGTGTGTATGTTTTTTAAAAAAATTATCTCATTCTTAATTTTGTTCCCTTTTTCTTTTGGTCTCCATAGCAAAGCTTTTCTTTGTCCAAGAAATGAGAATTTGGGTTAAAACTAAAGAGTCTGTTCAATGAGAGGATGTATAAGAGTTCTTTTCAGAAATGGCAAAAACAGAGGGAAAATTCTCTCAGGCCAGCTGTCTTTACTGAAAGGGTTTTCAACATGCTGTACATAGTTTTTGCATGTCTGCCACAGTTAACACTCAGCACCTTCAGGCTTGCTAGTCCAAGATCAACATACTTCATCCATTCAAAACTAACATGCCATGTGCCCCAGAGGTCACCGATTTGATATCTAATGAAGCAACTGGTGAAAGGGCCTCATGGTGAACACAAAAGGCTACTGTGATCTGAAAGTGTATGGGCTTTTCTTTTCCTTTTACCAGTAGCACAGTATACTCCTTTTATGACAGTACTGTCTTTGGGCATAATTCAACAGGATGCGTGAGATTCCTTAAAATCATCAGAAAAGGTGCCAGAACACAGTCCTACAGATAAGAATACCTCTCTTACTTTTTTTTTCTGTTAAAAGGACTCACAAAGAGAGTGTCCCAGTGGATTGTAGTCTTCACACAACACCAAGTCCTTGACCAAATAACTAGTTTCTGAAGGAATTTGTTGAATGATAGGCTTCACAGCTAATGTTCAGTAGATTAGTTGTGAAAATGTGGTTTAGCTATGGTGTCCCTGGTGCACCAAAACCAAAGAACCCCATTTAATTATCGAAGTACTGTACAGCAGATGCATATATCAGTACAAGTTGTAGAGCAAATTGTCCCCAGTCTTTCAACAGATGCAATATTTATTTCATTCTGTTGTTTCTATACTTTCTTGGCTTATGCACACCTTACACTTTTTAAAGATATTCCAGCAAGTCTTACTGTGTAAACCCTTACTGTGTTTAAAGGCATGTATAATTCACCTGTTTCCTTATCTCTGTTTATCCCCCAACAGAACCAGATACATGTGCCTTGCTTCTCATCTTCACTGGTCAGCCTAGCTGGCCTTTCTTGACGGTAGGCACCAGCAATCCACATTGTACTGTCCATGTGATGTAAAATTATTGCATGGAATTCTGAGTTAATAATTATTTTTTCAGGGATGTCTCATGGTAATTCCTGCTGAGGCACAGAGGAGAACAGGGGTTATTTGCATTACTTTTCAGTCTTTCTGTCAAGAGCTTTTGTCACGGGCCCTTTCCGCACGAGGCTGATGAATTGGTTCGTGTAATTTCTTACCAGAGTTTCTGGGCTCAAAACAAGGCAGACTTTCCCTCATTCCCTTCCACACAGCTACTGTGTATGTTCCATTCTGATTTGGAGGAGTGCAAGTTCATGAATCCACATTGCCTCCGCTGTGGCCACTCCCGCTACTCCCCTCACCCCACCCCATTGGCTGTGATTGGCCCTTTTTTTGGCATGGTTTAGTACATCATTGCATATGTGTGTACATGCGTACATGCATACATGCAAAAGTCCATACTACCCCCTGGCTTCTCCCATGTGCCCTCCCCTGACCACCAATTTGCATTGGTGTGAATGTATGTGTCTGCACCACTGTGAAAGTATGAATTGGATCGATCTGGAAAATTGGAAAACCAATTTTTTCCGTTTTTCAAATAGTGCGCTTTACGACCACATGGGGGCGTGTTTAGTCAGAATTACATGTGGAACGAAGGTAAATAAACCGAACCTAGTCCGCTCCAATGTGCAAAAGACCTCCGTGGCAAGGTGCATTGGCCCACCTTAATAACCGCGTGTGGAAAGGGCCACAGAAACAAGACAGTTGAAGAAGTCTATGGGACCTTTCATACTATGGAATTATAATACTATGATTCTACTTTAATTTCCACTGCAACATCCCATGGAATCCTGGGATTTGCAGTTTAGGGAGGGGGTATTTAGAACTCTCAGCCAGAGGTCTCAAACATGTCCTCAAACAACAAAACCCAGGATTCTATAGGATGTTAGTGTGTCAGTTAAAGTACTATCATAATGCCATAATGGTGTAGTGGTATAGGGCCCTATGTCTCTAGCTCAAGTATATGCACTGTGCTAGTGATCAACCTCCACAGCTTGTGTTTTTGAACATTCCAGCAGCAAATATGTGTCTAAATTTATTATAAGCAATCACAGCAACATTGTTGAATCGACAGTACTCTATGTATCATTCCGTTTTTATAGTGACCATGATAAAAAGATGCCTGTAACCTCTACCAGGGAGATTACATTGCACAAGTCTACTTTCAAGATCTTGCATAGCACATCATCCTGTTTCTGGGCTTGGTCTCTCATTAGTATGAAAGCCAGCGTTGTCTTGCCCACATGGAACAGAATGAACTGTAGTCAATTTCCCGCCCCCCCTTTCTAATCCCTTACGTGCACGTGCACTGTTCCAGGGAATATTCTTGTTTATATTTATACTTATATGTGTGTATATATGCAAATCTGAATATCCTGTCACTTTGTTCATTTCTAATGGGCTTATTTGGATTTCAAACACTGCCTTATTACTGTCTTATTTGTGTGTGCCTCCTACAGTAATTCAACTTTGCAGAGCACAGTCCTATATATGTTTACTCACTACTAAGTCCCATTGACTTCAGTGGACCTTTCTCACAGGTAAAGACTTTCTTGCCAGCTGTCCTTGCATTTTGGTGAGAAAATTGGAAGGTGAGTAATCTGTTTTTTTCTTCTAGCAGCTGAGTGACTCATTGGGATTCCCTGGCACTCACTCAGCTCCTCTACATGGGGTATTGGAAGTGGCAAAGACCTCTGGATCCTCACAAAATGTTGCAATGGAAGGATATCACTAGCAACAATAGCAAACGATTTCTCCCAAACAGCCAGTCCTTAGTCTCCTGGATCAACCCAAAGCAGCAGCACCTTTATGCTTGCCAGCTATTTGTCGATGCTAAGGAACGTCCCACCCATTTGTCTCCAGCATCTGTCTGAGGCAAATATTTTGTAGTGGAATGCATGTGTGCATGCTCCCAGAGTGGGGGGAAGGGTGGTTCCTGTATTAAAAAACAAAAACATCAACACTCTGCCTTCATACTCTGTGTGCAGGATCAGAACTGAGGGCACAGACTGCATATAAAAAGGAACACATCCCCTGGTCTATGCAGAATAATTGCAACAAAAGGCAACTTTGACTTGGAAGTCAGTGAATATTGTGTCAATCTAGAGTTATAAACAGGGCAGAAATGCTGGTACACAATAAACATAGCTGACTCTTAAGAGCATTTTAACCCCCATCACAGATTTAAATAATTTTCTAAGTGGCACTCTTACAATAATGATCAAGATACACTAAATCTTATGTAATCCTGTCTTTAAATCTGGAGGGTCTCCAAATATCCATTTTAGGTAAGTCTTTTTTTTTTTTAACCTAGGTTTACTATGGAGAAATACTACACACACACACACACACACACACACATATAATTTTTATTAAAATGTTCATATAGTTCCATAAAAAACACACAAAATTTAGAAATTGGTTATCAAAAATAGTAGAGCTGAAAGAATTCGATTTACTCACTCACTATATAAAAGGAAAACAAATTAATCAATTAGAAAAAAATTGGGAAACAGTGGCAACATGTGTAAACAAAAGATGGGGTGTAAAAATTTAAAATATAAGATGTATATATGTATATATGTATATAGATTTCAAATTAAGATTAAATTTAGAAGATGGACAAACATATTAAGTATGGAGAACTGAAAAACAAACTGAATTGAGCCGAAATTAGATTGTCTTTACACTTAAAAAGCAAAAAATGTTGTTAAAAATTAGGATAATATTTTGTAAAGAAATACAAAAGAAAGTGTATACTCAAACCATAAAATATACTTAGAAGGAAGATTTAGGGAGTTTCATATGTACAGAGAAATACTTCTGCTATTACTTTGCTGCTATTCTTACAAAATTAATCAGCATCCTGCACTGCAGTGGTAGCTGGAACATTGTCCTAAGAAACAGCATCATCATTGCATTCTAGCTGAAATGGAGCCTTTCACAGATGTTTAACATTTCTAATTACAACACATCCATTTTCAGTGTTAAGTTCCAAAAAATTTTTGTCAGTCCCCTAAGGATTACATGGTCTATCTATCTTCATATTTGCTGAGGTTTATCATCTGGTGTTAGCCATGTAGACCAATTCTCGATGGTTATTCATTCTGTTTAGTCTTATGTTTGGCATCTGCGTTTTGTTTCATATTTTCCCAGTACCATTGGTGATTGTCTCAAACACAAGGATAACCTTCCTTTCCTTGATCATGGAACTCAGAAAGTTTCAAGCAAACACAACATAAACAAAGTCTAGCAGGTGTCTCTAAAGCCCTGTCCAGAGGAGATCAATCTAATACATAAAAGTCAAAGTTTGTGAGTTTGTGAGTTTGTCTGTGTCAGGCAGGCAAAGACCTCATATGATTGGCTGTGTCAGGTGAGAAAACCTAATATGATTGACTGCCTGTGAAGATGCTATGGAATCCTGGGGTTGGCAGTTTAGGGAGGGGCCTTTAGATTTCTCAGACAGAGAACTCTTGGGCCTGGCTGGTTGCTATGGAGATGAGGCCTAGCTGCAAGAAGGAGGAAGACAGTGTATTCCCCCCAAACCCAAACCTCTGTATGTTAACAACTCTGAATACAGACTAGATTGTAGAATATGGGGAAAAATTACAGATACTGGACAACAGAGTTTGGGGAATTAGAGACACAGGATAACAAATCTGTGTATTTCAACTGCATCTGATTCCTAAAGTAAGATAAGGTAATTCCTAAGGTATTTCTAACAAGTATTACCTATGAGAAAATGGTGACGTAACCTCTTGATTTATTTATTACTAAAGCCATAAACTCAGCTCCTGCTTCTGTGTCTGCTTAGCCACTGCCTGACACTGACACAGTGGCCCTTTCCGCAACTTACCTTTTCTTGGTGCTGGGGTGTAGGAATCACATAAGTAGCCTCTTGCAAGAGGCTCTTGTGTTCCTGCTGCTTTGGCTCCACAGCTGCTGCCTGCCAGCTGGCAGGCATCATGAGGGCTCCACCTCTTCCTTCTGCAGTGCAGCCAGGCATTTTCCCAGGCTACACTGAGGGAGGAAGCATGAGTCCATGGTTCCGGAGGCACTGCATGCAGGGTAAGTGCACGTGGGGCCCTGGAACGATGCACCATTTTTGGCTACAAGCTGAAAATGAAATAGTGCACAATCAGTGCCTGCTGGCTCTGGCAGCATCGCGCAATTGCAAGGACATTGTCTGAAATGCTCATCACAATCGTGCTACACTTCGGAGGCCCTTTCACATGGCAAATGCCATGCGAAAAGGGCCAGTGTTGTGTGGAAATGGTCTCGGACTAAGTGGTAGAAGATGTACTAGATATTCTGACTGGATGGCCCTCACTCAGGGAGCAGCTAGAAGGACAACAGGAGTCAGAAGAGGCTTAATATATCAAAGAGGAAAAACAGAAGAAGCTCAACAAGTTAAATAATAGCAAGGACACAGAAAGAAAGAAAGAAAGAAAGAAAGAAAGAAAGAAAGAAAGAAAGAAAGAAAGAAAGAAAGAACAGCCCAGGAAAAAGGCCCTTTTCGCACGGCATTTGCCATGTGAAAGGGCCCCTCGAGTGTCTCACAAATGTGAGGAGCTGTCCACACGACGCACTCACAATTGCATGACGCTCCAGGGTCTGACAGGCACCAGCCGCTTTGAGTCAAAAATGGTGCATGATTGCGCATCACTCCAGGGCCCTGTGTGCATTTGCTGTGTGTGTGGAGCTCCCAAGCCACGGCGCTCACGCTTCCTGCCCCAGGCTGCACTGCAGAAGGAACAGGCGGGGCTCTCGTGCAAGCGAGCGGCAGTTGTGAAGCTGAAGGAACCGGGACACAAGAGCCTCTTGCTGGAGACTGCTCGTGTGATCCCCACACCCCAACTCCATGAAAAGGTGCATTGCAAAAAGGGCTAAAGACTGGGAGAAGGGCTGATAATTAGAGAAGAAGAGGAATAAGAAAAGGAACTGCAATAAGAACTAGAAAGGAAAGGGAAAAGACTCAATTACAGAAGTTTAAAGCCAATTAAAACAAGAGGTAAAAACAAAGCAACCCAATCAAGTTTCCTCTCTCTTTCTAGATGTTGAAGAGCAAGGAAGTAGAAAAGCAGTTTTTTAAGGCTCAGATTCACAGTCATTTTCTTAAACAACCATGCTTGGAGAGTCCCTGGTAGAATGTGCCTTATGGTTAAAAGGTGGAACTGTCAATCATGCAAGCCCACTCCCTTCATTTTCCCATCTCACCCTTGGCAGAAAAATGAAATCTAAAAGGCAACAGTTATTTTTTTCCCTTTCAAAATAAACCATAGCCAAGAATCTCTTTTACACTGGTGGAGTGCAAACATCCCTCACCATTCTTATATAGAGGTTTGGGATAGCTCCGGCTGCCTGCCAGACATTGGCACAATGGGAGTTTTCTTGGTCTCTATAGTTTAAGGGCATGGGATTGCACCTGGGTACCATTGACTAGTCATTAAATAGCTTGGGCAAAAACAATGCTTTAGGAAGTACTGAAGATCTTCCATACACAACATCATTAAGAGTGCTAACATAGTGCCTCAAGAATACAAAAAAGATCCTAATTCTTATTTCTTTTCCCAAGCACGTATCACTAATAAGACTTTGTTCTGGGGTTAGCTCTAGTTCTGTTTCCTCACCAAGTAACTTTTCCAGTCTTTTTTTCCACTGGGATTCGTAACTAGATGTACATTTAAATACATGTTCCCAGCTATAGTTGGATGGAAATGGAGATACAAATGTGCATGCAAACTCAAACCCTGCTGAGACTAAGGTGCCTGGGATAGACTGCTTCTTTACTTGGGAATATGTCTGATGCACATGCTTACTGTTTCTGATGCACATGCATGAGTCTGTTTTGGATCAGGCATACATTTTAAATAGAACATCATTGGTTCCAAAGATATGTCTCTTCATTTTCAGAAAGCTTTGGGGTTGTATATTGAAAGAGATGCAAATTCATGCAGCTTTGTATTCTATCCAAGATTTCATGTGATTCTTTCTGTGGAGTGGAAATTCTATTTGCTAAGACAGTCATGATCAAAAATACTAGATTTTTATCCCCTTCTGTGGTAGTCCATTCCCACATCAGGCAGCTACAGAACCACCTGCAGTTTTAGAGCTCCTGTGGGGAACATTCTGGCAGGTTTACTCATAATGCTTCTAGGATATATGCTCCATCTCAAAGGCAGCATGGCAATTCCTGTAGGGCTTTTGAGAACCGGTACTGGTATCAGGGGATGATGTTATTAGAAGATAATGTACAGATGTGAGGCATAAAGTCCCAAGTGGCAGAAAATGTGTGCTCAAGCCAAGGAAAATGAAGACCCACATTTGTTTTAGTTTATGAGCCAAATGAACTGGATTGTTCTGGAGAGACTGCTGCATCTTCAACAGATGTAATGCTCTGATCATGTTTTCTAATTCTGTTGTTTTTAAAGAGTCCTAATCAAACTGTAACAGAATAACAAACTGGATGCCTTTATTAATATTAGTTATTCATTAAAATTTCTCGCCTGGCTATCTGCATGAGGCTACCAAAATGGCTAGCAACAATAAAATGTAAAATTAAACTATAATTTCAAAATATGAAAATGTTAATAAGAGCAAAACTTCAGACACTTAAAGCTAAAACCACCAAGCAATCACACCCTAACTAGCAGTGGGATTCTTCCCTGGTTCAGACAGCATCAAGCAGAAGCAACTCAGCACCAGTGGACCATGGCCTTAACAATGCTTTGGCTTTCCTAACAGAAGAACTTTATGAGTCCTATAGCTTGATGACCCCAAAGAGCTACTTCCTTGACTGTCTGGATGAATGCCAGGGAAAGTTTCATAAATGTGGAATGGCACATAGCTAGAGCCTTTGGTCTAGGTATCTAGAGTTTAGTGGCCTATATAATGGGAACTATCTGATGAAGGCAGCTTTTGAACTACAATAGCTACAACATTTTAAAAGCAAATTCTCAAGCTTTGTAATAATCACAGTCGCATGAGAACATTGATTCATCTGTCCCAGGATTGTCCATTCTGACTAGCATCAATGTTTTTCAGGAATTTGGGAAGGATTCCTTACTAGCCCTGCCTAGAGATCCTGCTATTACCAAGGGCTCTTTCACACTATATAATTAGAGCTCTATTATTCCACTTTAACTGCCATGTTCCATCCTATGGAATCCTGGGACTTGCAGTTTACAGTGTCATATCTAGTGTTAACAGCACCTAGGGCAAGTGTGGAAGTTGCACCCCTACCTTCTTACCACCACTCCTACATGCATAGCTTTTTTGTGCCCCCCTGACATTGGCGCCCAGGGCACATATCCTACTTGCCCCACTCTAGCTATGCTTCTGCCAGTTTCGAAAGAGGCATTTAGAATTCTCATCCAGAGCACTCTAGTGCTTCACAGAACTGTAAACCCCAGAATTCCACAGTATGGAACTGTTGCTGTTAAACTGGACGAACAGCACCATAACTCTGTAGTGTCAGTGGGGCCCTGGTTGTCTCTCTCTGTACAAATACTAAGAAAGCCTGACCTGGCTTAGCTTCTAAAATCAGACACATGTATTCAAGGTGGAATGATGACCTCCAGGTAGCTGCTCTCATTCCTTCTTTGAACGTATTTCCCTATTTTCTTTCTCTGCTAGACCTTTTGCAGGCAGCAATCCTCATCTACCTACAGAGGCAACTGTTCCTGAATCTGTTTGGTCTCGTGGGTGGATTGGCAGTAGCCCATGGTTACAGTGGTCCTTATTTTGATCCAGTTGGAAGGCACTCTTCACTGCATGGTCATTGTTAAAATCATTGTGTTCCATCACTATGGTTTCTTCATCACAATGATATCTTCTGTTTTCTTTCTTGAATGTGCTATACTATACTGTTTCTTTAAAGATATAAGAGAGAAGAATTTTATGGGAGTGGCTACTTCCTACTATTTTTGAAAGTTAGAAATTGTATTTTGTAGATCATTAGAATGTTTACAGCTTAACAGTTCTCCTTGCTGTCAAATCCATTGTTTAAAACTATCAAGTTCTGACAGAAAATTGAAATAGTAAATTCCAGGTGACAATTAGTTATGCAAATGTGTTTTCTATAAATTATTCAATAAAAATGTATTGTATTTTTAAAATTGTGTCAGCAAAGAGCCTCTTTTTCTTAATGTTTTCAAAATTAATTCTTTTAGTATATTTAATTATAAAGCTGGGCTTTAATATATTAAATTTATTAACTTTATGAGTGACATCTGCTCTTAATTTATAACCTAGCATTGAATTAATTACATTATAGAATTTGAATCTAAAATGTGTTGCACTTACATGCAAGCACTTAAAATGGTATCCTGGGAATACAACATCATGATGCATAACCTATTTCCCCATAGCTGCTATCACAGAACATTTTTATTGGACATTTATTTATTATATTTATGTCTCATTTTCCTTTCAAGGTGCTCAGGGTAGTATATAGAGATTTCTTCTGCCATTCTGTCCTCACAATAACCCTGAAAGGCTGACTCACCCTCAGCTTAGTAAATAGAGTATAAACTACTTTTACACCTTGAACTTAATTTGCAGTAATTGAAGTAAGCTGAGGACAAAGGAGGTAAGTGGGGGCGGGAGAGAGAACCTGGGACATTTTAAAAGAAGTTGAAAAGGTGGGATGACAGAGGATTAATTATCCTTGTGAAATTGGGGTAGTTGGAGGGTCTGTTCAGGTTGCTTCATAGACAAATATGAATTTAAAACCGTGTTTCCCCGTCTTCAATCAACAATGCACTGGTGGATTGGGGTTTAGGATCAAAATACCAAGATTGTTAAAACACGCATTTCTATTGAACATGTCATGTTTTAAAATGAGCATTACTATTTCCTGCTTGCCACAGAATAGATGGAGTGAGTCAAACAATTGGATTACCCTAAAACTTTCTTATTATTTAACAGCAGTCTACTCATGTGCCTGATATATCCATTGCAACTGGGAGCCATAGGAACAAAGTTAGCACATCTGTTACAGAGTAAGTGACTTAGTGCTCATGGGACGAGTCCTTGATGAACTGTAGCAGATTTCTGGAAATGAAACTTTTAGAAGAAGAAAAATCAATAACTTCCTTAAGCAGTATATAACTAAGGGACACAGCAAGTTTGAAAGAAAATTTAGTCCATGTATCTCTTGACCTGCTTTGGCAATCTTGAAGGAATTTTTATGTCCAAGCATTTTTCCTCAGTATAATGTTGGAATCTGAATAGCAGAAGGAAGAGGAATGAAACACATTGTCATCATGAACTTGTTTTATGAGCTTTTGGGACCTATGCTGGAATTTGTGTCAGCAAAACTAAACAAAAACTGTTATTTTTCTGCTCAGCCCTATTTCAGAGGGTTTTAGAGGAGCACACTTTTATCACCCATCTGGTAATGCTTGTTGAGTTTTATGCTGCTATATATGTGGAATAAATTTTCCAGTTTAGCACCATGTATGATTTGCTTTGACGTTTATTTCTCGTTAGGAAAAGGCGAGTGACCATGGTGAGCTCTTCCCATTAACACAACACTATAAATTGCTTTCAAATTCATTATAAACAGACTCACCGATGGTGTGGCTGTCGTGCACACAGTGGTTTCCACCTCACAAAAGATTTTAATTAAATATTGAGCAAACTCTAACACGGGAGAGCTGGTGTAATGTAGTGGCTAGAGCAGCAGTTCTTAACCTGTGGTCCACAGACCCTCAGGGGGGCCACAGTGTCTTCACAGGGGGTCTGCGAAGGCTTGAAGAAATGCTATGAGAATTCACAGTTAAGAAAGAAAGAAAGAAAGAAAGAAAGAAAGAAAGAAAGAAAGAAAAAAAAAGAAAGAAAGAGAGAGAGAGAAAGGCAGGCAGTAGATGGACTGTCATGCATTAATCCCAAAGAGCAGAAGTCTTTTTGTAGGGATAGACATCATTTGTACAAAGTTTCATTACAATATCTCAAACCATTCAAAAGTTATGAAAATATCTGTTTGATAGAAGAAAATGTTCTCAGCACTTGCTGCTTCTGCATGCAGGGAGAACACGCAAGTGAATGGTGCTGCGTGGTTGAAAGAAAGCACCTGACATTTCTTGCTATTGTGTTTTAAATCTTCAGCTGAGTCTCAGCAGACTGTGGCAATAAAAGATATTTAAAAGGGTTCAATGGTAAAGAAAAGGTTAAGACCCACAACTGAGAGAGCACTGCAGACTTAATTTCCCAGCACCCATATCTTCAGTGCTTTGGAAACCCTTCAAATGGTGTGCTACCAGACTGAAAATGTAGGTTTTGGGGATCTTGTTCAGTTGCTGATGACCATAAATATGAATCCTCAGAAGTTCTGAGATCCTAAGTCCAATTTAGGATTTCATAGCTACTGAACAGGATGCTAGCCTTAGATTTAAACAGCTCAACTGCAAAACAAAGTAATCTACAATGGCTACATATAACAGAGCTGGTCATTTTTAGTAACAAGGCTTTGATTTTTTCCCCTTTTTTTCCCCTTGGTCTAATAATGACTTTGTGAGCTTTGGGGAAATTTGAAAACAATTATTCATACAGTTGGCACATCAACAGCAGTTACAATAAGTCAGTTGAGTGTTGCTAAAGCTGAAGAGTTCAGTGCTCCAGCAAAATTCCTCCTGAACTAAAATAAAGTAATATATTGAAAGCAAGAAAAAGAGTGAAATCACACTGGATCCAGATTTAGTCATGCTTAGAAAAGAAAATTAGCATGTGCTTCATAGATTATAGCAAAGGCTTCGATTGTGTAGATCATGAGCAACTAAGGATCATTGTTAAAGAAATGGGTGTGCCACAGCATTTGATTGTCTTGATGTGTAACCTGTACACAGGATAAGAGACAACCATCAGGACAGAATACAGAGAAACTGAATGGTTTTCAGTTGGCAAGGCTGCATTTTGTCACCCTATCTGTTTAACCTGTATGCTGAAATATCATATGTAAATGGATTGGATTCAGAGGAAGGAGGTGTGAAAATTGGAAGAAGGAACATCAATAATTTAAGATATGCAGATGATACCATGCTACTAGTAGAAAACAGAAAAAAACTAGAAACAATTATTGAAGTAAGTCAATGCAGAAAGTGCAAACGTAGGTTTACAGTTGAATATTAAGAAAACAAAAATAATAACCATAGATGATTTACATAACCTTACAGCAGACAATGAAGACATTGAAATACCGGTAGTTCAATACCTTCGTTCAGTCATTAATCAGGGTGGAGACTACACTCAAGAAATTAGAAGAATAGGACTTGGAAAGGTAGCAATGAAGGAACTGAACAAGATCTTCAATTGTAAAGATACTTCACTGAATATTAAAATGGGATTGTCCATGCCCACTTCCCATTTCTATGTATGGTCATGGAAGCTGGACAGTAAAGAAAGCTAGCAGGAGGAAAACCAACTGATTTGAAATGCGATGCTGGAGAAGAGTTCTATGGATACCGTGGACTGAGACTGTCATACTTTGGCCATAACATGAGAAGACATGACTCACTAGAAAAGACAATAATGTTTGGGAAGGTAGAAGGCAGTAAGAAAAGAGGAAGACTGCATCACACATGGATAGACCCAATAAAGGAAGACACGTCTCTGAATATGCAAGACCTGAGCAGGGCGGTTGATGATAGGGTGACTTAGAAGTCTCTCATCTACAGCGTCAACATAAGTTGAAGTTAACTTGATGGTAGCTAACAACAGGAAAAAAAAGGCTCACTGAAATCAATGGAACATGTTAGTATGATTTCCTTACATCCTCTGAGCTAACACTGGCTTTAATCCAATTTACATCCAATTAAAGCAGACCAATTGAATCAGTGGCAATCATCTACATGTTGGCTTAGTATTCACCATGAATCTACTGTAGCTGAGGTCAGCTCTTGGGTTTTATCTGGATGTATGCTATGATTCTACCAATTTTTAAACCATAAACATGGATGCAAAAAGTTAAGAATCAGAAAATCAAACTTGATTTGGAATGTAATTGTCATTAATTTGGTACTGTTAAAAAGGGTGATCCCTTCCAGGGGACCACCTTGATATCCCTTCCACCTTGATATCTGTGCAACCATAGATAAGAAATTTGTTGAGAGAATGAGGGAAATGTTTGGGGTTGATTTATATATACTGGGCCAGAGAGCTTGCCATGAAATTGCTTGGTGCCAGTGTGGGAAGGATTAATAAATCTGTGGGCTGCACAGAGCCATGGTTAATGGTAATAAAAGCCCCTATTTGTGCTAATCAGTTTGCACTTAATGGATTGGAAAGTTAAACAGTTTGTTCTCTGGACAAATTATTAGGGAGATGAATGGACCGAATCAGATTGTCATAGGTGTGCATTAGGCATAGAGCTAAGAGAGATGTGGGAGCTGAAGAAAGTCTGCATGACCCAGGCAGGAATATAATTCTAGGAATTGCTTCTTGATTTTCCTCTCAGCAGACTGCAGTGGGTTGTGACTGTTCAGGAGAGGAAGCAGCTGAAGCCGACACCAGACATCATTCGTACATATTTTAGAGCATCAGGGCTTGGGGTAGCTTTCTCATGTTTCTGTTTTACAACATTCGTGTTCTAAGGTAGGCAAGGAAATCTATCCATGCATAGATAACTAAATCTGTATTATTGTTATATGATTATTCAACCACCCAAAAGGTCACAAAAAGTGAACAAACGTTTGAGATCACCACAACTCCTCACCAGGCAAATGTTTAATTTTTAATGTTTAATGTTTAAAAAGGATTGATGGGAAAAAGGAAACTGACTTAATTTTGAGCTGAGATCCTGCATCAGGAGACACACTTTAATGTTCCATTCAGGCAGAACTGAGGCCATTTCTGCACTACACTGTTATAGTGCTATGATTCCACTTTCAACATCCTATGGAATCCTGGGGTTTGGAGTTTAGGGAGGGGAATTTAGAATTCTCAGCCGGAGAGCTCTTTGGCTGCAGTAAACTACAAACTCCAGAATTTCACAGGATGCTGAAAGTGGAATAATAGCACTGTAACAGTGTAGTGCGGAAATGGCCTATGTCTCTCTCCTTCCCTTCTTCAAGATTCATCTTCCTCCTGTGGTCCCTCTCCTCCACAGCCATTTAGTGGAGAATAGGGGGCTCTAGCAGAAAGTCTGGCTATGTCTCTATCCTCAGACAGGCAATGATGACATCATCAGTCAGAACCTCCTCAGGACTCCCACGTGTGTTCACAGAACATTAGGTTCTGTGAAAAACAGGTAAAATTCCACTTTTTGAAAACTCCTCTTCCAAAGGCTCACCCATTAGGATGCCAGTGGAAACAGGTGAATGATCATTTCATCACTGAAGAGCTGTTCTGATCATATTAGAGAAGCCTTCCTTGTTGTTGAGGTCAGACAACTTTTCAGAAATTCAAAAGATGGAGTGGTGATGTAATAATAGTGCTATGGCACCAAGCTGACAAAAATATATAAAAGTAAAAATAAGTCAAATTATTTATTTCCTTCCTTAGGAAGAAATACTACTGTGTAGTATGGGAAGAAGGGTGTTGTAGTGGTGGTTTGGGAAGGAGTTCTTTATCAAAACTTTTTGCTCTCATTTACCTGCCTACTGTTCTGGATTAAAACTCTCAAGCCATTTCCACGCTAGACTGTTATAGTGCTGTTATTCCACTTTCAACATCCTGTGGAATTCTGAGGTTTGTAGATATACTGAGGCCAAAGAGTTCTCTGGCTGAGCATTCTAAAGGCCCCTCCCTACACTGCAAACCCCAGGATTCCATAGGATGCTCAAAGTGGAATAATAGCACTGTAACAGTGTAGTGCAGAAATGGCCTGCATGGCCAACTGTAGTCCCTGAGAGTAACCTCTTCAAGCTTTTCTAAGTTTCTGTCTGATCCACACCAGATGACAGCATTTCTTCTCTAGTTTTGGTGCTTCAGCAAGGCCTGCCCTTCTCTCTCTGCTCAAGACTTTGCCTCAGAACAGTGCACTCTGCTCCCTCTTCCCCTCTACTAATTGACCATCCCTTTGTCTCTGCCTCTGCTCTTAGGCCATTTCTGCACTAGACTGTTATAGTGCAATTATTCCACTTTCAACATCCTGTGGAATCCTGGGGTTTGCAGTTGAGGGAGGGGCCTTTAGAATTCTCAGCCAGAGAGTTCTTTGACCTCAAAGGCCCCTCCCTCAACTGCAAACCCCAGGATTCCATAGGATGTTGAAAGTGGAATAATAGTGCTATAACAGTCTAGTGCGGAAATGACCTTCGCCTTTCTTCCTTAGGAAACATCTGCTCAATTTTACTTCTTCTCTCTGTTTCTAGCCTTTGGAATGTGCTGCTTATTCCTGATGTCACAACTTTTAATCCTTCAGTTCCATGTTACTCTGCTTGATTTTTTTGCTGCTTTTGATACACTTGTTCACACCTCCTTGATTGTCTTTGGTAACTGTCACACTACACTGTTATAGCACTATTATTCCACTTTAAGTGCCATGGCAACATTCTATGGACTTCTGGGGTTTGTAGTTTAGTGAGGCCCAAGTGCCCTCTGGTTGTGAATTCTAAAGCTTCTCCCTAAACTGCAAGAATTCCATACCATGAGTTAAAGTGGAATAACAGCGCTATAACAGATAGTGTGACAGGGCCCTTTATTCCTTAGAGTTCCAGGATTCTGTTCATGGCTGGTTCTCCTATCCATTCACCTATTCATGCTACTCATTATTTCATTGTTTACTTAAGTGGAAACTTTTTCTGCCACCTCACACCCATTGGGGGTCTTTCTTCATTTGTCTCTTTGTTCTCTGTTTATACACTGTCCCTGAGCAACGTCATGAAAGTCCATATTTTTCGTTATCATCTTTGGTATGATCACAGCCATTCAATATGACTCTTTTATATTGATTCTCCTCAGCATGTATACCTTGTTTTTTTTCTAAAGCTTTCTTATATATTAAACTAGTGTATTAACCTGGCATTGCCTGGGGTTTTATTTTCTCATAGGTAACACTTGTTAGAAACACCTTACCATACCTCAGGAGTTAGATGCAGTTGAAATACACAGGTTTGAGATCCTGTGTCTCTAATTCCCCAAACTGTGCTATTTAGTACCTGTAACTTTTGCCCATATTCCCCAATCCAGTCTGTATTCAGAGTTGTTAACATACAGAGGTTGGGTTCATGAGGGGACTTGCTGCTAGGCCTTGTCTCCATAGCAACCAGCCTATTCAGAGCTGTCTGAGAATTCTAAAGGCCCCTCCCTGAACTATCAACCCCAGGATTCCATAGAATCTTCACAGCCAGCCAATCATATGAGGTCCTGCCTCACACAGGTGAGGTCCTATGAGGTCTTCACCTTCCTGACACAGATAAGCAGACAAGATCATTCACAAACTTTGACTTTTATATAGTAGATTTTTTATATAGTAGATTTTTGTAGAATTCTCCCTACACTTGCCAAAAAAAAAAAAAAAAGTCTCTTAGCATATTTTGATTGGACAATTGGCGTGCTTGGGAGAGAAAACAATAAGGCTTTCATTGTGATAACAATCCTGGTTCTTCTGCAAAAGCATGTTTTGTTTTCACATCTCAGCTTTTCCATTTAGCTACATAAAACACCGCTCTTGGCTAGAATATAGTAGGCTGCTGACAAGAAGAATTTCATAGAATGGCATCCTAAATTGGGCTGGATTATCTTATTGTTATTCCCTGTTTATGATTCATTTTGACATGATATTAATTGTGCCACACTTTACTAGCACTGTGGTACATCTGAGGCCTTCATGGATAGCTTAATTTATATGGTCTTTTATTCATTTTCAGCTGCTGCACTGTCTAGCAACTATCCCACAGATAATTGAAGTGAACCACTTTATGAGCATGTTGTTCAAGGCTCAGGCACACTTCCTTTATTAAACTCTCTTAGCTCTGCAGAGGGCAAATAACACAATGAGAACATCTTTTAGAGCTCATTTTATGAGGCTATTTATTCTGTACCATGGCATAAGGGGACAGACTGACTGCTATTGGGATCTCTTGCAAAGGTGACTCCAGACTTCATACAGCAAATGTGCATTGATACATGTATCCCATGTTACTCTGATATTTCCAGAGCTTGGAAGTAACTAGTTACTAATGACAATTTAGTTGTAATTAATTCTCTTCCCTAACACCAAGGGTAAAACTATACAATACTTCAATAGTGACTAAGGGTCTTTCCACGCTATACTGTTATAGTGCTATTATTCCACTTTCAACATCCTGTGGGATTCTGGGATTTGTAGTTTACTGAGACCAAAGAGCTCTCTGGCTGAGAATTCTAAATGCCCCTCCCTAAACTACAAACCCCAGGATTTCATAGGATGTTGAAAGTAGAATAATAGCACTATAACAGTGTACTGCGGAAAGGCCCTAAGTGAGAGATAACTGCACTCAAACTTTATCTCTTATAGGGTATAACTGTAACTTTTAAACTGTGTATAGTTATGAGATTATGGTGATGGTTGATTAATATCACATGGGCCATTTCCGCACGGGGCAAGGGAATTGCCCTGTGATGCTACTCACCAGAATTTTGGGCTCCTCGGTCTGGTTCACGCTGCTCTGGAGCAGTGCGTGGTCACCACTCCGCACTGCTCCGGGGGCGAAAATGGCAGCTTCCGGTTGGTTGAGGGTCTCGACCAACCACTGAAGCTCGCCAGCCTGAAGCCCGCACCCGGCAGATCACAGGCTCGCACCAATGTGAGCCTGTGAATCTGCATAAGGGAGCAGGCTTGCAGTGGCACGCTCTGTGTTTTTGAAAGACCTGTTTTTACTGGTCTTTCAAAGGCACGCTGGACAACCACTTGGGGTCGTTCCGGAGTGGGCTGGGGTGCGGACCTACGTTAAGTAGGTCTGACCCAGTCCACTCCCAGGTGCAGACGTCCTCCTTGGAGGACACTCTGCACCGTTTTAAAAACCCTGTGCAGAAATGGCCATGGTTGAAGTGCTGGCTCATGTTATGTTTTGTGTGTTGAGGAAACAGTAAGGTACACAGAAAGATTATGTGTTTTGTACTAGAGAATATGGTAATTTCAAAGTAACTAAAAGTATCTATTTCAGTTCTATTCGAGAAATGGGAAAGTACTTCTAATAATTTAACAATAACAGCAAATAACTACTGTAGGGATCTTGAGATATAATTGTATTTTATTGATTTTCTTTCATGCTGCAACATGTGAAATAACATATGCATGAGTATATTTAAATAAATACGTCAATCAGAGCCAGCATGGTATAGTGGTCTGAGCATTGGACTGCATCTCTAGAGAACAGGGTTCGATCCTCTGTTTGGATGTGGAGGCCCACTAGTGACCATGGGTGCATCACACACTCTCAGCCCCAGAAAACCCTGCAATAGGTTCACCTTCAGGTCACCTTCATCTTGAGGTCATAACTCCAAAGTGACTTGAAGACACACAAAAACAAGAAGTAAGTTTAAGGCCCTTTTCGCATGTTACCTGTTTGCGCAACGGGGGAGGGTGTCTCGCGCGAGAAGCCTCATTCAAAACGCAGCTGCTTCCCCCTCCTTCCTACCACAGGTCACTTCCTGTTTGCGCGACCATCGCGCTAGCGCCCCGCCCCTTCCTTCCGCAGCGCAGTATGGGAGTTGTAGGCTGCGCTGGGGGAGGAAGCGCTACCTGCCTGGCTCGCCAACGCACCGCACGCAGTTAAGTGGGAGAGGGCGCCATGAGCATTGCGCGAGCGCGGGGCATTTTCAGCTTAAAGCCGAAAATCAAAAAATGCGCCCGCACCCCGCTTCAGCCTTGTGAGCACCACGCAAGTGGGAGTGCGTCGTACGGAGCGGTGCTCCCATTTGTGCGGTGCTCAAGGGGTGCTCGCGCTAGAAAAAAAACATGTGAAAAGGGTCTAAAAAATAACCTGGCTTCCATGAAGTTTTCTTTCAATACTTGTATACATGACATTTTAAAAGACAATATACAAACACAAATTTTATGCCTGCACTTATGTGCCTTCTGCAGAAAACACCAGAGTGAACACTGGTGTTTTCTAATAGTTATAATGTGGGGCATACATTGTTCTTCTATCCAGCTCTGAAGTCATAGATATTGTTTTTCTTTATTTGACATCATAAATTTAGAGGTAGGAGTTACTGTGATCACCTATCACAACTATCTTCTGTGGTCATTTTATTACTGGAAGGTCTTCATTGAGAACTTACAGAATGACCTGGTAGGAGTAACTGGAAATTATAAAGTAATGTACAATTTAGGCAATCACAGTATTGAGGCTGTAAACCTCTCTCAGGATGGCTGAACTATAGCATTGTCTTATTGAATGCTTATGATCATAAATAGGTCCACAGGGAAATTTAGTTTTAGACTTCTTAATAGAGATACTGACAAAGTTTTCCTGTGCTGGGCCCAGGGAATAACTCTGGGGGCCTATAAATGCCTGGCCCACAGGAGAAATGAATTTTACAAATCACACAGTTCTTTTCTGTGTCAAATCAAAATCCAAACTGGAGAAGAATTATAGGCACTCCTCACTACCAGATCCCCACTCTCCTATGTTTTTTCTTTCCTTTATACATCAAACTAGTGGAGGAACTGAGGTGTGTGTTGGAATGTGTTTTGTAGAAAGTTGTATGTTGGATGTGTTTTCTCCATTCCTGATCAAGTACAGAGCTGAACTAGTATGCAAAATCAGGGGGCTGGGCCAGAAGATTTTAATTTAGAGGTAGCTCTCACATGAACATGAGTTCACCAGTAGAGCGGTGTGGAGATGTTAGCAATACAAGAATGATTGCAAGAATTTAGTAATACCGTGGACAGGATCTTGGTGGTGACATATGCAGGCTGTCAATTGCGCTACTTATATAGAGTGACCTTTTTTGGACAATGTGGAATACATGTATCCAGCTGGTGGTGGCAGGAACAGAGTTTCTCATCCAGAATTATTGCAGATGCAAAGCAATGCACTAGGAATGTCAATGTGCATTGTCTCTAAAGCATTGTATATTGCCCCTGCATATAGCACATTGTTTCTCATATAGCTACAGTTGGCTTTCAGTTTAGGGATTGCATAGCGTAAGCATAGCACAACCCTTCTGGCAGATATTAATGCTATGCTGAGATGATATAGGATCTTGGCTGATCTCTAAGTTTAGGTGGAAAGATGCCATTTAGAAGTGGTGTGAGAGGAAAAGGGTGAGGTGAACTGGCCTCTTTGTGTATGATCTTGACAGAATTAAAAGCTAGAATGGAAAGCTTGCCTGACCTGCCAGGTGCTGCTTGTCTATAAATTTAATTCAGTGGATTCCTGCTAATCTGTAGCTAAGGACTAATAGAAAAACCTCACTTCAGAGCTTAGGCAGGATAATGCAGTGTTACAGAAATGGCTGTAAAGTCTCTCAAGCACAGTAATCTTGTAATATGTCTAGCAGGAAAAGAGGAAATTGCAATTAATTGCTGCTTAAACTGCTTGGGATTATTCTTTGAAAAATGTTTTAGATCTTTGAGCTTGTTCAAAATGTAGTTTGTTAATCTCCGAAACAGCATTTTCCCTTTTTTGTTGTTGTTGTATAATTGTTTAAACCGTACATTGTTTTTAATGATTCTGTGTCTCTGTGTGTGTGTGTGTATGAGAGAGAGAGAGAGAGAGAGAATATTCCACCCACTGATTTTTATAATATTTAAAAATTCTTCTGATGCCTTGCTACTCAGTTATAATTTCAGGGGCATGGAGAAAGAAACGCGAGATAAAGTATGACACATAACTTCCTATGCTCAAGTCTGTACTGTTCTTATATATTGTGAATTGCAAATTGTTTACAGTATCACAGAACATTGTAGCACAGTGTTTATTATGCACAGGCACAAAATAATCTGCAGAATATTTTTAGATTACAATGTTCATTTCAATGTTTATCCGTTTCTACAAGAACCCTTTAAGATAGCTTGTTCTTTCTCTTTTATAGCAGAGAATTGCCACTAAATTGAATCACATCAATTGTACAGTTTTCCACCATTATTTATGCATACATTTGAAAACTTCCTGTTTGCTTCGTGTAGCAAGTGTAATCCAGTTCCTCAAATGATACATAAAAAAACAGTTCCAGAGGGACAGACTCAAAGTATAGTTTATAGGCATGCAATTTACAGCTAAAACTAGGCAGGGACTTAGTGTAATTTTCCATGTAATTTTATTGCCAGATGTTATGTGAACTAGATATAATGTATTTCTGAAGAGGTCAGGGGTTTCTTTACTTGGGCCTTATGGGAAGTTCTGGTGGTCCCAGTCCTACACATCTAGCTGGTTTCTTCCTTTCTTTAGCAGCAATGAGATTTACACTAAATGGAAGTATGTTTCCATGTTCCCAGTTCTCTAGATTGCCATGTGCTGAATTCTGCTGTATTTTGTGGTCCACATCAGGCAATATGATTCATTTTCACCAGAGCTTGGAAAAGTTATGTTTTTGAACTACAGCTCCCAGAAGCCTCAGTGGGAAACTGTAACTTTTCCAAGTTCTGATCTTCACCCTAGAAGTGGTCTGCAGAGTTGTATATTCCTGGATGGCAGGGCTTGGAGAAGAAAGCCTTTGCCCTCCCTTCCTGCTCTGTCATTCTATGATTCTTTATCATGAGACCATAAAATATTTTGGATTCTCCTTCCTTAAAATGGAAGCTCAAACCTGCCAGGGGAAGCTGGGGAGAACCCAGAAGGATGGCCATAGAAGAGAACTCAGAGTAGAAATGAGACGTGAGAAATGTGAGACTGATGTTACCCTGATTTCTGGGGGCCCCATGAGGGACACCTAAGTGCGCTCCAAATATTGTAAAGTTGGGAATTAGCAAAGAGCACAAGCTAGCACTACGAGAGGCAGGGCAACGTAGTGAGATCTTTTTCCCAATGTCTACGGGGTCAGGCCAAGTCAAAGAGCAAACAGAAGAAAATAATAATTGTTGTTTTTATTGATATACAGTCAAATACGTGTATGCACCACACTCACACAGAGATCTATGGAAATAAAGGTAGGAGTGGGATAGAGGGATTTTCAGAGGAGGTTTTGTATGGGAAATACTACACCTGTCCTGAAGCCCGGGTAGTCTGAAGAAAAAGGTCCGTAGCAGAGGAGATTCTCAGCATGAGGAGCTGAGGGGAAGGCTCATCGAACCAAGTGACAGCAAGGCAGGATGGAAGCCAAGAGCGATCTGAGGAAGCGCTCAAAGTCAGGGGGTCTTATAGGGGAAAATGTGGCTGCAGGCTAGTCCGTTCCCGGGAATAACAATGAGTTTTGGGCTGGAGACAAAGCCTCCAAAAGGTTAGTATTTTGCATGATTGAATTATGATAGCATTGTCAATAGAGTAGACAGTATGCAAACGCGGAGTACTTGACAGTTGAGCATTTGGCTAGTCAAGCTGCCTGCTCGGGGCAGGGAATCCTTTGTAAGTAGCATGCATACATAATGTGGTACTTGCCTTGAGGCCTCCTAAAGCGGCAGTCTGGCTATTTCTGGCCTGCCTGGATTTGTTTGGAATATTTCGGCTATTTGCAGCCATGCCTCTGTGCATGCTTGTCTGGGGGCCTCGCAAGAATGGGTGAAAAAGGCCAAATTATTGATATCAAATGATATCTGATCTCCCACAAGTCCGGGCTAGAAACTACGGTAACACTGAGAATGTTCCCAGAGGTCACCTTCTGAAGTAGTTTTAATATTTTGTTGGAGTAATGGCAGGCAAAATATGACATCATCTGGGACATATATAACTTTGTGTAATGTACATAACAGCAATAAGAAAAAGAGAGGTTGCCCATCTTCATAGCTGCTAATTCAAACACAACTGTTTCATATAACAGCCTTCACAAACTTGAGGTCCACCAATTGTTTTGGCCTATAATGCCCATCAGCTTCAAGCAACATGGCCAATAGTCATAGATGATGCAGGCTTTAAAAGCAGAGCGAACCTCATTGGAGAAGGCAACCAGGAATGCAGACATCATGGCCAACACAGCAGGGGAAATCAGTACAAATTATTGGCACATGGTGGTCTGGAAGACTGGGGAGTGAGACACAACTATATTGTATAAGTTTTGGAGAACAGCTCCAAATCCTGTATTTTTTGACCCAATGAGACCAGGAAGAGCATGAGCCAGCTATGCTCACAACTGACCCCTTCCCCCAAGTATACGGTACGGAAACTGGACTCAAATTATGTACCAAAACCTGTGGAGTTTCCATATTTTACAAGTGCTCTTATTTGCCTTTGCAACTGAGGCAAGTAGTACATGAGGCAGGCCTATATATATATATATATAGGTAATCTCAAATCTCATGAGAGGATGGCCTCTTGTGAGGGTTCTGGGCTTCCACAAGATCTCTGATCTTGTGATTGCCTGGAACTTTTCAGGAGACCAACCCCTCCATAAAATGTGAGGTAGGCTTTATATCATTCTACTTCATGTGCACCAGCCAGTCTTGAGCTGACCTGGCAACAAAGAAGGGTGTCCCATATTGCAGTTCCAAAAATCCAGAAACCCCAGCCTGGGGGCAGAGGGAGACTGATTTCCCCCCCACTTGGGCCCAGATCTACACATCTCTATGACAAAAATCTATGCCAGGTACTTCTTTTCTTATGTACAACCATATACTGCTATTTTCTCTCTGAAGTTCAGTAAAGTGGCAAAAAATGTTTCAAGAACCTAGACTGTTTACCCTGAAGTCTTCAATCTTCAAACGTCTGCTGTTATTGCTGTACTTGGGAAGAAGTGAAAAATTTGCAGTATTACTTTTGGTTCTTTTGTTCCCTCTTCCTTTTATGATTATCTTTCCTTAGCAATTTCCTGTAGCTTATAATTTAATGGCGTGTGCTATCCAAGTGATAGAGTCTATCTATACTTGAGCTCAAAAACTCTGCCTGAAGTTGTGCTCTTCAATGGTTGTCAGCCACTCTTCTGGGTCACCCAGGAAAATAATGTACAGTGATTTCTTTTTTTCACAGACTTGCATGAGAAAGGTCCCTCACTGTTAATTTAGCAAGTTGTGAGTATCCGGTGTGGATATATGAGGTATGTATGCTTGCCAATTTATAAGTGTTTGAAAAGTTTATTTTCTGCCCTTTTTTAAAATTTGATCTTCCAACTTTTTTTGTGTGCATTGATAGTGCCATACAAATAATGACAACAGTTCTGAAAGACAACCTCCTAGGTGGGGGGCAGGTGGGAATAATTTCATCCTTGGACTAATTTAAATAAATTTAAAATATTTTGTTTTAAATAAATTTGAGAGTCATTAGATCAAAGCATGTTGCAAGATGTCAGTGGTGCTGAAAGTCACTTAGATACACTTCTGTGCATCTTGGAAAAGTTAGTTTTTGCGACTATACCTTCCAGAATCCCCCTGCCAGCATGATCAATAAAGGGAACTTGTTACTTAAGAATCAACCACACTAACACAATGGGACTTGCCTTTCAATCAAAATGTGTAGGATACAGGCCAGAATCCTGTTGGGGAGTTAAGAATGTATAATCACCATAATTACACAGCTATGTACTGAATCTTGGCCTGATCTTCCCAATCCAAACTTAACAGGAACCTGCTACTGAGGCCATTTCTGCACTACACTGTTATAGTGCTATTATTCCACCTTGTGGTTTGCAGTTTAGGGAGAGGCATTTAGAATTCTCAACCAGAGAGCTCTTTGGGCTCAGTAAACTACAAGCTCCAGAATTCCACAGGATGTTGAAAGTGGAATAATAGTACTATAACAGTGAAGGGCAGAAATGGCCTGAGCCTGAGGGGTGTCTGTTTCCCTGCCATTTATGCAGCAGGTGACTGACACTGTCACACCCTCTTGTGAATAATCCCTCTTGTGACAGCCAGAAGCTGAGTTCTTGTTGCAATTCTCCTTTGCACTGGAAATCACTTGTGCAAGGTATAATGTTGAGATCAAGGGAAGTAGTAATACCACTCTATTCTGCTTTAGTTAAACTTCACCTGGAATACTGTGTCCAGTTCTGGGTGCCACAATTTAAGAAGGATATTGACAAGCTGGAACATATCCAGAGGAGAGTGACCAAAATTGTGAAGGTTCTTGAAACTATTCCCTGTGAGGAACAGCTTAGGGAGCTAGGTATGTTTAGCCTGATAAAAAATAGGTTGAGGTGACATGATAACCATGTTTAAATAGTTAAAGAGATGTCATGTTGAAGATGGAGCAAGTTTGTTTTCTGCTGCTCCAGAAACTAGGGACCTTTTCGCACGGGCTTTCCCAAGCGAAAGAGCCCCGTGAGCCGCGCGGGAGTGGGAGCGCCGCTGCGCACGACGCACTCCCACTTCCGGCGCTCTCACGGGGCTGCAGCGGCGCGGGCGCGGGGTTTTTGATTTTTGCTAGCAGGCAAAAATCAACCCGCGCTCGCGCAACGCTCCCGGCGCCCACCCGCACTTACCTGTTGTGCGGTGCATAGGGGCGGCGGCCGGGTCGCGCTTCCCTCCCTCCGCTCCTGCGGAAGGAAGGGGCGGGGCGGGGTGGTAGCGCCACGGATGCGACGGCACCCTGCTTCGCACGGGCGGGGGGCTGCTCGCGACAGCCTCCCGCTCGCGCGCGCGCATGCGGGGGGCGGGCGCGACTGTCGCTCGCTCCTGGCGCGCGCGAGGGGGGCGGGCGCGACTGTCCCTTGCGCCAGGAGCGAGGGACAGTCGCGCCCGCCCCCGTGCGCGTGCGCACGATCGGGAGGCTGTCGCGAGCAGCCCCCCCGCGCGCGCCAGGAGCGAGCGACAGTCGCGCCCGCCCCCCCGCGCGCGCCAGGAGCGACGGGCTCCTTTCTTGCGCGCGCGGGGGTGGGGATGGACTCGCGAGCCGCCGCCGCCGCCTCCGGGACGGTGCCGTTTCCCAGCTGGTTCCTTCGGCTGCGGAAGGAACCAGCGGGGAACCGGCAGGCTCCCGAACTAGGCTTTTCCCGCAAGCCGCCCGCCCCCACTCCCGCAAAAAGCCTAGTGCGAAAAGGGCCTAGGACTCAGAGCAATGGATTCAAACTACAAGAAAAGAGAAAGCAGTTGTTGTCAGTAAGAGCTGTTTGACAGTGGAATATGCTGCCTTGGAGTGTGGTGGTCATCTTCTTTAGACGTCTTTAAACAGAGGCTGGGTGGCCATTTGCTGGGGGTGCTTTTAATGTGTGTTCCTGTATGGCAGGGGGTTGGACTCAATGGCCATTGTGGTCTCTTCCAACTTCTATGATTCTAAAGGGAGAGAGTCAGTCAGTTGCTTCCTGAGCAATAAAGGAATGGACCTTCATAGATTGCAGTGGCTGCTACCTGGTGAAGTAGGGCCTAGAGGACTTTCACGGTCGACATGCGTCTCCTAAACTAGGGAATATGTAAGGATTGTGAATATCAAACAGTAATGAATATATAACTCTAGGTTACCCATTTGTAATTCCCCAGCAGTACTCTGGCCCTCAAAATTAAGTTACATATTGTTAAATCTGAGATATGGATTGTTCAGATTGGGTGGAGGGTAATTTCAGCCAAACTTCACCATAGATTATCTATAGAATGTACAAGTTGAGAGTTGAGACTTATTTTATTGCCAGGGATCAACATATGGAATCCCTAGAAGCAAGAGAGTAACTCTGAGTACAATTTTTATCTTTCATTAGTCACAGTACCAACCCTATCCATATGCATACCTGTGGAATTTAGGGTTTTCAAAGGAGAAAGTGAAAGCTGCAGAAACTGACTGAAAGTTCAAAGGTAGCCCTTGCAAAATCTTATGTACATAGATCATAATCTTGGCAGAAAACCCCAGAAGTAGCCATATCATTTACTAACAATCTAAGCAGGATAAATCTCTATTAGAATAATGATTTTTAGGATCATGTAGTCCAGCATCCTGTGGCTACAATGGCCAGCCATATGCTGATGGAAAGCCCACATGTCTCATACAAGTGCAATAGCACTTCTAGTTAATGTTTCTGATAAATCTTCCATGAATTTGTCTAATAGCTTTTTAAAACTACCTGTACTGGTGGCCACTGCTATATTTTGAGGGGCAGAAATTCTGCTAATTTAACTATGAATTTGGTGAAGAAGATCTATTTTATTTGCCCTTAGTCTCTCATTGTTCTCACCATTCAGTTTCTTTGGATGACCACATATTGGGTTTCTCAAGGACTGGAAAATATTGGCAAAGAGAATCCTAGACAGGTTAGAATTTTCACAGATCAGGACTTTTTTGTTTGGAGAAGAAATGTGTGCAGAAAACAAAATTTTCTGCACAGAAAACAAGCTTCTCACACAATTTTTACGTTGTACATTTTGGCACAGAATAAGTCTTGAATCCCAGTTTTCAAAGCTTGTTTCTAAAGAAGTTTAGAAAACTGGGAGAAATGTTGGAAAAACCAAAAATTCACAACAGCTCAAAACTTAAAAGAAAATCACTTAAAATAATGTCGAGGTAGCACCTAGATCTAGCTAGATTATGCAAGATTTTCAAAACAAGAGAAAATAAATGCTGGAAGTGCGGGGTTGAAAACGGCACTTTCTACCATACGTGGTGGTTGTGCTCTGATGTGAGAAAGTATTGGAAAAATATACACAGATGCATGACAGAAATTTTAGAGATAAATATCCAATTTCCCCTGAAATCTTTCTGTTGAATATGTTGGATGATATAGAGAAGACACTAACAGCAAAGTATTGGAGGCTAATACTTTACATGGTTACAGCAGCTAGAATTGTCTATGCCAGATATTAGAAGAATAGTATGATTACTGAAATAGAAGAATGGCTATTTCAAATTATGGAATTTTCAACATTAGATAATCTTACTTTTAGCATTAGGGGAAAGCTTACAAGAGAAAAAAAATAGATAATGGTTTCCAATTAAAAACTATCTCAAACAAAAATTGGGTATTGATATTTCATGATATTTCATGAACGCGGTGATAAACTAAATCTGGTAGATAAATGAGATAAGACATGTAATGAGCAGAAATTGTTATTTTTCTTGTTACTTTTGTTTTCTTACTTTTTTCACCTTAGAAGCAAGCAAACCATCAGCAAAAAGATAGAAGCATTTAAGATATCAAACATCAACTGTGCAAGAGTCTGTTGGAAGTACAAAATGCATTCAGAATATAATGAGGGGACGTTATTAGAAAAACGTCCCAAGAATGGTTACACATATAATAAAATGTATTATATTTAATTATACTAATTATATTTATGTATGATATTTTATGATGAAATCATTTTTCAGTGGATCATTAATCATACAGACCTCCCCATTTATATTATACCAACAATGTAAGAATATTGCAGATTTTAATCTAATTTTATGTAATGTGAAAGATATAATTATTTCATGTTTATATAATGTACAAGTATTTCAACTGATTTTTTTTAATAAAAAATATATTAAAAAAAAAAAGTATACGTCTTGAATCCCTGTTGTGATGGGCATTTTTACAATATGCTTTTCAGCACAGAATAAGTCCTGAACTGTGAGTAGACTGTGAAAATGATGCAGTTTTCAATGACTTTCTCACAGTGAAGAGAAAAATGGTTAAATTATTCATTTTTTCCCCCTGAAAGAACAAAATCTGTGAAGGTTTATATCTCTAGCCTTATGGCCTCCTCTGCACCTGAAATCTGACCTTCTGCCTTCATGTGTAGTAGAGGACACTCTCATCTCTTATACTGAATCAAAATTGAAACATCAATCTAGTTTGCTTCTATACATCAAATGCGCATGCAGTTGCCATCTTGTCCTCCAGCTCAGGTAGCAAAACATTTTGTGGCAGTCCTGTCATGAATTGTTTGGCGTTCAAGGTTAGCTGCTACATCTCCCCTGGTTGGGTACATGAATGTAAAGAATGTTTGTAAATGTTTTCTTTCTTGACCAGTTTCTCAGCACATCACTTAGAAAAATATGAACAGCCAAGGTTTTTACTGTCCCTGCACAAAAGATCAGCATGTTTTTTGTCTACAGCCGCAACAGCAAGGAAAGTTAATTTTGTGCACAGATTTATTTGATTAAAATTGCGTTTTTGCCTGAATATATTTTGCCCAGAAAACCTTTGGGATTTTTTTATGGCTCTTTGTGATTTTGTGCAAAATCATTTAGAAAGATGATAAAGCACTTCACTCAAGTGAAAGAAACTTTTCACATTTTTTTCATTCTCACAAGAATGTAATAAGGGAAAATCCACATCCCTCGTTCTGTAAAGATGGGGTTGGTAGGATTGCAGTTTAGATTCTATGAGGCCAGACATGTCACCTAGATTTTATTTATTTACAGATGTATGTTAACAATGATTTTTTTTTCTTGCTAAATTTTTATAGGCTAAAAGTACAGATGGACAAAGTGAAATGTCTTGGCCAAAAATTCCATTGTGAGTTGAAAAACAAAAGAAACACCCCAAAATCTCAAGCCAGACACCAAAAAACATAACTTGGACTGCACTGATTGGACTCATATCAAATTGCCTCATTTGGCTGAACAGCAGGATGACAGGAACATTATTGTATTTGGAGGGAGGGATGGAATCTGCAAGCACAGGAGACAAAGCGGAGTGTTACCTGGCATTTGTGCTTCTAATGTGAGCACAATAAAAACAGGCTTGTTTGTTATTTTTATGGCATGTAAGCTTTTAATGCTAAGCATGAGATCAGTCCATCTGTGTCCTTCCCCAATTGCTTCTGCTTAACTTTTTAAAAAAGAGGTCTGTTCTTGACGAAACATATAGCAGCATATGTTTCCATATTACTGAACGTCTTTGTCAAAGCTTTTCAGAGCGCACATGTTCAGACTCATATATAAGAAGAACTGTAGCAGAGAATTTTTTGTGCTCCCCCCCTTCTTGTTTTTTTCTTCCATGCGAAATGGGCACTTGGCCACCATTCCCATAGTGATGGGCCATCTGGGTTGAAAATCCGATTCCAGCCTTGAGGTTTACCTCATTGTCACAAGGAAAGAGGAAATAAATTTGAGAAACATCTGTTTTTCACCTTCTACAAATTTGTCAATTTGGATGCAATGATTCACAGCTGTTCTGACTTTGCTTAGGCAAACTCTGGTTCCTCCCCCACTGCAGCCATTGGGAAAGTAAAGGATACTTTACAACAGAAAACATCCCTGAAAATAAGAAATGGGTTATATCCAGTTCTGAAACTGTACCGCATGGGAATTGCTGTGTACATCTTGGAAAATATGTGGTTAGTTAATAGGCCTCTGAGAAGGTATGGGAGAATTCAGTCTTTTTCCTTTCTTTTTTTTAAAAAAGAATTGAATTAGCTTTGTTGCTAATGTCTGCTCAGAACTAAGTTAACACCTAGATAGGGCAGTTTAGGATTGCAGAGAAACAAACTGCTAAGTTTCCATTTTTCATTTAAAGAAGTAGAACACTTGGAAAGGGATTTTAAAATCGAGACTTGCAGAGGGAATATTTATTTTTCTCTTTTTCAATGACCTCTAGGAGACAAGGCCTTGGGACCTTTGGGACATGATAGGTGCCAATTCATATAAGCCAGGTAATTAATCTTTTGATGGTCCAGTGGAAAGATCACTGAGGTAGAAGAAAGGATGAGTTTTGGGAGAGGACAAAATTGCAGGTGAGCTCACCTGACCTGTTGGAATAAGCTTTGTTCTCTATTGGTCCCTTCATATTCAGCCAAGTAGAAATGTCTCCAGATGAAAACAATATCCTGGAAAAGCGTATTTCTTTACATAGATTTTAAAGAATTGGGTAAACATAATGGGACAACTACCTTTCCTGATGTCCTAAAAGGTTCTTTGGATTCCAAAATCACCACATTGTAGCACAAACAATCTGCAAGTGAAGATTGAAAGTACAGGTCTGTAAGTGCAAGTCCTTCTGTATGTCATGGGGGTTACTCAAGTTTATAGATTACTGCATTATTGTTGTTGTATGCCTTCAAGTCATTTCTGGCTTATGATGACCCTAAGATGAACCTATCATGGAGTTTTTCTGAGGCTGAGAGTATGTGACATACCCAAGGTCATCCAGTGGGTTTTCAATGGCTGAGTGGGGCATTGAATCTCTAGGGTCATAGTTAAATGCTTAAACCATTACACCATGGTGGCTCATTATGACTTTAGCAAACATCATCATCATCATCATCATCATCATCATCATCATTTCAAATTTGGAACAATTATGAAGGAGTGAGAACTGCAGTGAAACCTGAAGATTTCTATTCTGTATTATCATTGTTTTGTTTAACTAGTTTAAAAAGGAGTGAGATGCCAAGATTAGTTTGACAAATAACTTTCATGACTACAAAAATGGAGATGATTTCTGTTTTAAATCTTGGATAACTGCTCAGCAATGGTACTACCCTTGGCTCACTGCATAGCATAAGTGAGAGAAATTCATGCTACTCAATAAAGAACAAGCCAGTGTAAATATGACTTCCCCTCCCATATGAACTGAATTATGCTGTAAGACTGGCAAAATGGCCATTCATTTTTCTTTAATTATCTTCAGCAATGTGTTTCTTCAGTAAACATAAGGTCCCTTTTTGTGCTTACCATCATAGCACTTGGCCATTGAAAAAGGTCATAACTCAGTGGTAGAATGTTTGCTTTCTGTGAATCTTTCTGGCAGTATGACATCTTAAGTCATGTCATTGTATGATAAATACACAGAGAAATCCTATATTTGTGGAGAGAATTTCTGTGGCAATGTGACCATTGTGCCCTGGCAGATTGCTTCAGTTTGGGTTGCAGGTATGGGGCCAGATTTTAGATCTTATTTCCTAGTGCTGTTTCCCATAAAATTGTCCATGTTCTGTGGAGTTTGTTTCCTGCAGATATAAGGTTGCCCCTTTATAAGGCCCTTTTCACACGGGGGTAAAAAAACGGTGTAGAGCGACCTCTGACGGAGGTCGTCTACACCGTAACATGGATTGGGGCAGACTACTTTTGTGTATTTCCACACCACAATCCGCGCAGGGGTGACCAGAAGTGGTGCCGCCGTGTGCTTTTTGAAAACCACTTTTCAAGTGGTTTTTAAAAAGCATGGGGTGTGCAGCCCTGTGCAGCCCCGTCGCAGCGCCCAGTGTGGATTTGCAGGTGCGTGCAAGTGCACACCTGCAGACTGGTCGGGGGGTGGGCTTCCAGCTGGCGAGCTTCTGCGGTTGGTGGAGAGCCTCCGCCAGCCAGAAGCCACCATTTTGGACGCTGCGGGACGCCACAGGATGCCGCCGCATGTGGAGCAGCGAACTCGCACTGCTCCATGTTGTGACGGTTCCAGGTAAGCTCCGTTTTGGCGTGTTTTCGGGCATGGCTTCCTCTGTGTGTGAAAAGGGCCTAAGTCTTTAGAATAGTGGTTGGGATCATGTGGCATGTGGATCACAGGTGATCCTTTGTGGGTGGGATCCAATACAGTTCTTGGGACAACTGTTGACTCCATGACATTTCTCAATTTTTGTCACCCAAAAAGTTGTTTTATGGCTGAAGAAACACTTTTTAAAGGCTAAAAACCCCTTTGTGGGGCTATTTTGTGCTTTTTCAGCAGGTTCCCTACCTTTTAAAACAGCCACCAACCTCCAAAATAATTGGACAGGTGACAAGAAGAGATAAACACTTCTATGATGGTCACATTTCAACCAAGTGATTGTCATTCCTTATGGTTGGCAAAATGGTGGCTGTGATTGCATGATTGTCATACCCCAGAGTTTTGGAGGAGCCAAAACTTGGTGAATATGGTCTCTTGGCCTCTGGAGCATGCCCATTCATGCCTTAGAATCCTCCATCTTAGGTCCTACCATTGGCAGTGCCATAGCAAGTACACTACTTACCATGGTGTACTTTCCATGGAGTACTTCCATGCAGTACCCCACTTCTTCTGACAGTCCACATAAATTTTGGTGGCGCAGTGGTTAAATGCCAGTACTGCAAACCACAAGGTTGTGAGTTCGATCCTGCCGGGCTCCCAGGTTGACTCAGCCTTCCATCCTTCTGCAGGTCAGTAAAATGAGTACCCAGCTTATTGGGGGCATGTATAGAAATACATGCTATTTGTAAATTGTTCGCCACCTCGATCCATATGGAGAGGCGGCATACAAATAAATAATAATAAAAAATAAACAAAAATTTCCAGCTAACCTTGGTATAGAAATGGTTTGCTCCATCCATTCATTAAAAGAAAAGGGAAGTTTTTGTTGCAGTTAGTAACCTTTGCATGCCTATACTTACAGGTAGTAAGATTGTATGTCATTCTCTAGGAATTTAGGCACAGCATAATTATGGTTACTTCTTACTTGTTTGTATGTTTATTCACACCCACTCTCTTCCTGTATCATATAGGCTTCCCTTTGTTCTCTGGGGTTTCATCTGCTTTCTTTTTCCCTGCCTGCCCTCCATGAAGCATGTTTTATGAGAGCTCTCTCTAACTGAGATGCTTCAGCTCTCCTGATACCATGTACTACTCTTTCTTATTTTCCCCAGGAAGATGAATCTGTGTTGATTATGCACAAGTATTCATGAGTACAACTACTTTTAATGTACCTTACTAGCGTATTTACCTGGCATTGCCCAGGATTTTATTTTCCTCTTAAGAACTCACCCAACTGTCTTCTCCAGTACCTGTAACTTTTCCCCATATTTCCCAATGCAATCTATATTTACATACACAGTTTGTATTCCTGAGGGAATACACTGTTTTCGTGCTTGCTGCTAGGCTTTGTCTTCATAGCAACTGGCCTATTCTAGTACCTGTAACGTTTCCCCATATTCCCCAATCCAATCTGTATTCAGAGTTGTTAATATACAGGCGTTGGGTTCCTGCAGGAATACACTGTCCTCCTCCTTGTTTCTAGGCATCATCTCTATAGCAATTGGCCTATTCCAATACCATAGTTGTTAACAAACAGAGGTAGGGTTCCTGAGGGAATACACTGTCCTCCTCCTTGCTTCTAGGCATCATCTCCATAGCAATTGGCCTATTCCAGTACCTGTAACATTTCTCCATAGTCCCCAGTCCAATCTGTGTTCTCTGGTGATGTTGATGTACTAGTTTTTTGATTTTTTTAGTTTCTGATGAATTTGTGCAATGTTTTTCTGGAAGCATTTTTTGTTTTGAATTTCAACTATAAGATTCTTCATATATGGAACCCATACAATCTACTGTGTGAGGCAAGAAGACTTTGTAACTATGTTGTGTATGTCACTTTGATTTTTATCACATATGCCTCCCAAATGTTTTCTGGCATCCTTATTGATGGTAGGCCTCATCTCCCTAGCAACTGACCTGAGGCCCAAGAGCTCTCTAGCTGAGAATTCTGCAGGCCCCTCTCTAAACTGCCAACCCTAGGATTCCACAGAATCTTCACAGCCAGCCAATCATATGAGGTCTTGTCATCTCACTCAGCCAATTGTATGAGGTCTTTGCCTGCCTGACACAGACAAACAGACTGACTCACAGACAAACTTTGATTTTTATATAGTAGATAAAGAAAACTAAGTTTGATTTCTTTCTCTGCTCTATTTTGAGTGTAAAGTGGAGTGTGCTTGTGAGATGTCCAACTTCTGACTAGTGCATAAGATGCTCTTATATTTCCCAACGGTGTTAACTGTCACCTTCCTAGCAGTTGAAGTTGCTGAGGCTATCCGAAGAAGATGGCACACACTGTTTCACTGAAAGTTACATGACGCCACCTTGTTGTGAATTGCGACACCAAATATGCATGCACGTCTACACTCTCAGGGCTCATCAGTGTTGCTGTACTTATGCTTCAGTCATTATGCAGAACACAAGGCTGGTAAAGTAATACAGGTGGGATAATTGCCATAACAATATAGCACTGTGGTTTGTTCATTTGTTTCTTACATATCCTTCTACCAAGGCCTTAAATCAAGAAGGTTTATCAATGAACCCTCCTGCCACATTTAATTAAAAACAAGTTCAGTTAAAAATATTAGCCATAGAGATGAAAGGTAAGATCATCTTACAGTGCAATCCTATACATGTCTACTCCAAAGTAAAGCCTCTTGAATTCCCAGGAAACTGAGAATAGGACTGCAGTCTTAAAAATATATTTGTTTCATCCTCTCTAGAGTGTCCACTAAAATAATGTGTCGAAGGAAAAGACAAACTTAGCTTCATGGCTGTCATTAGGGAGGACTGTTCCTTCTTATCCAGCAGATGTAAGGGTGAGTTTCTGCCCTCACTCTGACCGTTCTATCACCTATCTGTCTGTCTGTCTATTAAAATATTTATATCCCACCCTAAATCATATAATCTCAGAGTAGCACATGATAAAATCAGTTTAATCAATTTAAATAATATAAAACAATAAAAAACTAATGTAAACAGACTAAAAGTATATTAAAAGTTAAAAATTGAAGTTCAAAGTTAAAATAGGAAATTAATCAGTTATAACTGCTTAAAAACAATTCAGAACTACAGTCCATGTGCAGATTTGGATAAAATCAGTTAGGCTCCAAAGATAAGGAATCACAGAGCTGGAGTGTATCTTTGCACTCACAATTCCACTTTGGTCATAGAATATAGACTCAAGACCCTTTTCGCATGGCATTTTCGATGCAAAAGGGCCCCTTGAGTATTGTGCACATGTGAGGAGCAGTCCACACAACACACTCACATTTGTGCGATGCTCCAGGGCCCGGCAGGGACCACTCACACATTTTTTCATTTTTGACTTGAAGCCGAAATTGCTGTGCAGTCATGCATCACTCCAGGGCCCCACACGCATTTACTTTGTGTGTGGAGCCTTGGGAGCCAGGCCAGTCATGCTTCCTGGCCAGTGCAACCTGGGAAGGTCCCAGGCTGCACTGTGAAAGGAAGAGGTGAGGCTCTCACGTGAGCAGGAAGCTTGCGTGGAGCCAAAGAAGCAGGGAAGTGAGATCCTCTCTCTGGAAGCTGCTCGTGCGAGCACTGCACCACAGTGCCGAAAATAGGTGAGTTGCAGAAAGGGCCTTAGAGTTGGAAGAGACCACAAAGGCCATCTAGTCCAACCCTTGCCATGCAGGTATATACAGCTAAAGAACCCCTGAAAGATGCCCATCCAATCTTGACATCCAAAGAAGGCAAGGTTATCGTCCTATGAGGCAATCTATTCATTAGTGAAGTGCTATGCCAAATATGTATGCACATCTGCATGCTCAGTCTGTGCCAGTGTGTATCAATGCACAATGCACATTCACACCCAATGCACATTCATGCACAAAGGTCATTCTGCATTGGAGACAAATGTCCAACTGCTTCTGTGAGGGAACTTACACCCACAGGATGCTGGCCCATGTTTTTACTTGGCACCAAAATGACCCTGGTGTGGGTGCCACTCAGGTCTCTAAGGGAAGGTGTGAAGCTGGGAAAGCCTATGTAGAACCACCCAATAATAGCTCATAGAATGCTGGCAGGGGTGTTTGTGTGCTCTGGGGGAAAGGGTATAGCCTAGAGGCTTTAGAGCCAGTCAGAAATAGGGTTAAGGTTGTTAGGAAGAGAGGAATTGATAAGATCTGAATAAGGAGTTTACGAACTGTTCTTTTGCTTCTGAGTTGCTGTGTGTGTGTGTCGCCATATCCTGTGTGTGGAACCAGCGTAAAGCTAAGTGTTTGTTTGCTATACAGCAGTGATATAGTCTTTAGTCAATTGAAACAAACTCAAGTCGGACTCAGATCACTTCAGGGACTCAACTTGGACTTGATTCAGCAATAAATGTTAGACTGACTTGACTTGACTTGTGACTTGTCTATTTTTAGTGACTGACTTGCTGCCCTTGGTAGTCCCACCTCCCTCTCCAGCCTTTTTCCAATCAGCAGTGGGGGAATGTTATGTTGATGACTGAATGAGAGCTGCACACGCTCCTTATCCCTGCCTCTCCCTTATTTCCTCCTTACTGAACTGTGGACTGCATTAACAGCTTGAAAGCAAACTGATAATGGCAAGCTGATTTCCAGAGATGTTGTAATGAATTTGACAGACATATAACTGCCATGATTTTTTTTAAAAAAAATACAGATCCATTTCTCAACAGCCAAGAACAATACACGCTTGCTGCTACTGTTATTATTATGCTAAAATTATAAGTATATTACTATAAGTTTTGATTACAAGTATCTTGGAGTGTGAAAATGTCTTATCCTGCTTTTCAGTTTGAAAAGAGGAAATTGCATAATGAGACAGATAAACATATCACATACCACTGCAGTTTGAAAGAACTGCAGTTACATCAGGGATTAACTTGGCCTTGAAATTCATAGGTATACTTTAAAGTACCATTCCACACTTTATTAGATACATTAGAAATGTCATTCTAAATTTGCTTTGCCAGTAAAATGTATGGGAACAATAAAACAGTGCTGAAAAAGTTATTATATATCAAGATGTAATCGGTTTTACATTGTATTCCTCTATCATGAAAAAGAAATCCTCACCTTCAGCCAAGAAAAAAGAAATACTTTGTTATGGTTAGAACTGCACTTTGAAAGCTACAGGCTATTTAATTACAAAGTATTTTTTCTATTTTGTAAATCAGTTCCTTTGCAATCAGAATGTTGGTATGGTCAGACAAAACACTGCTGTGAAATATTTACTTAGTCTTAATTTGTAGCTGTGGAGATGGAGGTGAAATTCTAATATTTGGAAGTGTATACGTTGGATGAAACTGCTGCCTTATAAGCAGACTAACTAAAATTAACTTTTGGCTAGATTTCGCTTGTTAAGTATGCAAAATGAAGGTTGCCTATTGGGAAGATATTAATTCTTATTTAAGAACAAAATTAAAAGTGTTCATTGCAAAAGATCTTGTGACTGTAGTTTTAGTTAATTTCATCACTTGCTTCCCTGAGACAATTAGGTAACAGAAAAACAGCCCCAAAAGACTTTTCCTTCCAGAGTTAGATTGCCCCTACTTATGCTCATACCATTATCAACCTACATTAATACTGTTTTACTTTTAATTGATCCATCAATTCGATTAAACAAAAAGCTATTGTACCTTTTCATTGCATTGGCTTTATCACGAGGAAAACTAATAGGCATTGAAAGAAAATCTTAAATGAAATCTGGGTCCATTTACCTGGCATAGTATTCTGCAAACAGTAAATTGCTGACCCAGAAGTGAGTGCGGGATTTTGCATTTAGCTAGAGTGAGCACAGACCACATTGTATTCGAATGGGAAAGGCCCCAATGTTATTTGGTTAAAACTACATAGGCTTGACCTACTGCAGGGATCCAGGCTCAGGCATTAGTTGATCTGACTGCTAGTTGATGGTGCCCATTCTTTGATTGATCCATTGACCTAACCTACCTGCTAGTTAGTACTGGAATGGAAGATGTGGGAATCCACTCAGATGGAAGTCACAGTGTGGTTCCCCTGCCATCTGCCCCTGAGTTGGGCAGGGCTTTGTTGTCCACACCTCCAATATCGCTTGTGCCCCTGCTCCCAGTACATAAGATGAGCGCACAAGTCCCATCAAACTAGATCCAGCTCTCATGTCAAAACTCCCAAAGTTGTATAAATCAATATTAGCAGTGTGGTAAAACAATTATCTATACAAAACTCTGAACTCAGGTAGAGTGTGTAGGGATGATGATTGAAGCTGACTGGCTGTGGTTTTTATGGTCTCGGAATTGATTTGAGCGAAGCCTTATCTTGATCCTGAGCTCCACTCTCTACCAGTCATTGAGGTTATGATTGGTTGGCCTTTCTGCTCCATACCAGAGCCTGGGAAAAATATGTGAGCTCCTGGGAGAAACAGCCCCCACACCTGAAATATGGCATGTACCATCACTTTGCCCATCGCTGTGATCCACAGACTGGCATGTCTGATGAACTGGGAAAAAATTGTTTATCATAACTTTGCAATTCATTCATGTTGACTGAATGTGATGCATTGTGTAAGAGACAAGCTTATGCCTCTGAACTGAAGTAATATTTGCTATGTTTCTTTGCACAATATAATTGCAATTTAAAAGGAGAGAAACATGACAATTTTTGTGATATAGGATCAAAGCAATTCTACTTTCTTGAGTGGCGAGTTCCATCCTTTAGATGGAAAAAGACTCCATAGCAGCTCAATCAGACAGTATTATTTGGAAGTGGGAAACACTGTTGTATTTGCCTTCAAGTTAGCTTCAAATTAAGGCAACCCAATAAAGGACAGACTTCCAAGAGCCCTGGTCATCAACAACTCTGCATAAGTCTTACAAACTCAGAGATATAGATTCCTTGATTGAATCAATTCATCTGTCCTAAACACAACTCAGCGAGTGTCTACAGTGGCAGGTTGGTGTGTAGGAGCTGTCATGTAGCCAGCCTAGTCCAGGTCAGTCATGAGTCATCTGAGCAAGATGCAGGCACAAACATGAAGGTGGTCTTTAGCCAGTACAAAAGTTATATCAGCAGGTCAGCAGTCCAGACACATTAGCCAGCAGAGAGTAAACAGAATAGTCCAAAACATAGTTCAAGATCAAGACAGAACAAAAAGGCAAGAGGGTACTGCTAGTCAAGGAGATAAGACAGTCACCAGAATTAAGGCTGGGAAGGAACTGCCAGAATATTTATCACCAGCTCTTTCAATGCTGCTTATTTGCAACTAATTACTTATTTGAAACTAATTGCTTCCAAAGCCTGTAGGCTCAGCTGCAATAGAAAGTCCTTGGTACTCTTTCCTGCCCAAAACATTCCAGTGGCCAATCTATCTTTAATAGCTACATGACAAGCAGAAATTCAGCAAAGTTTTTCCCTGACACAAAGTGGTCATGATACTGAAGCTTCTTCAAAAGAATGTGTAACCTACTGTGTATTGTTCAAAGACAAACTAAGTGGTAATCCTAGTATAAACTGTGATACCCTGTAGGATGAAAGGCTGGATGCTATCAAGTGCCTTGAAAGATTCACTTGAATGTGAGTTTATAAATTGTACCTTGATTGTACATATATGCTTTAGGATGTATGCATGTGAACACAGAGAACATGACAGCTGAAATATGAGGATAAAAAATGAGTTCCCTTTCAGGGTGGAGTGGAATAATACACTGTACAACAAACAGGCATTCAAACCAACTTGCGTAGTTTAGATAAGAACTACCTCAAAATCCTGCTGTAAGAACTGGTGAAGTTGTTGTGGGGGTGGGGAAATGAGAACAATAGGTCTTAGTCCTAAGGTGAGATCTCACTGTGTAAAATTAATGACATCCAATTATCTAGTAATTACCGTGTCAGTCACACCTGCCTCCGTTCAGAATTGCTGTTCAAGGATGTAACTGAACGATGTCATGGGGATGCACAGGCCATTTCGTGAAAAGACAAGTTCAAGAGAAACTGGCAGATGCAGGATCAAAGAAGGTTCCTCTCTTTGTTATTTTCCTTCTTGTATTTCTCTGCATTACATGCCAATATTAATCACGTTGGAGGAAGTAAGGAGATAGGGGTCGTAGGCAGCATATAGAACTCTCCATGGTTAAAGTTTCTCAATACCTTGAAGACTGCTAGGGTTGAAAACTACCTAAGGAACGGGGAGGGCATGCTCACTGGCCCCACTGCCTCCATTATTATCTGTTAGCCTAGTCTTATGTCCATCCATGCACTGGAGACAATCTTAAGAGCAAAGCTCACTTTACTTCACAGATAAGAATCATGTAGACTTTCAGATGTTGTTGGACTGCAACTCTTAGCAATAAGCTGGCTACGACTGATGGGAATTGCACATGTGCAGCTCCATATGCTGTTCAACAACATCTGGAGAGCCAGATGATTCCTATCTTGCTTTGCATGCATAGCCATTCCCAGTGATCTAGGATGATAATTAGCATTTATATTTATATTATTATTAACTGCATTGAAGACCCTGCCCTTCTATCCATTGTTGTCCCCCACCTCAATCTATGGGGAGAGGCTGGTAAGAAATCATCGTCGTCATCATCATCATCATCATCATCATCATCATCATCATCATCATCATCATCATCATCCAAAATTCAAATCACAATTTTTTTTAAAAAAAGCATTATGAATGTTGGCTAAAATACTATGGCCATTTCCACACTAGACAATTATAGCGCTATTATTCCACTTTCAACATCCTATGGATTCCTGGAGTTTGCAGTTTCGGCAGGGGCTGACTGGCCCCTCCCTAAACTGCAAACCCCAGGATTCCATAGGATGTTGAAAGTGGAATAACAGCGTTATAACTGTCTAGTACGGAAATGGCCTATATAAGACATACCTACGTCCAATACAAGTCAATGCAAATCAAACACTTGCTTATTCCCCAAAAACACATACAAACAAGCCTCTATAATTCCCTCATATTCCCTACAGTTCCCTACAGGGTTTCACTTTTTAAAAATTTCAGATCCTGGAGCATTTTGGATTTTTGAATAAGGGATACACAATTTGTATAAACAATTGTTTTTTAACTGGTTCCTGAAAGATAAAGAAGTGGGATTCATCACATCTCTCATGAAAGGGGGTCCCATAACTGGGATGCTACTTGGAACACTGATTGTATGGGGAGGGGGCTACGCATCTGAAAAAGACTCTCTTCCCTAGATCTTCTGTTCCAACATGTGGACAAATGCCCAGGATGCAGTGTCCAGTAGGGATGCAATGAAAGGTGAAGAGCCAGTGTATGTGGCCTTGTTCTACCCTCACATGAGGGTGATGTGAAAGGCATGAATGCCTGAACAAAAGCAGTGAACACATATGGCCCATGAGATCCACACAAGAGATTAATCTCCTGGGGTGGGAAAGTGGAGCCCGTGGGCCACATGTGGGCTATGAACCCCACTTTTGTGACTCTGAATCATCTTGCCAGTGCACCCAATCTCCTGAATCCCCCATTTTAATTTTTTTCTGCTGTAGCTTTTCAGTATTTTCATCTGATAATTCTTCTAAAACCCCACAAGTGTGTGCAAACTCACAAAGAAGCCCAGCCCTCCAGAAGCTCACCTCAAATACTTTTGTTTTCTTCATGATGCCACTTCCACTCATTGTTTTGAAAGAGAAACAGAGGCATTTTGGCATACTTGGGCTGGTGAGGCCTGAAGCAAGTCGAGGGTGGAAAATTGGCCGCTGTACAGTAGTCCACCTCTGATAAAGAATTATTTGAATCGTTTTCATTTTTATTCTACCTATTGTTTAATTATTTTTAACAATTGTTTTTACTGTATCTGTTTATGATAGTCCCTCTGGGATTTTCAGAAATAAAAGCAGTATAAACATTCCCTTAAAAATTACTTTAATATATTTTTTATTTATATAAATATAATGGCCAAGATTCTTGCACAGAGGTCTAGCTATATGGTAACTGTACTCTACCTCCTGAAACTCACCTTAAAAGCCAGGTGCTAGTGAGTAGGACACTACAGGAGAATATGAGCAGCCCCCTCCTTCCAGCAAGCCACTGTTTGACAAGAATTGTGACAAGACCCCTTGGGCATCCCTGCTTCTGCTCCAATCATGGTTGCTTGCTGGAGAGAAGGGACTGGTCATGTCATCCTGCCATGCTTGGCTTGCTAGTTAGTGCTGTAGAACTGTTTCATTCAGGACAGCTGACTGTCTTTTAGGGTGGTTTCAGGGTTACTTACAATCATGGCAATGGTACTGTGATAGAGTTCTGATTGCCAGGCAACCAGAATAGCTCCTCAGGAGAGAAACCCAGCCCAGTAGTATATGGGAGGGGCTGGTTGCTAAAAATATATATACTGATTGTCCTTTGCAGTCCTTCAGTAAGAGTTCTCCTGCGAGAGACCTGTGGGAAGGGTTTAATTCTCAGGGGAAGCCTAGAGAGAGGTAGAAGTCTAATTAAACCGTTATAGAATCTGGTTAGAAAACATGATCTAGATGGAGGTTGAGCCTTCAGAAAGATTGTAGCCAAAGGGCTGTTTGTGATACTTGTACATATACAATAGTTTAGACATAAGGAATTTGTCTAAAAGTACTCTGAAGAGCTGTATTAATTTTAACCTGTATATGAACTCCAAGACTTTATTCTGTATGTTATCTTAGTAAATATTACAGTTTATTTTTATAAATACAGACTCAACTGAGTTGTATACAGTTTTAAAGCAACACGCTACCATAGAACTTTTACACAAAGGTGGTGTTATCAGGGGGAAGGGAGATCTGTGTGGAAGAAACAGGGCACCTTATCAGATTGGGGAACTGCCATACCAATCTGGGAGAGAAAGAATTAAAGCCCTGTCATGGGTACCATGATCATAAATATGAACAGGGAACAGTTATGTGGTTTTAAGCCTAACATGACATTGGCCATTTCTGCACTGCACTGGTATAGTGCTATTATTCCACTTTCATCATCCTATGGAATCCTGGGATTTGCAGTTGAGGGACGGACATTTAGAATTCTCAGCCAGAGAGCTCTTTGGCCTCAGTGAACTATAAATCCCAGAATTCCACAGGAGGTTGAAAGTGGAATAATAGCACTATAACAGTGTAGTGTGGAAAGGCCCATTGTAACTGACTAACAAGATGTCAGCCAATATTTATATGCATTTATTTTATATTTATAACATAATATGTATGTGTGTGTGCATGCTTAGGGAATGTTTAGACTTCATTTGTAAATCCCAAAATCCCAAAACAGTTAATAATAAAAACAAGAAGTGTTAAAAATGAATCACTAAACGCAATAACATTATGAAGGATACATTTATAAAGCATTTGTGTTCATTTTGATCCATACCCAGAGTCAGAGCAGCAGTGACAAACAACCTCATAATTACTGGAAAAAAATGGCATGTGAACAGCGGTTGAACATGAAAACATCATGCTTTCTGAGCTCAGGATAATATTTTGATTTACTGCAAGAATATGGATGGATGTAACAATGCAGTACAAGTGACTACTCTATACACCTTTATTTGATTTGTTTGGTTTACACCATGAATTCAACTTCTTCAGGACTGGCATTCGTCACAATTATTAGGGTATGTACAGTGCTAACACATCTTAGATTGGCACCTTGTGCTACTGTATTTATTATCAATTCATTTCAGTTCTCTTGGCTTGATTCTTAACCTCTGCCCTTTCTCATTGGGAATAAACTCATCAGCATTCACGTCTTTTTGTTGCAAGTCCTTAGGCAGCTGAAGCTTAGTACAGTTACGTGCCCGTTCAATTATTAATCACAAATATAATTACAGATAAAGACTGTACATACCCATGAATATTTAAAATGTAAATAATTAAACATGGTGCTTCAAAGAACTTTCACCAAAAAGCAGTCAAGATCACAATACTGTGTCTGACTGGTATCTTATTTTAATTCTTCAGTCAGACACGGATACTGGGCACAGGAGTTAACAATTTACTAACCAGTCCAACCCATTTCTGTGTCATTTATTTGTTGTGGCTACATCCTGCTTATAGGATCCTCCTTAAACTTTTTTCTTCTGTTAGTAACATATGCCCTGCCTTTGCCTCTAATGAAAGAGTCAACAGTTTTTTACAAAGAGAAATAGTCCAACTGAATTGAACTGGAACTTAGGTAGGACACTCTGGGGCCAGTCTCCCAAGTGAAGTCCTTCCTTCTCTGCAAAATGCCTTCTCTGTTGTCCCTAATTTTTATTTGCTACAGCACATCCAGTACATATAATGGCATCTGATCCATATCTCTAAGCCATAATTATCTAAAATTTTGATTTGAATACACATGATGGGATCAGAAGAAACAGTCCCCCCATTACCATAAAAAATTATCTTACTTTGCATTAGGGATGGGACGAATCCAGAATGTTCCGAATCCAAATCCCTGGAAGGTTCTTGGAATCCATGAATCTCACGAATCTTGAATCTTTCAAATCCTTTTTTTTTTATTAAAAAAAAAAGGGTTTAAAAAGCAAGGGGAAGAAGGACAATTTTGGGCAAGATGTACTCTCTCAGCTTTAGGAAAAGCCTAGGAAAGGCAAATCTCTCTCTGAAAAAATCTGGCCAGGACAATTGTCATAGTTTTGCCTCAGGATCTCCTCAGATTGAAAATGACATGAAGGCCCTTTCTACACAGGCAGGAAAATGTGGATTAATTCCACATTTTCCTGCCTGTGTAAACAGGGCAATAGGGTCAAACCCAGCTTTTCTTTGCATAGCTCCTTATGGCATCCTGGGGTTTGTAGTCTGCTGATGCGCCAGCACACTTTGGCAGAGAAGGCTGTGACAACTTGTAAAACTACAAACTCCAGAATTGTGCATGAAAGAGCTTTGCAAGGGAGCTATGCAAAGGAATCTTTCAGCTGTCCTTGAAATCTGAAGCATGTATCTTCCAGTGAAGTGCTGAACTTAAATAGTAAATGTTCAATTTAAATATCTTAGAATACAAGCCCAGATTTTCTGAAATTGTTAGCAAAGGCCATTACTATTCCAAAGGAAAAAGTCACCTACTTGCCATCTCCGTTTGTGTGTCTGGTCTCCCAGGTTTTCAGGTGTCCCAGTCGCCCAGGTTTTCAGGTGTCCCGGTCTCCAACAAACTATTTGGTTGGTGGATTTGATAGATTCGGTTTAACTATTTTGGCACAAGGATTTGGATTCGTGAATCTCCAATCCTTGCCCAGGATTCAAGGATTTGGTTGGCCCATCCCTACTTTACATATTTTGGATCAATAAATTATACATTTTAGGATAAAAAGTATATAATATGTGTAATTTAAAATATATACCTTCAAAAATGCAAAAGCTCTGAAGAATTGTGTCCAAAAAGAATGGGTCAGATCCAAAGTTCTGCTGATACTGGAGTGTCAAGAGAATAGAATTTCTGTCCCTCCCCTCTCAGCCCTTGGAGCCCCCAAGAAACTGGTTCCAGATGTTTTTGTAGCTCCTTGGAACAGATTTCTGGGTGCATCAGGGCTATAGTGTGAAAAAGAGCTCCACTGCTTCTGTTGTACTGAGGTTCCACTAGAAGACGAAATTAGATCTTGCTCTGTACAATTTCTTTTTTTTGGTTTTGTTTTACTTTTGGAAGGTGCTATATTGAAGATTCCTGTAGGAAAAGAATGGAACAGAACAATGCATGCAAAGTTGCTGTGGACTGGGAATATATGGATCCATCCATTCCTACTTGACACAAGGTGCTATGACATTTTAAAGACTAATGATTAGCTAATAAATGGTAGGGAGAAAAAGACTGATTACATACCCTAATGTCCATATACCTCTCAAGTTTGCCCCAACCAGCCCACCTTTCAAGAACCTGCCAACATCACTGATAAGGTTTCTCCTTGTCTGCAGCCCTGCAATGCAATGTTCTGGATTGCTGACGATGTTATAGCTAACCTTGTTACCACAAGAGAGAGGAAGCTTTCTGTCCTGTCTTCCCCCTGCTGTAGGATGATGCAAATAGAATATCCTGAAGACCAGGTGTTTGGAGTAATTATCTGGATACAGGCACTGGCTCTCAGGTTGATGGGTTTGTGACTCACTGTTATGTTGTAGACAGAGGAGTAATCCCAGCTGCAGTATCCTATCCCCTAAATAGTTTCAGCACCTTGGTTAGCTCCTTGAAAGTCCAGACTATCAAGAAAAGTATATATTACCCTATCAATAAGTTGATACTGTTGTTATTATGTACCTCCAGGTCAACCCTGGCTTTGGGTGACTCTATCACAGGATTTGATAAAAATCAGGAGATTTACATAGGAAATGAGCAAGCTCTTTGGTACTCTTTTAGGCTATTTATTATATTTATTATATGCACTCATAGATATATAAATATATACATTTGCCTTAGGGAGAAACACTGACACGTCTGGGTGCTGAACTTCCTCACATACATTACATTGCATGTAAGGCATCATGCATTCATTACATTACATCATATGGCCATTATGATGTTTTACTTTAATAAAAACTTCCATAAGACTGAAACTTTACTTCTCTGCATCTCTTGAAAAGACTTTGTAGTAGTTAACACATACAGCAACACTACTTTTTTAACAATGCAGTTTATCTGTTTATCCATCATTATCTTAAACAGTGAAATTTAACCATATACATTATTATCATCAGGTTCTTTCATAGTAACTATAATGTCTGTTAAAGTATTATACAGCCATTTCATAAAGGCTTTTACATGTACAGAATTCTGTCCCTTCTCATATCCATAACCATCTATCCATTTAGGAATACAATCTCATCTATTGAGGCACTACACATCTCTAAACAGAATTCTGTGAATGCACAGCAATTCAAGGGTTAATCTCCTTGAGCCCTATTACATTTTAAGAGCATCCTAAAGCATCCGTCATACTCATAACGGGATGTATATCTATTTCAGCATAGCTTAGATCAGTGTTTCCCAAACTCTGGTCTTCCAGGTGATTTGGACTGCACTTCCCAGAAGCACTGATCATTGGCCAAGGCAGCTGGGACTTCTGGACAATGGCATCCAAAACACCTGGAAGACTAGAGTTTGGGAATAACTGGCTTAGATGTTTATCTTACCAGTACTATCTTTCAGCATGTTTGGGCAGATTATCAATCTATCAGGAACAGTCCTGATGTCAAGGACAGCTGTCTACATTGGTGGAAACATGCAACAGAGGCTATCTAATCTTGATTTTTATCTTTGGTCCTTTTATTTTCTCTTTAGACTTACCCAGCTAATAAGTTGTCCAGTGAAGACAATCAAAACCAGGTGTTTACTCTTCCAATATTTCTGATATCCAATCAAAACAAAAATCTTTAGATATGACTGCACCTCAGGTACCATTGGAGTCTTGGTGTTGGCCATCCTAATTATATCACCCAGTGTACCTGCTAGGAGGTTATTATAGGTCACGTCTGGTCACATCCACAGTGTAGTTTATTCTTGGTAATGTCTTGTTGACATCTGAGTAGGCATTTTCTCAGACTGAAGCTGATGCCAGGTTGTCACTGATACATACACACATCCTAATACATCTGGCTTCCTGTATCATAACTTATGCTACAGATGCAATATTATAGAGGTTATACTAGATTACAATCTGTACTTTATAGGAAAATTCCCAGGCTTAAAAGAAGGAAACCATAAAAGCTTGGACTGTAACAATAGAATAGCGCAGGAAGGCAATTCTGTTACGTTTGTAGCTCCTGTTACCGTCACTTTAATGTTGGAAAGGGCATATGGCAATTGTTGTATTTTAAATTGTTGTTCTGTACCTCGATCCATAGGGACAGGGACAGATGGGTAAATGGTGCTGCTGCTGCTGCTGCTGCTGCTGCTGCTGCTGATAATAATAATAATAATAATAATAATAATAATAATAATAATAATAATAATAAAAAGATCTCAGACAGAGCATTTCTGGAAGACTGAAATGCTTCTCCAATTGGTTTACTTATATATTTTCAGAACTTGACAGCATGTGTTTTTCAACTGCAACTTGCCTGTGGATATGCAAACTAGGGAATTCTGGGAGTTATAAGCCCAAAATCACTTTCCCAAGATCAGCTTGTCTTTAGAACACTGCTGTTGATTTCAGTTGTAATACAATCATGGAAACTGAGAAACAGAGAATGACATGTGCCAGTCCCTTTTTTTTTAAAGCAATCAACAAAGAGGTCTAGAACTATTTGTGTTGTACAAAAATGGACACCAGAACTTCACTGCATTTTAGGCTTGTTCTGTAATGCATGCCAGTATTTGTGTATGATCTCAGCCACTGTGTTGGAAGCTTGATACATGGTGCTTGTACAGCTGATTTATCAGCAAACAGAATACAACTGTCAGGTTAATTTGTGCACAATTGGTCCAAACTCTGCTTCTAATTATAACTCAGCCTCTCCAGTATACTTGGTTGGAATTGTCCAGATGTAATGAAAGATACCATTTGGCCCTTTGCATCTCCCTTCTAAATACACTTACAGTGATGTTCGGTCTCCTTGTTGGCTCCGCTCTTGCCGTATTGAGTCATTATATTAATTTGTTTATCATGTTGTGTGTTCTGATAACAGTTTCCCTTCATCCTGAGCAGCTGCCCAAATGGACAACAGATGCCAAGTGTGGGAACTAGCTGTTATTAGCAGATGGCCAGTATGAAAAGTAGCCTGCCTCTGTAGGGTTTTTATGAATCTTTCTTACAGGAAGTGGCTTGGAAAGAAACTCTTCTTTTTTCTGCAAAAGAGCTTCTAGAATAATGCTCAGTGACCAAGCCAGAGGTCACTGAATGTTGGTTTGCTCATTAGAACTATATTACAACTATATTACAAAGCTGAAGAATTCATCAAAGCACCACATAGCTAGTACTGGAATATTCTGGAATATTTCTTTGCTCAAGAACCACATCTGTTCCTTCACTGTATCATTGCTACTACTGTATGTCATATTACAGTGAATCTCCAAAATCCAGTGAATGCCAGAATTCACTGACTGACTCAGTTGGATTTTCTGAATGTCTGAAAAGAAACTTTTATATTTCTATTATTCAGACACATGTATATAAATGCTGATAATCACTCTTAATTGACAGGCAACATTCTTCGGTTTCAAGGATTAGCTGTGGCATTCTTTTACAGCAAATATGAAAAGGGAGTGGCATCTTATAGACTTAAATATGTACTACGACTTAACGTTTTATTTAATAATGTAAGAATGCCATCTTTTCCACATGTGGGAAAAATTACCCCCCCCCCCCCATATATATATCTGAGGGTGGGTGGGTGAGATGTAAGGAACAGATCCAAAAAACCTTATGTTGTGAGAATTCTGTGATATTCTAGACAAAATTCAAAAGTACCCCATTCAAGCACAAGGCCCATTCAAAATAGTGACTATTAAGTGGGTGGTGTACCAAGATTTGTTGGAACTTGACCAAGAGTACTGTAGAATCAAATCAATCGAGGAGCTAACTTCTGAAGGGTACTCTTTTCAACGTTTTTCATATATAAAAACAATAGTTGATTTTAAAAAGATATGACTTTGACTTGACTAAAACTGAGTTTGAGAAGCAGCTGAGCACTAATCATGAACAACTGATTCATAACTTTTATTTGAAACTTTTGTTAAAATTAGAGATGGAGGAAGAGTTGGATAAGGATTGTATGATAAAATGGGAACAAAATCTTGGTTACATATTATTCAGCTGGGTCAATTGGAAATAAAGTGGTTAGAAGGAATTAAATTACCTTATGATACATTCTTAAAGAGAATTTGTACAAGATGATATATCGATGGTATTTGACATCAGAAAATTTTTCCAGAATACTTAATATATGTTGGAAATGTGAACAAGAAGTTTTTACCACATGTGATGGACTTGCGAGAAGGCCAAAAAATTCTGGAATCAAATATACTTTATGATTTTGAAAGTGTAGATTCCACTGATTCCAAAAGTGAAGATCAGCCAGAGAAGACGTATGGCAAGGTGCCATGATACTTGACCATCACAACATGGCTACAATATACACGGAAGTAGAAAAAGACAGAGATTTCAATACAAGAATCCTGACTGATAAAATTGTTGAATTTAGTTGAGATGGATAAATTGAAGGTATTGATAAAGGGAAAATCCATGACTTCTTTTGAGAAAGACTGAGAAACTTTAAAAAGCTTTTTGCAAGAGAGAAAATAACTTTCCTATAGTAGGATCCACTATTCAGTATTTTGGAAAGGATAGCGGTGGAAGTGTTAGAAGGTATGAATAGTTAGAGAAGTTGGTTTTTTTTTTTTTAGGTAAAGTTATCTAAAATATGAGTTAGGAAAGCTGGAAACTATTTTTTAAAAATGTATTCATTGCTTTCTTTCTTCTTTTCCTTTTTCTTTCTTTTTCTTGGTTCTTTGTACATATTTTTGATTGATTGGTTGATGTATGCTTATTTGGGATTGCAACTTGTTGCCATTGTTTTTGGTCTGATTGCTTTTTCCTTCCTTTTGTGTTTTTGTTTAGTTTGTTTATATGTAAAATAAAGACAAATTAAGAAAACAAAATAATCATTATGAATGACAACCTAATCCAGACATTATTAGAACAGGGTTTGGAAGACACATGTATCTCCATATCACCCTGAACTCATCTGATCTTATCTGATTTTGGTTTGGAGACTGATGGGAATCTCCAGATAAAGCTAGAAAAGAATCCTGACTGAAACCTTGGATAGCTGCTACCAGCCAGAGTTGATAGTATTGAGGTATGCGGACCATTGGTCTGATTGAGTGTAAAGCAGCTTCCTAGGTATTCATCCTGATACATTTGATGTGTCTATCTCAATGCCAAACAAGCACTACAACACCAAGAATCATTCTCAGGACTGGATTAAAATCTGATGTATGTATTCCCTTCAGTTCTGCCTCTTATTCCCCACCCATTCCCTCCTAGCCCTGAAACTTTCCTTGCTAAGGCTGTACCTTAAGTAGTGGTAATACACTGCACCTTGGTCTATCTAGCAGATAGATGGCCAGTTCAATATGATATAAGTTTGATATAAATGGCTGTGTCAGAGAATTTCTTTAGACAGAAAGAGACTGCACCACTGCCTGTGATACCATCATAGCAGGTTACATTCCCCTGCTACATAAGCTGAGATGTCTTAAATACTTTATTAGGAGGTAAGTACAATTGATTTTAACATTTGTTCTGAGAAAGATCTTTAACTGAGGTTGCCCAAGTATCTAAGCCAATTACATGCATCTGTGTATACATACACAGTAACACACATTTTTGTTAACAATAAACAAATTGACATGCAAGGTTTACAACTGGAATGGAATAGGGAATTGGAATGCCCAGTTCTGGTTAATTGATGGTTAACTATCTTAGTATCTACAACAAGTATGAGTATAGATCTCAGATTACATCTTATACTGCAGAAATTGCTGTTTCAGGCATATTGGTCACCACAGGATCTTTTTTTAAAAAAGGTTATCTAAACCAACAAATTGTTGGAGATGTAGTAGCATTAATGCCTCCTTAATACCTACATTTTGTAGCTGTCACTTAATTGCTTCATTTTGGGTGGAAGTAATTGGGTGGATAAACTTGACACTAGAAACCTGTTTAATATTTAGAGGAGTACATGTTCCCTTGAATTATTTACCTGTAGCTTGGAAAGACTTACCAGGGCACTGCCTCTTCTTTTCACAGTGGTGGGATTGTGTGCTTCTGTGAGGTAAGAGGCTATGCTGCTGGTAGCTGTGCTGCTGGTTGGGTCTCCCATCTCAGACAGGCTTATGCTGAGGAGCCAGATTCAATGTGACAAACAGCTAGTGGACAGCAGCAGCAGTGGTATGTGTGTGTTGTGTGTGTGTTTGTGCATCTGCGAAAGAGAGACACTGGTGGAGGATCTCTCAGAATCTATGACAGAGGCATCACAGCTAACATTTGTTAGAACTGCACAGAAGGAGACATGGGTCATTTCCTCACTACATTGCTTTAGTGCTATTATTCCACTTTCAACATCCTATGGAATCCTGGGGTTTTCAGTTTAGAGAGGGGCATTTAGAATTCTCAGCCAGAGAGCTCTTTGGCCTCAGTAAACTACATATCTCAAAATTCCACAGGATGTTGAAAGTGGAATAAGAGCACTATAACAGTGTAGTGTGGAAATGGCCTTAGAGAGGCTGATTCCCACTCAAAGGAAAAAGATATAGACTGCTCATTTTCCTTTATATTAATATCACTGTCTCTGGGTTATTCTTTTTATAGTAGCTGGCATCCTGCATTGCAGTTATGGATTTGTAACCTAGAGTTACGGATCTGTAACTGCTCCATATTCAGCTATGCTCTGTATTCACAACCACAGCACTATTGCCACAAATATAATTCAACCCCCCCTGAAAACCCACCCTTCTGGGAGCCATTCCAAGGAACAGAGGTCTGTGGCATGGTTGAATGGGGCACTTCAAGATGATTCAGCCATTCTCTTCCCTCCCCTGAGCCAAGGTGCAATGAGGAAAAACGAGACCCTCTTGATTCCTTAGGCCATTTTTAGCTACATTTACTCAGCACTGATCTTGGCTGTTCTTTGTCTTAATGTGACTTCAGATATCTTACCTGGAAGATGAAGTGTTTTTCAACTGTTTATCACCTATCCTTGGGGCTCTTTCATTCTGTCCATATCTCTTTAACATGTTTTTTTCGTTTTTGATAAAACTTGACTTGTTTATCTATAAAATAAGAGGAGTGGTGCACAAATGGGAGAGTGATTAAAAACCTGTCAGAATTTGGAAAGTGATAAATTCTGTCTCAAGTTAGTCACTTATTTGTATGATCAGAGGCAGCAAAAAGGTTCTTACAGCTCAACAGGAAGGCACAAAGCTTGATATAAATATCTATCACTGAGAATATCAGATGTTCTAAGTTCAGAATTCTAAGCAGATTGAAAATGACATTATTTCATTCTAGGTGCTTTGAAATGCATTGCTCAACTAACTGCTTGTATCATCTCATTTGACAACTCAGAAACTGGATGACTTAAGCTTTTAGCAAACAAACCCACTTCCATGACAGGGGTGCCTCCAATTTTAAAGATCTTTTCTTCTGAGAATAAGTGTTTGTCTTGAAATTTCTGTAGGAGGAATATCTGCTGACAGAATTAAACTGCTTTGAAAGACACAGGAAATTGCATATATATTTTAAGATACTTGCTAGATGCCTATCCTCTTATTCTCCTGATTGTTTCATATAAATTGGAATAACCTGATTCCAGACTGTAGATATTGTTCTCATTAGGGACCTAAAATTAAAATCTAGGCCAGTCAGGATGTCTTTCAATGTAGCATATTTAGATTAGGTGGGAGACAAATAAGTACTTTTCGCTCTAATCAACTGTGCTTGCTGTAGCATTTTTGACAGATGATGAGTCAGTCAGCAGTAGTTTATAAATAGCAGATAAAGTTTAGCACATAGAAAAATTCTTCTGGGATGTGTGTCTTAACCATTTTCTCCTCAAATAATTTTTCAAAATTCGTTTTCAGTCATACTTTGTTTCCACTCCATTTTGAAGCAAAGTTATTGGTTTATCTCCTTAATCCCTAGGTGCTTGTGCGCACGCTTATTTTCACATGCCATTGAGTGAGAAGCGTATTATTTTCTTCCAGAATATATATATTTTTTTATTTGCCTAAAAGAAATGAGATGCTTGGTTGATTTGACCCCTGATCTGCTTTGTCCGGCTTAATCCAGTTAGGGTCTCTAAATAAACTTCTTACAGAAATGACAGGGAACAAAAATGCAGAGAATCTTATGAGAGCTGCTGTACTGTAGTGGCTAAGAGAATGACCTTCATATTAGAAAACCCTTATGTGACGTACCCCATTCAAAGATTGATCCCACCCTTGCAACCTCTCTGTTTCTGTCATTCACCTTGCCCTGTTATCCTTACACCGTTTCTTCACTCTGGTTCTTGGAACTCACATTGACTCTTATAATGTGTTGATCATTGGATTCAGTGCAGTAATGCATGACTGGACTTCCTTATTAATTCTTAAATTAAAACAGACAGAGATGTAGAAAATAGGACCATTAGGGATCTATTATCTAAGAAATAAGTTAACCTGACACTGGTTCCATACACAATACTATGTAGCAACTCAGTTTGAAAGGAAGTTAAAATTCTCCTCGAACTCTTTCCACACTCTCAACTCCCATCAAACCAAAGTCCCCCTATCTCTTATTGTCTCTATCTATTCCTAGCCCTTATCATACTTCTGTACTGTTCTAACTGGCCCTCTCTAAACTAATGCTTTCAAGATTTAATCCATTGCCTGTCTGGTTTTAAATTATATTTATATTCTTTCCTCTATAGATCCCTCCATAGCATTCCAAAATCTATGATGGGCTACCTTTACTCAGGCCAGCCAAACTCCTCTCTTCATACCTCAGGGGCTTACCCACACTATGCTGTTATAGTGCTATTATTCCACTTTCAACATCCTATGGAATCCTGGGGTTTGCAGTTTAGGGAGGGGCATTTAGAATTCTTAGCCAGAGAGCTCTTGGACCTCAGTAAATTACAAACCCCAGAATTCCACAGGATGTTGAAAGTGGAATAATAGCACTATTACAATGTAGTGTGGAAATGGCCTTGGACTTTCAGAACTACAAGCAGGAGCACTGCACTAGTCTATCTATCCTGTCAGATCTGTATCACTAGGTTCTTTCTCGTATCCCCCTCTGCTGATCAAGCCTCCTTTTTTATGGACAACTGAATAAATAACATAAGCTGAGAGGCATAATTTCCAGTAATTTTTACTGTTAAGTTCTGGGAGCTTATGGTCTGTGCAGCCAACTTCTTCTGTATCTTGGCTAATCTTGCTAGAATTTAGATGAACAAACACATCACAGGCATGTACACTGTTACTTTGGATCAAAAACCTGCAGTAGATCCTAAGAGCAGCTGCCACACAGCATTTAAATTTAAAATGGCAAGTGGAAACTGAGCAGGCGTTGAATTGTTGCTGCATCTGCCTGTTTGTTGACTAACTAAATTAAGTTTTGCTCATGCCTAAGCTAAATTGCATTTGTAATTCCCCTAAAAGATTATAAACATTTGAACTTGCATCCCATATAAATTACAAGCATGCCTCATGCTGCTCTCTTCTTAAAGAAACAAAAGATTCACCCAGCTATGTTCAATAACTCCAGTTGCTTATATTTATTCCTGAATTTCTCTGACTTCCAGAAGTATTCACACATGACGACGCACAAATGTACACTCTATTAAACTTTTTAAAGATTTCTCATTAACATTGAAAATGTAATTATCTGACTCAGATAATGACTTTTAAAAATACAGATTAAGTTAATTACCAAAAAAATCCAGCTGATGAAAACATTTAAAGATCTGCTCAGTAATCTTATATAATCAACATTCTCTCTGGTCAGTTCCAAATTAATTATTGCAAGAGGCATGTGAGCATAAAGGAACAGATGAACTCCTCTGTTTTGACCCCAACAGTGTCACCAGAAATGCAGTCATTGACTTTGAGTGAATCCATGCTGCACAGCAAGACAAATAATTTCTAGTGTCTCACTTTCTTTGACAGAGATGTTTGACAGGTCTACACATTAAGTGACAAATCCTAACTTAGTAGAACAAGCTATACCACTTCGAGATTAGATTGATAAGGAGTTCTTACACTCTGGAAACTACTGAAGAGCCAAACATGCACCATGTTGGCTGAGGAATTCTGAGAGCTGTAGTCTAGGAACAAGATTGTTTTTCAAGCTGTGTGGGTACCTTACAATGAGATCGGTCATCCATCCTGCTAGTAGCAAGTATTAAGGACTGTTCTGAACAATGAGATAAAGACAGGACAACTCTGAACCATTTATAGCCCCCTACAATGACAAAATTATGTTGGAATTTGACAACTACTAGAATGTATGATGGTGAACATGTTTCACATTTATTGCTTTGTTATATGTGCCTGCATTTTCTGGCTATTTGTTTTAAAATGGCAATTTTAGCCCAGAAAATCCTATAATAGGGTCGCCATAAGTTAAAAATGACTTGAAAGCAAACAACAACAACAGATACACAGATTCTTAAACTGGGATCCATCTTTAGGCAGATATTTGGGACAGTAATGTTTCAAATGAAGTATAATGAAATAAAAGACAGACTCTTTAAAATTATCCTCTAGGCACCAATATAAATGTCTATGGTTAATGCTCCTAAAAATTATGTTTTTTGTTATCATTATGCCAAGAATATTTTAATGTTAACATGGATGATGGAATAAAGGACATAAAATTTGCAGATGACACCAAATTAGGAGAAGTAGCTAAATACCCCAGAGGACAAGATCAGAACAACCAAAATGTAAAAAAGAAAAGAAAAAGAACAACCAGACTGTACGCATGTACACCACATATAAAAGACTGGATTTAGAAATCCCATGAACATAATTTCATTCACACAAAAAAATCCACTCACAAAAGGAGAGATGGCAGTTTTCCCCCATTTCTTGCAGTACCCTATCCCTGCTTTTCAAATTTTCTCCGAGGAATGGAAGAATAGAATGTGAGGTGGAGAAGGTTACCAGGGGAAGAAAAAATTGGCAAAAATTGCCTGTTCGTATTTTCTTAAAAGGCTATATTTCACTCTGTATCTGATGATCTCAGGGCAGTGCAAACTACTTGAAATGATGTGAAATAATTTGAAACAAGTTAAAACAGTTCAACAATGGACCCAACCCCAAGCCATGGTGATTGAAACTCAGATTCTTGGGTAAACAGCCCAGTTTTAATGTGGTGCTAAAATGAGGCCAACATCAGTGCCAACTGAACCTCAGTTCTGAACATTGTGCATGTTGTTTATAAAACTGGTTCTAAGGAAAAAGCTATAAAATAAATATGGTCTGGGAATGAGAATTGCCAGGCTAGTCAGAAAACAGACAGTGGTACTAACTTTATACTTGGCATGTAAACACATTAGCACTATTTTCTAATACCACTATTTCCTGACATTTATTTATTATTAACAGCAGCAATGATGTTGCTTGTTCAAAGAAGACTGTGTCTGTCTCTGCTGATGTTGAGAAATACTCCTATCTGTTCCTTCCCAGATTAGTTCCATGCTCACTTACAAGATCATAGTACTATTTTAAGTTATTTCTTTGCTTGTTTGCTTCCTTGTTATTTCTTAAAATGTGATTCAATTGCATGGTCTAAAGTGGTGTAATTGTGAAACTGTCTGCACGTATCTTGTTTCAATTAAAAACTACCTAATCTCTAAGTATTTAATCTTAAAGACTGGCTAACATATCTACTATGAAATGGTTTACAAATACATTCCTAGGGTGCATCTACACTGCACAATTATAACAGTTTGATACCACTTTAATGGCCATGGTTTTATCCTGTGGAAATCTGGGGGTTTGTAGTTTGGTGAATGATTTAGAAGGCACCAAGGTACCTTGAAAATAGAGGAATTGTAGATTTAATCAGTTTAATTCTGTAGTGTAGACAGGCACCCAGAGTACCTTAGGAATTGTAATTGGTGGAAGACCTGTACTTTCTGGCAAGAAATTCCAACTTCTTCACCAAACTACAAAGGGTCTTTCTGTACTACACTGTTATAGTGCTATTATTCCACTTTCAACATCATATGAAAGAAAGCCTCCTCTGAGCCTCCAAGCCACAGAGGAGATGAGTTCTGGTCATTGGGGACTCCTTGCTGAGAGGAACAGAAGTAACAATTTGCAACCCTGACAGGATGAATCGTGAGGTGTGCTGTATCCCTGGGGCCAAAATCAAGGATGTAACAGAGAGGCTAACAAGACTGCTCAAGCCCACTGATTGTAACCCCCTTCTTTTGGTTCACGTGGGAACCAACAACATTGCAAGGTATAGCTTTCAGTACATCACAAAGGATTATGGGTAGGAAGCTGAAGGACCTTGATGCACAGGTTGTGATTTTATCCCTCCTCTCTGTTGAAGGACATGGCACACGAAGGGAGAGAGGAATAGTGGAGGTGAACAGCTGGCTCCATGGATGATGCCACCAGGAACAATTTGAGTTTTTGGACCACGGTCTGGATTTTCACAAAGATGGTCTTCTGGTAATGGATGGGGTGCACCTCACAGCCATTGGCAGGAATGTTTTTATTAAGAGTCTCACAAACCTCATCAGGAGAGCTTTAAACTGAATTTCAGCAGGATGGGATACAATATTATTTAGGGCAGAAATTCAGCAAGTGCTGGGCAAAACCCTCCAAAAGTTATAGATAGACCAGGCCAAGTGGTACTAGAGACCAACAGTGGGAAGAAAAGCAACTCTAGTAAAGGGCTTGCAGGAAGAGCACATGGTCTTAAATGTCTTTACACTAATGCACAGAGCACGGGAAATAAGATTAACTGGAACTCTTAATAGAAAAAAATAAATATGATATGATAGACATCACTGAAACCTGGCAGATGAGTCTTATGATTGGAATGTAGTAATGGTGGTGGTGGTGGGTATAACCTATTTTGCAGAAACAGACCAAACAAGAAAGGAGGAGGAGTAGCTATATATGTCAAGGATGTTTTCACCTGTGAAGAGATCCATGACTTAAATCCAGGAAGCCAGGTTGAGAGAATTTGAAGAAGAATTAAGGGAGTGAGAAACAATAGGGATGTCACTGTGGGAGTCCACTGCAGACCTCCAAGCCAGCCCAAGGATTTGGATGATGTCTTCCTGGAGCAGATGACCACACATTCAAAAAGGAGAGATACAGAAGTAATGGGAGATTTCCTGATATATGTTGGCAGTCAAACTCTGCCAAGAGCACAAGGTCCAACAAGTTCTTCACTTGCCTTGCTGACAATTTCATGATCCAGAAGGTGGAAGAGACAACAAGGGGATCAACCATTTTAGATCTGATCCTGACCAACAGAGATGGCCTTGTTAATGGGGTGGAAGTGATGGGATCCTTAGGTTGGAGTGACTATGCTCTATTGGAATTCATCATTCAGTGGGAAGGAGAAGCCAAGTGTAGTCAGACATGCATTCTAGTCTTTAAAAAAGCTGATTTCTATAAACTTAGGGAATTACTGGTTGAAATTCTATGGTCAAGAACTCTGAAAGAGAAAGGAATTCATGATGGATGGGAGTTTCTTGAAAGTGAGATATGGAAGGCACAATTTAAAACTGTACCAATAAGGAGGAAAAATGGGAGATGTCTAAAAAAGCCAGAATGATTGACTAAAGAACTTTCAGCTGAGCTAAGTGTTAAAAGAAACATGTACAAGAAATGGAAGAATGGCAAAATCACCAAAGAGGAATTCAAACAAATAGCCAGGATAAGCAGGGGGAAGGTCAGAGAAGCTAAAGCACAGAATGAACCCAGGCTTGCCAGAGAGATTGAAAACAATAAAAGGGGCTTTTTAAGATATGTCCTCAGCAAAAGGAAAAACAAGGAAATAATGATAGGGTGGCTGCATGGAGAAGATGGCCAAGTACTAACAAGGAGCAGAGAAAAAGCAGAACTACTCAACACCTTCTTTGCTTCAGTTTTCTCCCAAAAGGAAAAAACAAACAAACTACTGGGAAGCAGGTGGGGAAGTGGCAGAAACTCAGCACAATATAAGAAGAGACATAGTACAGAAATACCTATCCATTCTAAATGAATTCAAATATCCAGGGCCAGATGAACGACACCCTCGGATATTAAAAGAACTGGCAGAAGTAATATCAGAACTGCTGGTGTTAATATTTGAGAAGTCTTGGAGAACAAGAGAGGTCCCAGCAGACTGGAGGAAAGCAAATGTTGTCCCCATCTTCAAAAACGGAAAAAAGAGGAGCCAAGTAATTACCACCCAGTCAGCCTGACGTCAATACCTGGAAAGATTCAAGAGCAGATTATTAAGCAGACAGTTTGCAATTACTTAGAAAGCAATGCTGTGATTACTAAAAGTCAACATGGGTTTCTCAAAAACAAGTCATGCCAGTCTAATCTCATCTCTTTTTATGATAGAGTTACAAGCTTGACAGATGATGGGAATGCTTTGGATGCAGCATTTCTTGACTTCAGTAAGGCCTTTGACAAAGTTCTCTATGATGTTCTTGCAAAGAAACTAGTAAAATGTGGGCTAGGTAGGGCTGCCGTCAGGTGGATTTGTAATTGATTGACTGACTGAATCAAAAGGGTGCTCACCCTGCTTTTCATTCTGGAGAGAAGTGACTAGTGGGGTGCCACAGGGTTCTGTCCTGGGCCCAGTGCTATTCAATATCCTTATTAATGACTTCGATGAAAGAATAGAGAGCATGCTGACCAAATTTGTGGATGATACCAAATTGGGAGGGGTTGCTAATATCCCAGAGGATAGGATCAAAATTCAAAATGACCTTGACAGATTAGAGAGCTGGGCCAAAGCTAACAAAATGAGTTTCAACAGAGATAAATGTAAGGTCCTACACCTAGGCAGAAAAAATGGAATGAACAAATATAGAATGGGAGACACCTGCTTGGACAACAATACATGTGAAAGGGATCTAAGAGTCTTAGTAGACTACAAGCTGAACATGAGTCAGCAGTGTAATGCAGCAGTCAAGAAAGCCAACACAATTCTTGGTTGCGTCAATAGGAGTATAGTGTCTAGACTGAGGAAAGTAAGAGTACCACTCTATTCTGCTTTGGTCAGACCTCCTCTGGAATACTGTGTCCAGTTCTGGGCACCTCATTTCAAGAAGGATATTGACAAGCTGGAACGTGTCCAGACGAGGGTGACCAAAATGGTGGAGGATGTGGAAGCCATGCCCTATGAGAAGTGCTTAGGGAGTTGAGTATGTTTAATCTGCAGAAGAGAAGGTTAAGAGGAGACATGATAATCATGTTCAAATATTTGAAAGGCTGTCATATTGAAGAGGGAATGGGCTTGTTTTCTGCTGTTCGAAAAATTAGGACAAGGAGCAATGGATTCAAGTTGCAGGAAAAGAGATTCCTACTGAACCTCAGGAAGAACTTCCTGATGGTCAGAGCTGTCCAGCAGTGGAATATGCTGCCTTGGAGTGTAGTGGAGTCTCGTACTTTGGAGGTTTTTAAGCAGAGGCTGGATAGCCATCTGTCAGGAGAGCTTTGATGTGGGTTCCTGCATAGCAGGGGATTGGACTCAATGGCCCTTGTGGTCTTTTCCAACTCTATGATTCTACAATTCTATGAATCCTGGGGTTCGCAGTTTAGGTAGGGGAATTTAGAATTCTCAGCCAGAGAGCTCTTTGGCCTTAGTAAACTACAAACCCCAGAATTCCACAGGGTGATGAAAGTGGAATAATAGCACTATAACAGTGTAGTGTGGAAAGACCCAAAGCTACAATAGGATTGAGCTCTGGCAGTTAAAGTGGTTTTAAACTGCTATAATTGTGCAATGTGTATATGCCCTTAGGAAGACCTGTTCCCCTCCCTCTCACTGTTTTGGCCTCTGTTCAACCCATTATTTCTTCTTTTGTCCAAGCAGGCCTTCCATATCTCCCAGTTACCCATGCTGCTCCTGCATTAATGCTACAAAACACTGCTGAAAAATGGGAGCCATTTTGTTAAGTGAAAAAATTGCTAATAAGTTTTGCATTGTCTAGTAACCATAAGGTTCATCTTCATCTCTTTTCTGCTAAGGTCTTGTTGACAGAACAACTGAACAGAAAAACAGCAACAGATGCTAACGCAATAGTTTATGCTCAAGAGGCAAATAGCTTTTGTAGCAGTTCAGTCATGGAACACATTGTAATATGAAGATTTTTTTTTAAAAAGAAAAAGTTCATAAAGAAGAAAAGAAATGGAGAAAGATATCCCAGATTGATGCCAGGTTAAGACTCCAATCCAAACTGAATTTAGAGAACTCAGGAAAATAAATACAATTGTGTGGTATATGCATGCCCATAGAGCTCTTTCTGCCTATGAATCATTACCTTGTGCTTTGTTAAGGTTGCACTGCTTTAATTGGGATTTCAGTGATTAAAGCTTTTGATGGCAAAGTTTAGTTAGAAAAGCATATGTGTTTGTTTTTTCCTCAAGATGTTTAGATAACTTTGCTAATTATACTATCCTTCAGGCATGTAGTGGGCCAGGAGTGAAAAAAAAAAAACTTTAAAGGATTTGTAAGCTAGAAAAAACTCATTCAATATGCACATGTAAAATGAATATTGTTTCTCAGGAATGAGATAGTTATGGGCAAAGCATGATGCCTTTCACTCAGCCTTTAATGTTATCCTCATTTATATTGTTGAACTTGAAGTAGGAAGGAGAAGAAGAGCTTCTACTTTCTAGCACTATAGACTAGCACTATACATTTAATGAAAATTAATATCATTTTTATTCTGTTAAGTGACAGGACAAAATATTCCTGCCAATCCATGTAGATCTTTGTGCAGTACGTGCTATAGAGAGTCTTCCCATTGGTGTGAATGCTGTATTTGGGAAATGCTGAAAATGTGGAGGAGGCAAGGAGCAGCCATCTTAACAGGAGAAGACCAAGGGACATACAGAAGTGGGAGGCAATTGGTTTGTTACAGGGGAAGAAAGTATAAAAACGTTAGTTGCTTGTTGGCTGGATCTCATTCTTACAACTCTAGTGGTCTTGATGATAATTCCATTGGGTTGAAGGAATGACTGTTGAATGTCAGCTTGGTCTGAAATTTGTTTGAGCATGCCAGTCTGGCTTGTAACTCTGGCTTGTACCTGAGATTGTATGACATACATATAGGTGTGAATTGCCCCCCAGTTTTTCCTCTTGTAGCACCAGGCAAGACTGGGGAGGGCAGGGTTGTAGAGCTGAAGTGGTTTATCCACCTGAACAGGTTCTGAATCCCTGTGGATTTCCTTTTCTGTTCTTTTATAAAAGTGTGAAACTAGGAGATATTGAATACTCACAATTTGTCAGAAGCTGGATGAACATGGGCCTTGTGAGGAAGACACCATTTTGCTTCATCCTTTAGAGCAGAGGCTATTAATTTAAAGTCGGTGAACCCCTGGAGGGTTCATGAATGGCCTTCAAGTGGTCCATGGACTGAGTGCAAAAATTATGTTTTCCCATTAATCACTGACTTGGAGGGATGGAACATGAGGAAGGTGCTTAGGGGGTTACCTTCCCTGGCAATTCTGCTAATCAGGTGCACATAGGGCAAAACCTGGTCATGGCTGTTACATCTCTATGGAATTGTATTTGTATTTGGGATTGTATTTCCTGCCTGTAAGCAGGTAAGCACATCTCAGACTAAATACCCTGAAGGCATGAGATCTTATTTGATCTTGGAATCTAAGCATGGTTAAGCTTGACTAGTAGTTGGACAGGGGACCAGCAAGGAATACCAGGTGCAGTAGGCTATCTTTCAGAGGAAGGCTCTGTCAAATAACTTCTGAGGATTCCCTACTTATGAAAATCCTGTGAAATCAAGGGCTGCCATAAGCTGACAAGTGACTTGACACAGGTCATATTTCATTTGCTCAGCATCTGACAGTGTCACTTGCTAAGGGCCTAAAGAAAGTAGGGTTGAAGGAGAGGAAAAGTGGGATTCAGGGTGGCTTACAGAACGAAAAGAAATACAAGTAAAACCACATGAAGTTTTGTGTGTTTCACAGCATACAAAACATATTACATTATATGTAAATTCTGGAGGCAAAGGGATCTTTACGGTACAATGTATTTTGGGAGGTATGACAATATTCTCGGTAAGTCTACCAAAACCTCCAATATTGATTTCCATCACTAGTCACACTCCTGAATTCCTTTTGGGAGAGGCATCTTTCAAATCAAAAAGATGAAAAAGATTTTTCCCCATCGTTGATTCAGCACTCTTAACTCTCATTCACCCCCGCTGTTTGAGTGCACGCAAGTGAAAAGATTTATAAACTTTTCATATGGTAATTTGTCACATGACATTCCCCCACTTTCAGGTAGTTAATAAATTTTAGTGGAAATCAGAGAAAATGCATTATATAAGCTGTTCCTGCTGGTGAAATGGATTTGGACGGATGCTTTATGGCACCAGAGCATCAAATAAAAAAAAAAACTTATTGAAGTTATTAATCTTATGAAAAGCAAGCAGGTTTCTTGGCATAAAAGAGATGGTTGGCTTGGGTGGGCAGGTGTTGAAACTATAAATAATACTCAGGGCTCTAAATTTGCTTATAGTGGTTTAATTTTACTCTAATTACAATAATTGATGTCAAGGAGCACATGGCCTCCCTAATGATAGCTTTCTTCTCCAGGTTGAAATATGGATTGAGGTCTCAGCTGGGATGAAGGTTCCTCCAGTAAGAAAGGTTTGCGTGCAGCATGTAATAACTAGTCCTTACATGGCCCTGCAAAATATATTTACTTTTGTCTTAACTTCAGGTACAGCCTAAGATTTGTTAGTTGGCAGATGTTTTGTAAGAGTTAATTAGTATTGATTTAACCTTCAGTATTTATCACTTTCAATTTAAATTAAATGTGCAATGGAATGTACTTAGCAGATTTTATTGAAAGAGCTACACTGTTAATTAGCATTGTAAGCTCTCTTTATTATAAAATAACATTGCACAGCTCAGGTTGAACTGAAGCAGGCCATGCTAATGTTATGTATAATCACATCTAACTTCTAAAAAAAAAAAAGTTAGATAAATTAGCATATCAATTTTCATTCTGTGTATTTTATTACAGGAACATGAAATAAGGCTACCATATCTGTGTACAGGATGGAATGGAGAACATAATCTGTAATTGAAAGAGACTCCATTTACATTTTCACTCTAAAATCATGTAGAATAACATGCTGCTTTCCATTAAAAGAGAAATTACTACGGCAGGCTTCTGCAGCACTCTTTCAAAACAGGGTATCTATTTTTATGTAGATACTCTGGCACCCAGCCACCCAATTTTGAGTCATAAATAGAATAAAAACCTAGGTTAGTGAAATCAGTATTAATGTACCCCTCTTGCAAGAGATTTTATCAGCTTTACTGAAAAGATCATTCCTTCTGTCATCTAAAATATTTGGCAGGGCTGGAACTTTGAAAAACTTAATGTTAAATGAAAGCATACTCACTCTCTCTCTCTCTCTTAAATGGTACTGGTCAGGTTCCACATAGGCATAATCCAAGGATGAATTTGTATTTGGAATATTTAAGCAGGCTCTAGGTACAATTGAAAAGCTCATTTAGAATGCAGAGCCAATTTATTGCCTTAGGAGCATAGAGAGACCCTTGTTTTGGAACAGAGGTCACAAGGATGACAAGTGTTGCCTAGCAGCTTGGTTTCCTGCTGCACCAAACGTCTTCTAGTTCAGTGATGGACAAGTTTGAGTGGTACAAATGAAGGCCACAGCCCCACTCCACTGCCCCAATATCATCTTAAAGGCCTCTCATGTCCTCTAGGGGGCATGGGGGAAAATTTTACTATGATCTTGCCACACTTTGTTTTCTTCTGGTTTTCAAAAGGTCACCTGAGACCTCAAACAGCTTGTGGGTAGAGGACATAGTGAAATTGTTCCTACATCTTCTAGAGCAGTGGTTCTCAACCTGGGGGTCGGGACCCCTTTGGTGGTCGAATGACCATTTCACAGGGGTCGTCGCTCCTCAATCCTGCCCCCCCTTTTAAAAGAAGGTGGCCTCACAGCCAATGGGAGCAGTGCTTCTGAGACCCCTGCGCTGGGAGGAGGGGAGAGGAGGCATGCTGGGCGTTTCCCCATCTTTGCTTGCCTGGGGGGAAAGCACTGGAGGAGCCTGAGGTGGAGCCGGAGGTGCAGAGAGCGGGAGGAGAGAGCTGGAGCCTGAATGTTAAGGCGGAGGTGAGGACACCGAGAGGAGAGAGCTGGAGCCGGAGCGTTAAGGCGGAGGTGAGGAGAGGAGACCCCGCACTGATGGGAGGGGAGAGGCATGCAGCCGGGCACAGCCAGGTGCTGCTTGAACGCTCGTGCCTGCACCACACACACACACACACGGAGGGCTTCCCCTTCAGTGTTACCTTTCCCCTTCATGCCGGCTTGTAGAGTCAGAGTTGTTTGCCGGGGCGAGTGAGCAGCCGGGCGCTGCTTGGACGCTTGCGCCTGCACCACACACACACACACACACACACACACAGAGGGCTTCCCATTCAGGGTTTCTGGCGCTGCAGCAGGACATCTGGGAGGTAAGACCCCGTCCCCTCACCCTCTTCGCCTCATGCTCATTCATGCCGGCGAACAGAGTTGCTTGCCGGGGCGAGCGAGCAGCTGGGCTCCGCTTGCTTCCCAAAGTGGTGGCGCTGCAGCAGCGGCGATCGTCCAGTCGCCCATTCATTCTGGGCACGCCGCTTCGTGGGAGTTGTTGGTGTGGCTGTCGCCTTTGGTCTGGCAGGCAAAGGGGGAAACTTTCCTGCAGCGGATCTGCCATCTGATGGGGGAGATTGGTCCCTCCGAGACCGAGAACTCGGTCAGGAAAGGAGCAGGGGGCGTCAGCCAAGGGCTTCGGTTTGTGTAGCAACAGCCCCCAAGGCTCCTTGGTTGGTGGTTTTTTTGGGGTTATTTTTGTCTTTTTTTTACCTGAAAGCACTGCTCTGATCCATCCTGTGGACTTTGGCCATTTCCACATTCCAGTGTTATAGCGCTATGATTCCACTTTCACCATCCTATGGAATCCTGGGGTTTGCAGTTCAAACTGCAAACCCCAGGATTCCATAGGATGGTGAAAGTTGAATCATAGCGCTATAACAGTCTAGTGCAGAAATAGCCAGGATGACTTTCTCCTCTCGCTTTTGTTGTGCGTGGACCCTTGGCGCTTGCCACACGCAGATGTTGTGTTCTTCGCCCTGACTGTCTTGCATTCCTCGCTTTTTGTATGTTCAGCGTCCACACTCCCTTTAAGGGAGGGAGGGAGGGAGGGAGTGAAACAAAACGCATCTACTTATGCTGCCGCCATCTTTCCTCTCTCCCTGTCCTTTCCTCCCTGCGCCTCGTGTAAAATGTGGGCTGTTTCGGCATTGCCTTTGGGAGTGACTGGCTTTTTGAACTGTGGAAACCCAACATTCAGAACTAGATCTACTGCCTTAATTCTAGCATTGATGGATGCTTTCTGTGCTTAAAAAGGGGGAGGGTTACCAGTTTTTAGGCATTAGAAGTCTATCCAGAGCAGTGATTTAGGGCAGTGTTTCCAATGTATTTGATGTTGTAAATAACTAACTAACTAATTAACTAACTAATTAACTAACTAACTAACTAATAAATAAATAAATAATGAAAATGATTTTATGGTTGAGGGTCACCACAACATGAGGAACTGTATTAAGGGGTCGCGGCATTAGGAAGGTTGAGAACCACTGTTCTAGAGGCTTTAGGGATGCTATTGGCAATTTTGCAAGGGTGTCCTTTTTTGCTTTAGGCATAGGAGTGTGGGGGGCCCTCGAGGGGATGCAAAAATAGTCTTGATGGTCTCATCAAGTGACTTTATTTTAATGACTTTTTATAACTGAATAAAGCTTGTTTTGTTAAGCCTTCATATTGGGCTTTCATTTTCATCCATGGTGAAAGCATGAAATACAAGTAATCTTCTGTTCCATTTTGCACTAGATTCATAACAAGGAGCATTGCTGTTACAAGGGTACAAAAAACCAGTTGTGCAGTTTCCACTAGTGCCTAAAAATGGGTCTAGCACCTGAGTTGTTGAAAAAAGGCAGAAAGCAGATCTCTAGCTCTCCTTGCTGTACTTGCAAAGAGACAGCCATGTTGTTTTATCATAAAAAGCAATCCACTAGCACACTTTAAGACTACCCAGGAAGAAGAACTTTCTGGCAGAAGCTTTTGTAGTCTCAGTTCAATTTAGTATGATTTCTTCTTCCCAGTTTGCCACAAAAGTGTTACTGGATCCCTTCACATCTTTTCCTGTATGAGCTGTGCTGTATGTGAGATCTGGCCATTTCCTTTTCCTAATCTGTTTCTTTTCTCTCTGGTCCTTGACTTAAACAAGACTTCCCAATATTTCACTGATGAGAACTTGAATGCATTTTGCCAAGCAACATCAGAGTATGGTCAAGATGTCAAAGTTATTAATGAGGAAGAATAGGCAAGAAGGAGAAGCTTCTGCAGCTTGATTTTTCCTAAGCCTACTGCAATAGGCTCTCTCCTCTCTTCCCCCTTGCTGTGTTAATTGAGAGCAAATAACTTCTGCACTATTTTGAACTCAATTTGCAGCAAAATTAAGATGAAGACAAAGAGAGGAAGTGAGAAGAAGAAAGAAAAACTAGAACATTTTAAAAGCATCTGAGAAAGTGAGACAACAGTGGTGTAATTGCGACTATATCTGCCAAATTGGGACAATTGGAAGGTATGGAACTTTAGGAGGAACTTCCTGATAGTAAGAACTATTTGGCAGTCGATCGGACTATTGTGATCATGATGGGCCCTCCTTCACAGGAGGTTTTTAAACAAAGGCTTCATGGCCATCTGACAAGAAAGCTTTAGGTCTTTATTCTTGCATTTGCAGGTGGTTGAGCTAGATGGCCCTTAGAGTCCCTACCCTCTCAACAAAGAAGGGCAATTGAAGGCGTGCTGAACTCCTGAATGAAAGAGCATGTAGTGAGAAAATGATGAATACATGAAAGAATCATAGAAGCTGTCCTGGTACTCACACTTCACCATTTGTGTACAGATGGTTGCCCTCATGTAGGAGTTGCTCCATGCTTTAAAGTTTTGAACAAAAGAGAGGGCCTCCATTTTGAGTGCTACCTCTTCTGCTTTCTTTCCTCTCTCTTCCTGGGCCCCTCCTTGTACCAGAAGGCAGTGAAATGGCAACATTGAGTGGTTCCCTTTACCCATACTTTCAGTTTTCTTCCCAGAGATCTTCCTCTCCATATACTGGAAAATATAACTAGCATATTGAGTGACAGCCAGTGTGGTGCTGGACTAGGACTCTTGAGATGGGATTTGAATCTCCACTTGACCATGGAAACCAGCTGGATTATTGTGGGCAAGTCACACTCTTTTTAGCCTGAGAGGAGGGCAATGAAAAACCCCTCTGAACAAGGCTCACTAAGAAAACCTGTTGATAGGGTTGTTTTAGGGCCACTATATGTCAGAAATGACTTAAAGGCACACAACACCACCACCACCACCAACAACAACATACTGGATGGACAGGGCATGTAGAAGGTGAAAAGGAGGAATCTGTAAAAAAGAAAGCTTTTATTCTCAATAAGACCGTTGTCTAACACTGTGATGTCACCACAAACATATGGCACTGCACTCCCGCTCTTTGTAAGAAATTGTTGAATTACAGAATGGCTTTTAAGCCTATATTCATCCAGGTTAAATGCAAATAGAAAATCCCAATCCAATCTTCTAGGCACAATCCCTATTCTCTTCATATTGAAGTCAGCAATGTGGCCCCACAGTGTTCATGGCAGGGACACCAGGAGCTGGGACATTGGTTGCCAAACCTCCCCCATGCTTCCCAAGCCAGACAAAAGCAGTAAAACCAAGTGGCCTCTCCATCAGCCTAAGCAAGAGTGTGCACAGGCCTCAAGGAGCTGTCCTCTTAAAACCTTTAGCCTCCAAAGGCTCAGAGGTTTCTAGAACCTTCCAATACTTATGGAAGACGGCATTGGGCAAAGGATGTATTTCAGGAGATCCTATATCATGGTGCCACCTAAGCTGTTTATTAACCTTTTAGTTACCTACCAGTAAGCCAACAAGCTTACAGCTGTGTTATACTTAGTAAAGACAACACAGTATACCATTATTACATCATCCCTCAATTTAAAACAGCCTGGGGAAAAAGGTTTGAAGGAAGAGATCAAAAATGGGCATGAGAAATAAGTGTCTCTCTTTTCAATGGAAGTAAATTGTTCCTTATTCCATCTGTCTGCCATCTCGAGTCCCCTTCCTCTAAACATTCTGCAGCCAAGTTTTCAAATAGTATCAGCTGTTTTCCAAATCTGAATGGCAAGTACAGATTGTGATGCACTCTTATAACAGTTTGATTGTTAATGTGGTTTCTACAGTGCTGCCTCATCAGTATAAAAGCCATGTTACTCATAGCACAGTGTTGCTCATAACATTTTAGGGCCTGTTGCTCATGATAACACATACACTTGCTAGTGATGGTGATGATGGTGAGAAACAACATAGGCTGCTTCTTTCTCCTCTATTTATAGAACACATTTTATATGTCACTAATCCTTATAACAGCCCTATAAACCAGGCTAGTATTATTATTTCTATATTAAGTTCAGCTGTTATTCCCATTTAGATGTAAGAAGCATTAGTAGGGCTAGGAGGTTTTAGTTTTTGCAGGGGACTCTGTCCCATTTCCCTTCCCACTGATTGTTTTTGTACATAGATAAGCATATTTTGGGACTTTTAGGGTTCATTCTTTCATGATGAATATTGCAATATTGTTTCATTAGATTTTTATTATATTGCTCGAATGTAACTCTGTGAGCCATCTAGGGGGGCTTTGATTGGTCAAACGTTGGCCTAGGCCCAAAACTGCAAACACCAGGATTCCATAGGATGTTGAAAGTGGAATCATAGTGCTATAACAGTCTCGTGCAGAAATGGCTCTAGAAATGAACTATATAGAATATAGAAATAGGGTTGGAATACAGCAGGACATAACAACAGTGGGATCTTTGCAAGGGTGTGGGCCTTGACAGGTGCCCTATTGCACACTGTATTCATGGAATGTTTTCCTCTCATAACACAGAATTGCATATCCTTCAATGTGCCATACCAAAAAAACAAAAACCCTCTAGCTTTATCTGTTAAATTAAAAGAATGCATTTAATACATGAACATGGAACATTTCAATATTGTCTTGTTCATGCCTCCATTATTTTGTCCTTTCTTCTCCATCCATCTTCTTTCTTCCTTTCCTATATTTCTCCTTCACCCTCACCTTCCCTTTTCTTTCTCAGTTTTCTACTTTCTTTATTTTTAGATTATCTCTCTTTATTTTCAGATTTGCTGCTTTGTTCCCTCAAGAACCAGAAACCATTTCATCCCTCATTAGCTTCAATTAAAGTGATCTAACACTGCCATTTAGTGGAGTCACTAGTTTTGCTGCTGACTTCTGGAATAATTAGTGCATTCTTCTTACATTCCCCTTTATTTAGTTTATGCCCAGCCATCTCCTTTACTGCCCTAAACCTTTCAATAAGGCTTAGATGAATCACTCCATTTCCAGCCTGCATCACTTTTGCATGTTCTTACCTTCATCCTATTTTTTGCCTTCATCCTATCAAGTGGGATATTTTGATATCATTGGCTCAGTCATATTCTGTTGCAGACTTCACACAGAGGTAGATTACAAAGTAGGCATTTGATGATGTTGTCACATCAAGAGTTTTAAATAATTTTGCCCAGTTTCAGTCAACTACCATGCATAGTTTATTTTTTAATGGGGGGAAAAAACCCCAACAGATGTGACCGGCATTGTCCCAACTAATCAATTGTCTTTTGTCACTGGATACTCTTTTGTCCCACATAATGTATTACAACAAAAATGTTCCATGTTACTTTGTGGTTGAAACATGATCCCAAGAAGCTTGGGTGTGTGGTTTGATGAGAAACAACACTGCCTCTTGTTCAAAAATCTGAGAAGGAAAAAGTGGGGATACTGATGTTGTAAGAGTCAGGATTTGAAGGATCTACCACAGAAATCCACAGACAGTTCACTGTAGAAGAAAGATCACTCTGGAACAACCAGGGCTAAAGAAGGAAAGAAACACTGCTGGAAATCAAGTATTACTCTTCACAGAAAGCATTCTTGAGAACATAGTGAGTGAAACAAATAGGAGGTCACAGTGAATGATAAGCCCACTAAAGTCAAAGAATGGAAACCCTTTGATATCAGTGAGCTGAAGACATACCTTTACCTACTGCCTGGTGGATTGGTGTTATGGACAAAATGAAACCTTGGAGGAAGTGTAGCATCCAGTCTCAGGGTACTGCCACTTCAGCTCAATAACGTACCTGAAGAAATTTTGTATGCTCATAGAGTACTTCTGTAAAAGGGAAACAAGAGTGATGCATACAGTTAGAGATGACCAGGCTGCCTTCAGGACATGTAGACTATATTTGCTGAGCAGCTTCAAACACAACAGCACTAGAGATAGAGAAAAACACTAATGAACAACTGGTTGAGTTCCCTTTCTAGTACTATATGCCAAGTAAACTGGGAAAGTATGCCATAAAAGTGGGGAAGTGCTGCAATGCTAAGACATCCTGTCCTCTGAAGGGAGACATTTACCTGGGCAGGTAAGCATGTATATCATGGAACTTCCAACTTGCTTACAGTGCTAGATGAAGCTATTTGAACCATATTTCAACACTGGTTGAAAAATGGTAGCAGACTATTTTTTTTAAACCAGCTTAGAATTGGTATTAGGATTGCTAATCAAATGTCTGATATACATTGGGACCAGTTTACAGAATTAGCCATACTCTCTCCCTGATATTTCTGCAGTATAGTGGCTGAGAAGAAAACCAGAAGATGATGCATCATGTGTAGGATTTTTTCATGCAAGTAGCATTGCAGTAGCCAAGTAATATGCTCTGGTGTTCTGAAGAATGGCTGGCACAAAGAATACGCCTTCAAGGAAGTAGAGAATCCTTCAGCAAATGTTGTTCTGTTATTAGGGCAAAAAAGTGCCCCATGACAGTCATTAATATTAAGTCTTCTTGCAAATAAGTGAAAACAGATTATTTCCTTCAGAGTTTATGCCCACTTTCTAATTTTGCAGGTTCTGTTTCATCTGATTTTTTTTCTTGGCTTTGTCTTTTTGTGGAATTTTCTTCATTCTACACCTCGCATCTCTTTTTAAATGGCTGTATTCCCTTAACACTGAACATGTTAAATGCTCACTTTACCAGGAAAAAAGAAAGACCAAATTACTGTTAGATTGATTCAACTGAGCCACAGCCCTGGCTTTGGAAGAGCTGAGCAAATCCATTCATAGCAGGATATCTTGAAGGTCTCTCATTAATAGGGATGCTATAAGTTAAGGTGGATTTGGTAGCAATTAACAAAATACAAAACAAAACAAAACAAAAACCCTAAATAACAAAACCACTTAACTGATCTGATGTTATATGCTGGCTGTTTCAAAAAACAATGGAGGATCAGTCGTGATATCATGTCATCTTCTTATGAGCAATACCTTTTTTTTTTTTTTTAAAAAATTATATTGGAAAAATTAGATTTGGATGAAGGATCTATTTTTGGTAGCTGAAAAGTCTTTACTCGAGGTTTTTCTCTGTGTGATTGGGAGAGGAGATTGTCTCGTCCTGCACCTCATACCATCATGGTACCGTTGCCCTTTGTGTAGCATTTTCAGAGGAAGAATAGCCTAATTCCATCAGAAAAGTTACAAGTGCCTAGGTTTGGATCCAACCCTTGGTTGTGTTACCGTAGTTTCTAGTCTGGACTTGTGGTATATTAGATATCATTTGATATCAAGAATCTGGCCTTCCCAAACCATTCCTTCACACATGCTTGGGAGGCCCCCGGACAAGCACGCACACAGGCATGGCCGAAAATAGCTGAACTATTCAAAACAAATCCAGGCAGGCCAGTAATTGCCAGACTGCAGCTTCAGGAGACCTCCAGGCAAGTACACTTTAAGATCACATTATGTATGCACGCTGTTTACAAAGGACTCCTTGCCCCGTTCAGGCAGCTTGACGAGCCGAATATCCAACGGTCAAACACTCTGTGTGTGCATACTGTCTGCTCTATTGACAACACTGTCATAACTCAATCATGCAAAATACTGACCTTTCGGAGGCTTTGTCTCCAGCCCAAAACCCATTGTTTTCCCTGGGAACGGACTAGCCTACAGGCACATTTTCCCCATAAGACCCCCTGATTTTGAGCATTTCTTCAGATTGCTCTGACTTCCATCCCGCCTTGCTGTCACTCTGTTCGCTGAGCCTTCTCCTCAGCTTCCACGTGCTGAGAGTCTCCGCTCCAACTGACTTTTCTTCTGAAAACTGAGCTTCAGGATCAGGTGTAGTATTTCCCCTGAAAAATCCCTCTTAAAACCCTCTATCCAACTCCTACCTTTCTTTCATTAGGTCTGTGTGAGTGTGTTTGCATACATACGTTCTGACTGTGTTTCAAAATAAAGAAAACAATTATTATTTACTTCTGTTTGATTATTTACTCAGCCTGACCCCGTAAACATTGGGTCCAAGATCTCGCTAGGTTGTCCTGCCTCTTGCATTGCTAGCTTGTGCTCTTGCTAATTCACATTCCCCAATACTTGAGCACATTGAAGTGTCCCTCATGGGACCCCAGAAATCAGGGTAACAGTTGGATCTCAGTTATTTTGATGCCTGTTAAATAAAAGTTGGAACAGAGTTCATAAAGCAGATTTATGCAAGAGTACGAGGCCATTCAGATACTATGGTCCCCGGCCACTTAGAGCTGTTATGGAAAAAACAAGCATTTTGATTTTTTTTCCCCAGAAAGAAACTGGTAACCAATTCTGATTTTAATCTAATAAAGTCTGTGAACCTCATATAACAATTTGGCAGCCATGTTCTGAACTAACTCAACTGTCCATTAGCCATCTTATTATGGATGGCTTCATCATATTTTTGGCTGATCATCAACCATTTGGCATGATGACATTTGGCATATTAGCCATCCAGATGTATGATGAGCCTGCACATCATAAGGATGGGGTCCCACATGAATTTTTTTCATAGCGATAAAGCATGATACAAGCTCTATCATCTAGTGCTTAATATATATCACCCTATAGCTGCAATATACTGGATATGGAGCCAGTATTTCTACAGGAAACTCAGGAAGGCTAACATTCTGAGTGAACTCAAAGTTTGTAAGAGAGGTTAAAAATAATTTAAGAATGGTTTGCTTTCTTGCTTGCTTGTTTTTGGCTATGTTTGAATCAAGAGGAAGAATAAGGAAGTAATATATTCCTAGGAAATGGACAAATATTAATAAGTCATACAGAGAAGGCATAACTGATATTCCTTGACTACTTTGAAATGGAAAGCTACTCAAGATGGTGGAAACAGAAGGTATAATGCAATGTGGGGCTGTAACCTAAATAGGTAAAGAGTGGGTTAGGAAGGGGATACCTGGGCACTTTAAATAAATCCATATCTCCAGGATCTGATTAATTGCATCCAAGGGCATTAAAGAATTTTCAGACATTCTCAGAGTTTCTGTCTATATTCTTCAAGAATTCTCAGAAAACAGACTGGATCTGAATGAAAAAAGAGGATCTGGGCCAATATTGATCAGTTAGCTTGACATCAGTACCAGAAAAGGTTCTGGAAATGTGACCATTTAGAAAATAATGCTATGATTAAGAATGCGTTTCTCCAAAATAAGTCATGGAAGACTGACCTTATTTTTTAAAAGCAGTATTACATACTTGGTAGATCAGAGGACTGCTGTGGATATAGTCAACCTTGATTTCAGTTAGACTTTAAGTAAAGTCTGTTACCAGCCTGCACACCTCCTCCCAGATTTGATATGGTTTAATTGGTGAGATAGGATTTAATTGGCAAAATACACTAATTGGCATTGACACAAAATGGGCCCTGAGATGACTGTAAGATCAAGCTTGGCAGAGAAAAAACACTGACTGAACAAGTGTGCTGCAAAGTAGGTCAGAGATCCTCTCTAGGCATAGCCAAGATCATTGTCAGGATAATCTCTAGGTAATTCCACAGATACTAGGTTTAAACTAAAGCTGTAATGTCTCTGATACTGATTTTTTCAGCCCTTCTTCCTAGAACCTAAATGTTTACCTTCATTGTTCCTTTACCTGTCCACTATCACAGAGCTATTACAACAGCCATTAACTCTTTGTCACCTAACCCTAAGACCATTAACTCCATCTGGACCTCATTATCCATTTTTCAACCTCCATTGTTTGCTCTGCCAGAAAGCCATTCACACCCTTGCCCTCCAAGCAGATTTTGGGTATAAAAACCTTTCATTTTGGGTGGTCAGATGCAGTATCTTGTTTGCTGAACACCACACTGTCACTTTGATTTCCAAACAAGTACTGTCCTTCAGTGTAAATCTAAGCCACATTGCTGCTTTCTTCGCTGCTCTCTCGATCAATATTATCGCTCATTCCCTAAAACTCCTCTATCCACAACTTTCTTCCCTTTATCCTTCAGTTAGCTCTTGTGTCAGTGTGTGAGCGCTTGAATCTTTTGTGAGTGTGATCAAACTTTTCAATAAAACACATTTTTAGCTTATTTTGAAATCTCTGGCTGGTTCTTTCCTGGGAGAACTCCATAAATATTGGTGAAAGATCTTGTTAGGTTACCCCCCTCACACAGGCCTCCTAATTGAGCTAATTAATTCCCCATTGTCACATGGAGGTACTGGCATTGTGAGTGAGCCCAAGTCACACACGATTTGGGGTAACAAGTCCCTCATGACATGGTTGGAGACATTTTGGTAAACTATGGGTTAGAAAATGATAATGTTAGCTGATTGTTGCACTGAATTCAAAGAATCTTCGCCAATGTTTCCTTATCTTTCTGGAAAGGGACAAGTGGATGCCATAATGTTCTGTAATGGACATTGTGTTGCTCAACATCTTTATAAATAACTTGTATAAAGGAATAGAAGACATGCTCATCAAATTTCTGGATGACACCAAACTGGGAGGAGTAGCCAATATTTCAGATGAAATGAGATTCAGGATTACCTTGAGTTTGGAAACTGGGCCAAAAGTTAAAATGTGATTTTCAACATGGAAAAATGTAAAGTTCTACACTTCGGCAGGAAAAATCAGATGAACAAAAAGAAGAATGGTGATGCCTGACTTGAAAGCAAGTGTGAAATGTATCTGGGGTCTTAGTAGATCACAAGCTGAGTATGAATCAACAGTGTAATGATGTTGCAGCAGAGAGCACTAATGTAACTCTAGGCTACATTTATGTAAATATAGTGTCCAGATCTAGGAGCTTAATATGTTTTGTATTTATTAATGACACAGGAGCCACAGGTTATTCAAAATTAGACTAGATCATGTTTTAAATTCTGTGAAAGGGAAAAATATGTCTGTCATGTAATATTTGAGATTGTACAATATATTTTTTCTTTTGTGGCTTTCTCTCGCTGTTCAGCTAGGGTTGCCAATAAAACAAACTGAAGTAGAACATAAGGCATAACTGAATTGGCAGATGAAAGTATTCCAAGAAAGCAAGTCACTTTTAATTGAAACAAAAGGTGCAGGGAACAAAGCCAATATTTATTTAATCTGATAGATATATAACAAAAGGATAGGTTTATTTGAGAAAAGAATCCCATGGTTTCTAACTACAAGCTAGTTATTTAATGTTAAAAAATTGGCAGTTTCCCATTTCTCTCTACATTATCAGCTGGAAGCAAATTCTTCTGCCAGTGTCTGATACATGTACTTATTTCATTCTCTTTCTAGTGATAAAATCTCGTAGCTAGATTTCAGAACATTGAGCAGGAGTACAACTAAGGGAAAGAAAATAGAAAGACCCTTTCATAGTCCCCCCCCCATAACCTCTTCAACTGAATATGAAACTACATTATTTGTTATCATTTATATGTTTACCCTCTCTCTAGTGAGTTCAAGGTGACATATATGACTGTCCTCCAACAGCCCTATGAATTGGGTATGGCTAAGACCTAGGGCCATCTTACACTACACAGTTATAGCATTATGATTCTACTTTGACTGCCATGGTAACATCCTATAGGATTCTGAGGTTTGCCCTTTAGGAAGGGATGTTTAGAATTTTTGGCCTGAGAGTCTGGTGTCTCTCCAGGCTATAAACACTAGGATTACATAGGATGTTGTCATGGCAGCTAAATTAAAATCATAGTGCTATAACTGTGAAAGGACCCAGACTGATTGTCCCAAGAGAGGTTAATGGTTCAGTAGTGACTAAAATCTAAATTTCCCAAATTCCAGTACATTCTAAATGGTACCTTAAACTGGTTCTCCTATTTAATTGGTATTTTTACCCCACCAGTACCCACAAAAGGGAGGTATTTGTATATAGAATGGCCCTTGCTACTGCTAAAGCAAAATATAAGAAAGGTAAGTGCGGCTGTGATATAAACTGGAAAATGAGAGGTGAGGGGCTTGGTCAAGGAGAGAAAAGATGGGCGATACAGACACAATAAGATTGTAAGCCAAATAAACAATCTTGTAACTTTTGGGATTCATGTTTATGGTAGTTAATGATCAAATATGACCCTCAAACCTACCTCTTAAGCTAAGGATTTCCCCAAGTGAAAGATTATGGAGGTGGTGCAGACGGGCACTGGGAAATGACTTCAGTTTTCTCTCAGTTATGGTCTACATTGAGATCAAAAGCTGTTGCAGGACCTCAAGGGGTCTCTCTAGCTGCCTATCTCAATGTGCTCTGTGACTGGAAGAACAACTTAGTCATCATTTCCTAACAGTGTGACCTGAAACACCTTGGAAATCCTTTGGTTGAGGTGCTGTCTGGCTAAAGAGGTAGGTTCTTTTGGAGTGACATCAGCAAAATTAACTGTGATGATGGCACTTCATTGTCATAGCAGTGTCTGATGATGCATGATTTTACCCATAATTTAGTTAGAGAGAGCATGAGATAAAAATTTGCTTTAATAAGGGACTTATGTGAAAGTAGGAATAGGTGGAATATATGGATATCAGGTATGGTAAATTCCAATATATAACTTGCCATGAGATCAAATGGATAGATTTGTGAAAGAAAGAAGGTTTTCTAAATTAAAATACAAGACCAGAATGTTGGAATGCAAAATGAACAGAACAGGAAAGAAAGCAATGTGAAAGGCAGCAAAAAACATGGGAGATCCAAGTGTAAGATCAAAAACTTTATACTGAATACCAAACCACATAGATAATATTAAACTAGATGGACTGTGACCTGAGTCTGTATTATGTCAGAATCAGTCAAATAAGAAGAACAAGAGAAACAGTGAAGATGGAGAAAAACAGATAGAAGCAAGTAAGAACAAGCTGTACAGGAGGGGGAAAAACAGTGAAGAGGCCTAGGATCAAAAATATATGGAAGACAGTGGAGAGAATTGTTATGAAAGTCTAGATATTCAACTTAGATGAAAAAAATGGATTCTAGAGATACTGTACAGATAGAAATGCCAATTTAAATGGCAATGGATTGATTTTCAAAAGCAAGAGATAAGATAGACTCGGAAATTATGCACGTTATGCACTTGGTAGAAGGAGGACGAATAATTGTTGGATTTCAAATCTACAAGCAGTGAAGCAGGTGAATGAAGAGGAATTCAGTTTTGTGTTTAATAAAATGTTCAAATATTCATGAGCAAAGTTAGGGATTTTCCCTATAGAAGGTGCAGGAGAATGAACAGTTATAAATGTGGATTGTCCAGCTAAAAGTGATAATATAGGCTTAAAAGGATGTCATAAGGGAATACAAGGAAGCAAATAAAGATGATAAAATGGAAGAAGGGGGATTCAAGATTTGTGAAGAAAGCCTTTGGGGGAACATTACACCCTGAAATGTTCAAGTATATAGCACTGGAGAAAAAACATCATACAAAATCTAATATTTTTGGAGAAAATTGTAGGATTTGTTTTCCTATAGTGGTCCATGTTATTGGGTTTGGCTTTTATCTAATATTATAGGCAGTAAATGTCATACAGATAGATATGGCGTAAGCTCAACAGGATTTCTTGAATATAAATAAGAAAAAGGCATCAGGAAATCTCTTTCATATTAAGCTATGAGTGCAGCTCCCAGCTTCTTTTGACTAAACTTGCACACTTTTGCTAGGCAACTTGTGAATCCTTATACATGATGATTCTTTAAAAGGAGACACCCCAAGAAATTGGGATGATGAATGCTATTGTGAGGATACGTATTTACAATAAGCAGTTAGGTGAACAACATGAATTAAGTGTGAACAAACCCATAGCTCTTGCTATAATGGTTGGTTTGAACATTATGGTCTTCAGATAGACCATAGGTGGGCAACTGTAACAACTCTGAGGGCCAATTTTCTGCCTGAGGACATTCTGAGGGCCATGTTGTCTGTGAAAAACTCCAAGTGCAAACCAAAACACTAGAACTGGAAGGAAGGCATTTCTGCTTTAAAAAAAATGAGTAGTTTTCAATGTTAAACAATGCAAGAGGGCCTTGTGTCCTTGTGATATTGTTGCTCCTGAAGGGTTCTAGGAGAAGCAATTCTACTTTGTAACTGAAGTTTAAAAAATGGTGGTTTGGAAAGCCTGGGGGTCACAAAAATGTCTAATAGTAGGCCTCACATGGCCCAGAGTTAAACTCTGCACACCCCTGAAATAGATCCATTGAAATCTGTATGATTTTAGGTTATTTATTTATTTATTTATTTATTTATAGCCTGCCTTTCTCTTGGCACAGGACTCAAGGTGGCTTACAAAAATGCTAAAACAAGGAGGGGGAAAGCCTCAGACCTAATAATAAGAAAGTTAAAGCACAATTAAATGAGTTATCATATTAAAATGCCATTAAATTTTAAAAAACTGCAAAATCATTTAAAATCATAAGAATAAAATTTAAAAAAATGCACCTCTACAAAATGACTTCCTGCCACCAATTATTCTGTCTGAACAGAAAGGTCTTTGCCTGCTGGTAAAAAGAGAACACTAAAGGGCCAGCCTGGCCTACCACAGAAAGCAATTCCCTGGGAGCCACCACCGAGAAGGTTTTCTCCCATGTCCATACCAGATAGGCCTGTGACGGTAGTGGGACCAACAGAAAACCGTTCCTGGAAAATCGTAAGATTACTAATTTAAGTTCTACCAGTTTCACTGGGGTGGCTCAAAATATGATTGACTGGTATCAATTATTTATGGGGAAAATGAACATTATCTGATGGATCAGGTCTTTGGACTGCATAGGAGTTTTTTTTAAATTTATCATGCTTCAGAATCTGCATATCTACAATGAGCTTCCAACAAATATTACTGAGAGGTTTCTCATCAGATTGTATAAATATTACTGAGAGGGATTTCCCTCTCCCCCACAAACTAAACTTGTAATTTTTATTTGTTCAAAAGCCAGGTTCTTCTTTTTAGTATTGTGAATGCAAAGAAAATAAATGATTTGGAATCTGTTATCTGCTTTTTTTCAATGTTACTTGTAATTTCAATTTATGACGTTTCAGCATTTCTTTTTGTCAAATCACATTCAAATAATGGTTGCATGTACAAGAGAGATTAGATGTTTTATGAAGTCCTTTGATGCTGTTTTTGCAGCCCCTGGGTCCCCAGACTCACCTGGACCCTCCTGCCTCCCAATTTTCAATCAAAAAGAATAATTGCAATTCCTAGAAGCCTGCAGGAGTGGCAACTGAACCTTTAAATTGGCTGCAGGCTATGGGGACCTGCATTATTTAGCAGCCCTAAATGCCACCAGTGGCATCACAAAAATACACATCTTGCACACTCAAAGCATTATCAGGTACATTTGGCAACCAAATATAGTCTGCCTTCCCCCTTTTGCAGGACAGGGTGCATGTGCTTAATATGAAGAAATACCATGAAGTATGTTAAACTGAGAAAAAAGTTACATGCTCAGAGTCACCTGCTCAGACTCATTACTAAATGAGGGCTGGTATGGAGTACATTTGTTCCCAGTTCAATAGTGTGTCCGCTATGTTACATTCTGAGGTTTGGAAAGTTACTTCTTTTGGACTGTAGCTTCCAGAATCTCCTAGCCAGCTTGGCCACTAGCTGTGCTAACTAGGGAATGCTGCAATTTCCAGTTCTAGTCTCTATGCAAGAGGGTTAGTGGACACAATCCTGACATTAGAAATGGCAATACCAAAAAACAAACTGCAGAGTATTTCAGCCTTCCTGGACATACAGTAAGGGATTTACAAGCTGCAGCCCTTGAACAAGAAAATTGCACAGGAAGACTAGTGACCTTTTCGCATGGCATTTGCCATGTGAAAGGGCCTCTGGAGCATTGTGCGATTGCGAGGAGCTGTCCACCTGACGTCATCGCAATCGTGCGATGCTGCCAGGGCTAGCAGGCACAGATTGTGCACTATTTCATTTTCGGCTTGTAGGTGAAAATGGTGTGCAATCACACATCACTCCAGGACCCCACGCAGACTTACATGTGTGTGGAGCCTCCGGAGCCGCAGCACTCACACTTCCTGCTCCAGCACAGCCTGGGAAAATCCCAGGCTGTGCTGTGGAAGGAAGAGGCGGAGCCTTCATGTTGCCTACCAGCTGGCAGGCAACAGCTGCAAAGCTGAAGCAGTGGGGATGCGAGAGCCTCTCACAAGAGGCTGTTTGCGAGATCCCCACGCCCCAGCGTTGAGAAAAGGTAAGTTGTGGAAAGGGCCTAGGAAGAGAAATAGCTGAATGGAATTATAGAAGTATTCATCCAATGCCAATCCATTAGCAAAGGTATGAACAAAGACAGTGACTTCATGGCGTACTACACACTACTGCCCATATAACAAAAGGAATCTTCTCAGTGAGAATTTAGAACCCAGGGTAACTGACTTTTGGTAAGCAGATATATTGCTTTCACACATCAATACTAACTGTCCACTGTAAAGACCTGAGAGACCTGTATCACCTTACATGGCTCTTTGAAATTTTAGCGCAAGGGTCATGATTTGCATCTTTTTGGATCTTATTACATTCTATTCTGCTCCCACAATTGTATAAATATGCTTTACACCTGGTGCCTTAATACCATTCAGTACTGCATTTGAAGAAGTATGTTTATATCCATGAAAACTCATGCTGAAATAAAAACTAGTTAATCTTAAAGATGCTGCCACATTTCTCTTTTCTTTCCCTTTTTCTTTCTTTCTTTCTTTCTTTCTTTCTTTCTTTCTTTCTTTCTTTCTTTCTTTTTTTGGTTTAAAAAGGTAACTTTTCCAAGTGCTGGTTACACTGTGGCAATATTTAAGAATATTTGAGTAATACTATAAATTGCAAAGCCAAGCTACTGAAGACCAATTGATCTAACAACAGAAAGAATATTGGCTGATATTTTCATTTGACTAGAAGATTGGAGCCATTTGTTATTGGGGCCTTTTCTGTGCAGTCAAGGATACACTTCTGAAAGGGAATATCATGGTATGAGATCTCAGCAATCATCTCTGACTTCTAGAAAATGAACAAGAGCAGAATGTTAGGGCAATAACATTAAGGCTGGAAAAGATCTTATTCATCTCACAAACACCTACAATCAAAGGAAAATGAGAAACTCATAAGCAAGGAAATAAAGTTGCCAAACATGTATGACTGGGGCTTAGTTCTTACAAGTTGTAGATGAAGAGATAAACCAGTGTCTGGACGGTACCACTTCAGACTGTAAGTGGGAGATGATTGAATCTGCATTCACTGCCTGTAATCGGGAACTCTATGGGTGGAAAATCACTGTATACATTACTTATTATCAGTTAGTATTGTATCAGAAAGAAGGATTTCTACTCGAGGCTTGGAAAAAGTTTCCTTTCCTGGAATTCTGGGAACTGTAGTATGAAAAAAAAAAAAATTGTCAAAGCTATTTTTCTAACATAGCCTTCTCCCTGACATATGAGTTTTCTATGTTTTGGGTAAGGATGTTTGCATAGGCAAGCATCTGTGTTGAGATTCCTCTAGGTATAAGCTTAGGCAGTTAATCCAGGTTTGCTGTCCTTTCTTCTTTTTTTGGGAATTAGACTGATGCCTAATGCTTATCAACATCAATTCACTAGAGTGAATAAATTTGCATTATTTAAATAAACATCTCATGTACAATATTTTTCATACATCTGAAAGTAAGGAATGCAAAGTGTATGGCAAATCTCAAAATGATGATGAATACAGAACTTAGAATGAATAAAAATTCACCATGGTTCAATGTCAAATCTTTTTCAAGAACAATTGTTCTCTGTGTCACATTGTTTTAAACAGCTTCTTGAGCTGGAAGGAGACAATATGAGAGCTTCAAAGCCCACAAAAAAAGCAATAGTTCTGGCAATATGTTAAAATCTAAAAATATATGGCCTTACCCAAGTTACTGTTTTCCCTTCACTGCGCCATTTCATTGGCTGACACTTGTGTGAAAGAACAACTTAAGATACAGTGACATCAAATCATATACTGTGTAATGTGTACGTAGGTGCATACAAGTCACATACTCAGCCAACCTTCACCTACTTAGTGTGTTCCAGAAGTGCTGGACTATAACCCCAATAAATCCTCCAGCCACTGATGCTGAAAATTAGAAAGTTTTTGTTGGCAATCATGTAGTTTTCCATAGCTTCTAATTCCAGCATGATGGATCTGATGTTGAAACAGGTTTTGACTATGTCACTTTTCAGGACAGCAAAATCACTTGAATGGTCTACCAAGACTTAGAGAATATCTTCTGAATTCTGGTTCTCAAAGGGAGTCCAAGTGAATAACAGTCTTCTCCAAATCTCAACACACAGAGCCATGGCTCGCCTGGTTATAAGTATAACCTGGCTATTAACTGTTGTTTTAAATAAGGTTAGTTACTTTAGATACACAGATTTTATTATGAATAATTTATTTGACTAGGTTCTCCAGTTCTCCTCTTGGAATATGTCCAAGTGTTCCAGCAGATGCTTTCACCATCTGCTAATTGAACCTTTGGCCCCCATGACTTCTAATTTACTCTTTGTATTAGTTCATTCATTTTGAAGTTGTTACCTCATTTGTTCTGATGTTGTCCCAACATCTATTAAGGGAAAATTATAACAAGTCAGTTCCCTTCCAGCTACCAGGAAAGACCAAAAACTTGATTTGGCTATCATTATAGCAAAAATAGACATGATAAACTAAATCTTTCAGGGAACAGTGGTAAATAAGCTGTCTCTAAAAGAAGTGATGTTTTGTTTTCTTTGGCTGATAGTGATCACCCATTTTGAATCATTTAAGTACCCCTTTTTATGAACTGATTTGTGAAGCCCTGGTGGAACAATGTAATTAGCTAACTTATTTTAGACATTATAATGATATCATGTCATATTATGGCTTTTGCATTTTCGTTATGTTCGTCTTGCTAAGAGGCCCCTCAGGGCTTTATAGTAAGTTTTCTCAGTTTATGTGCTGGCTCTCTCTTTAATTTTTCATCATTGTGTACCCTGCAGATGACTTTCATCTTTCCAGTTGCCTGATCTTCATGCATCAGTTTTAAATGCTTGACAGGCTTTGAAGACTTGATAACTCACAATGCTTATTCCACAGAGCTGAAATAACTCTGTTAAGCCTACAGTATCCTCATACCAATCTGCTTCCTGACATTGTCTCCAGTCTGAATACATGAAATTGGAGATTTCCCTCCTATAAATAAGTTTAACTCCAACAGAATCCAATGCACTTCTGTGCCAATTAACCACTGAGCCACTAGAGCTGACTAAATTTTTCATTCTTAACAGAAGAGTGAAGTAAAGCAACATCCTGTTTAATTGTACTGGGCCAATGAATAGTAGTTTCTCTCTTCTTCTCTTTCTTTCATAGTCACAACTACTGTGGAAAAGAAAGAGTCTAGAATAAATGCCTTGGCAACAAAGAAAAAACTATCTAATCTGGATCCAGTATTGAACTAATGGATGCTTAATAGTGCTCTCGGACTTCCTTGCCCTGGCTTCCCACAAGTTCCAACTGTCCTGATTTGGAAGGAAAAGTCTCAACTGATCAGCTATCATCCTATTTTTCAGCTGTTTTAAAAATGGCCCAGTTTCTGCTTCCTCTTCCTAATTTCCCCCTTTGCATTCAGTTTACTTCAATTGATGTAAAATCAGTTCAAAATGAAAAAGTAGGTTACACTCAAATAACTTAGTGGGGGATGAGTAGGAGAGGAGGATGTCAAACCTTGCCCTTTCCGCTAGGCTTAGACAAAAGCAAACTGCTTTGGCCTCTCTTGCATTGCCTCAAAACTTGGTCTAGACTAGTTTTGGAAGGCACACAGCGAGAAGCTGCAGATGAGTGGAACTGCCAAAGCTTGGGAAAAAAATGGTTTTTGGACATCTTTATTCTGAATAATGACCATGGTCTTTACTGACTGGGATGTAACTGAATGCACAAATAATAACCTCAACTTCTCCTGTCTGTACCCAAAGTGCTAATGACGTAATACACGAGAGGATCATTAAAATATGGTACCCTCGTTCGTAGGCTGAACAGATAAATCTGGGAGAAAATTTGCCTGGGATAAAAGGATCAATACTTGGTGATCAATGTTGTACAGAAGATTTATCTTACTTTATGTGTGCCTCAGTGTACTCCCCTAGAGGGTTCTTTTAATCTATGCAAACCATGGTGTAATAAAATGGGAGCTGCTGCCTCATCTAGAACACGTGGGAATTTTATTTAAAGTTTCTGTCCTTGAAACGTTTCAGCTTTGAGTCTGAGTCTTTACAATCAACCTTTTAATCTAAAAGAAAAAAAAAGGATTATCTGAGTTTTCATTCTAAGTCTAATGGTTCTTAGGTTATTTTCTTTTCTATAAATAGTTTGTTATTCACTGTGATTGTGGGCTTGGTCACTCAAGTGTCTTAATCTAGAAAGCAGAAGAATATAGGAATTCCCTCATTGGATCAAACCAAAGGCCTGCATATTAACTGTCCTGTGTAAAATGGGTGACAACCAGGTTCTTGAAAGCTCACAAAAAATGTGGCACTATAGAGCTTCTCCTTCTGAGCTATTTGTCCTCAAGGAATTTCCTCTGTCTCACAGAGATCTAGCCCTACTATCAGGGTTACTTTGTTATTACTAGACTACATCCAACATCACGGTAGTGTTCAACTGTCTGCAAAATATAATTTTCTTTCCTTCTCTCCCTTTACAGTTCTCCGTGCTGCTGAGATACAGTTCCAGGAGTTTTCCTAGGTTTCTGCAGGTGTATAAGGAGATGCTGTAATGGAAAGGGGATCATTCCATCATTATTACTCTGACAGAAGCTGTTCCATCAGGAAATGTACCTCACTGGGGCCTTGCATTTGTATTTTTTCTGCCACAAATGGGGTGAGTCTTTATGGAATTTACTGTGTCATGTACTAATATAACTTGGCTGCCTCTGGGTATTTTGTATTTTGACTTAGGTAGGTTAGAGCCATTTGCTGTTCTATCTGAGGCAGTGAAATAGCTTGTGCTGCCCAAGGTTGCAGAATAAGGAGATTCAGTTTCAGCTCTCACAGCTTATCTCTGTATCCATAGACTTAATATTCAAGAATTCCCTTTCCCTTAAAAAAAAAATCATCTAAGATAGAGGTCATGACTGTATTTTGTAGGAACTAAATTCTTAAAAAACATTGCACACTGGTTGAAGAGATGCTTCCTTTTGGGGGCTCATGAATCCCTCGACAATAAGTTGAATATCCCTTAGTCTTCCCTCTTCTGTCTGTTCTTTATTCCAGTCATAGGTTAGTAACCCTTTCTTGGCTGACTTAAATTTTATGAAAAATTGCTAGGAAAGCAATGTATATGAATCAAGGTACCAGACTTCAAGAAACCAGTAACCAACTTGAGCTGCAATGAGATTCATGACACCATCACTGCATATTTAATAAGCATTGCAGTGCATCCTATTTGTAAGCACTTTCATTATTCACTAGCTGGTGAACTTTCTAAGACCTTTTACTCTTTCATGTTATGGGGTGGGAGGAAATAGATGAATTATTCACTTGTTACAGCTGAGGAAGCATTTAGTGCATCCCAAGAGTAGTGTTGAACAGAGGGCAAGTTGAGGTAGAGTGATTCCTGACAACATTGTCTTTACATCAGAAGACTATGTCCTCTCTTGTAAGAAGCGTTTATCATGGCAGTCCCCATTGGCTAATCTAGTCCTTTTGTTTCTTTTAGCAGATTTCATAAATGAAAAGGAGTTATTAGGTTAATTATTATTAATAGCAACTCTGTGTCGCATGATTGGTGAAATCAAGATACATGCAATTTGTTATTTTGACATTTCTCTATATAGTGTAAGACCTGAATTGCCTTGTGCTTCTTACCAGCACTCCTGGTGCTTCTGAGAAAGGATTTTAGCCTTTACCCTATGGCAGTTCCTGATCAACAGTGGGGTTAGCCTCCAATTGTTTTCTCTTTCCCTTGATTCCTCTAAATCCATCTTTTGGCAGTTCTTGGGCCAGGGAGCTTCTGACCTTCTTTAGGTCTGCTATGTCTTGTCCTAATCCAGCACTTTTCTGATATGCAGACCCAGCTTTTCCCCAGTTGTTTCTCTAAATAAATTCCTGCCATTGATTGGTTCCAGACTGTGTTCTAAATTGGCATGTATTCTCCATCTGAAAAAAGCTCCCTAATCCTGAATTTAATTTGTGTCATACAGAACTCACCAGGATATAGCCTTGGCATTTTCCTCCCCAGAGTCAGGATTTATCTCTAGAACATATGAAGTAGAACTAGCTCTAATAGTTCAAATTGCTTTTCTTTAACCGATGAGTCACTATGGAGTCTATCCAAATGAGGATTAGACAAATGGTCTTCTAGATAGATTTGAGATTTGCCATCTCTTTTTCTAGAAATTAAGCACTGCCATAAATTCTTTTTCCTTCAGAAACCATATGTGACGTTCACTGGTGTAGTGGTAACTTTTTACAAAAAGGTTTCAATTGAATATTGACAAGAAGTATTATACTAATATACTGACACAAGCATGGTTCCTCCATTTATATCTTGTAGAAGATTGAAAGTTCCCGGCCATAACCTTTTTCCATATGTGGTGGACTTATAAGAAGGTGAAAAGTTATTGGTCTAAAATATAAATGTTAATCCAAACATTTTTTAAAGGTAGATTTTGTAATATCACCATAAATGTTTCTGCTGGGTATTATGGATAAAAAATTTGATGGTAAATATGGATTATTTATTCAGTATGTGATAGCAGCAGCAAGAACATTGTTTGCTCAAACCTTGAAATGGACTGACATACCAGTGATAGAAGAATGGATTGCTAAGGTTGCTGAGTTAGTCCCAATTGCCAAACTAATGTGGGTTTCAAAGGATGAGCCAACTGAAGATTTTTTGGTAGACTGGAAACCATTTTTGGACTTTTTGAATAATAAGAAATCTAACGATGCAATAATTTGTAGGTATGGTTACTTGTAATTCTAGTAGAATTATTTAATTGATCTGTAATATCATTTTTTTTTCTCTTTCTTTCTTTCTTTCTTTCTTTCTTTCTTTCTTTCTTTCTTTCATTACAGTTTGGCTTGGAAGATAGAGACCTTTTGTGTTTCAGTAAATCAGTGTTTAGTATTTTAGTTATTATTCAGTATCTTCACTATTCACTTATTATTCAGTAGTTTAGTTATTATTCAGTTTTAATACTGTGTTATAGTTGTAATTTAATCTTAGTTTTTTTCCTCTTTTCTTTCTTTTCCTTTTTCTGCTTTTTCCTTTTCTGAACATATGTTCCTTTGATTGTGAATTAGATTGTTTGTGTCAGAATTAATAAATAAATAATTTTAAAAATAAAACAAAAGAAGAAGAAGAACAGTGTACTAATGAGACAATGTATACTAATGAGATGATGATTTCAGTTTGCAGTCTATCTTGTGAAGCTTCAGGAGGACTCTTGATGCTTCCTCTTTTATATTATTTGTTTTATGGAGAAATTTTTCTATCTTGCTTGCAAAATATGACCCAAATTCATTGACCAAGACAGGGATTTTTAATCACAGCCAAATTATTTTTAAAAAAGTTCCAAAGGGGAAAAGAAAACATGCCAAAGAACAAGACTGACACTTCTTGTAATTGAACTGACATATAATCAAAAGTCATTATCAGCAGTAGCTCAGCTGTAAAGGGCTATTATAATGTTAACAAGCTTAGCTATCTAGGTGTAAAGTATAGAAACCACTGCCATTGCTCTTGCATAGTTTCTTTTCCAACAAATACAAATATTGAGGTTCATGGGCTACGAACGAGATTCAGTATTACATGCAAGCATGAGAAATGTTGTTTTTGTCTCTTTGATCCAGCTACAGCAATTCCCTTGGAACTAAATTGCTATTTCAAATTAGCTGCATGCTTCATGAATCTTTTGTCTGGAGGAGCTAATCACTTCATTGTTATTGCAACAAAATGGCAGATTGAAGGGGATACACTGTCTTTTTGATAGAATGATGGAATAATAGAATTGTTGAGCTGGAAGGGACTCCAGGGGTCATCTACTCCAACCCCTTACCAACACAGGAAATCCGTAACTAAAGCATACCTGACATGTGGCTAGCTAGCAGCTGTTTGAAAGCCTGAAACAAAGGAGAATGCACCATCTTTCAACATAATCTGCTCCACTGTCAAAAGGTTCTCATTGTCAGGAAGTTTTTCTTAATGTTTAGTAAAAATCTCTTTCCTTATAATTTAAATTCATTGGTTTAAATTTGTCCATATCCTCTGGAGCAACAGAAAACAACCTTTCTTGTTCTGTTTGGCAGCTCTTCATATCCTTTCACCTGTCCATCTTCTCTTCTCCAGGCCAAACACATCTTCTCTTCTTTAGACCATCTCCATAAATTGGTCCTCATAAGGCTGAATTTCTTGCCTTCTCATGATCTTGGCCACTCTCCTCTGGAGGCATTCCAAGTTATTATCCTTCAGTACTCTAGGTGAGGTTTGAACAAAGCAGAACAGAATGACACTTTTACTTCCTTTGATCTGGATCTGCTGATGCAGCCTAGAGTGGATTTTTTTTCCTGTTGCTGCTGCCATTGTTTCTTTTTCACACATATTACCACTATAATTGTCTTATAGTTGTTTGCCATATTCTTTCTGCTTAAATGTACAACTTAATATTTATTGAACTTTTTGTTTTGTTTTGATTTGGTCCTGTTCTTGGATCTATTAAGGTCTTCTGGGCAATTAGCTACCCTTATTAGGTTTGTGTCCTCTGCAAATTTGGTGAGTATCCCCTCTATTCCATCATCCAAGTCCAAAAATGCTAAACAGTGCTAGGCCAGGGGCAGATTACTAAAATATTCCAATTGTCACTTCTTTTCAGGATGATGAAGAACTCAGGTGACAAGGAACTTGGCCACTCTTTGAGTGTGGTCTATTTTTAGAAGAAGATCCAGGATTTTAATACCTGCTGTGATGGGCCACTGAACAATATCTTCAGCCCTGTACAATTACATTTGAAACATCACACATTTAAACAAATTAAAGGCAAAATGAAGCACAAGTGTTTACAAAGTACACTGAAATGCATTTCTTCTCAGTCTTAACTAACTTTCTGAACTGACATATTTGTACATAATGAGATCGATGCAGAATTACATGCATGCATGCAAATCTGCATGTACAATGAGGAGCATCTGGTTGTTACTTTCCTTTTACCACAGATCTAGTGCTGATTATTGGAGGAAGATGTTGAATAGTCCAGAAGATGGTGCCACAGGTGCCTCCTTCCCTTAATAGAAGCAACTTGCAGAAGCATCTGAAGAATATTCTACAAATGGAATAATCCCTTCTGCCAATGAAAGGCAGCCATCTGTTCATGGAAAGGTAGCTTAGAATCTATCCAGTCTATTTAATTTGGGAAATCATGAATACATTATTGGTGGTGGAGGAGCTACATAATTCCTTGCTAATTCCAGTCTCCAAGGAAATAACAAGTAATTTTTGCAATTTTCATCTTGCTGTAAGAGAGTCTTCAAAACTGGTGAATTTTTCAAAGAGTATTCACAGTTCAGGTCTTGTTCTGCACAAAATTCACATGTGGGTTTTTTCCCCACAGAAAAAACTTTTTCTGCACAGAAATGTTATTTTCTGCATTGGAAGTGCTCTTACCTAAACAGTAAAGGATAATAGCCGGGGATTTTTTCAGTGCAAAATTCTCACTTTTTTTCCCCCGAAGAAAATAGTGTTTTCTGCACAGAAAAGCCACATACAAATTTTGAACAAAAATATGAAGAAAAGTCACGTACAAATTTTGAACAGAACAATCTCTAACTTTGAACATTTTTAATCAGTGCAGGAATCTCCTTGTCAGGTTTTCCCAACATTCAAGAAACCTATTTCTGACCATTTTTGAATGTTTTTAAAATATTTTTTTTCAATGCTAGCTCATGTCATCACTTGCAATTCTTCTCTGCAGCTGTTTACTATGCATCTGTCCATTCTTCAGTGTCAGTGTAGGCACAGAAGGCTGAATTGGGTATTTAAGATATCAATCATACTGTCAAAGGATGATAGTCTCCCACTTCTACAATCTGCTCTATGCTGTTCCCCTGATGGGCTTGACAATCATTGCCCAATTAGGATGGAGGTAAAAAGTTGTCTCTGAAACTTGGATTAGAATGGAAAAGTATGTCACTTTCACTTTCACCTACACTCATTTAACACTACCATTACCACCTCAGGTTCTCTCCATCCTGAATGAAATGAACATAATTTAAAGTTTTGGCACTATTTCAAAAAAGAATTGAAATCAAGTTCTCCACTGTTTTTAAGCTGAATGTTCAGCAAGAACAGTTATTCCCAGCATGGTTCAAACCACGTTGTTCTATATAGTATATAGGCCATTTTGTACCATATGCTAATTATGGACGAGGAAGCTCTCAAGGAAAAAAAAAGAGAGATGGCAATCCCACTTTAACACTAATCTACTCGAGCAGTCAGGGATTTTAACCCAGACTTTTAAGTTGGATGGATGAACTGGTCAGCTCTGTCTTCCCTTTTGTTTACATTTTTCCCCTCTAAAATTCTTTGGAGTTTGAAGATATTTGTGAATTTTTTTGAATTATTTTCATGAAAAAACTGAAATGAAATTCCCAGCCCTCCCTAAGCAGGACTGTAAGTGAAAGTAATACTGATAGGAAAGAACATAAGTGAGCATTCTGTGGAATCTTAATCATGATTGTGGATTCCTAGCACCCAGAAATGTAAGAAATTGGGATGGGGGAGAGGAAATCCACTGATGTTAGCCTGCTTCATCCAACTAGGATTATTGAGAGGGGGAAAGATTACTAAGCTGAAGATCTTTGTTTTCCACCAGCATCTGAGGAGGTGTCACCCTATTGGGGATAATAATAACCTAGCTTCAACTCATGGCCAAATTGTATTTAAATAAATGAGATATATTCGTGAGGCAGTTCCTATATTATGAGTGTTATCCTAAGCAGTTGTAGAATTGCTGAGATCTTGTTACACAGAGTTGAAACACTGGCTCCAGTGACCCCTGTGAATGTGCCTACTGTGCTTATTCAGAGTGTGAACACAAAATCCACCTAGTTTTTAGAGATGATTGAGAATTTAAACCAAAGCTTGATTTTATGCATGTGGACTAATATGTGGATTGGAACTTAGCTCGCTGTCAGATTTTCCGCTTCTGTGAACTTTATGACACATTTCCAGTCATGACAATGCATCAAAATATGGCTTTAAATGTGTATCTTGATTGAATGTTCATTTTTTGATACTAAAATGTGAGAGCACACATTTAAATACGTACTATGGGCCCTCTAGATCTGCAGGGATTTGGTTCCAGGACCCCCCCACAGATGTCAAAACATGCAGATTATTGTATCCCATATTATTAAGTGGTGACAACATGCATGTGGATACTTCAGCACATCTACATTCATGTTGCTGCCATTTTATGTATAGGACATGACGATCCACAGTCAGTAGAAATTGCAAATCTGTAGCCCGCAGATCCTCAAGGTCCACTGTATACAAAAATTCCTCTCTGAAATCTTATTTATGCACTCATTTAATAATTTTAATTTTGTCATCATCATACTGTATACTTTATTAATGTTGCACAATAATTGTTGGATCCAACAGTTTATAGATAATATATGAATCCTAAGGTTTATAGATAATATATGCTTACATACATCCACATATCCAAATGTAAAAATGTATTTAAAAATTAATTTTAAGAGGATTTCAACAATCATAAAGTGGAAACAAAATGGCACGGCAATGTAGATTTTAAAAAATATGTAAAGTAATAGAAACTAGAGATGTGTACCCCTGTTTTTATCTTTTTTTAAAAAAAAGATGCTGTCTTGAAGCCCAGCCCAATGTCAGATACATCACATGAGACTACTGATCATGATTCTTGATTCGAAGAGAGTTATTGAAGGATATTGAATATTGATGTTCAATCCAAAATACCAGTGGTGGTTTTCAGTGTTGTTTATTAATCGAATCCTCCTTCAGTGGTACAGCAGTGCTGGGTTGGAATGACGGGCTGGTCTGATAAAGGAATATCTGAGTCCTCATCTAGCATAAGGCTTCTTTCATTCATGAGCACTCAGGCTCCTACATTTGTTGCTTCATTAAAATGACAAGGGCCAGCCACAAAGAAGGGAAGGGTATTATCTCTCTACTGTAATATCGGTGTTAGGTTTAATATTTAGAGACAGAGGATTAGCTTCATCTTCCAAAAAGGGATTTCTATAATAATGAACTTAATGTGTGTTGTAATAAGGGTTTTGTTCCCTTTTTTGTTCACTGTAATGTGGAATTAATTTCAGTCTGGATGCACAGAGGTCCCTGCTGGTTTGTGTCATAGGAAGGTGAATATTGGCAGGAATCCAGCAGGCTTCACACAATAGAGGCAGGCAGCCTCAGCTGAGCATGCTTGGCTAATCAGGGTTTTTAAAAGCACTGAGCCATTCCTTCCCCATATGAGTGTGAATGCTTAATGTGACTTGATTTTTTGTTATTTTAATAGCAGGGTAATCTTTGTTCAGAAAAATTCTTTGCAGCAAGATGAAGGTGGAGGTCATGGGTCCCTGCACTCCTTGTAATATGGGCTGCTCCTTGACTCACAGGGGGGAAAAAAAGAGAGATGGCAGAGTTAAAAATGAACAGAAGCAGGGGAAACCCAAGGCAAACTTGCATATGAAAGTGGAAATTCTGGGCTTCCAGAGCTGGAATTTTGAAATATTTACACCAAACCAAGAGAAAAAGAGAAGACTGAATTGAATAATGATGGCATGCACTGCAAATAATATTTGATAATTCCATTAAATCTGATGTCTCTCAGATGACTATTCATGAATGCTTATAACTCCATGCCAAAGCATCTTGTTTCTTTGTGCAATACAGGCCTTTTCTGCACGGGGCTTTTAAAATGGTGCAGAGCGTCCTCCAGGGAGGACAACTCCACCGGGGAGCGGAATGGCTCCGGACTACTTTGTGTAGTTCCAGACCTCAGCCTGCTCCGGAACAACCCAAAGTGGTCGTTCAGTGTGCTTTTGAAAGACTGTTTAAAACAGGTCTTTCAAAAGAACGGAGCACGCCACTCCGTTCCCGTGCTCCAGTGCAGATTTGCAGGCTTGCACCAGTGCGAGCTTACAGATCTGCCGGGGGTGGGCTTTAGGCTGGCGAGCTTTACCGGTTGGTAGAGAGCCTCCACCAACTGGAAACCACCATTTTTGTCCCCGGAGCAGTGCAGAGCAGCAGCCACAGACTGTTCCAGACCAGCCTGGACCCACGGGTGGAGCACACAGGTCCGGTGAGTACCGGCATGGGGCGATTCCCTCGCTCCGTGAGGAAAAGGCCACAGTCTTATAGTAAGAAAGCAAGGAAGGAAAAATACAATAGGCTTCTTCTAGTATTTCAGCCTTAAAAATATGGTTTCCTTTTAATACAATGAACTGTTGAAGGAAAATTCTACCTGCTCTTTAAAAGTGTAAGCTGCTGTTTGCTATAATTGTGGCCTTCAGTGAGTGGCAAAAGTGACAGCCATTTATTTTTATAGCAGCAACTATTTTGAATATTTGAATATCCTATGATTCAAAATGTATCTTGTACATAACTTTTTGTGGGGAATGGACATATCCTCTAATCCCTCCTGCCATTATTATGCCTCACACTTGAAATATGTTTGTAACAAAGCAGCTGAAACAAAACACCCTAAAACTCCACAGAGTGAGGTGACCTTTCTCAATCAAAATATAGGTCTAATATATACAGTGATACACCATTTCCATCAATTTGAAAGGTTTCACTGGCTTGGCATTGGAGCTGTACCAAATCCAAGGAAAGGACTTCTACAAACAAGGCAGGGTTGGGTTACTCATTTTTTAAAAGTTGTGGAAGCAGAAAAGACCTGTCACTGCTTGTGGCTTAAGTTGATTTCATTGTACCTCCTCTGTCTGCTAGTGCATTCCTAGATGTAAGAATAGTCACACACAGCATTATTATAAATGAGGAACTAGCCCTGACAAAATATTCTAGTACGTCACATAGGGCTTCAAAGAGCTTGTGATATAGTTTGAGGCTTATGGGGAGACAAGATGGGAGACGTAATTTCATAATGCATCTATGCACTCCTAATCTTTGATTAGTTTAGTGTTGAATCCTAACTTTTATGACTAGGAGATCAAGATGCCTAATTTCTTCCCATCATTTTGTCCCTCCAACCGCTTTCTGCAACAATCACCTCTTAAAACCTGCACTCAACATTCTGTAACTCCCAGAAGGCACTTGTCTTATTTATGTGTTTGGCCAGCTCACTTGGGGGCTAAAAATGGAGTCATGTTCTTATGGAAGCTTCTATTCCCATTCAAGCATGGGAAAATTTGGGTTGGACTAGAAGGGGAAGTTTCAGCTGGGGCTTGCATATACCTGTGTCTCCACCTCTCGGTTAGCCCTGGTGTATGTAGGCTTATGAGAACAGGTATTTATCAAGTCTTTCTTTTAATTTATGAATTAATATATTTCTGTGTACCTAAGGAGTCGCATGAGCATAAACTGTAACCAGATTTTGGGGTATCTGTGTTTTGCTTTCAAACTATTTGGTACTTGATCATTTTGTTTGGTGTTAGAGGGAACAAGCAGAACCACTGCCACCACATGTTGCATTATACTTTCAGACCCTTGCAGAAGTGACTCTCAACTGTCTCCAGTCTTTTTGGTACTGTCATTGCAGGAGAAAGTTTCAGAAAATGAAGGACGAAAGAGCTCTCCAAGTCTTTTCCCCTTCAGTTATAAAGTACTTTATTGTCATATAGCTTTAGGAGAAGGAAGTTACTACAGAGTGTCCTCTCACCTTCCATATTCGAAGTCTCCTCACATAATATGTAGAAGGAATGTTGGGAACCTGAGGATGCACATCTCCCCAATTCAACATTGAAAGTGGAACAGACCATGTGGTGGACTCTCTTTCATCAGAAGCTTCTAAACAGAGGTTAGATGGCGATCTCTCAGGGGCACTCTGTGATCCATTCTTGCATTGTCATTGAATGAGATGGTCCTTGGGGAACCTTCCAACTCTGTGAATCTATGATTCTACCTCTAATGACTACACTGAGGAGTGTATGTGTATGGGGGCGGGGCAAAGCATGATCTGAGGCTATACTCAGCTTCAAGGGTGTTCTGGTTGCCCGCCAGCTCCTGCAGGTGCCCTGGAACCCTTTTTTTTCCTCATTCAAATATACATGAATAAATGAATGTTTTTCAAGGAAAATGCCAGAAGCAGCAATTCATCTTTCAAACAGGTTCTCTATGTATTTAACATTTAAAAAAAAAACAGTTTTTAAAAGTAGAAATGAACTTCTGGCTGGTTTTACTTCATTTTGGGGGGATATTTGGCAGTTTGTATTACCATTGGAGTGTCCAAAGAGAAAAAAATTGCACCCTGGACTCACTGCAGTTGTCCACTTCTGTGGTAGGGCTCCAGCAGGTCAACTTTTGCTTGTCATCCTATGTCCTCTGACACCATTGACAATTTGAGGCTCAACTGTACATCCCCCCCAAAATGCAAGCCATTGAAACAGAATTGATGAATCTGTGGGATAGGGGAGAGGATGGTAGGTAGATGATCCTGCCTTGTGAGAGATAATAGGATTATTCAGCTTTTAAATCCGTTCCAAATACATGCACTGTCTATTCACAGACAGAATTCATGCCCTGTCTATTCACACATCAAGATGGATATTTTTAAAAGAATAACCATAATAACTTATCAAGTTCAGATACTACAGTTTAGCTAGGACTGCTGTATTTTCAAAAATAAGAGGAAAGATCCTAGTATAAACATAGCTTGTAGGTTTAGAATGCAATCATTCATCTGTGTAGTATGAACACAATGTGGGATTTTATTTCAGTCAGTAAGAGTGTGATATCCCCTCAGATGCAGCAAAGCAAACACCTTCAGGGAAAAAAATGCTAAAGGTGCAAATGTAGAATAATATCACGTCATCAGGGATGTAGCTTGATTCTAGAATGTTGTTCGTTATATCTAAAAATGATCCCCAGTCATTCTCTATCTAATCCGCATAGCAGATGTAGTTAACAAGAGTCTTCTCAGAGATTTCAGTGGCATTTCTCAAGAGGCGTGGCTGCTTCTGACATTATATTTCCATACATTTGTTTCCCCTTTGGCCCAGTGCTAACATCTGGAATTAGATGTAGGTCTCAGTCTCTGAGATAAGTACATAATGTTGTGTATCTGTTTGTATAGACATAGCTTCCTGTGAATTCACAGGCACTGTAAGAAGAAAAGTCTCCTGACATAAGTGTGAATCTATATATATAAAATTGCACAGTCAGAACAAACCCCACCACTACTGCAGAATCAGGGTTTGGTGAATTACAGCCTCCTTCTCACTAGCAACCTCCTCCTCCCCCCATTCCTGCCCCTCTTCTCCTGGATGATAGACTGAGAGTTAATCAAGTCAGATAGTCAGCTGGTGTAAATCAAAGTCAATGGAGCTAGATAGATTTTATAGTGGTTGAGTTCTTGGCTCAGTCATGTGTGCTGAACATGGAAAACAGGAACTGAAGCCAGGCAGGCAGTGAAGGATACCAGTAAAATCCTTGTTTAAATAAAACATAAATGTAAATACTGAAACAAGGCAACAGAGAAAACAAATAGAAGGAGAAACAAAATTGATAGTTGCATTATATGCCAGAAGACCATAACATCCCATCTTGTCTGAGAGTCTGAATTATTCTGGAGAGGAGGGGCCTGATAAAATGGCTGAAAGGCAGGAGCTGATCACAGAGGGTGAAAGTGTTTGAGGCTCTCAAGAAGGAGTTTTGTAGTAAGGCTAACCTTGGCATCTGGAGCCTTATGCTAGAACCTTTTTTAATGATAATGGCAATTAATCATTTATATTAAAATGTAAAAAGTATTAAAGGTTCACATCTATCCAGAATGCCAGTTCAAACATTTAAAAAACACTTAGCACTGCAGAGGTGCAAGCCAAGGTACGATCTCATATTACATAATTAGGATGAGTTCCAAGAGGATAAAGTCACAGGTGAGCAAATACTACAGGGGTGGGGATAAGGAGAGTGATGTAATTCTTTTTTTTTTTTACATACTAACTTTATAATATTCTTCTATCTTATTTACAAAACTTCCTACTTATCCTTGTCGGTTTATTAAAAGATAAACATCTCATTCTTAATGCACCTCTATATCTCCCCTCTATTGTACATATCAACATTATTAGACTTTCTAAACTTAATTTTTATTATTAATCTAATATTTTATAGATATTTCTAAATAGTATCTGTTTTTGCTTTTATGTTGGATCATTCATTAAACTTATATTTATTTATTCCCCCCCTCTCTAAAGGGCTAAGTTTGTTTACTCAATCCATTGTGCAGCTTCGCTATCTGCAATATCAAACAATAATTGCTTCATTGTATCTTTTCTTAAGGTAATTTACAACTGGTCGCCATTCTGTCTCGTATATAGTTTTTTTTCATCCTTCAGTAATTTAGACAGATAATCACAGTTCATCATATCTTGCAGGTGAACCAACCAGTCTTCCACCTTTGCTACATGCTGATTTTTCCAATAATATGCATATTCAATTCTGGCGGCTGTAATTATATATATCACTATTTTCCATCTATTTTTTACAATTAACTGCTGTATATTCGGGATTATATTAAGAAGATACAACTCTGGAAGGACTGGTATTTTAATTTCAAATATTTCTTCCATAACCTTATTGACCTCTTTCCAATATATTTTTGCCGATTTACATGTCCACCAGAGATGGTAAAAGGTGCCTTCTATTTTTTCACATTTCCAGCAGTCTTTTTTCCCCTTTGTACATTTTATTTATTGTACTTTTTTCCCTTTTGTACATTTTATTTAGAGAGTGATGTAATTCTGATGTTCTTTATTATACCTCTCGCTCCATCTTCTCATTAATATATATATATATATATATATATACACAAAACAAGAGTTAAATATGTTAACCATTTTATACCAAATAAACTAATTGAGGAAGCATACTTCATTTGCAGAGTCTTTTCACATGCAGAATGTCCTAGGTTCAGTCCCTAGGACCTTCACTTTAAAAAAGTAGGTAGCAGGTAATTTGAAAGACCTGTGCAACCTCCAAAGAGCTGCTGACAAAATCATCATAAACAGTACTGGACTAGATGGACAAATTGTTTGATGGCTTTCTGTGATCTACTATGAACTGCGTTTTGTCATTCTGTTACAACAGCGGTGATTTATTTTTTGACCCAGTTGGTTCGTGATCATTTTGAGAGAAAAGTGAGATATAAATTTTAATTAATTGAATAATTATATTATGACACAGTAAGAATCTCATGGAAGGTGAAGTTAGTCAAGTAAACGAGGCTTACTGACTGATAAGATCCTCTGGATTTCAGAAACTGGGAAAGGAGAGTGGGTGGTTAACAACGATATAGACTTGAGTCGATAGACTCGAACTCAAGTCAGACTTAAGTTGCTTCAGTGACTTGACTTGGACTTGACTTGGCCATAAATGATGCACAGACTCGACTCAACTCAACTCGAGACTTGTATATTTTTAGCGTCTGACTTGCTGTCCTTGGTTCAGTAACATAACACATTCATCTAGAAATTTTACAACTTTGAACAACACTTCCGTCTCTTTTTGCCTACTGGCCACATGACAAGCTGTCTCAAGCCCAAAGTGTGGTCCCATTTCTCAGAGGGGAAAAGCCTCTGTGAAGGAAAAGGTTAGGCAATGGGCTTGAGGCAGAGTTGAGGTCTGCTTGGCAGCCTGTCCCTGCTGCATATCAGAAGAGCCTTATAAAACTTTTCCTAAGACAGAAGGCAAGACTTGCCCCCAGAGGGTAGGGTGCATTTCTCAGAGGGGAACAGCAAATGTCTTAGGCCCTTTTCGCACGGGCTTTCCCGTGCGAAATAGCCCCGTGAGCCGTGCGGGAGTGGGAGCGTCGCTCCGCACGACGCACTCCCACTTCCGGCACTCTCACGGGGCTGCAGCGGCGCGAGCGCGGGGTTTTTGATTTTCGCTTTCAAGCGAAAATCACCCCACGCTCGCGCTACGCTCCCGGCGCCCACACGCACTCACCTGTAGTGCGGTGCGTCGGGGAGGCGGCCGGGTCGCGCCTCCTTCCCTCCGCCCGTGCGGAAGGAAGGGGCGGGGCGGGGAGCTAGCGCGGCGGATGCGAGAGCATCCTGCTTCGCACGGGCGGGGGGCTGCTCGCGACAGCCTCCCGCTCGTGCGCGCGCGCGCGGGGGGGCGGGCGCGACTGTCGCTCGCTCCTGGTACGTGCGGGGGGCGGGCGCGACTGTCGCTCGCGCCAGGAGCGAGGGACAGTCGCGCCCGCCCCCCGTGCGCGCGCGCGCGATCGGAGGGCTGTTGCGAGCAGCCCCCCCGTGCGCGCCAGGAGCGAGTGACAGTCGCGCCCGCCCCCCCGCGCGCGCCAGGAGCGACGGGCTCCTTTCTTGCGCGCGCGGGGGGGATGGACTCGCGAGCCGCCGCCGCCTCCGGGACGGTGCCGTTTCCCAGCTGGTTCCTTCGGCTGCGGAAGGAACCAGCGGGGAACCGGCAGGCTCCCGAACTAGGCTTTTCCCGCAAGCCGCCCGCCCCCGCTCGCGCAAAAAGCCTAGTGCGAAAAGGGCCTTAGGCAACAGACTTGAGGAGGAAGGATCTTTCCTTCTAAAGCTTTTGAAGATTCGAGATTTGTGAGATTCAGGGATTCCCAGAACCTTCCAGGGATTTGGATCTGGATTCAGATTTGGAAAATTCTGGATTCATCCCATCCCTAATCACAACCTTGTAGAAATCACATATTGAAGAGCTAACATTGATCTAGTCCCTGTCCTCATGACCCCTCCACATCACCACCCATTTGTCTTCTCAATACTAGCACTACTGATGGAAATTTTGCCACTACCAGTGACATTACTGGGTTTCTATTTGACAGCAAATATTTCAAGTAAAACTGGATAGATGGGCAGGTAGAGTGGCCAGTGAAGGAAAAAGTATTGTCTGGTGAACTCCAGCATACATTTTATTATGGCCTTTGGTTCTTCTGTCTGTTGAAACAACTTCACCACCAGTCTAGGAAGTAGGAGAATGTGGCATCAATGGATCAGCAGTATGTACACAAAAAAAGGCAGATTCAACAACTACCTCATGGCTGCACCACCTGTGTTGTGGCACAGGTGATTTTCCAAGTCATCCTTGCCTATTTCAGTCAGCCTGGCTTTGAGGTCCCAAACAACCAGTCATTTGGAAAGCCATCAGGTGCTGGTGTTGGTGGATGCATAGGGTTTGAGGCTATAATTGTCTCTACCTCCTATTTGTGTGTCTGAGCCATTTAAAAGCTGAAGCTAGTTTAACTAAGACTGTTTAAATAAAATAAAAAAGCCCACCTGCTTACTGGCAGAAAACTGAGGGGGGCTAAATGAGCTTTCTTTGGGAAGGCGTTCCATATCTAGGAGCAGCCACTGAGAAGACTTTCTTTCTTTTGTGTCCTCACTAGACAAGTCTGTGAGTGTAGGGGCTCAAATTAACTTGTGCATAAAAAGTTCTGCTTACTTGTCTATGATATTTCATCAGTTATCTGATGTTAGTAAATTGAGTGGCTGAATTAGAAAGGAACAAGACAGAGATGAGAACGAAAGGAAGGAAGGAGAGTCTGAATATAGAAAATAGATGAAACTCAGCAAGGGAAAGGATTCTGGAAGAATTATTCAGTTTCATGAAGTCTTCAGGTCTAATTTATTTGATGAAATGTAGCTTGAATCCTCATATGTAAAGAACACCCAGGTACTTCCACTGGGTGAGAAAGGTGAATGTCATGCTATAGTAATTACTCACTCGGCTCATATAACCTCTGTAAATGAAAAGTAACCACTTTTTTTTTTTAGTCTCAGTGCCTGCTGGGAGAGTACAAATCTACTGAAAAAAGGTGAAACAAAATGAACCTAGCAGAGTCTCAAAGGAACACTGGATGTGTTCTGTGCGGGATCTGTTAAAATGAACAGGAACTGCACCAGAATACAGTTTTGTATTTACAGTACAGTTGATGAAAGTCCAAGATATAAAACTGGGAAGTGAAGGTATAGCCAAGAATAGTAATTATTTATTATAGCTAGTTGACATCAGAGCATTTAGAATATTCTTCAAGGGCACTGATTCTCTGCAGAAATCTCTTCAAAAGTTATAGGCTTCAACTACCAAAAACACCAGGAAGCATAGCCAGTGGTAGGTGACTGTACTCCAAAACGTCTAATGGGGAAAACGTTCCCTTTCCTTGGCATAATTTATTGCAAATATACAGAACTAAAATTTGGTTGAGATTTGTAATATGATGCAATAATTAGAATACTTTATTCAATATGCAAAGGAGCACATGAGACATTTCTAGAAGATAATTCGAATTGTCTTACCAAAGTACAAATCCCAGCATTCTATAGGATTTGTAGTTTGATTATTAATTTATTATTGTATTAAAATATTTATGCCACACATTTTATCACAAAATTGCACGGCATTGCCAGTGACATTTTGAAACAAGTAATAATCATGATTCCAAGCCATTTAGGTCTATAATGTTATTGCCAGTACCTCAAATTTAATCTGGAAATGTATTGGCAGTCAGTGCATTTCCTTTTAAAATGGTGTCATATCATTTCTAAAATAGATCCTCGCATTTGAGCTGCTGCACAGTTCACTAGCTGCAAACTGAAATTCAAGTGCAGTCCCACATACAGTGCACAGAAGTAATCTAATCAGGAAGTTAGCAGTGCATGAATTGCTGGGGAAAGGTCAATTGGTGGGCCAGTTAAAGCTGGTCCCATGCATTTCATGGAGTCTGCATGGCCCCCCTAATGATGAAAATTGATCCAGGAGTACTTCCATGCTTTATATCTGCTTCTTTAGGGGGAGTGCAGTCTCATCTAGGACAGGTTGTTTATTCAGTTCCTAGTTCCAGGAACCACCAATCCACAAAGCTACCATTTCATCAGAGCTTGACTTCAATTGATTAGACTTCATTCAGCCCAATGCAGAATCAAGGTAGCACAGCCTCAACTGGCTCCAACAACAAGGAGAAGCAAGCTTGAATGTCGTCAGCTTACTAATTGCAGCCAACCCATAAACTCCTAAACACCTCACTCAGTGATTTCACATTGACATTAAACAGCATGGAGTATAAGATGAAACAATGTGTACTCCACAGCTTAACAGACATGGAGTTCCATATTTTCACTTTCTAGAACTGGCCCTGTAGATAGGAGCAAAACTGTCATTCAAAAAGTACATCCTGCTCACATTCTGCAGAGATGATCCCATAGCATTTTAAGGTTAGTACTCAGACATCAAGAGGATCAATAAGGCAGTTGCAGCAGCAGTAGCAGTAGCTGTAGAACATAGAGTAATATATAATGCAAACATCCCAGTCAAATGTATCACACTGATCTCCTTCACACTGCATAGTTATAGCTATGATACTATTTTAACTGCTATTGCTGTATCCTAAGGAATCTTGGGATTTGTAGTTTAGTGAGGCACTTGAGCTTTTTCACAGAATTCTAATTATTTAACAAAACTACAGACTGCAGAGTTCCACAGTCTGGAACCATGGTTATTAAAGTAATGTAAACATACTACAATTTTGTAGTGTGTAAGCGATCACAGAGTTCAATGGTGCTGCCTTGCAGGAAACTGGGTACAGAGTTTCAGCCTTTGTTAGAACAAAGGAAAAACTTGGGAGAAGCTCAAGAAAGAATGTAAGAATCAAAGCCCACATTTGCACATCACACTCTTAAGAAGAAAAAGAATATTCAATATCAAAACAACTATAAGAAATAATTGCCTTTCCCACCCCAAAAGAGGTATCATTATTAAATGGTCAAAGTATTTTGTAGCAGGATGACTGGCAGTGTTGTCATTTCTTAGACACAATAATTTCTACCCACTTGCTAACATTCATAATATACAGTTTCTATGGAAACAGATCTAATTCTACCTTTAAGCTACTGTTCAGAAAAGTCTAGCATCTTTCTTTCTTTCTTTCTTTCTTTCTTTCTTTCTTTCTTTCTTTCTTTCTTTCTTTCTGATATACATAGCCCTTTGTTCTGGTTTTGTAAGAGATACACTAAATATTATGGTTCATATAACAAATGCATAGGTGGAAAGGTATGAATGGCCAAAGTGGATTATGCATTTTCTAACCTGAGGGTGGAGGGAAGGAATTAAGAGACTGGACTCATAGATGGGTTGAATTAGGCCACTTTATTTGATCTGTTTAACAAATTAGTTGTTAAACCATTATTAGACATGAAAGAATGCAAGGGGGGATGAGAGATCTGCCGTGTTTAGGCTCAAGCAAGAAATCCCATGCCACTGTTATTAGGCAGTACACCTCCACACTTTGATATACTTTAATTGATGAAATATGACTTAACTGGCAAAATATATTAATTGGCATTAATATAAAACATGCCCTGCTATAGCTGCATCACCAGACTGATAAGAGGAAAGGGCTGGCTGAATATGTGCATTGCAAATTAGGTCTAAAGAACCCTCCAAGTTTAGCCAGGTCATAATCACCAGGAAACTCTTGAAATAATAGGCTTGCAGTTAGCCTTAACAATTTAACCTTTCAGACAACAGCATCTAGAAGATTCCCACAAGATGAACTCCTTTTCCTCTGACAAAGCAAATCTCTCCTTTGTCCTCAAACCTGTCCAACAAATACTGAGCTTTCAGGAAAGGCATTAACTCTTTGTCACCTAATGCTAAGACCATTAACTGATTCTAGACCTCACTGTCCACTTTGCTAACTCCATTGTTTACTTGACCAGAGGGTTATTAAAACCCTTGCCTGCCAAGCAGAAAGCGGGTATATAAACCCCTGTTTTTGGCCAGTCAACTCACAGTACACCGATTGCTAGTTGCCATTCTGCTGCTCCAGTTCCCAATTGTGTTTTGTCCTTAGACTGGTCCATCACATCTATCTCTATACCAGAGTGCTAGCAGCTCAGTCCTCCACATTGCATGTCTAACCATCTGCAACACAAGAAGAGGATATTGGGGCAGCCAAGCCTTATAAGCCCTATGCCTCCAACCCTAATTTTCCCTACATCATGGCACAGTGTGCTATGCTGATGTTGCATCAGGTCTCTCTTCTGCTCCAACAAAGCTGCCCCCTGCCTGTAGGTGAATGTGCTGCTCAAAGCTAGTGCTGAGTAACTGAAACACTTGTTGACTAGATTTACTTTATGCTTTTATTGAGACAGGTTTTTGGCACGTAAGCTGGTCCATTGTTGGAAGTGGTTTTAACTGCTTGGACACTGGGCCTACCTTCTATTGGTGTGTTTTTAATTGTTTATATTGATTGGCTTTTATGCTATATTTTATTCAAGTGATTTATTTATTTATTTATTTATTTATTTATTTATTTTAGTTTGATTAGACACCCTAAGCAGCTCTTTTGACAGAAGGGCATACTACAAATTTAAAGAAGAAATGACCCAACCCACATGCCTGTATCTTAAGATCTACAGGGAAGGCTTTACTCAAAATACCTTCCACACAATGATCGAGGTCCTAGATCACTTCAGTATCACACAAATATCTGCCAGCAGACTCATGTTATGCTTCTCCTGCACAACTCCTGTACTGAATAGCATCATAGCACAACCAATATAGACTGGTAGCATTTGTACACTGCTCAGCGATGTTTGATTAGTGCAATGGTTCCGCATGTAGCACAGTGTTTCTGCCACTATCAGAAATGACCATGGATATGACCATGGCTCATTATCCATGTTTGAAGTATGACCTAGGTTTGTGTATGTCACTTACAGGATGTCAGTTATTATCTGTTAATAAGGAGGAGAGGATTTTTTTTAATGGTGTTTCATTCATGAAACACCTTCACTATAGAAGAGGACAACTGACATTGACTTTACTGGTGCAAGGTTAAAACTTGTTTTCTTTGCCTGGTCATTTTACCTAGTTAATATGTCCTTAGATAATTTATTAGTTTAAACACAGATCTTGCCATGGATTAGAAGAACAATTACTTTGAAACACCAAAGCCTTCCAGAAGAATGATCAGGCCTGAATTATTCCGGTGGTCACAACTAGAGTAGACCCATTGAATAAATAGAATTTATAAAACTGCTGTCCATTCAACAATTGATTCAATGGGTCTACTGTAACTGAGACTACTAATACCATTTAGGCCACAGTTGTCAGGAATGGAGACATTGCTACCACCCTATCTAAATGATGCCACAGCTGCTGACATGACGTATACAGCCCTATGGCCCATGAGGGAATGCTGTGCCCAGTTCAAATGCTTGCGGGAATGTACTCCACAGTGCAAGACTGAAAGGGACAGCCCTATAACTCTGCATCTGATGCTTCTCTCCCTGATTTCAAATGTAAAACTGGAAACCTATATGGTGGTTAGCAAAATCTGCCACCTTGTGACTGAAGATTGTCCTGCAATCTTCAATCACAAGAATGTGTTTAAATTAAATAAAATGTATTAATATGTTTTTAAGATTAACTTTTATTATTACAGATAGTCTTTTAAATTGTTTTATGTGTTCTTTTTTGTATTTTAAAATAGTATTTTTATAGCACTTTAATATCTTTAGATAAATGGCAATTTAAAAAGAGTTTGTTGACTTATTCTGCTTCACTATCATCATCTTCATTTTCAGTGGGTTATATCTGAACCTTGGTGTTGGCTGTGTCATTGATGCAACAACTCTGCTGGATACAATCCATGATAAAATGAAAGATCTCTAAATCCCTGTCTATTGGACGAGATTTACTGCTAAAAAAGGGACTTGAGTGTTGATTGGCAAGATGATGAATTCTTTGTATCTGCAGAACTCAACTGACTAGTCACTGCCAATAATGCAAGTATCATGTCGATTTTTTTGTATTTCACTATCATATTTCTGACAGGGTAGAGGGGAACACATCCAGACTAATTAGAAAGTCTCAGATTTTGTTCCTGTTCATTCTAGTTTTATGCTGGGTTAAAATAAACCAACCTGGGAAGCTGGTATAAAAAGTCTCTGATTGTACTAGGAGCTAACAGAAAATATTTTAGAGTGAACAAAATGTGTATGAATCGCCAAATAAAACTGGAAAAAACAGGAAAAAAAAATCTGTGACTTCTTTTTTGGCCTTTTTAATCAATCTGTATGCACTCAGAGGGGGATTAGAATATACATAGAAGAGAAGATAAAGCACCCACACAGAGAATCACAAAATCTGTGAGAAATATGATAGTCTTTCCAGTCAACAAAATTACAAAAAAGAGTTCCACCCTCTAGATATTTCACACAGAGAACAGAAGTTGAGGTCAATTAAAATTGGTGAGAGGGCTGGTAAAAAGAGAAACTTCTCAGATTAAGGAGATGAGGTTTGGAAATGTATTTGAAATCTATGAATAATTTGAATGGGTTGGAAGGAAGATTCATCTTCCCCTTCTGCTAGGTTTTAGCTGGTATTACAGAGCCTCCTTTTCCCACATTGTTCATTTAATGTCCTTGGAGAGGTTGCCACATTCACTGTAGCAGTCATGCCTCCCCTAAGCCTCCTTAAAAGAACACGAATAATATCTATGAAGGGTTAGCGTGGAGTAAAAATTCAGTAACATCCAGTAAAAAGATAAGTTGTTCAATTATTACTTTTCTGGGCTTTTTCACCTAAATCTTTCTTCTCTTTTTGCCAGTGGCGAAATAAGATTTATTTTATCATCTTCCCTTCCTGAAATGTGCCCAGCATTTTCGTTTCTCTTCGACAGCTCTCAATGTACCGTTATTATCCAAAGGCTCATAGTGGAGTCTGTATTTTTCTTTTTAATTAAGACAGGTGACACAGTGGGACTTGTGTGATTAATGCTTGAAGGGAAGAAAGATGCTTCTTTTGTGAATGTTTGCAATGAAACCACAGAAAGGTCATTGTGCTATAATGCAGTGTTATTTTATTTCATTTTTAAAAAAATCAAAACTGGAAGGTCTTTGCTTCTGATTTACTTCATCAAATGAGATGAATATAATATTTCTCATAATTTTCTCAGTTTATTATATTTTGCTTTTGACTGATGTGTTTCCTTTTCAAAGGCTGGGCTATTCTTTTAAGGAGAATTTGCACTGGCAGTGTCAAGAGACCCAGATAATTTCTTGAGTGAACTCCAGAATGAAAGAGGCAATAATATGCACAATGGGCCTTTCTCTAAACAGTCATTTGTTGTCACTATTGTTGTTGTCGCCTCTGAGCAGCCACGCTAATACATCTGTCCTTCACTTTTTGCAAAGGTGAAAAGGCTGCAGAAATGCTTCCAGAGCAAGAGACCTGAACGTCAGGTCATTTCAGCAATGGAAGTGAAACAGGGAAGGAGGAATGCTCTGCTTTTCATGGACCATTGTCAGCAGAACTCTCAGGGCCCCAAGATCCTTTAAAATCTTATGCAAGACATAGGGAGGGAGGAACTCCTCTGAAACAAATTTTCAGAGGGTGTGAGAGACAGCATAATGAAAAGAGAGGAATAAAGTCCCATTGTATGAACAGATGTCTTTCTTCACACAATATTGGACTCAGTGTTGCATTACAACCAGTTCTATATACAATGTCTGTGTCTGGACATAAAACTGAACTCTGTTTTGGCATTCTTTCAGTGAACTTAGAACTTCAGGCTCACATGCTTCTCCTTCCTCCTCCAGTATGATCTGTTCTTGGCTCTGAGGACTGGTCCAAGCAAAGCACTGAAGAAGCTCCTGGTTCTGGAAAGCTGTGTGGAACAGCACCCTGCTGACTGAGAGCCCTTTTACACCACACAGTTATAGTACTATGATTCCACTTTAATTGTCATGGTTACATCTGGTAGAATCCCAGGATATATTGTTTTGTGAGGCACTAGAACTCTCTGGCTGAGAATATCCTTCCATAAACTGCAAATCCCAAGATTCCATAGGATGGAAACATGGTGATACAAGTGGAATCATAGTGCTATAACAATGCAGAGTGAAAGAGCCATGGGTTGACTATGTTGCTAAGGCTCATGGTGGAACCAGTCCTATTCCATACTGGCACAGTGGATTGGAATACACTCATCTTTTGAACACTGCACTTTTCTGAATCATGAGATGCAATTTTTAGTTCAAGAACACATTAAAATCCATATGTTGGAGCGTACACTTGCTGTGGAGCATAGGTAAATCAGGGAATAAAATAAGCTGGGCAATGAGAAGCTGCTGAAAAGGATAACTCTGAGAGGGCGTTTTGCCACCTCAGTAGGGGCTAAAAGACATATAAAACCAAGATTACTGTGTTAATCTGTTAACAGATACAATTAATCAATTAAACCCCCTGGGCTCAATGAATCAGTTGCTGTGTGCCCCTATGAACCAGTGTCCTTCAGTGCAAATCCATCAGCTTTGTTTTCTTTAATCAAGATGCAGTCATCCTGAACACAAAGGTGAAATCCTGCCATGAGGCTTCAGCAAATGCTCAGATAAATGGCACTGAGGGCTAGCGGCATTAGAGAACACCAGGAAATTGAGAGCAGCAATAATTCCACTTGATAAATAACACAAAACTTAACACTATTTTATTAGATTTCTCTTCCCTACTTCAAACTGCAGATTATAGAGGGTATTAATGAATTCACCAATCAATTCTATTTAAACCACAATTGTCACTCAATTAAAGAAATTTTAATCATCACAGTTTTAGTCAATTACATTGATTCAAGTGGCATGGATGTGCATATTATTAAAAACATTTTTTTTGTTCTCTTTGAACAGGTTATAAATTTTGTTAAATAAAACCTGCAGTGGAATACACCTATTTGCCCTCCACTGACAAACCTTCCATTAGCCTAATAGGGAAAGGGACTGATTTTCAGGAGTTCTTTCTTCAGCCCTATAGGACCCCCGTGCTCTACTAAAAATCTGCTCTACAGGATCCTCTAGTTAATAGAAACATATGTGGTCCAGGATCTAACTTGCTTTTCTGCTGACAAATCAGCTACTGCCTCTCCCCTGCAGCCTTTTGCATGCTCTCAGAATATGCTTGGAGAGGGCACTGAGAAATCTTTTGTGACAGATTATCAGACAGTAGAGAGAGCTGCAATGCAAAGGGGCACAGGAACATATCCCACTGCACTAACAGAGGTTTGCTAGTGCAACATTGGATTTAGCTTCAATTTGCCAGAAAATTATGAGAGTCTGATAGTGCTAACACGGGAACTCAAGATGTTAAGTAAAGAAGTAGTGAAGGACAAACTTTTTACTTTAAGATGACTCTGTCCCAGGGATAAAGCGAATTCTTCTTCCTGGTGTGAATAGAGTTTTTATATTGTATCTTGCATGTCTCTGGAGAAAGAACTTAAAATTCATCTCATAAAGTTACAAGACTGGAGGTCTTTATGTGAGTGAAAATCAAATATTAACATCTAGCCTGGCAAAGTTTTTGCTTTTGGGTATTTTTTTTTTAAATGCATAACAAGAGAATGCTGCTAAAAATGCTTACTTGAAACCTGTTTAATAAAAATTCCAGTTATTTCAGTATAGTGCCATCAGAATGTAACTATAATATAAGTAACTGCTGTACAGATTTGGCTTCTAGGTTAAATGGATGAACCCCAGGGTCTATTAGAGGTGTTACAGTATTCACTTATAGGTGTGTTAGTCTGATGAATATTAAGAATTCTGTAGCACCTTTGAAAATGAGAAAAAGAAATTTTTAGCATAAGCTTTTGTGGAATCCAGCCCATTTCATCAGATAAATTGTTGCAGGGTTGTTGTGTTTTCTAAGAATAAAATGTCACAATTCAAATGGGATAGGTAAGTTCACCTGCATACCATACTGATTCCAAAATCCATATTGATAATGCTATTATTTGTTCAACCAAAAAAGATACAAAAATCTTTGTCAAAAAGCCATAAAAATCTTTTGTGGACTCCCCCCTCCTCAGGGAAGATATTAGAAAAAGCAGGCAGGGAAAGGTGCGAGATTGACTCAGTCTTAAAGTTATTGGCCAAAATTCTGTATTGCAGAGCATGGCATAAAAAGTTCTGCAGGTAGAACTATACTACATCTATCTTTTCAAACCCCTACCCCCAAACTTACTATTTAGCTGCTGCATGGTCATTTAGTGACTAATGGATAACAAATGGTATTGGATAAGTATCTGGCTGTGTCCCTGTAGCCAGACACAAAAAAGAGTCCACCAGAGTCCTTGATAGATAATATAATCATACCGTGTTTGGCTTTGGGGGCATAACTAATTGCTTCTCCAACCCCTCCACTTCCCACCAACCACTGAATGGTCATAGGAAGGGCTATGAGCTGCACACTGCAAGTTGTTTCATTGAATAACAACAACAGCAACAGCAGCAGCAGCTACTACTACTACAATAAGCTTGACTTTTCCCAGTTCAGAACTCAGGAAAGCTTACAACAGTTAAAACAAAAATATACCAGAATCCTAGATAGGCTACTTAGTTAAGAAGACGTAATTAGATGACATCTTCCAGCCCTCCCCCACCACTGCTGATCCCACCTTAAGAGCCAGCCACTGGATTAGGCAAAGGAGGCTTGTTCAGCTGATGATTGGGACACAAGAAGGACAGAGGTTTCCACACTCATCATACCACTAATTGAGACAAGGACTTGTGACATAGGCATCCTGCTTCTGATGGTCATATCCTTGTTTGCTGGTAGGAGGCAAAAGGAAACATTCTCCTTCTTGCACCCAGATCATCAGCTGAATGGATCTCCTTCATCTGAGCTCTTAAGGTAGATGGGGGTGGCATTTCCATATGTTAGCAGTAAGGCTATTTAGTCTCATTGAATATAGATCAATTATAGATCCATAACTCTAGGTTATGAATCCGTAACTGCAATAATGAATACCACTCATAGTTAAAAAAAATACAAAAGTTTTTTAAAAATTAAACTATCAAAAGATCAAAGCCAGTTAAACCATTAAGAAAAACAACAAATAGAAGTCCAGCACATTATACAATTAAGCTGTGCAATTACTTTTCATGTTTCTGCATGGAATTTGTATGTGCACTACAGTTGTTGCATTCTACAAGGTGTGCACTTTTTATGCTTGGTTGGCCAGTGTCCAGATTGATAAGAATTAGACCTGACTATGCCCATTTCACTGGATCTGTCCATTCTGCTACTGATCTTGCCTTCTTGACTCCTTCCCACTGTTGCAATGCAGTCTTGGAAAGCCTCTCCAAATTGGAATTAAAAGTTCTGGAGCCCAAAAACGTTCCCAGCTCCTAAGCTAAATGGACATTTTTAAGGAATGTTCACATTGCACATAAATTATAGAGCTATGAGTTGGACAAGATGACCACCAAAGTCTCTCCTGGTCATTTTATTGTACTGTGTTTTCCGTATCATCATTTAGGCCAAGGTAGGCAAAATGTAGACCTCTAGATCCTAGACTGTAATCCTCATCTTACTGTCATCATGTTCAGATTTGGTTTCAGAGCCAACTTGTATTAAAAATAAGTACAGAATAGAAAAGAATTACTGAAAATTTGTTAATGTTTGCCCTTTTAAAGAAAGAGAATTAGTATGTATGCCTGCCCAAGCAGTGTTAGCAGAAACTCAAACCTAGTGATGTAATTCTTTAGTGTTTCTTCTCAAAAGAAACAACATATAATTTTAGCAATTGTCTTTCCATTGAACAATCTTCAAAAACATTGCAGTTTTCAAAGCGTTTTCACAGTTTGCAACTTAGACCATTTCTGCACGAGGCGAGGGAATAGCTCCGTGTCGTTACTCACCGGATCTTCTGGCTCCTCGGTCTCGTCCAGGGTGAATCGGAGCAGTGCAAGGTCTTAGATCAGCACTGCTCTGGCTTCCAAAATGGCGGCTTCTGGTTGGTCATGGGTCCCGACCAACTGCAAAGCTCGCCATGCCTAAAGCCCACCCTCCACAGATCGCAGGCTCGCATTGGTGCGAGCCTGTGAATCTGCACAAGGGAGTAGGTACACAATGGTGTGCTCCGGAAAAACGAGAAACCTCTTTTTTCCGGTCTTTAAAAAGCACACTGGAGGACCAGTTGGGGGCGTTTTGGAGTGGACTGAGGTGCGGATCTCTGGTAAGTAGTCTGAACCTAGTCTGCTCCAAGGTGCAGATGACCTCCATAGAGGACACACTGAGCCATTTTAATTCCCCCATGTGGAAAACGCCTTACTCTGTTCAAATGGTTGTTTTACATAGAAAATGCTGTGCAGAAAATGGTATTAAAATGCAGTAATATCATTTCCTGCACAGAAAATGATGTTTGATCACCCATATGAGAATTCTGTGTAGAATAATTTCCCAGTCACAACACTTTATGCATAGAAAATGTTGTTTTCTACACAAAACAAGCACAAATGAATTTTGTGCAGAATAAGTCCTGAATTGTGCAGACTCATATTGGTTGAGGATTTTTCTCATCAGGGTTTCTTGATACTTGAAAAACATGTTTTTGACTTTTTTTCCAAATATTTTCCAATATTCTTTTGATCCCTACTCAAATCTGATTCTTTTGAAGGGCATATGGATAGTAATTATGCCAGATTTAATCTTACAACATGGAAATTTCTATTCAATTAGATTTTAGAAGCCAGTTTTAGATTTTAGAAGCCAAGTGGTTCATAGGCCTTATGATATGCGTATGACTTTCATGTTTTATATCTATTATGAAAGGAAATTGTTCTTTGCTTTTATGCATTCTGTTTTCCACAGTGAGATAAGTACTGAAAGACTTCCACCTTCATCCATCAGGAATCGCAGTGAGTCATCTGGCAACTTTCTTGTCTGTTAAGATGAGGGCTTGAAAATCCCTCTAGCATAGAAACGATAAATATTCATGGACAGTGGATACCAGCTTTAGAAGGGAACTTCAGAGGGCTGAGATAGAAAAGCAGGGGAGCGTTGGGAAGCTGAAGTTAGCACTACAGGACCTAGCTGCAGAAGGAAATATCCAAAGCAGGCAGCTTGTGAAGTATAACTATGATGTTAAAATCATGAGGGTTTGACCTGGAAGACCTGTGAAGTCAAAAGACAGGGATGTGTAATATTTAAGTCAGTGTGGATGCAGTAGCCCTACCTGCAGGGCTTGTTGCAGCTGGGACCTGCTAGGTTGGGCCTCAGAACCTGATCATAGGCCCAGCGTTCAATCATGATGCCTGAGGAGTAATGACATCTCACATAATAGAACTCAGGAAGCTCTGGGCTTCTTTCAGATGAAAAAAACCCAACAACCCTCTAGTGAGAAGGGAAGGGTCTTGTTACAAGTCAGGCAGAAACAGTTGACAGCTGTAAAAATAAATAAATAAAAAGGCCAGGATTCAAAGATTTTAAAGGCACTATTCACATGTGCCTCTTTGTGCAGCAGCTGTTGGAGGAATGTGAACAATAGGGGGAAATGATGGGATATGTTTTCAGCAAACATGTGCAGAAAATGTAGGTACCCAGTGAAAAGGTAAAGATAAAACTAAGGAAGGACGTTTTAAGATAGAATTGTTCCAGTAGCTTTCTAGTTCCAGCAGACAATGCTTTCTGGCTTGTCACATCCAGACAGGCATTTAAGAAATAGTTCTGTGAGTTGTTACTTTTTGCTTTGGAGAAAGAAAAATGTATGTAGAATGATTATACTATAACCCTTGAAATGATTCAGTTTATTTTTTTAAAATAATTTTATTCAAATTTCAACAAATAAAACAAACAATAATTTTTGCAATGGAAACGATTCAGTTTACAGGATTCTCATGCATATTGTCACTTCCCAGGAACATAGCTTTATATTTGTTGTGGAGAACTAGGTCAATATTGAAAAGTGTGTTTCTACACATTCATTTGAATAAAGCACATGTGACTGCTTGAAAAGCAGGTTACATGCATTTTCTTTCTTTTTCATTTTCAGCATTGTTTTGAGAAAGTCTTTCTTGTGAATATTCATGTCCATAACTGCACAAATCTGCATAGACAAACTATAACATCTAAATATATGTGCACATGACCGTATGCCTCAGAACTGACTCAAGGTTTGATTCCTCTTATTAGGGAAGAGACACAATTCCCTGTGATATATGCAATCAATTATACAATGCAAATGTTGGCTAAAGAATAGTGAGCACTCAGAGTATCAACAGACTGAAATTAAAAAAAAGAAGAATTCTATTTGGAAGCAGTTGCCTTGTTTCCATTTTGACTGAATGGCTTGCAGCCACATTTGGAAAACATCTATGCTTGAATGTCAATAATTCATTGATTATAAGACTCCAAACCTACAACATCTAGGGAGAAACTGACCCTGTCATCAAAGGCCCATGACTCCTGTTACTATGGCAGTGGGACGGCCACAGCTGTACTACTCTTCTCTATGCATAATGTAACAACCCCATCAAATCATGTGGAAAGAGTCTGGGCTAACCCATTTTCCCAGTGTAGGTTTGGGGAATAGCTTCAGAGGCTCTAGCAGATTTCATATTATGTTGGAGGTTTAGGAAGAAGAGGTACTGCTGAAGATCTCACACCACTAAGGTAATAACTTCCAGAACTATAGCTGCTAGCACTGGACCAACATGCATTCCCCAGCTCAGTCCATTAGCTGATCATGGCTGGTGAGCTATAAGCTTATATGAAAGAAAGGTTTGAATCATTCTGTACAGTACCTGTATATGATTGATTGATTGATTGATTGATTGATTGATTTCATGGTAGCCATAAGTGTAGCAGTAGCAGCAACAGTAGTATGAGTTGAGATGCATGTGCTTCTTTATCCCCTGATGATATTTGCCTTCAGTCCCTAGTAACTTAAAATGTCACTTTAGCATTTAAAAATGAAGTTCAGGCATCCAAAGAAAAGAGGCAGACAAAGTTATCAAGGGAATTTGAATACAGCAAATAAAACAGAGTTCCAGGAGTGAATGATTTTTAATGTCTGATTCTCTGCAATGTGAGAAATTTGAAGACTGAAGGAAAATTTCATTGGCAGGGGGAGACTTCTTATTTGTGGGAACAATGCCCTCATTCCCCCTGGTATCAACAACCTTGCTTAAACCTCCTTTTTTTTCATTACACTGCCTGTTGATCCCATGAGTTGTTGCACTAAAGATGGGAATCCTATGGTTCCTCACATCTTCCTGGACTTCAAACCATTATCCATCATGCTTGCCTTTGCTGGCTAGGGCTGATGGAAGTTGTAGTATAGGAATATGTGGAATGCCGCGTGATTTCTACCTCATTTCTGAACCAATTGGTCCAGCTAGCTTAGCACAGTTAACTCTGTCTGGAAGTGGATTCTTTCCTAGCTGTATAAGAAACAGTTGAAGGTAGAACCTGTAGCCTCCTACATGCAAATGAGAGCTACGAACTGTTGCCCTTCTGTTTGCCACAATGGCCATTTCTGCATGTGGCGGTGGAATCGCCTCGGTCTGGTACTTACTGGACTTCTTGGCTTGATGCTCGGCACTGCTCCGGGGACAAAAATGGCTGCTTCTTGTTGGTGGAGGCTCTCCACCAACTGCTGAAGCTCGCCAGCCTAAAGCCCACCCCCGGCAGATCTGCAAATCTGCACCAGAGCGTGGGAACAGAGTGGCACGAACTGGCACGCTCCGTGCTTTTTAAAAACCTGAAGAAAAAGGTTTTAAAAAAGCACACTGCACGACCACTTCAAGTTGTTCCGGAGTGGATTGAGGTGCAGAACTACACAAAGTAGTCCAACCCAGTCCACTCCCAGGTGCAGATGTCCTCTCTGGAGGATGCTCTGCACCGGTTTTTTAAGTCCGTGCGGAAATGGCCAATGACCAGGGTTTCCTTGTGAGATGCAGCCCAAAGAAATAACTTTTCTAAGCTCTGTAGAGAAGTACTGAAGGTACTGGTCAATGAGTCTGCAAAACCTTTATTCTATGATATTAAGGTTCTATGTCATTCTTTCTTCTGTGAAGGGTTATGAGAAGTAATTTATTTTTTATGCAGCTTTACTAAGCTGCATTTCTGGAGACAAATTGTGCTCAGCAGGTATAACTGCAGGCACATGACAACAAGGAGCTAGCCAGCTCAGATAGAAATGAATTGACATCCATCTTCACACAGCCTATACCTGCCCCTCAGGTGTTGTTGTTGTTTTTTTCCTAAAAGAAAAACAAAACAAAAAACTGACACCAGTTGCCTTATTTTCTGAATGAGAGACAAGCCCAAGTTTGCTTCAAAGAAGAAAGAGTGCTAGTTGTAGGTCTTATTTCTCTGTCTGGAAACATGCTACAAATTGAAGCCGATTAGCTGGATGAGTACACTTATCTCTCTAGCAGCTTTTCTTGGACAAAAATGTGTGTGTGCTTTAAAAAAAAATCCTACTAGCTGCCACAGAATGACTATGGGCCTCAAGTCAGGAAATGATTTATGAAATGCTGGAAGTGGTTCAGGGATATAGTGTTGTTTCTGTTGACAATAGAAGTTCTGTAATGGATGAAGCAAATGAGCATCAGTCTGCTGATTTATTTGAACACAGCAAATTTGTTGGAAATAACAAGAGGTATGTGCGGAGTGTCCTGCCTTTCACTTAATGTAGGGAGTGATCAGCTATCTTGGTGTGGAGAACACTCATTGGATCCTGCCAATCAACCACAGGTTATACCAATGCTGAAATTTGAATTTAATGTTTGTTGCTAATGTTCCCACAGCTGCAGTTACCATCTGAATTTGGCAGCAAGTGCAGTGTCTCACTGTGTTATTGGATGATTCTGGAGTATCCTTCCATATCATACAGGCTCCCTGAATGGTATGGCAGAGTGCCTCCTCCTTCCAAAAAGGAAGGAAAGATTGGAAAAGACCATTCTTTTGCATTTTTAAAACTACACTGCCACTTATTTTGGCATGTGCAGAGTGAGGTGCAAAATCTTCAGAGGTGCTCCATTCAACCCAGAGACCAGAGGTTGCCTAGCCCTGGTCTAAAGAAAACACACTCCAGGTCACAGTGTCTGCTAACAGTTGGATGGTCTCTACTGTCTTTTCTTTCAGATATACTTCTCAAAGGGTCTTCTGCAGTAGATGATTTGTGCAAGAGTACAGACCCATGCTATGATGTAAATTTCTTCCACACTTTTTTTCCTGTTCTCAATTAATTTGATAGAAAACCATTTTTATTCCAGAAAGAGAAGACAATGTTAGAGAAAGTGGGTGGGACATGGGCTGATTCTTCTTGCTTAATTATGAGGTGGGGATATAGAGAAGAGACAAAGTCTCAGAGTGTTAAGAAAGACAAGTTTATTCTTCCAATTAGCCCGATGTGCTTCGGCTTAGTAATATTTAACGGCTTTCTTCAAGGGTTGATAAAAAAAAGAAAAGATTTCTTTTCTCTCAATGTCCTCATCCAGATCAGGGATATAGGCATGGCGATTTTTGCTTGGTGTTGGTACAGAACAAATTTCATATGTAAAAGGCACCAGATTTTTATCCTTTCCATCTCCTTTCTGGACAACTACTGCCAATCAATGTATTTTACAAGGAGGAAAGATGTGCAAGGCAGTTCCTTTATATAAAAACATGGGGTGCAAGCTCCAAGTTTCTCTTTCTTTCTAAAAGTAAAGCTTTGAGATACATTCAGTTTTAATTGAGGAGAAAGAATGTCTCAGCAACTACCAGAACTAATCAGTTAAATGCACAGATGACCATGTATTTGATCCATGTGTTGAGCTAAGCAAGCTTGAGGACTTTTTAATTGTGTGAGTCTCTCAAAAGGAAAATAACAGTGTACTACTGCAATCTGGGAGTAGGTGGGCAAAGAAACTGTGTTTGCTTCTAAAATCAATATTGCATCTAAAGTCAATATGTGCCCATGTGAATACAAGCAGAAGATGCATATCTATATAAGAGGAGTTTTATTGTTGTGGGGTCTGTTGTGAGCCACCTTGAAGATCATTTGATTGAAAAGTAGGCAATAAATCTTCAAAATCAGTCAATAAGTTGGGTATGAATTTAGCACCAGGGTACAATTCAACAAAACGTGTTTAATCCATCACTATGTACAATACCAGCTGGAAAACTCAACCTTTTTATAGTTGTTCATAAGGGTGGAAACTTCCCTTAAGATAAAAGCTGACTGACTGTAAGTCTGATCACAATCGGTTGATGAAAGAGAAATTAAAAATATTTGAGGAATTTTTTCGAGAATTGTATTCAGCAGAAGATAAATCTTTAGAGAACATAGAGGAGTATATTAATAAAAATTGGAAAGTAAGACTAACAGAACAAGATAAAGGATTGATGGAAGAAATGATATCAGAAGAGGAAATAGAAGAAGTAATAAATAATTTAAAAGGAGGAAAATCACCAGGATTGGATGGACTAGGTCCAGAATATTATAAAACATTTAAAAAAGGTTTAATTCCTAAACTAAAAGTGTTATATAATAGTATATTGAGGGGTGAAAAAATTCCATTATCATGGAAGCAGTCACTAATAATATTAATTTTAAAACCAAATAAGGATCCTATGGATCCAGGTTCTTATAGACCAATATCTTTAATAAATCAAGATGCAAAAATCTTGACAGCAATAATGGCGAAGAGGTTAAATAAATTTATTTATAAGTATATACATAAAGATCAATGTGGTTTTATTCAAGGAAGACAGATGGCAAATTTAATAGGGAAAACGATAAATAAAATAAATATAATGGACAGAGATAAACAAAAAGCTGGAATTTTAGCCCTAGATATATTTAAAGCCTTTGATTGTGTGGAATGGCCGGCATTAAAAACAATTTTAAATAAAATAGGATTAGGAGAGAGATTTAAAGGGTTAATAAATCAATTGTATTCACATAATACATCTGTAGTGATGGTAAATGATGGATTTACAGAACAGATTCAAATAACAAGAGGAACGAGACAAGGATGTCCATTATCTCCAGTTTTATTTGCAATAGTTATAGAAATGTTAGCGAATGTGATAAGAAATGATGAGAATTTGGAAGGAATTGGAGTTAAGGAAAAAAATAAAATAAGCTTATTTGCAGATGACACACTGTTGACAATTAAGGATCCAATTGAAAAGATAGATAGGATAGATAAACATTTAATAGAGTTTGGGGGGAAGACGGGATTAAAAATAAATTGGGCCAAATCAGAAATAATGTTATTTAATTATACTAAAGAAGAAGTACAAAAATTTATAAGTAGTAAAAGAGGATTACTTAAAATAAAAGAATCAATTAAATATTTAGGAATAGAGATTACAAAAAATTTACAAGAATTACAGGAAAAAAATTTCAAGAAATTAAGATTAGAAACAAAAAGGAAATTAGAGGACTACAAAAATATAAAGCTATCGTGGTTTGGTAGAATAGCAGTGGTAAAAATGAAAATTTTACCTAAAATTAACTTTTTGTTTAGAATGTTACCAATAAAAATATCAGAGGAAGAATTAAAGGAGTGGCAAAAGATATTAAATAATTTTTGTAATGGAAATAAAAAATCGAGGATTAATAAGAAATATTGGTATAAAAGTCAAAAAGAAGGTGGCCTGGGACTTCCAAATTTAAAATGGTATTATTATGCAAATCAATTGAGATATATCATAGAGGGGGTTTCAGGAAAGGGTGATTTAGATTGGTTAGAGATAGAAGATATGAATATTGAGACAAAATTAGAAAATATATTTTTTAGGAATTTTTCAAAGAAAGAAATGGAGAAGATAGAAAATCCTTTTATAAAAAATATAATAGAAATATGGAAAAAAAATAAAAGAAAATTATTACCGAATATATCAATATTAACTCCGATAGTGATGATGGAAAAATTTCCAATAAATTTAAGAGAAATAATAGAGAAAGAAATAAAAAAACAAAAAATTTATAGATTAAAAGAATGGATGAAAATAATGATAAATAAAGATAGAATGAAAGAGAGATTGCAGGAAACTAAAATATCCTGGTTAAATTATATACAATTAGAGCAATGGACAAAGAGTATGAAAAGATATGTTAAGGATTTTAAAGAATATACTAAATTTGAACAAATTATTATTCAAAGAGAAAATATGCAAGAAAATGAAATACTAAAAGGTATTACAAGTGAAATATATAAAATATTAGCAAAAGAACAAGAGGATTTTCTTAGAAAAATGTGGGAGGAAGAGATAGTACAAAATATAGATATACAAGAATGGAGAAAAATTTGGAAACAACGTCATTTAAAAAAATTATCAATAAGAATAAAAGAGAATTATTATAAATTAGTGTGGAAATGGTACTTGACTCCAGTGAAATTAAATCAAATAGATGAGAAATATTCAAGATTATGTTGGAGAGGATGTCAAGAAATTGGTACATATATGCATATGTGGTGGAATTGCAATAAGATAATGGAGTTTTGGCAAAAGGTTTTTAAAGAGATAAAAGAGATTATAGGAGCAGATATACCAGTATGTCCAAATATTGCATTGTTGTCTATATATGATAAGGTTGAGTGTACTCAAGTAAAGAAAGAATTAATAACAAATTTGTTAACTGCAGCGAGATTAATAATAGCAAAAAAATGGAAAGCAAATGAAAAATTTCAAATAGAGGAATGGTATAACGAAGTGTGGAAAATTGCAATTAATGATAAACTAACATGTAGAATTAGGTTTATGAAAGGTTTGGTTAAAGGGAATGATTTTGAAGAAATTTGGAAAATATTTTTGGATAAAGTTCTGAAAAGAGATAGTAATACTACCCTGTCAAAAGAAGAATGGCAATTTTGGAAAGTGGATTAAATAAAAAGTTGGCTCTGGGGGGTGGGTATTTTTTAGTTTTAGTTTTGTTTTTCTTTTATGTTGTATATTTTGTAATTCTTAGTAGGTGTGTGTGTCAAACTTGTGATTTATAGATTTAAATGGATAAGTGATGTTAATGTTTTTTTAAAAAAAAAGTTAAAAGAATTAACAATAGAAATAGATTAAAGGGGATGTGAAAAATATTGAATTAAATGTGAAATTATAACAGTTGAACAGATTTATAAATTTAAGGGTAAAGGTGCAAAATAACAATGAAAGTTAGTATTGCTTAAGAGAAGAGAAAAAAGAAAAAGAAAAAAAAATTTTTTTTTAATTCACTATTATGTATATCACATGGTGTTTAATTTTTTTTTCTTGTTTTGTATTTGTGATTCAGTTATATAAATAAAAAAAAAAATTAAAAAAAAAAGTCTGATCACAATCCATCAAAATCAACCAGAATGTTGTAATTGACTTTCATGGAATGAAAACTGCATCCCATGAGTTGGCTATTCCCAGACTAATAAGTACTGAAGTTTCAGTGACTGTTCCACCATATGTGACATGAAAGTGTGTGTATGGTAGGAGAGTGGCTGGCAGTATTTTAGCAGCTCACATCACAACATTTGCTAAATCTTGGCAATGAATTCCCTTCTCTCTCTCTCTCTCTCTCTCCCTCTCTTTTTTTCTTGTTCAGGGTCCCATCTCTGCCTCTGGCTAACATCCCATTTTTCTTTCACAGAAAATATGTTGTCTTTCCAAAATAGTCAGAATTAAAATTCCAAGGCAAGAGCTTCACATCAGATCATAAACATTAATGTTTGCTCTGAAAACACTGATTTGAAGTTTACCAGCATGTTCTCCCTGACCCCATGCATTGCTGGGATGAACATTCCAACCCTGCAGAGACAGGTTCCTGACATGCATTTAGATACATATTTTCATTCTAATTTTGGTATACTAAAGAAAAAAAATCACAGATTGCTGTGGAAATGAACTGAAACTTAGTGCAGTTGAAAGTAACACAATTCAGACATAGCCTGATCCATCCACCTTTAGGTAACAGCCAGAAACCTGAGAGAGTCAGCATCTGTAGTGGTTAGAGTCTTGGACTAGAACTTCAGGTGATCAGGATTCAAATCCTTGCTCAGCCAAGGAAACCCACTGGGTGACCTTGGGCAAGTCACAGGCCATTTCCGCACTAGAGGCCGGCCCCTCCTGAAACTGTAAACCCCAGGATTCCATAGGATGTTGCAAGTGGAATAATAGTGCTATAACAGTTTAGTGCAGAAATGGCCACATGCTTTTAACCTAAGAGGAAGGCAATGGCAAACCACTCTGAACAAATTGCACCAAGAAAACCCCATGATAGTTTCATCTGAGAGTTGAGATAAATCAGAAAACACCCACACACAGAGAACACCGAACATGAATGTGAAAAACTGGAGGTTAAAATACCTGCTATAAGTCACTGGGTGGCATTTAACATGCTACTATTACCCATCTATAAAATGGGATATTTGCATGATGATATCTAGTATATAGTAATGTACACTCTAAAATATGCTAGCTTTTCTCACTTCTGGAAAACAAGAATCAATTGGCTCACTTGTGTGTGTTTGTGTGTATTTGCCTTTGCCTTCAAGTTACATGCTGATTTATGGTGACTATGAATTTCATAGGCAAGGAACACTCAGAGATGGTTTTGCCAGTCCTTCCCTGCCCATACAGTGGAGGGTGGGGGAAGGATGATTTACTAGGTCCTGCTACCACTGCTAGATTTGTTACCAGTTCAGATCTTGATATAATTTAATCCTAGTTCTATCCTCCAGAGCTTGAAATAGCTTGGACAAAATTACTTGAATGATTATCTTGGCCTATATCAGCCTGCTCACATGAAGACCTGCAAGTGTGGCACTTTTCATATGCCTGTCCATAAGGACAATTAGACTGGAAACCAAGCACAAGTGAAAAAGCTTTTCCAGTGTTATCTTCCCAGTTGTTTAGGATTTAAGGATTTAAGACTACCCCTCCCAGCACACAAAATTATAAACAAACAATAGCACAACTCAGCCTGCCCTAGCCTCATATCGAGGCTGCATGGATGGGTAGGCTATTCTTGAAACTCCCTCTCTTTTTACACTAAACTCTCAGGCCATTTCCACACGGGCTTAAAGAAATGGTGCAGAGCGTCCTCCAGGGAGGACGTCTGCACCTGGGAGCAGACTGGGTCAGACCTACTTAGTGTAGTTCCGCACCTCAGCCTGCTCCAGAACGACCTGAAGTGGTTGTCCAGCGTGCTTTTGAAAGACCACTTGAAACAGGTCTTTCAAAAGCACGGAGCGCGCCACTCCATGCCCGCGCTCTTGTGCAGATTTGCAGGCTTGCACCAGTGCAAGCCTGCGATCTGCCAGGGGCAGGCTTTAGGCTGGTGAGCTTCAGTGGTTAGTGGAGAGCCTCGACCAACCGGAAGCCACTATTTTTGTCCCCGGAGCAGTGCGGAGTGGCGGACACGCACTGCTCCGGACCAGCCTGGACCCAAGCATGGAGCCAAGAAGTCCGGTAAGTACCGGCACGGGGAGATTCCCTCTCCCTGTCCAGAAATGGCCTTAGTCTATCAATACAAGTTCAAAGAGTCACAGTATTTCAAGATCCTTGGCAATCTCCAACAGCTTTTTTTAACCTTATTTCCTTACCAGTGTAACTTTACCTTAACACAACAACTGAATATAGTTTACAGTTTAGTATGAAATGTTCTCTCCAATGAAGTGCTTTTGGCCCTAACTTTTTACTTCTCTGTAATGTAACCATTTCCCTCTGTGCTGGGACGGGCAAATTGCTGCCTATCAGTTATTCCTTTCCCATCAAATGCCTAGGAGTACCATTTACTGCCAGGAATCTGATAGAATAGTCTGTCTGTTTTCTCTGTATCACTTTTAGGTCAGTAGATTATTTCTGTTGTTTTGTTACTTAATGTAGGGAAGTGGATGTGTTTGCATGTTTGTGCCTGTGTGTATGTGTGTGTGCTGATCATATAGATAGATTGGTTTGTTTTAACTTTTCATTGTTGTAAAATGCCCTATTTTTGTTTGTTTTTAGAAAAATAAACATAATCCTGACTGACCTGAAAATGATAACATCATTTCTACCAGAATAACAGAACTCTGGATCAAATGTGAAGCTACTGCAGAGCTGAGAAATTACAGCTGATTGCTATCCCCTCCCCTGCTTTCCATATTCATGCCCATCTGACACAAATGCAAGACAGTTGCCCATGGTAAATGTGTCGTGTGTTCAGATGAAGAGAAGCAAGAGGTCTTTTCCCTCCAAGGATTCTCTGATCGGATGAATTACAAGCATGGATGGCAGCTGTCACATAGACAGCCAAATGCTTTTTGATAAAAGGAAGGGCAACTGAGACTTTCAAATGCACAAACAAGCAATCACCACTTCTGCACTGGATGAGGACAGATAGTTAGTTCTCTTCAAAGCAGACAGTGAAGCCTGACCTGTTGTGTTCTATACAATATCAGAGCTTTTTCCCATTTTCATGCAATGTACTTCTTCCTTTACAAAAGGCTGGCTTCCTCTCTTTGCAGAAAGTTCATTTATGTCTGAATAAATATTTTAGAACACGTAAAAAAGAATGAAATGTGAAATGAGCAAACTGAAAAGACAATATGGGCAAAATCAGTAACAATTAAGAAATTATTAATTCTATCAGTAACAATTAAGAAATTATTAATTCTATCTCCTCCTCTACTCCAAATTGCTTGCATTCATGAGGTATTATTTTAGGCATTAGTGTTACTGAAGTTATCTGTAAAATATTTGATAATGGGAAATAAAATTCTTGTGCATAAGGAGGAAGCAAGCAATCGTTGAATTTTTGGAAAATTAGTTCCTTTCTGTTCTTATTGAATGTATTACATTACATATTGCATTAAACTGTAGATTTAATTGAATACATACTGTATACACCTTGGCACTATCTTTCCATGATGGTGGGATTGCAAGCCCCTATGATTCAAAGAGCTATGCTGATGATAGCACTGCTCCTGTAGGGTTTCCGATGTTGGACAGGCTTTTGCTAAGGAGTCAGACTAAGGCCATTTCTGCTAATAAGGCTATTCTTCAACATCCTATGGATTCCTGGAGTTTGCAGTTTAGGGAGGGGCATTTAGAATTCTCAGCCAGATAGTTCTTTGGCCTCAGTAAACTATAAGCCCCAGAATTCCACAGGATGTTGAAAGTAATGGAATAATAACACTATAACAGTGAAGAGTAGAAATGGCCTAACTTTCACCACAGCATATAGAGGTATCCTCAGTAGTTTATCACTAAATTATTGAACTGCCTTTCCCTATTGAGGTTCCCTAAATTCAAGCTTGGCCATCTTTCTTGTGGGAGCCTTTCCTAACAGACCAAAAACTTATTGGTTGAGGTCTTATATAGTTGCATATTGAAAAAACAAAACAAAGGCACATGTTCACAGGCATATTTAACTGTAACTGTTGGATATTTGCAGGGATTTTACTTTTTAATATTTTTATGTTGTTTATTTACTTCCTGCTGACCAACAGCCCTTGAGGTGGCTAAAAGGTAAAGTCAAATAAATGCAATTAAAACATTAAAATAAAAATTTCAGATCAATGTTGAGGATGTCAAGATAAGGAAGGCTCCTTTATCCATATCTGGTGGACTTGTAAGAAGGTGAAAATTTATTGGTTTAAGATTAATGAATTAATCCAAAAATTTTTAAAGGTGGACTTTGTAATGTCATCAGATATGTTTTTGCTGATTATTCTGGATGAAGAATTGGATAGCAAATATGTATTACTTCTTTGATATATGATTACAGCCACAAGAACATTATTTGCTCAAATCTGGAAAGAGATTGAAGCACCAATTGTGGAAGAATGGATTGTTAAGGTTGCTGAGCTAGCCCCAATTGCCAAACTAATGTGGGTTTTAAGGGATGAGCTAATTGAAGGTGTTTTTGTTTTTTTTTGTTTTTGAGAGACTGAAAACCATTTATGGACTTTTTGAAGAATAAGAAATCTAATGCAATAATCTTTGGCTCTGATTTCTTGTAATTCTAATAGAATTATTTAGTTGGCTCTGTAATAGTAGAATAATATATTTTTTCTTTCTGATTTTTTTTTTAGTACACTTTGGCTTGGCAGGTAGAGTCCTTTTGTGTTTCCGTGTTTAGTGTTTAGTTAATGTACAGTGTTTTAGTTTCATGTTTTAGTATTGTATTTTAGTCTTAATTAATTTTCTTCTCTTTCTTTTTCCAGCTTTTTTCTTTTGAACGTATACTGTATTGCTTTGATTGTAAATTAGATTGTTTTATGTTAAATTAAACAAACAAATAAAAATTTAAAAAAGAAAAAGAACATTAAAATAAATTAAAATATTGTTTATAAAACAAATTAAACAGATAATTAAAAACAAAATTGAAATCCACTGATAAAAAGATAGTTATGCATCCTAAACATCTGCAAATGGGATGGATTACACATGGCAGCCCTCCTTCTTAAGATGCAGAGGTTGACTTTTTGCCCCCTTTTGAGCCTTGTGTCTCTCTGTGTCATTAAGGAGGTTTGGGACAATGCATCATCCTGTTCAGGTTGGAGGGCATCCAGATGGCAAACTGCTGCACATCTTATCAGCCTCATTCAGGAATGTAATTGTAGTTTAATTGTTTCTGTACAAGCCATTTAACTATTGATAGGGTATTATTTTATGGCTTATGAAGTGTCTGAACAATAACAAAAACCTACTAATTTACAAGGATGTGCTGACCTCAGACATAAAACAAAATCATTCCCCTGCTTCTCCCCCACATCTGACACAGGTGGCTAATTTTTTATTGGCTTCCACTTGCACAGTGCTGATGGTACTTGGGTATGGAGCAGAAGCAAAGATTCCTTTCACCATGGAGAATTATTGTCACTTGCTCTGAATGGGAGAGCAATTGCATTGGTGGCAGGTGTCTATGGGAACTGTATGTTTTTCCCAGAGAGCTATTTATGTTTAATAATGCCTACTACCACTGTGAAGAACAGGGCCTCAAATGTAAACTTAACCAATAGGGATAGATCACTCTGGGAAAACATTCTGTGTATTTATTTAGATTAAGAGTTCAGGATTAAAAAGGACAAGGTGGAAGAAGAATATTGGCAGGAGTTGCTGGGCTCTGAACCGGGAAACTGTAATTTTGTGTGTATAGCTGTCTGGTGTGGTAAAGCACTAAAACTACTGTTTGGACTATTTCCTGGGAATGCAAGTGACTCTCCCTTCACACCCTGCTGGCTGTTGGCTGTTCATTCCAGGAAAGGATCTCACATTAGAATTGCCAGAGGAGGACTATTGAAGGTCCTAAAATTTAGTGCTAGAACCTGAGTCCTCGGGACAACCTCTTGTGGTATCACAGAGAACAGACCCTGGTGATGGTAACAGGAACATATCAGTGATAATATTAAGCATAATATATCAACCACAGTTGGGCAGAACAAGCCAAACAAACAAACAAACAAACAAACAAACGAATTAAGCCTAACAAATACACTTTTTTTTACATACTGTTCAAGGTGGCACTCTTGCACTGAGGTTCTTCCTCCAGCCTTGAAAACTGGAAAAGACAGATCAGGACTTGAGATCTGAGAAGTGTATCTGTAAAGGAAACTCTGGCCCTATCTTCTGATTCTTTCATGGACTAAGATAATATGGACAGTACTCATGAATATGGACAATGATTGCTGGCCAAATGCCCCTCCTTATTAAATACCATTGCAGACCAGATATTGGAGTCCTAAAGCTCATAGGCTGCATGTAGGCTTCAGGCCTTTCCCAAAGCTCCATCTTGCCAAAAGAAATTGGGCCAAAATATCAGTTTCTGCTCCTAGAAAATTTTGAAAAGTGGTGATTATTGAAACAAGTACCAGCACCAATTCTAGCTTCTTGTTTTTGTCCTCTGTCGCTGAAACTATTTCCAGTAAACTGGAACTAGACTTCTGATCACTTTTGCTTTCATTCTGGGGAGCTGGTATAGTCCATAGAAGGTCCTGAGGTTAAATAGTGGTCTTTGGACGTCTGAATCTTGCCCAGTCTTGTTGTGGACTCTTTCTCACCTGCTATACACTGTATCCATTGACTCAGAAAATACGCATCCTACATTAATTTAAAAGGTAAGAGGGTGTTTACATTTGGAGTTAAAGTGATCTACCTTACCAAATTTTCACTATGAACATTTTAGAACATTAGAAATATTGTAAATGGAACCTAATGACAAAATATGGAAATATGGTATTGGAAATCTTTATTTAGTTGCCTATTTGTTTATAAGTCAGGTAATTGTCCTTCAAGCTTTAGGTTTCCCAAATAGGCCCAGAGTATGTGGGTGGGTCAGTGGGTGAATCATGCAGCTGGGACAGTGGGGATGGGCAGAGTGGTCTGAGAACAGGAGACTACTCTATGTGTGCAGAACCCACACAGACTTTAGTAGCCTCATTGTATAGAATTGCCTGTTTCTTCTGTCAGGAAAGTAGCAGCTTCAGTAATGCTTATTTCAGATGCAGTACTTATGCAGGAGCTGGAAGCCCCACCCCCTCCTGGTTCTCAGCCAGGCCTAGATTTGGGCACATGTTTAGCATGAGCTTCCCTATGCTCTTGAACAAATTTTGTTCTTGGCTATGAAACTCTGGCACACCATCTCCTGTGTTTCTGTGGCCTTGAGGTTGATTGGAAGACAGGGAAGGGGGAAAAGGTCTGAGAGTTGAATGGGAATATAAGCAACTACAAAGTGTGGAAACCTCTGGCCCTATGGCTGGAGTGGCTGGGTTGCAATTGTGGGACCCTCTACATGTTGTTGGACTGCAAAACTCACCAGTCCTAGCCAGCTTAGCCAATGGTGTAGTCCAACAATAACTGGAGGACCACATAATTCCCACCACCTGAGTCTAAAAATATCTCAAAAGTATTCAGCATGGGGATAAGTTTGCTAGTCCTTGAACCCTTCTAAGAAGACTAGAGTTATGGATCTAGGCAGAGTTGAACCCTGAGAAGAATTCTAGATTGTGCAGAGAATATTCATGGGTAGTGCAGTGCTTCCTGCTTCTCCACTGGCCAGTAGCAGTGCACTGGAGCTGGGTGATGGAACTATGACAGAGAAGCAGCAGCAGCAAGTATGTTTTAATCAAACAGTGTAAATGAATTAAAGACTGGATAGTGCTAGTATCTGGCAAAAGGATGAGCAATTTGTGCTCTTCTAGATGCTGTTACACTGTAATTCCCACTGTCTTTCCCCACCAATATACTGTCTAGAGCTCATGGCAACTGTAGTATAACAACATCTGGAGTCCACATATTCCCCCAGCTTAGCATCTGTGTGCACAGTCATAGAATCTCTCCTTCCTTTTTCTTTGATAACACTGAAAAGCCCTGTCATGTTTGCTCAGAAAGAGAGAGATGAATAACTTACATTCTGAAACTATTACTTCCCATGGAGTTAATTTGTCTTGCAGCAAAATTCCATCAGAACTGTGTAATGGCAAAACTCTCATATCTGTACTTGTACAATTACTTGAAGTAATTGCAATTGGGGAGATCAATGGAAATAATATGTTCTGTTCTTCCCATAAACCATGAAGAATAACCCCTGTGGACTACCTTTGCACAGTGAACATAGCTTGATGTTCAAAGTGCACTATCAGACTTCATAACAGCACATCATTTTTTACGGCAAAATCTGAGCTTCTCTGAGATATAATTTTCTGAAGAAGAGTTCCCAGGGGCACACATGCGCACGTGCACGCGCACACACACACACACACACACACACAGAGTATATATTGTATAATAATATGTTCTTCTTTCTTTCTGTAAACCAAAAGAGGGAATCAGGTCTCAAGCAGGACCACGATTCTTTAGTAGTTAGAAATTTTTTTGTTTTGGTTTGCTGTTGTTGAGAAACTGAAATGATTACTGTTGTTATTGTTGTAGTGGTATGTCTTCAAGCCATTTTCAGCTTAAGGCAAATCTATCACAGGGTTTTCTAGGCAAGATTTGTTCAGAGGGGGTTTACCATTGCCTTCCTTTGAAATTGAGAGAGTGTGAGATGGCCAAGGTCACCCAATGGGCTTCCATGGCCAAGTGGGGATGCAAACCTTGGTCTCCAGAGCTGTAGACCAATGCTCAAACTGCTACATCTTGTAAAATATATATGCTGGCATTCTGTTTGTGAATTATGATGGAATAAATTAGATGTATACCATCACAACTCATTTATTTGGTCATAGCAGAGGTCAGAATTGTGTTCTAACCACACAACAACCACAAACCCCACCTGGTAAGCCACTCTGTCCCCCCTCCCAACATGACCACATTTGAGTTGCTAGAGAGTGACATGCGTCCATATCTCCAGCTATTTTCCTATAACTGGTCATGCTATAAAGATATCATTTGTAGGGACAGCCCAAATACCCTCAGAGGTGATGTCACAGTACATCCAGCTACAAGAAACTAGCTTGTCACATCACTACTGATCCTCCCTCTTTGCAACAATGCAGAAATGGCCATTTTAGGGGTGCTGAACTGCTTACAAGATGCATTTTGGGGATAGCCTGAGGAGATGTAGCTATGGAGACATGGCTATATGATATGCATTCATCTTCTGATGCAAGATCTCATTCATAGTCTTCAACACAGAGCTGCCTAAATAATTCATTGTGTTTGGTTCAATGATTTCATAACTTAGCAACATTGTACTACACATGTCAATGCACAACCATAATGCACACTGTGCAACCACAATGTGCAGGGTGCAGCTGCAAGGCACAGCTGTACATACAATAACATTGTTCATTGCAGATATGCCATGCGGCTGTGCATTGTGCTACATTGTTGCGTGTGCAATTCTGCTTCCACTGCTATCAGAGGACTATAGCTGTTGTGCCATGGCAGATAATTAAGCTTGCATATATGGTGTAACTTACGTAGTGTGGCACTATCAGAATGCCAGCCAAGGTATCCCACAGCAAGAATTACTAAAAAGGTAGAGTCAAATATATTAAAATGCTAAAATATTACAATTAAACAAATAATACTATTAAAACACAACTGAATTTTAAAAAGCACAGTGACAAAAATGCAGCACCTCTCCCCCTTTTAAAGTTCTCTTCCACAGGAACTAGTCAAGTGTCAAAAGTCCATATGGAAAAAAAGGGTTTTTGCTCACACAGGAAAATAGGGTCTTTATATAGCTTGGATCCAAATCGTAAAGGAGATTATAAGTCCTAATTTCTAAGTCCTAATTTAATGCCCTTTGGACTCTGCCTAGAAACACAACATGGAGTATTCAAGCATGGAGCTAATGTTACCATAGAGGCAAGCTTCTAGAAATTTGAGAACATCTACCTGACATTCAGATGTCAGAGATTACATCCCAACATGGACTTGAGAAATGCTGCCTTCACAGAAGTACTGTCATCTGTCTGGGGATGTCAAAAGTTGATTAGCGGAAATTCATGACAATGATTTTTTTTATTGCACTATAAAAACTGTAATTATATAACATTATGAACACATCACTTAAGACAGTCAATATAAATGGCTGTAATTTCTTTTGCAAAATGAATGAGTTATATAATTTCATAGAGAGGATCAAATAAATACTGCTTCATCAGAATTAATGTGGATAATTATATTAAGAAAATGAATCTGATGTTTTCCCCATTCACATTGATTTCCATTTGACATTTTAATTATTTACTTCATTTCCTATGGGTTTCAACACTGATAGGAGATGGAATGATGAATCTTTCAGACTGACCCCTTCAGGACCTCAATATTCCAGTAGATGTGATACTGTCATAGTTCATTTGCACATAATAATATAATCAATATTTATTTAATCAATATTTGTATGAAACGCTTTTTAGCAACACAAGGAGGATGTAAGAAGGAAGATAAAACTGAGCCTGGGAACCACAAGGAGTGCTTTATGAGATCAGTTAAATAGAAATTATCTCCACACTTTAAGTTAACACATAGCAAACAAATTAAGGCCGGAAACTCAGATTTCAAATTAGCTTCTTCAAACTGAGAGAATAGCTTCAACATTTACAATGTTGTAGATCAGTTTTAATGATATAATCAAAGTGATAGAATAATAGAATTCTGGATATATTAACATCTCCCTTCTTCTGGCTTCTGTCCTTTCTTTGCATTGCTTATGTACATGGTGGCTGAGAAAATAACTACACATACAAAAAGATTGATTCAGAAATGGCAGTTGTGTGGCATCTGATTTTTAAATAAGTAGCAGCTGGCAGATTCATTGTTTCTGGGGTGGTGAATCCACTCCAGGGTTTAGTCTGAACTTCAAAGTAGTTTGTAATTTGTTCCTGGTGATTTATTTTTCCCAAGTGCTTTGAGTGCAGCTTCTTTTTCACTTTCTAAAATTGTGGGTTTGTCTTCAAATGGTTCTTCCTCAAATGAATTTCATCCTTTCATCTCTCGTACATCATTCTTCAGTCCATTGTTTCCATAATCGTTTTATTCATTCTTGATCATGTAGTGTGTTCTCCTGTGGGTCTTATAACATCCCTACTCCTGACATAAATTTCCCTTTGATTCCTTGGATCTTGCAGATGAAGTCTCTTGTTCTACCTTTTTTGTTGTCATCTTCTCCTTCTGTGCATGGATTATTATAGTAGTTTTCTTTGTCCCTGTGCACAAGTTGCTAAACAGTTGTGTTCAGGGTTCTTATCCTATTTCTGTCACCTTTTTTTCCTTTGCTTCTCGTCTGTTTTTAACTTTTCAAAGAGTTTCAATGGACATCCACTGAGGCTTCTCTTTCTTTTGGGCTGCAGATGGTGTCTTTTCATATTATTTCCTTATATTCGTATTCTTTCTTCAGGTTGCATTTTGGCACAGTCATTCATTTAGTCGTCTTCTTCTTAGCTTTTCTCTAATTTTTGATAGTAGTACTTCATGGTCTGTGCCACAGTGTACCCTGGTCTCATTTTTGCAGAGGGATGGAGCTGTTCCATCTTCTGCTTCCGGTTCTGTAGTATATTTGTAATTTTTGCAACTTTGCATTTTATTGCTTTATCAGTTTAATTATGGACAACATGTGTATTCTGTCAAAGATGGGAGAGATGTAACAAATCACACCTACCAATTCACCAGACACGCACAATTTTAGGTAAGTGTAATGCAAAAAGACACAAAAATTCCACAGGACTCCCTGTGCCCATCCAGACATGGTTTCTTGGAAAGTTGTCGTTTTGGGTCATGTTCTAAAATACAGAGTTTTGGCTCTGATTCCTATGAATTTTTTTCTAGTTTATTGTATCACTCCCATTTATTCTTCCTCAGCTGGTGAATTTGGTACACATAGTACCTCAAGTGTTGGTGTTGTGGGCTATTTTCCAGACCATAAATGTTTTTCCTGGAATGAATTGTAGAAGATAATTCCTAAGCAACTTCTGTGACTTGTGGCATCACTTCCATCTAGTCTTAGATTTCATGTCCTAGGCTTCCTGAACAGTTGACATGCCTGGCTGTTTTCTGGCAGTTTTGCCTGGAATGGGTTAAAAATGTAGTTTCTGTGGAATTTTTGTGGCTTGCGGCACCTCACCCACATACTGTCCTGTGGCTGGTGAATCTTCTGGCATGGCACCTCTACTCCTATATCAAGTAGTAGGGCACTGGGGGTAATGCCATCAGTAAAAAATAATGTCAAATACAATGAGTTAATCTTTAAGCGATGACAAGAGACTTTGTAATTTTTCATTGTAAAAACTAACACAACTAAGGCCATTTCCACACTAGATTGTTATAGTGCTATTATTCCACTTCCAACATCCTATGGAATCTTGGGGTTTGCAGATTAGGGAGGATCCTTTGAGTCCCCTCCCTAAACTGCAAACTCCAGGATTCCATAGGATGTTGAAAGTGGAATACTAGCACTATAACAGTCTAGTGTAGAAATAGCTTAAGTCTGTTTTCTTTTGTGTAAGAGTACACACACAAGTACAAATCAAGTAACAATCTAAATCTAGTGTGGCGCACCTGTTTCCCCATTAGCACAACTTGATAAATACAAATACATAACTCACATTTACTTTAAAGATCCATTTTACTTAAGGGTTCATGTGTCTGAGTGAAGGGTTGAAAAGACCATACTGTACACTAAAAACAAGGTAACAGGGAATTAACCCTCTCCAAAGAACTTCATTTATTATTTGAAATTACTTATAAGAAATCTAAAACTCAGAGTAAACATCTACCTTTCCTCAATGAGCATTTTCTCTTTCTTTCTCTCTACATCTGTTTATCCTCTAGCTGGCTTTCTCTCATCTCCAGTTCAGCTCTCAAGAAGCCTGGGGAAAATAGAATAGAGAGCTTACATTTCCCTGGAAACCCCGTTATGATTGCCATGTCTTTGTCCTGTGTGCTGGTATGTTTACAGCAATGGGGAAAAAATTAGGGGGTGTCTCCTTTTCTGAAATCAATCTCTGCTTCAGGATAGGCTTGAGACTTGCTCTTTACCAGTGAAATTTTAGGCCCTTTCTGCAGTCTACCTTGTTCTGGCAACATCCAGTGCAGATCCCGGCGTTGTCTCTGCTGGGAGGGTAGTGTGACCGGAGTGCTCCCCTCTGCACCAGCTGCCTCCATGAATGGAGGAAGCGTGATGGTGCTGATTCTTCCTTCCTTCTGCAGCACAGCCAGGTACTGTCCCAGGCTGCACTAGGGCAGGAATTGCAGCCATTGTGCTTCTAGGACCTCTGCACACCAGATAAGTGAGGGTGGGCAGGGGATGGTGGCACTATCACTGGTCATTAATGGGGAAAACCCATTAATGATTTACTGTATGATTGCACCACCTGGGGATGGGAGAAGGATGGGACCAGGATGACGTTGTGCATAAGTGTCATCCAGGTCCCATCCTCCTGTCCCCAATGAGGGACGATGATGTCCTGCAGAAAGGGCCTTAGAATCTGGGCTAGCTAATGATCCTAACAGGTAGCAGGGATAACACCTAGAATCTGGATTTAATCTGGCAAATCTGATCATATGTGAACCTTACAACATGAGCCTTTGATACCCCATCCCAGACTCTAGAAAATGTCCACTGGATGCACCATTCTGCAGAGACAAAAAAGCACTTAAGAGGGAAAAATATAACTCATATTTGAGGATGAATGCAAAGGGGGGGGAAGGAGAGGGGAAGAATCATTTGTGTACCTTCAAGTCATTTCTGATTTACAGCAATCCTGAAGTGAACCTATCACAGGGTTTTCTGGGGCTGAGACTGTGTGACACACCCAAGGTCACCTAGTGGGTTCCTGTGGCTGAGCAGGGAATCAAACCCTGGTCTCCGGGGCTGTAGCCCAATGCTCAAAGCATTATACCTGTCAGGAACAGATTCACTCTTACACGGATCAACAAACTTAATAGAAGATTTATTGTAACATAGTAAGGGATGCTGTCTTCAGACGTTAAAGCTCGAGAATGGAACGTTTTCCCCCCACCTTACACTTTAACAGACAGTTTCTCCTAAGATAGTTGTAAAAGAACGAACGTCATCATGCCAAATGGTTCCTTTGAAATTCCAGCCAGAAGGAATGGTTGGCGCCTGGGAATAGCTAACAGCCTACTATCACTATTTCCTCAGTCTACTGCTATCCTAAAACAATAAAACATGGAGGACTCCCGACATCCTGCCCCACTTTTTTAAAAAAATATATACATAAAGATACACAAAATATAGAAAATATCACAGAACAGTAGAAAGACAAGAAAACTAAATAGTAATATGAATGCAGTAGCAAGTCAGTCGGGGCGTTGAGGAACATCAGCCGGCGAAGAAGTCAGCGAAGGTGCCCTCTTCAGCAAACTGGAATGAAAAACAGGATGAATAGCCTTGAGGGAAGAAGGGAGATCTAGTTCAAAAGAGACATCATTAATAGCCCTTTTCACAGGAAAAGGTCCGAGAAAACGAGGGGAAAGTTTTTTAGACGGAGAAGGAGAGGAAATGTTCTTAGAAGAAAGGAAAACCAAATCCCCGGGCTGGTAAAGGGGATTAGGCTGCCGTTTACGGTCAGCGAAACGTTTGTGGGAAGCTTTAGCGGATGCTATAGCATCTGAGACGGATTGCCAAATGCCAGAAAATTTAGAGACCCAAGCAGAAACAGAAGGAGGAGCGGAGGAAGAGAGGGAGAGGGGGGGAAAGGAGAAGGAAGGAAGCCGTAAACTATTTCAAAGGGGGGTTTCCCAGTGGAGGTATGAACCGCAGAATTGATGGCAAACTCAGCGAACGGAAGGAGCGGAGCCCAATCATTCTGGTTCTCAGAAACAAAACACCTAAGAAATTGTTCAAGAGATTTGTTAACACGCTCAGATTGGCCATCTGTTTGAGGGTGATAAGCACTGCTGAGTTTCTGAGTGACTCCCAGGGTTTTCAGTAGACAAGTCCAAAACTTGGAAGTGAAAATTGGGTCCCTGTCCGAAATGATCACCGAAGGTAGTCCGTGAAGTTTCCATACATGATTAACGAACAGGTCAGCCAGCTGGTCAGCACGGGGTAGTTTCTTTAGAGGCACAAAATGACATTGCTTGGAAAAGTGATCAGTAACAACCCAAATAACATGAAAGCCGTGTGAAGAGGGAAGAGACACGATAAAATCCCATGCGATGACCGACCAGGGGCTAGCAGGCGCAGGCAGAGGTTGCAGGAGCCCTTGAGGTTTAGATGTGGGCGACTTAGAAACGTTGCAAGTGGCACACTGCTTAATGTAAGTTTGCACGGAGGGGTTTAATCCAGGCCACCAAAAAAGGCGGCGAATCGCATGCAATGTCTTCAAAAACCCAAAATGTCCAGCGGGTTTGGAATCATGATAACGATGAAGTACCTGCTCGCGGGCAGCAGGGGGAACGTAGACCTTGGTGCCATAAAAGGGGAGATTGTCAACCCATTCTATTTTATCCTTGTTTGCCGGTAGCCAGGAGTCTGCATGCGCTGCATGAATGATAGCATCGCGGAGAGCGGAGTCACAAAGAGAGGAGGCAGAAAGCCTTGTCTTTGCTAATGCACGAGTACTCACTTGAGAAGCCAGAGAGGAGGCAGGAAACAAGGTATTGGAGTGGGAGGACGTAGCGGGGGATTCCGAAAAACGGGGAAGTCGAGAGAGAGGGTCCGCCAGTTGGTTAGTTGGCCAGGTTTGAAAACAATTTTAAATGGGAATTCGGGAAAAATTTTAGCCCATCCCCTGCTTAGGGGAGATTTTTTAGAACTGTAAGGTTTGAAAATTCCCTATGATCAGTCCAAACTTAAAAGGGGGAGTCGAGCCCCTTCAAGCAAATGACGCCAAGAGGACAGCGCAAAATGGATAGCCTTGGTTCTTTCTCCCAAATAGGCCAATTAGCTTGTTGAGGGGAAAATTTCTTTGAAATGAAAGCACAAGGCCTGAGTGCTCCTGTGGTGTCATGTTTAAAAGAACGGCTGCCATGGGGAAAATCCGAAGCATCCGTTTGCACAATGAATTGCTTCGTACTGTCGGGAAAAAAGGAGAAGGGTAGACGTAAATTTAGATTTCAAATGGTCAAACGCCGATTTTAATAGGGGAAAAAAAGTCTATGCGCCTTGCCCGCAGTGGACCTTTAGGTTTCCGTAGAAGGTTGGTGAGTGGGGCTTATGGCAGCAAAATCCTCAAAAATTCCCGGGAGAAATTCGCAAAACCAAGAAATTGCTGCAGTTGCTTCACAGTTTTAGGGACGGGCCATTGCAAAATGGAGTTAATCTTCGAAGGGTCCATTTTAAGTGAACAATCTTGAATCCTATATCCCAAGTAATCAAAAATTTGGGTGTCAAATTGGCATTTAGATAATTAACCACGAGGTTGTTATCTATAAGCCTTCGTAACACTTCACGAACCAATGACACATGAGATTCCATGGAATCTGCGTAAATTAAAATGTCATCCAGATAAATCAGAACCCCCTGATACAACAGTCAGGGAAAAATGGTGTTCAAAAACATTTGGAACACAGATGGCCCCGATTGTAAGCCAAAGGGAAGAACCGTCCATTTAAAGTTACCTAGAGGAGTTGCAAAGGTGGTGAGCCACTCAGAGTCCGGGCCCATTTTTAATCCTATGAAAACCCCAGATTAAGTTTGGTGAAATATTTTCCTTGAACAAGATGGTCCAAAACAGTCCGTATCAGAGGTATGGGATAACAATTGGAGGAAATAACCTGGTTAATAGCAGAGTAGTTAACTATCAGTCTGGGCCCCCGGCTGGGGATTTTTTCTTTCGGAAGAAGACAGGACTCGCCGTGGGGGCAGAGGGTTGATAAAGCCGCGAGCCAAGTTTTTTTTTAGGAACTTCTTGAGAGCAAGGAGTTCTTTTTGGCTCATGGAGTAAATTTTCGGTTTAGGCAGGGTGGCCCCGTCAATTTTCCCAGTTTACAGTAAAAGTCCGTGGGGGGAGGAATTTGGGCGGCCTCCCTTTCGTGGAAACCCTTTTTGGGAAGTCTGGGGTAGTGGGGGGAAAGGAATTTGTTGCAATTCTTCATGGGGAATAGAAAAGTTTTCATCTGAAGAGGACATAGTGCCAGCAGTCCATTTTACCCTGGGGGTTATATTCACAAAGGAATCGATTCCCAAGACCAATTTGAACTGCATCGCCTTGGGAACTAAAATCGCATGCTGTAATTGTTTTTGTCCATTTGAAATGAAATGGGCTTAGTGATTTTACTAATTACTCCCCCAGTCATTGGGGCCCATCCATTTGCGTTAATTTGATGGGGCATTCCAAGGGCTCATAAAGAGTTTTCAATTGTTTGGCCAATTTGGGGTGTAACAAACTTCGGGAAAGCACCCCAGAGCAATTTAATGCCCTATGTACATGCAAAGTCCCATCGCTGCCACTAATCGCAACCGTGGCGTAGAAATGGGGAATTTTGGGAAATATTTAAAAAGGTTGCCGCTTGCCAGTCATCGCAGTCAGGTTTAGAATCTCCATCTATGCAATGAGGACAAAGAGGTGGTTTCATCATCATCAAAACTCCGTCGCCGCTGCAGGGTCCTTAGAAGTGCGTCTAAGTGGTTTTTTGGGGCGGCCGCTGTCTGATGTGTGAATTCTATATCCTTTGGGTCTGCTCGTGCTCCCTTAGTCCCAGTCGGAGCTTGGTTTCCGCGGAGGTGTTGGCAGGGGGCCCGGTTTTCCCCAGTTAAGGCACATGCCCAAACGGAGACGTTTGTTCCGTTCCTCAGCATTGAGGACGGTGGGACCGCGGGGTTTGTCTTTTTTGGCACGTCTTGTCTTTGTCGGTTCAGCTGAACAGTCGGGGGTTATGCCTTCCATTTCAGTAGCTAGTCTGACCCAACCTAGCAGGGTCTGTGGTTTGGGGCCTGCATTAAGCACCCGTGTAGAATATCAGGATTTAGTCCATCTTTGTATAACTCAATTAGAATTTCATCACTCCACGGGACTTTGGTGGCCAGGTTTCTAAATTCAGGGGAAATACTCCCCACATCTTTCCTGCCTTGTTTCATTCGTTTAATATATTTGGTGTTTTCCAATAAATGGGGGGTTTTAAAAGGGTTCCCCCAGATGGTTCATGAAGAGCTGCAGATTTTCAGTTTCGGGGGGGCGGGAGTCATATAGGTTCGCTACCCAGTCTGCTGCCAGTCCTTTCATCCTCTGGCTTAGGTATCGAATTCGGGCCCCCATCATCCCGAAAAAATGGCCGTGATCAATCATGAAATTGTTTGCCATAGTCAAAAAAAAAAGGAAAAGTTTCTCCCCCTTCCCGTTGAAGGTCGCTTTTTAGGTCTCCCACATTTCTGAGTAACAGTGGCGCTGGCGTGTGCCCTGTTGGTTGCTGGGGCGGACCAGGGGTGCCTGCCCCCGAGACAGCCGCTCGTGGTTCTCCTCCTGGTGATTCCCCCGTCTGGGGAGGGAAAGGATGCGCATCTCGCGTAGCATGGTCTTGAGTTCCCAGATCTCCTTATCTTTTCTTTCCAGTTCGGTTTCCATTTGCTTTATCTCCTCCAAAAGGGATAGGTCTTTTGCTATGTATCCCATCTAGCAGCCCTTCTGCGTTGTTCAACGACGTATGTGGCTTTTCTCCCCAGACCCAGGTTTGGCCGCTTGTGGGGGTTTCCATAGCCTCGGTCAGGCGGAATTTTGTCTTGGATCCAGGGGCACTTCGTTTTTGGTATCAGATTCTGCAGATCCTTGCCTTTTTCAGTAATCGACTGGTCCATCAATTGGTGCATTTTTTTTAAAGGATTCTCGGCTTTCTGTCAAAACAGATTCACTCTTACACGGATCAACAAACTTAATAGAAGATTTATTGTAACATAGTAAGGGATGCTGTCTTCAGAGTTAAAACTTGAAATTGGGAAGGTTTTTTCCCCCCCCCTTACACTTTAACAGACATTTTTTCCCGAAAATAGTTGTAAAAGAACGAACGTCATCATGCCAAATGGTTCCTTTGAAAATTTCCCGCCAGAAGGAATGGTTGGCGCCTGGGGGAAACTAACAGCCACCATCACTATTTCCTCAGTCTACTGCTATCCTAAAACAATAAAACATGGAGGACTCCCGACAATACCACTTGGCTCTCAAGAAGAATCTACAGCTTCATTAAGGCTGATTTATATTTTAGCACTAGCTTTTGTGGCTAACAGTCCAATTCCTCAGTCACTGCTGGTGAGAAAATTTGATTGATATCCAGAAATGTTTATGCTAAAATACAAATCAGTGTTCAAAAAGGGGTGTGATTTCCTTTTTTTCTTTTGACAGCAACAGACTAGCAGACTAGTTCTTTGAGGATGAAGGGTTTCATTTTCAAAAGAAAGAAGCGTCCACCCCCGCCCCACCCTTTTTCTTCTACCTGACTCAAGGAAGTTCCAAGGGGAAGATGGAGGGTGGGGGAGGAGACAGGCTTGATTTGATGCAAATTTGGAGTGTCTTCTGTGGACACATGCTCCTGGCAGTGATATCTGCTTCCTTTTTTGGGGCCTCAGAGGGGGGGGGGGGAGTGTGGGGAAAAACATGACACCCCACAATTTTGTGCAACCCCCTCCCACCCCCAATAAGGTGCCACTACATGAAGGAAAAATTCTCTGTCTTGTTGACATGGACCACATCTGCCAATAGCTGCATTGGAATGAATGTTCTTCCATAAGCATTTGCACAAATCAAAACTGAGAAAACACACACACACACACTCATGAAGAAAACTGAAACAAACTCATTTTTATTTGGTACTTCAAGAGGGCTTTTTCCCCCATTACCCAGTTGTTCAAGAATCCCTGTCTTTATTTCCCCCTTCATCCAGAAATTTTTTAAATTCTGTGTTAATTGAATGTGAATGCTGTTAATCAGTTCCTCTGAATCCTAATAGCCCTTTCATATGGTACAAGTATAGTGCTGTTATTCCACTCTAACTGCTACCTGGAAACCTTTGGGGTTTGTAGTTTGGGGAGGCATCAGAGCTTTCTGGACAAGAATTCTTTTGGCTTTTTCCCCCCTTTCCCAAACCCAAAATTGCAAATCCCAGGATTCCATAGAATGAAACTAGGGCAGTTAATATAAAAATTTAAAGCCCTATAATTCATGGTGTGAATGGTCTCTAAAACAGCCTTCTGCAAGCTATCACCCACCCCTGGATTACAGCTTCCATGTTACTTAACTAGCATGACAATACATGGGACAGAATCCTCTTAATGGATTGAGCATGCCTACATTCCCCTACAGAATTAGTTGGACAATCTTGGCCAATATGGAGTATCTGCATTCAGTTCAGAGTTGCAGAAGCAGAGTTGCACATGTGCAGGCAGAATGCACATTCCCATTCAGTTAAGCCTTCAGTCACACTTTTGAATTCACATTCAGTTGTGCAACATTGCTATCTAGCACAAGGGCTGCATCGCATAATCAATGGACTGAAGCTACACAACCCAAATGTAGGGCTTTGGCCCTCATTTCTAACTTCTGATTCAGCACATTGGGAAGGTGTTAGTATGGAGAAGGCCATTTTATAATAATCCTCTATGTTTCTGCTAATATGAGCTAGTGATCTAACAGAGAATAACAGATCAATCTTTCTTTATACATTAGGGAATTTCAGGAATGTAGAGTTGGCCCATCATATTTGCAGGTTTCACTTTCACAGATTTGATTATTTGCGAATCCTGCCCCCTCACACCTCAAATACTTCTTTTCCAGGGGAACCATACATCTCAGTGGCTCCAATCAGGCTGTACAGCCCTTTATAGACCTACCTCTGGTCCTCCTGCTTCTCCATCAGCTGCTGCCTGGCCAGCTAAGGACAGCTCACAGCTCAATTTCTCAGCACGACAGACCCTCTCCCAATGCCTTCCACACACCCAAGGAAGGAGATGGGCAAGAAAGAGGGAGTATAGGGCTACCATGCCAACCCACCCCATTTCCCTCTCCTTCTCCTGACCTGATTTGGACCTTTCTCCATCATGCCTCAGCCCCCTTCCCACAGACACACATGCATATTTTGATATTTGCAGTTTCCCAATTTGCGGGAGACCTGTGCCCCTAACCCTAACAACTGTGGAGGGCCAACTGTACTTTGAAACCAATAATTATGAGAAGAACCTAAGTCAAATCCAGACCTGACACAGATCAGTGAAAGTTTTGCTGTGGAACTCTGTGATTGCATGCAGTATCACCTCTGTACAATATTTCTATTCTGTTTTAAATTCTTGTTCCATCTTTTATTGCTTATTAGTTAGATAGTATCCTCTGCCAGCAGCTGCTATTGTTAACTCTGCTGATGAATTAATATCACAAGCCTGTGCATTAGGGATGAGAAACCCCTGGGAGTTAGAGGTCCTCATTGCCTGTCCATAGTAGTCCATAACAGTGTCCATAATAATAGTACCAATAATAGTGCTCCAAGCCTCCCCTGTGCTCCCACTTCCAATTTTTATTTTTCCCTCTTCTTTGGATTTTTTTTTTTAAATTAAAACGCCGCCCCCCTTTTTTTTGTTAGGTTCTGGAGAGGCTTTTTTTGGGGAGGAGGGGTAAAAATCAACCCAGGTCCCTACTATTCTGCATAACCAATCACATTATGGCCATTTCCACATGGGGTTTTTAAAACGGGGCAGAGTGTCCTTCAGGAAGGATGTCTGCACCTGGGAGAGAACTGGGTCGGACCTACTTAATGTAGATCCACACCTCAGCCTGCTCCGGAACGACCCCAAGTGGCCGTTCAGCATGCTTTTGAAAGACCGCTAAAAACAGGTCTTTCAAAAGCATGGAGTGCGCCACTGCGAACCTGCGATCTGCCGGGGCAGGCTTTAGGCTGGTGAGTTTCAGCGGTTGGTCGAGACCGTCGACCAACCAGAAGCTGCCATTTGGGATGCCGGAGCAGTGCGTATCGATGAGCATACACTGCTCCAGAGCGGCGTGGACCGGACCGGGGAGCCAAGAAGTCTGGTAAGTAGAGTCATGGGGCGATTCTCTTGCCCCGTGCGGAAATGGCCTATGATTGCACTTTCTGTACCATAGCAACATCCTATGGATTCCTGGGATTTGCTGTTTAGAGAAACCTCACCATTTCATGGGAGGCAGCCATGGCACCTAAAGTGTTATCATAGCACTGTATAGGTATTCCTCAATGAACAAAGTTAATGTGTTCCATGGCATTACTTCTTTAACAGAACATTTGATATCAGGCAAAAATAACATGGAAAGAATAGGGATAGATTCCTGCATCACATCAAAGACCAGGTGAACATATTTCAGTAAACCTTTTATCCAAAATTAGCAATATGGTAAATGAAATAACAAGTAAGCAGTGCACAAGAAAACAGAAACATCTTTCATCTTCTAGTGAACTCACCTTCCAAAACATGCCCAGGAATGACTTTTTTGCTTTTACCAGCTTCCGCTCTTCTTGGGATTTCCATTTTGGTAGATGTGTGCTTTCTGCTGGAACTAGCTGGTGAGGCAAACTTGTTTGCTCTCCTCTTTTCTTTCTATTTTGCTCTCTGTGCATGCTCAGTAAAGGATTTTGGAGCCAGTTGCTGTTTAGCTTGCCTGTGTTCAGCAGATGGATACAGTTACATTAGAAGTGGGTAGAGCAGAAGTCCATTCTTTCTCAGCTCAAGCATTATTTGTTGCAGAAATGTTGTAGCAGCATTGCATTGCTTGCTGCAGAAATGCTGCGGCAGCCCAGCATTAAAAAAAATAATCTTTGTTTTCTCATCTCTTCTTCAATATTTTCCCAATGCTGATGGTGCTAAAACAAAACAACAAAACAAAACAACTTTCCAGTTAGACAAGTGATGAGGAACAAAAACAAACAAAGACTTTGTAAAGAACAGCTTCTTGGTCAGAGGCTTTGTAAACTAAGATATGCTTGTAATTGTGTAGTGTGAAAGGGCCATAGGAAGTAGAACAGATCTGTTTAGCTCCTGGTGCGAAAAAGACCTCTTGTGGGCGTAAAAGAGTGGGGAAGGAGCCAAAACAGGGCACAATTTCCCCTCACACCTTCCACAGGTCTCAGAGGACATTTTTAGTAAATGAAAAACAAAAACAAAAAGCCAAACGGTTGAGGGTGTGCTGAAGGCCTTCAGGACCATTTTAAGGCTCCACTTGGAGTCCTTACTGTGGGCCTGGGAACTACATTTTGCCACACTTGCTACACATGCCTACTCAGAAGTAACTTCCATTCTATTAAATACAGGATTTACTCCCAGGTAAATGTCTGTGGGATTGTAGCCTAAGTCTTCCAACAGCTTTAGCAATTTTATTGATCTGATAAAACTTATTATTGCTCTCAGTTCCCAGGAACACAGTCAAAGTTGCCTTGATGGAAGCTTGATTGACATCTCAGCTTATGGCTATCATCCACAGCCTGGACTTCTCACTTTTTCCAGTCAGTTTGGAAAAGTCAAAGAGCAAACTTTCAGTGAACCTGAAATCTAAAAAGCATTCTCTCTCTCTCTCTTACACACACACACACACGGACGTAGATCCTGTATTTTCTTCCTGGAACAAAATGGATTTCCAATTCATAGAATGGGTTTTTCCCTTCTATTTCATTCTGGAGCCCCTTATGTCAAAATAATAGTAATGGTAGTAGTAGTAGTAATCACCACCACCACCACCACCACCACCACCATCACCACCACCACCATCATCATCTGTTCCCTTGGATTGAAAAACTCTTGGAAATGGCATGAGATATGTGGGGAAGTGTCCATGGAACATGAGGTGGTAGAAATCACTCCTTTCCTTTTGTGAATGAAGAAATGGAAAGATCCAAGTCATTTATAATGAAGCATGGGTTGGAGGAGAGCATGCTGAAACAGATAATGGGGATGTGCAGATGTCACAAATTATAGCCCAGCATGAGATGACTTTGAACTGGTCTGTGGTCCTGCAAACTGGAAAATTTGGGGAGGAAAAATTGAGCTACAAAGCCAAACAGATACGACTTTATTCTTTGAAGCAGACCCTGTGATGTGGTACAGTAAAGTTAGGCATTCTGGTACCCTCTAAATGTTTTAAATTTCAGTACCCATCTGACCCAGCCAGCACAGTCAAAGTTCAGTGCTTATGGAAGTTGTAGTCTAAAATATCTGAACACAATTATGTATCAGCAAACCATTTGTGTAATAGTCCATAACACAAGGGGGTTGACGCTCTCCATGTTTGTTTGAGGAGGCACTAGCAGTGGAAGGAGAAGGCGGCAGATAGTTCCGTGCTGAGAGGCACTGTGGGAAGGGTGGCTTGGCCAATTGTACGTGCCACATGAGAAGTGATTTTTCACACCGCCCTTCTTTATAGTGCTTTGCCTCCAAACATCCACGGAAGCCATACATTAAACAAATAAAGCCATACATTAAACAAATAAATGCCTCAAGGCCAACCAGCTCCTTCAGCCGTTGCACTGCTGCCACCATCTTTTTCTTCTTGTGCTGCCACAGCTACCCCTTCCTTTTCTTTCCCCATTGTTGCTACCACCTTCTTCTCTATATAACTTCTCTATTTAACGTGCCAGCAGAAGTGACTAATGGGGTGCCACAAAGTTCTGTCCTGGGCCCAGTGCTATTCAACATCTTTATCAAAGACTTGGATGAAGGAATGGAGAGCATGTTGATAAAATTTGCAGATAATCCCAAATTAGGAGGGATTAGGAGGGGTTGCTAATACCCCAGAGGACAGGGTCAACATTCAAAATGACCTTGACAGATTGGAGAGCTGGGCCAAAGCTAACAAAATGAATTTCAACAGAGACAAACGTAATGTCCTACACCTAGGCAGAAAAAGTGAAATGCACAAATATAGGATGGAAGACACCAGCTTGGACAACAGTACATGTGAAATGGGATATAGGAGTCTTAGTAGACCACAAGCTGAACATGAGTCATGTTATACCCCTGGCACCCCCCAAAAACCATGTCCTGAGGAACCTAATTATTTTATATCAAACATAGTGAGCCATAAACTGAAAGGACATGTAGGCAGGAAATCTCTGTTTTCTGTCATACATCCTGGAGTTATCTAGCAGATGGCTCAACGGAAACTTGAAAGGATGGTCAGCAGCCATCAGGAAGACAATTACTCTCTGTTTACAATGCAAATAGCCTGGAATCTGACACCTAAGGCATGCTTCAATCTCCGGAGAGATACTAATCTTACAGGAAACAACAAAGATGTTTTGGTTGTATTTTCTTTGAACTACAAAGTTGAAATCCATCTCAAGAACACTGTACCTTCCAGGCCCTTTTCGCATGCAGTTTCTGTTGCAAGAGGGCCCCTTGAGCATCGCGTGAATGGGAGCGTTGGTTCATACGACACACTCCCATTCATGCAATGCTCATAAGCCTAAAGTGGGACGTGCACACATTTTATTATTTTTGGCTGGGAGCCGAAAATACTGCGTGGTCGCGCAATGCTCCCGGGGCCCTCGCACACTTACCTGCCCTGAGGTGCGTCGGATGAGCCAGGCTGGTCGCGTTGCCTCCCCCAGCGCAGCCTACAGCTCCCAGGCTGCGCTGCGGAAGGAAGGGGCGGGGCGCTCGCACGACGGTCGTGCAACCAGGAAGCCAGCTTCAGGATAATGGAGGAGCGATGCGGGTGCCTCGCGCAAGAGGCTGCTTGCGTGAATGGCACCCCCCACCTCCGTGAGCAGGTAATGTGAGGAAAGGGCCCCAGTCAAGTCTCAAGTCCTGCAACAAGGAAGGCACTTAAAACAACAACAACAACAACAACAACAACAGCCTCTAGTCCAGTCTCAATTCTGTACCCTGCAGTCTCAGCTGGCCAATCAGGCCTTTGGTGGGCCCTGGAGGCACCAATTTTTAAAAACAATTTTTCTTTTCTGCTACATGTGGTTTGTCATGTGGCTCATGAGAAACTATGACAGATATTTCACTTCTCATCCTATTCTAGCTCTAGGTTTACAACCAGGCACTCATCCTGTCGAAGGAGGTACACTGTCCTACATGTGGCAATGACTGGATGGGATTGTGTGGCCTTGCCCCCTGCTCCACTACTTCTGATAGGCATCAGACCCACTGACCTCAGCATTTCTACATGCCATTGATTTTCAGCACAGAAAATAGTGCTGAACTTATATTAAACATTCAATTTAAATATCTTAGAATACAACCCCAGATGTAATTTCTGAAATTGTTAGCAAAGGGCATTATTACTCCAAGGGAAAAACTCACCTGCTTGCCATCTCCCCTGGTATGACTGGTCACCCAGGTTTTCAGGTGTCCAGGTCTCCAACAAACTATTTGGTTGGTGGATTCAAAAGATTTGGTTTGCCTATTTTGGTGCAGAGATTCAGATTCGTGAAACTTGAATCCTTGCTGAGGATTCAAGGATTCAAGGATTTGGTTGGCCCATCCCTACTCAAAAACAAGTCATGCCAGAGTAATCTTATGTCTTTTTTTGATAACGTTGAAATCTGGACAAGACAATGCTACTGTTAGGTGGATTTTTAATTGGTTGGCTGACCAAACCCAAAGGGTGATTACCAATAACTCCTCTTCATTGAGGAGAGAAGTGACTGGTGGGGAGCTTCAGGGCGCTGTCCTGGCCCCAGTGCTATTCAGTATTTTTGTCAGTGACTTGGGTGAAGGAACAGAGGGTGTTCATATCAAATTTGCAGATAACATCAAATTCAGAATAGTAGCTAACACCCCACATGATATAATACAAATTCAAAATGACCTTAACAGATTAGAGAGCTGGGGAAAATCTAACAAAATGAATTTCAACAGGAAAAAAATGTAAAGTACTACACTTAGACAGAAAAAAAAATGAAATGCACAGATATAGGATGGGTGACACCTGACTTTACCATAGTACATATGAAAGGGATCTAGGAATTTTAGTAGACCACAGGGTGAATATGAGTCAGCAGTGTGATGTGGCAGCTAAAAAGCCAATGAAATTCTAGGCTGCATCAATAGGAGTATAGTGTCTAGGTCAATGGAAGTAATAATACCACTCTATTCTGCTTTGGTCAAATCCCAGAATTGGAATACTGTGTCCAGTTCTGGGTACCACAGTTCAGGAAGGATATTGACAAGCCGGAATGTGTCCAGATGAGAGTTTCCAAAATAGTAAAAGGGCTGGAAACCATGCCCTGTGAAGATCCACTTAGGGTGCTGGGTATGTTTAGCCTGGAGAAGAGAAGATTAAGAGGTGACAAGATGGCTAAGGTTAAATTTTTGAAGGGATGTCATATGGAAGATAGAGCAAGCTTGTTTTCTGCTGCTGCAGAGACTAGGACATGGAGCAATGGCTACAAACTTCAGAAAAAGAGATACAGTCTAAACATCAGGAAGAACTTCCTGGTGGTAAGAACAGTTTGACAGTGGAATACACTGCCTCAAAGTGTGGTGAAGTCTCCTTCTTTGGAGGTTTTTAAACAGAGCTGGATGGCCATCTGTCAGGAATGCTTTGATGGTGTATGCTTGTATAGCAGGGGGTTGGACCCGATGGCCTTTGTGGTCTCTTCCAACTCTATGATTCTACATACGAACTCACTCTCAGTAGAAGGGGGAAACATTTTTGGAAGTAACTTGTATCAAGATAATAAAATTATAAATATCTGCTACATTGGTATTATTTCCAGTACTGAATTCAAGAAGGAAGCATTGACTTCACTCTAATTTGTCTTTATAAAACTGGTGTGCAGCCAATAGGATTTAGTTTCATGCAAATACAAAAGAACCAACAGGATTTCAGGAGCTCTATGATGACATTTACCACAGTGAGGGCAAGGCTTTTTTCCACTATGTTGGCATTTTGTGAGAAAAGGAGAGAGGGGGCACCTCACAACAACTAGAAGTGTAATTGCTATGTTAGGAATTTGAACAGGCAATGAAAAGTAGCAAAAGTGATGACTTCAAGGGTATGCTTTTTTAAAATTTCCCTGTGAAACCCCCATTTCAAGCTTGAGAAGTTCACTAGTGAGCTTTCACCTTAGCCTTAGTTGTGGTCACTGTAAATGTCTGGAGAAATATCTTCTTGTTGTGTGCCTTCAAAGTCATTTCTGACTTACGGTACCCCTAAGTTGACCCTATCACAAGGTTTTCTTGATAAGATTTCTTCAGAATGGGTTTGCCCTTGCCTTCCTCTAGAGCTGAGGGAGTATGTCTTGCCGAAGTGGGCTTCCATGGCTGTGAGTGAGGATTTGAACCCTGGTCTCTATAGTCATAGTCCAGTGCTCACATCACTACACCACATTGAATCATGACTGAAATCTATAGTACATAAAAAGATAAATGGAAAATATTATGAAAGATTCTGTGTTGATTTGATCTCAAGTGTTTAGCTACTGAAATGACCTTCTCAAAAAACTATTTGAAAAACATACTTGCATATTAAGGTAAGTCTATTTCTCCTCTGGGTTTCTGATTATCATTGACTGAGGTATTAAATATGCAAAGCCCAAGGACTTGAGAAGAGCTACTGCAAGCAATAATTATGAGGCACTTGAAATCTATTAAATTATCTATAAAATAATTGGATTAAATGACTTGTTTTAACACTTTTATATGCATGCTAAATGCATTCATCAATTACGTTTAATTTCTAAAGCGAAGAATATAACGATATGATTTCCCATTAGTATAACCCTGTCTTTCTTACTGTTTCACATTCTATGAGACAAACAACCTCAGGTGAAATTCTACACACAATATTTGTGCCCCCTTAACTAGTTATCTCATACAACTTGCTTCAGATTAAAAAAACACTGGGAATATTTTTGCTATAGTGAATTCACCTCTGCCTAAATGTCATTGGTTTTAATGGCAGAGTTAAGTACATGCTTTAATCATTCCCATTAAACTCTGTGGAATTGAAAGCACTTCACCTTGGCAAAATGATACCTAAAATTATTGTCATTTTATCAAACTTTGTTACATTTACTGATTCGTGATTATTTTTTTTGTATAAATGTTCTCCCACACACCGGAAGAATAAAAGGTTTACTTGAGAACAGAATACCTGAGTTTGTCGTTTTAGACAGTAGTTTTATACTTACACTGGAAATTTTCAGAGCTTTTGTTTTTACAGTCGTACATACAAAAAGTACTTCTGAATGTGCATGATCTTCAATATTGAACAACTTCTTTGTTTAAGGGTCAAGGTTCTGCCAGTACCACCCAAGCCATCCAGTGTCACCCAGTTTGGAAGGTTTGTATATAGGCAAGTATAGTCCTTCCTTCCTTCCTTCCTTCCTTCCTTCCTTCCTTCCTTCCTTCCTTCCTTCCTTCCTTCCTTCCTTCCTTCCTTCTTTTCATTATGACTGTTCCAACTTCAGTTAGTTTTCCTTCAATATATTTTAAACTACAGGACTGGTATCCTGTTAGTGGTTTATAGTGGCATAAGTCCAATATATGCCCTTGCAACTCACTTTTTTGTTCATTGTGTACACTGGAATTCTCCTCCAGCCATGCAATGACCAAAAGCCCACCCCAGAATTCACACAGCAAGCCATGCAGCTGCTCCATCATGGCAATTTCCATGTCATTGGAGAGTGAGGGGAATCAGCAGTGATGTGTTTAGCTATTTTCCTTTAGCTGGACATGCTGCAAGGATGCCATCTGCAGAGATTTTATTTATTTATTTATTATATTTGTAGGCCGCCTTTCTCCTGGAATGGGATTGGGAGATGTCCCAAGGATCCCTGGAGGTCTCTGCAGATGGATTTTGCAGTACCTCCAGCTAAACAAAAATAGCTGCTAATCCCCCTAGTCTCCTACAACCTGGAAATGGCTATGTTGGGAGGCTGTATGGCTCACAATGTGGGTTTTGGAGTTGGTATCATCAAGAGAAGAAGCTATGTAAAACAAATATGTCTTCTACTGCAGGATCTTGGCCAAATAGTAATAAGTATCTTTTTTTAGTTTGACATCTTCTGAAAATGGCTTTTTTTAAAATGGTCACACTTTGATCTAAAGTCATTTGCTAATCACAGCTAAAGTAGAACAATTGAATCAGTTGCTGAATGCACCAGATCCTTTCTGATCTTGGAAGCTAAGCATGGTCAGCTCTGGTTTGTACTTGGACAAGAGGCCACAACAAATAGCAACCTGCTATAGGTTATATTTCAAAGGAAAGAACTAGCAAAACCATATTGACATATTCCTTGCCTAAGAAAACCCTATGAAATTCATGGGGTCATTTTAAATTGACAGGTGACTTGAAGGCACATACATACATAAATAAATCAACCCTTATGTAAATCCACATTACACACTGTTTGGAACAGTTTGCCTATCCTGGCAACCAGACGCAAAGGTTGAAATATGTGCTCATCCTGGGAGAAAGTACTGCTCACCTGCCTTAATTTATCCACCATTTATGGTGTCTTCCTCTTCATATTCTACAGGGAGTAACCATGCTTCAGGAGTGACATAACAAAAACATAGATCTCCTGAACAGGTGCAGCTGAATTCTGCTGCTTCTAGGGATGGATGACTCAAGATAATTTGGTAACTAACAGTGCCATTCTGTGCATTTCCTCAGAAAAAAAGGACAATTGGGTTGACTGAGTCTCAGGTTAGTGTGGATAAAATGGCAGCCTTAGATGTAGAATCCAGATATCAAATATTTAGATCAGCCTTACCTCCAATCTGATGTCCTTCCAATATTTTGGATTGCAACTCCCACCACTTCATGCTGACTATGGCTAATGGGAGCTGTAGTATAAAACATCTGGAGAGCATTGGGTTTTGGATGTATGATTTGTATTATAAAGGTGATTATTGCAAAGGGACCACTGCCTTCTTAATGTACATTAAAATCTGCTTCACCAAGTCTGATGGTAGGTCTGCAGCACTGCAAATAAAAAATGTAGTTTTCTTATTTCTGAAAACCATCAGACTTGACTTTTTCACTGCAGATTCCAATCTCCAGCCCAGCTGACAACCCTCTAGTCTTATGAGCTATGTAGGATTCTCTACCTGAGAGTACTTGCGCTATGGTTCAAGAGAATATACCATGTTCTACCTGATGGAACCGTAGCAGTTAAAGCAGTACCAGACTGATACAAGTGTACAGTGTAAATATACTCCTAGAATACTGGGTATGGTCCTGGTCACCATAAATTAAAAAGATGAACATAGAGCTTGATTTTTTATATATATTAAGAAAAGAAGAACCAAAGCTATCACAGACTAGAGCACCTTTTCTATTATGGCAGGGTAAAAGGAGCCTGCCTCATTTAGAACATGTTTGACTAAGGTTCACACCGTAATGTATGGTGTGACATTTTGCAGGGTTAGAGACAACGTGATTCTAAAAATCATCTACTAGAGAACAGTAGCAGGGGGAGTTATTCCCTTCTTGTGGGCTTCTTAGAAGTATCCGGTTAGCCTGCATAAGATTAGATTGACCTTCGATTTGTTCCAGCAGGACTCTTCCTATGTTATTTGGACTCCTCAAAAGCTGATGCAAGCCACTTTGAACTTAAATGATCACATGCATTGGCTGAAGGCATAAACCTTGGTAAACTTAATCTCGTTTGAGGATAGTTTGTGCCTGGAGTGTGAGACCACAGAGCAACTCTCTGTGCTTTCAGTCCCACCAAAGAAATGTGTCCATATCGTTATCCACATTTCTATATGATCTGTCTGTCTATCTGTTTCTCTATCCAGGAATCTAACAGGATCTAAATCTTTCATTTCATTCTCACATGGAAAAAATGAATAACTTCAAACTCTTTCTTCCTCATAGATGAGGTAATAAGAGTTTTTGATGTTCACACTCATCAATGAAAAAATCATTTATCTACAATTTTGAACAGAAAAACTGGAATCCTGTTGGTGACATAGGTGACTCAGGATCACATGTGTGTATGTCTTGTTTTGGACATTGTACAAGGAACTAGTCACTCCTGTCAAATCCCAGGGACACTTCCACAACTATGTATGGGCCAGGGGATAGGAGAGGTGACCAGTCAGAGCCTGTCTACAGTTGTGCAGCTAGGGAAAAGGAAGTGAGGTTCCATCCTGGATCTCTAGTAGCTTACTAAGCTTACTAAGGATCTAGGAGCACAATCTCCTCCCTTGGCTATGGAACTGCAGCCAGTCATTGCATGATCACCTTTCTCTTTGTCCTCTTCCAGCAGCTAGTAAATATTATCAGCAACAACCACAGGGCTTGATAACTGCCTTGAGGGTAGGAAAGGTGCAGAGAGCTGCATATGTGGAGCATTACTCTTCATATTGTCCAGTGCAGGATCTCAGCTGATATCTTTGTGCAAAATACACTGATTTTTGTGTGAAACATTTTTTTTGTGAACTTTTGTTCCCAAAAAAGTTCCAAAAATGTTTCAGACATTGACTGTTTTCTTGATGTGGTATCTTGAGGTATTGAAATTTATATCCATGTTCTGTCTGTCTATCTGTTTGACTTGGCTGTGAAATGTTTGATTTTGGCTCTTTGGAATTATTTTATGGTCCAGAGTATTAGAAAAGGGGTGATGAAAACTGAATGCCCACATCCATGGCTTCCTCCATATATAAAAAGCTTATTTTACTTGCACTTATTTTTCTATTTCAGCACAGTATTGAACTGTCATAGATGAAAAGCACTGTGTTATTCCATTACCAGTCCTCCAAGCCCATCATATTTCCCAGCTATTGGTAGATCCTGGGCTTCATGCTGGTTTTCTGAAACTGTTCACTGCAGGAAATAATTACTCCATCTCATGTTCTTATCTTTATAAAATACACTGAAAATCTGGAATCAGTGAAATTGACAGGTGATCAGCTCCAGGTCCATTATTGTAGTACTGTAACTGTAGGCGGGAACTCCCACCCAACGAATTAAAACCAACTAGAGTTTTTTTCGTTGATATTTATGGCAGATTCTCCATTTTTGGAGAAGCAATTTTGTGTCTGAAAAAAACAGGACATGTGTTCTTCAGAGCAAAATGCAAGTGCAAAATAGGGGGAACTGCATTATGACATAGAATGGTTTTCATAAAATTTAAGTACATTTCTTGTGTGCATAGGGAAATGAATAATTGGATCACCCAACAGAATCATAGAAAAGCTAAAATGTGTTTTTAGATGAAAAATGAATAGCATCTTTGACATATCTCATAACTTCTATGATATTTTATTTTTAAACAGCATGAAATTACTTACTGTTTGGTACTATAACATTTATATCAGCTATTTAAAAAAAATACTAAGCAAAAAACATCAACTGAATGCATACACATTGGCATCAGACGAAGGCCCCAATACTTTGTTAACCCCAGTTACAGCAGAGCTATTAAATCAATGAAATTTACTAAGTATTGACCTACTAGGCTTTTGAGGGCTGATTATTCAGGGGGAAGTGCTTTTCATAATGTGCTGAATTTTTCATATGTGTTGTTTTCCTTTTTAATAGTCATGTTTTTAATGGCTTCTAATTTCAGTGATAGTTTAATTATATTTTAAACTTCTGTTTGACATAAGTTTCTTAGCTATATCCATTTTAATTTTTTAAAAATGCCTTGAGTACTAGACTGGGGAAAAGGGAGGATATAAAAGTAACAACAACAACAACAACAAGTTCCAATTGATTCAGTAGGTGTACTATAGTTGGAGCTAACAATTTGGTCTACTCTAGCTGGGAATAATGATTAAATTTAACCCAGTAGCATATATTGCAATAAAATCCATGTAAACATATCTGGTTGGGATTGCAATTCTTCTTATTGTTAGGGCCCAATTGAAGATCGTAAGAGTAAGGGGCCAAGCAGAGTTCTTGGTTCAGAAATGCAACAAATGTGGGACCCCTGGATCTTCTGGGTCTAATGTTAGCTTTTTTTCCAACAATATATGCACCACTGGCATACAATAGCTGAAATCAACCAATAGTCAGGCTTATTGTAGACCACTGAAATGAACTGGACAAGTTAATAGTGACTTATTTAAGTCCCATTGATTTCTATGGACGTATACTAAGGTTGCCATCCTGTTAGCGACATACACAAGTGCCATAGACATGCAATGCAAGTTATGCATCATAGTACAAAGGATGTATTCTGAAACAGATGTATTCTGACTATTTGAAAATGTCAGGGATTCCAGGCAGGGAACCCTGGGAAAATGATCAGCCCACTGCAAAGATGTTGCATCATGCTCCAGCTGTGGGTAATTGCAAGGTTGCATAAGAAACTGGGGTCATGTGCAGATGGTAGAGGGAGGTGTGCAAGCCCTTGCCTGATTGGTTGTAGATATGTATATAACAAAGCAACACCAGTATGTATTTGTCTGTTGACCAAATCCGGCGCCTGGCGCAAGCTCTTGTCAGTCTGCTCCATGTTTTGTATATAACGGACCTTGATGCAAGATAAAGTGCCTCCTGTTTCAGAAGAAACTCCTCTGTGTGTGAGTATCCTTACTGAGGAACAAGGTTGCTGCTGTTGGCTAGCTGTGCTCTGGCTTTTCTGCTGCATTTCTGTGGGGCTGAAACTCCTATCATCCCCCAAGAGAAAAAATGTATCTCCCTATATGAGCATAGCAGAGCGCTAAGATCTTCAAAGTAAGTCTTTCTTTCAGTCTCACTACCGTCAGAGGCACACTGGACGAAGACACAGGAGAGAGCCTTCTTAGGGGTTGCTCCAACTTGTGGAACTCCCTTTCTCAGGAGGTCTGGTTGGCCCTCCCTCTTTCTGCTTCAGGTAAAGACCTTCTTATTTAAGGAGGCGTTTGGTTTTTAATATGTGGTCAGATGGATCTTTTAATAGGTATGTGTTGCATTTCTATTTTGTTATGTTTTATGTTTTTAAAATTGCTTTTTACTTGCATTTTGAACTTGTGTATTTTTTTAAATAGAAATTTAGTTTAATTTTTAAAACTGTACCAAGAGCTTTTTCATTGTATCGTGTTTTTAAAAGGTTGTACGTCACCTTGAGTTCCATGCTGTGAGAAAAGCAGGCTATACATTAAATAACAAATATTCTGCTGACAGTGGCAGATGTGGAGTTGCACATACAACAACCACTGCACATTATGGTTGCGCATTTGTTACTCCAGTTTTGATATGTCTGGTGAGAGCACTAGATATCCTTTTGATATCCAATAATTTGGCCTTTGCTTGACTTTTCTCTGCCACCCTACCCCACATGTTTGCAGAGGTCCTCCGGACAAACATGAATTGGGCGCAGCCGTTAATGGTTGTACATTCCAAAACCTCATTCAGGCAGGCAACTTAAGCCTCTCCGATGCTTTAGGGAAAAACCTCCCTGCAAACCAGCTTTGCTCAGTGCATACTAACACAAAGCCGCAATGCCAAGAGCCAAGCCATTCCTTTATGCTGGGCCATCGGAGTACTGGCCATCCCATTGTCATCCAGCGTTAAGCTCATCATGCAAAACCTGACCTTTTCCAACTTCTTTGTCCTGCTCCAAATTTCTTTTATTCTCACCGAGCATGGCATAGCCTGTAGGCACGATCCACCCTATAAAAAGTTTTGGAACACTTTGGATCACCTTGGACTTCCATCCAGCCTTGCTGCCACTCTGTCTAGTGAAGTTTTCCCCTCAGTTTCCAATAACTGAGTCTGCCTCCCTCCTTGGAACCTCCTCTTCTCTCCAGGACTACGAGACCAGGTGTCATAATCACCCATTCCCCAAAAGCTCTCTATTTCTATTTCTAGTTAGCTGTGTGCATGTGGTGTCTTTTATGTTATTTGTGCTCAATAAATGTTATTTTTGTTACTTTAAAACTTGTCTGGCTACGCTCTCTGACCTGAAGCTGTAGACATAGGGTAAAAGATCCTAGCTGCCGTTACCCTGCCTCTCGTTAGCTTAAGAGAGTGCTCAAGCTTAACTTCCCCATATTGTGCTTTTATTTGGTTATTTGGGCGCCCCTCCTGGGACCCCCAACTTACAGGGTAACACATTGTGCACTGCAGCTCTGCACTGAGGATTGTGGTTGCCCATTTTGCATTGCACATTACCCAGTAACTGACATGTGTTGCACAATGTTGCTATTCTGTGTGGGTGTTGTCTAGTGCTGGTGTAGCACAGCTCTGCATTCAGATCCTTATGCTGTGCAGAGAGGATTTTAGATTGCAGCCTAAGTCTGATAAACTTTGGATATAACCCAGTGCTAACAAAGGGAGGCACACTGATAGCTTCCACAGTATCACGGAACCATTCCTGGGTAGCAGTAATGAAAAAAGACTAGGGGTGGAATCATAGGCCATTTTCACGCTACTAGACTGTTATAGTGCTATTATTCTACTTTCAACATCCTATGGAATCCTGGGGTTTGCAGTTTAGGGAGGGGCCATTTCTGTACTATAACAGTCTAGTGCAGAAATGGCCATAGTTTTTGCTATGCTCTGTTTTGGAAAAAAGGCTCTCCCCAGAACCTGGCTGTCTCCATAGATAGCATCAATTATTCTGACACAGATTGAAGCAGTCTTCTTCTTCTTAACCCACAGCAGTGTATGTTTTCTTCCTTCTTGGAAATCAGATGAGTTGATCAGGCCCATTTTCAGTCCCAAAATGTGGAATCATGTTCTAGCTGTGCAGATGACTGAGATCAGAATGAAATGTAATAGACGGAGACATCACCATGTAAACAAAGAGAACACGCCAAAGAAATGAGTTAAAGAAGGTGCCACTTCATTTAGCTGTTTTTTTTTTCCAAGAGCAAGAAGCTGAGAAAAAAAGAAAAAATGCACAGCTGGATTGGCTTCCCTTTTGATCTCTGACCTTCCCCTTAGCTGTTAAATGTTGCAACGTGTGCAAGACTTTGCACCTGCACTGATAAGATCAAGCTTTTTATGTGATAGCAGAGCAGAATTCCAAATAAGCTCTTCCCCTCCCTGGAGGTATTATGAAAGCAGCAGCTGAGTGCTTGCCTAAGAGAAGGTGATCCGAAAGACATTGGGATGTCGATAGTTTAATTGTAACCACTATCCCCTATTGTTTCTTTAAAATACTTTAACCTCCATTTTTTAATATATTTATATGATCGTGGTAACAGTGCTGAATATTTTCCTGTATCTGTAATCTGGAGACAGCTTTTCTAAAATAGCTGTGCAGTTTGTTCTCTTTTCTTAATGCAGAGATGATTTTCAGCTTTGTAAAAATATCTTGTGTTTCAGCCTCGGATACATCATTGTCAGCATTATTGACTGTGATTTATGGAGGCATCTTGTTGCAAAAACATGCTCTAAGAGTACTTCCTTTATTAGGCGTGAGCCTGCACAAATATGGAATTTTTTGTTGTCAGGAAACACTGTTAAGAATCATTGTTAGAGAAATCAGATCCTTTAGAGCCATACTTTCTTTAGTGTGCATTCTCACTCAGGGTGGGGTTTTGCTTCATGAAAATTGCAAGAGATCTTGGTTTCGGATTAACTTTTAACATCCCAAACTTTAGCTAGTAGCATCTACAACTGACAGGATCATTTTTTTCATTTATCAGAGATGTTTTAAAATGCTTTCCAGAAACTAGATATCCACATTCTTCAGCAAAGTGAATTTTTTCTTGCAGACTCATCTAGTATGTTGGTAGATATATGATGGATCAAATACCTACTTCAATATTTGATTATTGACATCTTTTGTTTGCCTAGCCATGTTCTGATTTTTATATCATGGTTTATTAAACTGAGACATGAATGAGATTTTGTCACTTAGAGGTACAGTAGGCCCCCCATAACTGTGGGGGATACAGTCCCAGAATTAATGCCGGTGACAGAAAACATAGATAATACGAATGCTATACCTTGATCCCCAGGCCAAGTGAGGCAGTGAGGAAGGGCGGCAGCTCCAGTGGCCTGCTCCCCCTTCCCTTCTGCCTTCCTGGTGGGGCTAAGTGAGTAGCCCCCTCACTGGGAGCCAAATATGGTGGGAGACTTGGGTGATTGGAGCCATGTGATTGCTGATTGCTCTCCACCAAGCAAAGAATATCCACCTTCTTCCTCAGAAGAGAGAGGAATGGGGTGTGTGTGTGCTAGGCTTCATGTGCTTCTTTCTTCTGAGGAAGGAGAGTCTGTCTTATTCCTTGGCAGACATAGCTGCTGGGAGGAATTGTGCTGGGCTTTACATGCCTCTCTCCAGCAATGAAGTAGTGTCTGTCTCCTTCCTTGGCCAAGAGACATGTGGGAAGCTCAGCTGTTCCTTGCTGTGTGCTTCTCATGCCCTTACTGCACAGAGCAAGGATCTTGGCCAGCAGTGGCAGCCAGGGACCTGGAATGGATTGTGGGTAAGTGATACCATGAATACCATTCAAGCAGTTATGGAGGACCTACCAAGAAGTCTTTAATTGAGTATTGTTTCCCATAGCATCTGAACCAGGAAACTTCAGTTACCAGTTTGAACGAGCCAGGATATTAAAGCTTAGTTTGAAGTTAGTTTCACATCCTGGCTTTCTCTGAAGCTGATAAAGAGAAAAGAACATTTCTTGGTTTAATCATGCTTGATTCAGGAGAAGAATGAAGGGGGTGCATATAGAAACAAAAAGACTGTTAGAATCTCAGATTATTTAAAAAAATTGGTTGTGTATAGAAATCCACTATATGATCTTGTGCAGATCACAGCTCACAGCCTCTCAGCCTAAGAGGAAAGCACTGGCAAATCTTCTCTGGATAAATCCTGCCCCCCCCCAAAAAAAAGCTATTATAGGGTTGAAGGAGATAGGACCGAGAGATTGTGATGCATCCAAGGTCATGCAGTGGGTTTCTGTGGCTGAGCAGAGAATTGAACCCTGGTCTCAAGGGTCATAGTGCAATGTTCCAACCACTCCACTGTTCTGGGTATTTCACATAATTGGGTTCCTGCCCTGATAGAAGATCTACACAGATAGGTGCCCCTTTAGGGACATCCTTTCACACATGACAATGTAATGCACAGATATTTGGTGACACCAGGCAATGTTGTTAAAGGATATATTCTCCCTCCACAGTGTGCGCATATAGATAATATACACAAAGAGGGCCAAGGGGAGTTGTTAGGAGAAAAAAAAATGATATCACAAAAGTTGTAACTTTGAGGCAGGCAAATATTTCTTGTTGTTCAGTCTTGTATCCTAATCCTGCTTTCATTTTATGAAAGTAAATCCTAGGATATTTTTTGTTTGTTTATCTCCATGTAAATGGTTTAGGATTACAGCCCTAAGAATTACGTAAATGGTGTAGGATTACAGCTTCAAGAGTCAAGCCATATGTTCTTAGTGCTAACGTGAGAATCCTTTGTTTAATGTCATAATTTCTCTTTCTTTCCAATGTGGGAATAATTTTCTTAGATCATTGGGGGAAGTATGAAAAAGAATCATTAGTATTTTTCTGCTCAAATGACACTCATATATTATGCCTGATACCCCCCTTTCATGCCTGAAAGCACTACATACCAAAATTCCTTGCCAATGACTCTTGGTTGGGTGGAAATACCGAATCTCACCATAAAGTTCTTTATTTTTTTTGCTTCCTTACCTGGCATGAATAAATATTAGATGTTTGCTTGAATAAATATTATGGATTTGTTTCCTTGAAAAGGCCATGAGATGAACACCTGAATACATTTCTCCAGCTGGAATGCATATATGGGCTTGCTCACAGAACTTCTTTTTATGGATCTTTCTTTCATATAGTAAATTCAAACTTTCCTTCTGGGGGAAGCTAGAAACTATATAGGAAGGATCATAACTCAGTGGCAGAGATCACACGTTTTCCGTTCATTATGCCTCAGGTTCAATCAGACTCAAGTAGAAGGTGATGTACTGGTGCCTTGTGCAACACCCTCTTGGTCAGAGTAAACTGCTGGTGAACAACAACAACAAAAATCTGTCCTGGCACAATACACATTATGATGTTCCTTTCTGTCTGATATCTTATAGATACTATACTTTCCTACTTGGTTGCCCTGGTGTGTGTGTGCGTGCATGTTCAGTGTCCTTTTGTGTCATCTTAAAGCAGTTCAGAGTAGATTATTTAGCTGCTGGATTTCAGGACATACAAATATGCTAAGCTTGTCACATTCCGCAATACCCCTCCAGAACAGCAGATCCATTTGGTTGATTGGTTTTGTGTATTAATATGATTCTACTCTATTATGAGGATCAAAGTTAAGCTGTCTGTAAGAAGCGACATTTTTAAGGTGTTGGCTCTGGAAAAATTAATATTTTATTATGCCTTTAAAAAAAAATTTCAGCAGCCCAGAGCTTTATTTGAAGGAAAAAAAACTTGCTTTGACCCTGTGCTAAAACTATAATGTTGAAATGAGTTGATTGGGAACCTCAGTTTTAGATTTTCAGTTTCTCTCCCTTTTAAAATGAAACTTCAGCCTGTTAGGACAAAGCAAGTCCTCCTTTCTCCTCTCTCTGCAGGGAGGATTGGCATATCTTGATCCTTTCATAAAGGCAAAGCTTAAATCCTGCTCACCGATGGATTGTACTGCTGCTGAACACATCCAGAGATTTGGTATGTTACAAGGAAGTCAGAACTATTTCATCATTCAGATGTTGACATGTATATAGTCTTAGTCTTGCTTTTGAACTTTGGACTTAATACAGAGTATAGTCATGCAGTTCTTCTGTTCTTGAAGGATTAAACCAATATTATGATGTTTTACAGTTGAGATTCCCAGCTAATGTATTCCCTTAAATGGAAAAAAGTTAACCTTCACAAAATATGTTCAAGTCAGTCTTTCCCTCCACCCTACCTATATCTATATATGCCTTTTTGTTGGGCTAATAAAGATGTTACCAACTTTGGAATATATATTTCTCAGACCTTGAATATTTACTTTAAAAGACTGTAAACCCCAGACTCCTCCTTCTGGCTGGTATATTGAGAAAATTGTAATCCAGTGTTGTTGATATCTATTTCTACTTATTTCTATCTAACTCTGTATTTATGCCACCTATGGAATGTTCCCATGGACATTAATGCAATGCTGGTTTCATTCACAAACAAAATATTGAGTCCTTGGATAATAACCTTTCTTACAGAAATTCTGTTCATGAATTACTCATTTTCTGTTTGCATTTTGATTGTATAAGGTATTGTTAATTCACCCTGTTTGGGAATTTTTCCCCATTTTGAAAAAAACCAACCAACCTAGTTTCTTCCTTCACACTTCTCATTAGAAATGCAAGCCACCTCTTAGAGATGGAGTTACGATATACAACAAGCATCCAGGAGGGTGAAAGGAGAGAAGGACCAGTGAGAAAGAAGTGGAAAGAAGGAGGAAACAAGGGAAACATCACTAGGGTGCAGGGAACAGAGGACTTTCTAACCCAAGCAAAAATTAGTACCAAATGAATGAATGCAAGAATGGGAGAGAAGAAAGATCAGCCCTACAGGGAAAGAGTTAGAGATGGTGGAGAAGAAAGAAAAAGAGAAAGAACACTGTGCTCAGGAACACTGATGGCTTAATCTGGATGAAGACGGGTATATTTCATGGCTTTTTAGTAGCTGAATGTAGACATGAAGTTAGTAGCCATGAATATAGGGAATTACAAGAATAATTTGTTACGATATTGCACAGAGCTAGACCACTGGCCACACTCCACATGAATGTAACCAGCTGCCATCACACTGTACTTTTGGAACAGGTTGAAGGGGTATGCCTGGATATTTATGAATACTAGATAGCCTCTCCCCCTAACTTCCTACTGCAATTGTCGTAGGGAGGGAGAAGAAGAGCAGTCAAATACACCTCCATCTTGCTGGGGCTTAGCTACTGCTGAATTTAATTTTCTCCTTCTTCTCTCTCCATCATTTTCCCTCCTGTATTTTGTTTTATTTAGATTATAAGCCTGAGGGTAGGAACTGTCAGATTATCTGTTTGCAAATCTCTTTAGGAAACTTTTGGGCTAAAAAGAAGAAAGGGTATTAATGAATAACTGAATAATCAAGCAAGCATATAAGCTTCTCCATACAAGGGGGACCCTGATTAGGCCAGGGTCAGAAGCTAATACTTTGAACTGATGCCATCCCGTTCAAATTTATTCATGATAACAGTTATAACTAATCTATTTTTAATGTCTTTATCATTATTTGCCTACAAGTTCACTCAAACTGGTGATGATCCAATCATAGGGTTTTTTTTAGATTTATTCAGGAGAGGCTGCCTTCCTAAAAGACCAAGAGAGTGGCACCTGCCCAAATTCACCCAGTGGGGTTCCATTGTTTAGAAGGGACTAGAACTCTGGTTTCCCTGAGTTGAACATGGAAGCCACTGCTAATACAGGTTGCTCACTGATTTGAGTTCTAATTTGTGAAATTTTAAGACCTAATAAGCTAATGTGAGAATGGTGTGTGAATGAATCAAGACAGCTGTCATGTTAAAGGGAATGACTGTTGCAGTCAGATGGCTGATGTAACCCAATGAAAAGCATCTGAGAGTCAATTGTACCCAGTGTGTTATGTCAGCTCTAAGGAGGAGACTAATTATTTACCTAAATGGGGACCTGTTAGCCTCTCTAATTTTACTAGATGAGAGATGTCAGCTGAGAGGCTAGTAAATATATAAAACAGGCTGAGAAGTGGTAGAAGATGGGTGATGTGAGCTTTAGTCCCTGTTGTAAAGAAGGCTGCTATCAAGCCTCTAAGCTGCACTGGTCTTAGCTGATAATTGTCCAGACCATGTTTGTAAGACAGAATCAATTTAGAATAAATTTGCTTGCCTTCAAAAGTATTTTTCATCTGGTGAGTGGGAGAGAAGGAGAGCAAGAGCCAGGATTTGTTCATTCCAGCTTTGCATTTCACCACCTCCGAGTCCCTCCATCCTCAAGCACATGTCTGATGAGAATGTGGGACATGACCTTCTTGGTGACTGCACCAGTAGAGGCTCATCTCTCTCTCCCCTTTTGTTCTTCAATCGGCAGGTGCCCCTTTTTGCTTTTCAGCTAGCAGGTGCTACTTTTGACACTGAATAGCTTGCTTGGGAGGCAGCTTTCAGCTAGATGGAAGCTGCTCTTTTACTGATCTATTTTTAAATCTTTTAGTTGCGCTTTGCTTCATTTTATCATTGAGTGTCCTACTGTAAGAGAATGCTGGGGTACAAATCCAATAAATAAAAATAATTGTATTGGCAGATTCCTTTCTGGTACAAATAATAGTTTCAGTGTGGTGGGAAGGGGAAGGTCATTATGTCCTCTCTTCTCCCCTGCATGCTGTGGGCCTGATCCTGACTTGGATTCCTTCCTGCACTGTTCCTGAAATGTGTGAATGCATTTCATGTTGCTTTTGCTTGGCCCTAATTTACCATACCCTAAACTTCAATCTCCTGAAATATAGCCCATAGAAAAGAGCAGGAAAGCGAAGGGAAGTGAAATTTCATATGCATTTAAACCTGGCGAAATTAACTTGAGATAAGCCTTACTAATTGTGGATGGTTGTAACATAGCCTTATGTACTCTCAATGTCACACAGCAGACTGAGGCATAAAGAAACTGGCCAGCTGTATGAGAGGTGAGTTTTCAAGACCTACAACATCTCGTTCTGTTAATCCAAAAGACATAAAGTCATTAAATCATTCAAAATTACTGTAGGGGGCATTTTATTGAACAGTCTACGGAGGCAAATTAATTGGGCAATGAAACTTGACAGTTGCACAGGTGAGATTATCAAGCGATAATGATGCCCCGAGGGCAGGAGACCCAGCTGGGTGCCCCTCTTTCCCTCAGAATTGTGATTGTCTTGTGATAAAAAATATAATTACCCCCTGTTGGGACCTAATGGCTTAATGAGAGTTGTCCGGTTCCTAATATTAATGCCTTGTGGCATTTGTGTACTGCAGGCCGAAAACAGCTAATATTGGACTTTATAAAGTTTTAAGGAGCATATAAGAAAACTCCCGATTACATTCCTTTCTAGTATTGCATTTTTTGATATAAAAGTTTTTTTTCTTTAAACTGATTTCATATGTACTGCTTTTTTTTTTAAAGGTACCCAGAAGTTTCATTTTCAGGTCTTAGCACAAATGAAAACAAGAAGGGTATTAAATAAGAACAACAAGAACTCCCTCTAATAGTGAACTCAATTATAGTGCGAAAGGCATTAGAATCAAAATGTGAGATATCACCATGCCTTGGGAAGCCAATCATCATCATTTAATTAATTATTAGAATCCTAGAACGATAGAATCATAGAATCAAAGAGTTGGAAGAGACGAGAAGGGCTATTGAGTCCAACCCCCTTCCATGCAGGACTACACCATCAAAGCATTCCTGACAGATGGCCATCCAGCGTCTGTTTAGAAACCTTCAAAGAAGGAGACTCCACCACACTTCAAGGCAGCATATTCCACTGTCATCAACAGGAAGTTCTTCTTAATGTTTAGATGGAATCTCCTCCTGAAGTTTGAAGCCCTTGCTCCATGTCCTAATCTCTGCAGCAGCCAAAAACAGGCTTGCTGTCTCCTTTTTATGACATCCCTCCAAATATTTACAAATCGCTATCATGTTGCCCCTTAACATTCTCTTCTTCAGGCTAAGCATGCCAAGCTCCTTAAACCTCTCCTTATATGGCATGGTTTCCAGGCCTTTTACCATTTTGGTTGCCCTCCTGAGGACATGTTCCAGTTTGTCAACATCCTTCCAGAACTGTGGTGCCCAGAACTGGGCAACTTGGGGTGTGACCAAAGCAGAAAATAGTGGCACTAACATTATTGTTATTAAAATGGGATACAAGGTTTGCAAAAATAAAAATATTGTTTAGGATTTGCCAATTGCAACCCTTCTCCCTCAATAAAAGGCCACAAATAAGAACCAAGCATTCTCAGTTCTTGTAGAATACAAAATGTCTTTTGGAAGGGGATGGTAAACCAAGGGAGATGGGGAATGAAGTGAAGCATTCTGAAATGGTTCTGGTCATTTGACTGGGAAAGAAATATAACCATTCCTGATTCTAGCATAGTTGTGTTCTTAGCAATGACAGAGTAAAAACTGGAAAGAACTCCTGTGCCTTTAATAGGTGTGCAGAAGAGGTAATTTCAGCAGCTGTTCCTTGTTACCTGGTTGCTTGACATGCAGCACCTGCTGAAATTCATTCTTCTACACAACAATTAAAAGTAGGAGCTGTCTCCAGTTTTCACCCCACCAACTATTGTCATAGTACTAATAGTTGTCATCATAGTAATGCTTTGGAGTATCCTAAGTATGCCACTTACATTGTTGCTATATTTTAAAATGTGAACATGCTATCAGTTTCTCTTTCTGATTATAGGTTGTTAAAATAAAGTGGTTCTGGAATGGACACCAGATTACTACATTAGTTGGAGTAGGCTCCGGAGAAACTATCCTAGGTAGATTCAGTGGTTGCTTTTGCATTAGAGTACTTAAAGTTATTTAACTGGTGCTACATTTTAAGCCATTTTATAGCCAGTTTAGCAGTATATGAAAATGAGTTTTGTCCATTTTGTTCCACATAGTTAATAAGGGAAATTTGCCATTGTCTCTAAGCAGCAGGGACCAGTTCACATCCTGTTTCTAATGTCCATATTCAAGTCCTAGCATGATAGTCTTCCCATGTACTCAGATAGTCTTTTGCTCATGGTGGCATATTTGTACAAAAACTAGCTAGTTTAAAAGCACTTTCTCTGCTAGGGTACCTTTTCTGATGTCTGCTTGAGTGCCATTTCACATAGACTCCTCACTGTGGAAAAACAGCACGATAAAGTCACTGGACTAAATCCAATTATTAGTTCCCACTAGAGCACTCCCATTGAATCAATGGAACTTTCATAAGGGGGGATTTACAAAGCTCTCACTGATTCAATGGATCTCCTTTAACTAGAACTAACAATTGCATTAAGACCACTATGGGTGGCCTTAATGATTTACAACCTTCAAATCAACATATGGCTTCCTGGTCTAGTCATATGCTTCTATCAGAAGTCTTTTCAACTACCTTAAGTTGCAAATATGGACAGCTACTGTGGCAACCAGAGGTCATCTAGTTTAATCCAACTCCAGTTTTAAACACACAATGGTTTATAAGAGACACACACACGCATACACACACACACACTGCCTTGCAGTTGTGGCTTCCATGTAATGGGATGGTGAACCCTTTCCAGATTACAATCAAAATATTAGTCAAAATGTTACAGGTTCAGCTCTTTGGATGACTCCTTTCAAGTTCAAACTATGACTTGTAGCATTCTTTCTTTCTTTCTCTACCTTTCAGGACCATGGTTTATGGCCTGATGTAGCTTACAAAAGAAATGTATAAAATTCAGTATTAAATAATAAAATCTCCCCAAATTTAAACAATTTAAAATAAGCCTGTGAGAATTTCAAATACTTAAGAGAATCAAAAACCTTTACAACTTTTCCATTAAATGATAAATAGAGCACACGTTCTAAAACTCCTTTTATAAGCAGCCAGAAAAGAATCTAGACATACAATCTCATAGGAGCAAATTCCATAGGGTAGAAGCCACCACTGAGACAGATCTGTTGCCATAAGATACTCTTCCCTGTATGGTTCAATCACTTGTAAAGAACCATGGGTTATTTTTTTAAAATTATTCTTTCTTGTATTTTGGCAATCATGTATTCCTGGTGGAGAAATCACCTACATTAGTCAGCACCCACTGAAATGAATACCATCAGGCCACTAAGAAAAATCACTTTTAAATTCCCTTCTCTTATTCATCATGTGTATTGTGCTGACATCCACATCAGCTTTAGGCATATCATGATAGACATGTCACAAAATCATTTGTTTAGAATTTTCAGAAGTCTTACTTGAGACGCAAGCATGCCTCACAGCCCTAGCATTAGAAAAAACAAGGCAGAAGCAGTAACAAATTGTGTTGTATAGTTTCTTTGTGATACTGTCTCATGTGGCTCAACTAATTTAAAATGGACCTTGGACTGCCTACTGTGTATGACTCTGTCTTCTTGTTGGCTTTGTCTATTTGGACTGTTAACTTACTCTATGACTTCTGGACTGGCTGATAACCACTCTCTTGCTTGTCCCTTCTTCCTTCTGGATAACCTGTGACTGACCAGGATTGGATTAACTGCCCAATAGCTCTTGGATTCCAACCACCTGCTTCCTGGAACACTTGCTGACTGGAGCATAGAGCAGATCTAGTGTAGCTGGAATTAGTTATTGGATTTATCCCTCTATATTTGGTTCTGCCTAAAGATGCCTCCTCATATTTTCTTCTCATATATAAAAAGTGCTATGAATTCAGACTTCCTCCGGTGTTAAATACCTCTTGTTGTATTAACCAAAGAATATATAATATAACCTTCTTCTTCACTATTATTTCACTTAACCATTATTTCTAGAGTAGTATGAAATCAAAGTGAATACCAATATTCTGAGATATCACAGTACGAAATTGTCAGAGTCTTGTCAAAATGGAACAAAAGAACTGGGTGAAAAGAGAATGATAGTTAGTGAGGATGTAGTCCACATGTGGCCCTGCAGATATTGTTTGACAGCGAACCTCATTGGTCTTGCCCAGCATATCCTGTGGTGAGAGATAATGTGAGCTATAGTCCAGGAGCATCTAGAAGGCTTTAAATTGTCCAGCCCAGGGACAACTAGTAGCTCTTTAACTTCAGGGTAGTTAATCCACACTGGTTTTTAATAGAAGCTACTCCAGTTTTTATAGTGGCTATCCAAGGTTTTCTATTTTATAAATAGAGTTCAGCACCTTGGTTAGTTCCTATAAAGCTGGGAGTAGCTCTTGTAAAAACTCAATATGGGTTCACTGTTGTGATGTAAATGAGCCAGAAATGATGAGTTGTAAGACAAAAATAAGTGCCGTCATTTAAATCACTAGCTCTTGTCCAACTTACCTGAATATATATGATTTGTATAAACCTCCCTGGTTTTTCTTTTTCTGTATGTATTTCAAAGATAAGGGTACCCTGCCAGATTTCAATGCTGGGTTATTAGTTGCTCCTAGAGGGCATCCAAGCAACAATGTGAGGCATATGGGTAAGACTTGGGAGCAGAGGGTCAGTTTTGTATGGTAAGTGAAACAAAGCATATTTTGTGATAAAAAAAAAGCAGAGTAAATTTGAATGTAACTAAATGCTTATGGAAATCAGGGAAGTGCAATGTCATCACAAAGGAGAGGGCCTTCTTAAGAGTGACACTGATTTTGGAGCAGTCCTTGCAAAACTTACTTTTTTAAACTGTAGCTCCCAGAATTCCCCCATGACATGCTGGCTAGGAGATTCTGGGTGCTCTATTAATGTTACCAAGCTCTGCATTGGCATGTGCACCCTAAAGATGCAGTTCTGCTGGCTTTTTAAATGATTTTTCAAGCACCAGAGAGGACCAGCATGATGTAGTGATTTGAGCCTTGTACTATGGCCCTGGAGACCAGGGTTCGATCACCTGCTTGGCCATGGAAACTCACTGAGTGTGCCACACACTCTCAGGTCCAGAAATCCCCATGATAGATTTGCCTTAGATTGTCATAAGGCAGAAATGACTTGAAGGCCCACAACAGGCACCTGATGAAAACCTTATTATTTACCCACATATTTTAATCATTCCTCTATCACTTTTTTATTTGCTCTCTTTTACTATGGTTGTCTGATATTAGTGCTTTATTGTTTTTTAGGTTTTAAGTAATATATTATTCACATAATAAATAATGTATTATGCACATTGTTCTACATGATTTTGGGATGTGATTTGATCAAGAAGTATAAATAAATTACCTGCAGAAGTAAAAAATGGAAACAAAATCAACCTGAGGATTTATCAAAACTGATTGTTGAACATGATGTGGTTCAGAATGTCTAAACTGCAGAGTTGAAGGCCACAATATGATGTTTCATTTGCAGGACATGTTTTACTTCCCCCATCACTTGAATTTTGTACCAATTGGCATGATGAAGAACTGAGGAGAACCTCAAAGCTCTCACAGTCTTTGAGACACTGAGGTTACCTTTCTCTTCTGAGAGAGATAGCTTCCCCTACCACAACCTCCCTATCTTCCAGGCTCCTGTGGCCATTTTACCCTTTCTGCCACACTGCTGCCACCTATACCACCTTTTGTCTCCTGTACCAGTAAACAGGATCATGGCCATTATCATGTGTCCTGTGGTTGAATTCTTTTTTTAAGAAAAATTATTTTAAAAATAAAATACACATAATTAATTATTGTACATTTCACCATGGTGTAGATACAATCAATAACCTGTCAGGTGGAATTTTAATTTTCCTTTGAATTTTACATTGAAATCCTAAATTTGGAAATTACCAAGAGATAATTAATAAGAAATCATATAATCAAATTCATAAGTTTACCAGAGATGTCTGATTCTACTTCATCCTCTGTTTAAAAAGCCTGCTCTTTCCATTTCTATCCATATACATTAATTGTCCATTTCTAGTTACTTTGCTCTTACCCTTTGTTGGAGTTATTTGTGTCCATAAGCTTCCGTAAGTGTAGATTTATTTCACTCTTACGGTCCTTTCTGTCTCTTTCTTTGCCTTCCTTTAATTTATTCAAAGTATTTTTAGTAGACTTTAAGCTTCTTTATACTTGTCTATCTAGTTAATTATATTAAGAGTATATGTATCCTTAAATTAGGCTATAATCAGATTTTTCCATTTCTCACTCATCAGAGGTGCCCCTTCTTCCCTGGCTGAGGTGAGTTTCTAAGCAGGGATGAGCAAAGTGTGATGCATAAACCACATTGGAGCTTTGAGACACCTAAGTGTAGCCTTTGGAGCCCTACAAGCCTTCCCCCAAAGCCTCAAGACCCCCCCCTTTTTTTTTTTAGAAAAGTGTGATTTATATGACTTTTTCACCCCCAAACTGCACCAAAGTTCTCCCAAACCACCCACAAATACAGCAGTTTGTTTCCAAAAATCCCAGAGCAACTCCTGAAACAAAAACATCAGCTGAATTTGGTCAAAATAGTGGCTGGAAGTGATTTACAGGTGGCCTACCAGGTGAGAGGAGGGAAGGGAGAAGCATAGCCTCTATTCCCTCTGCAGTTGCCCACCTCGGGGATGAATTCCTGTTGATGCACTGTGCTGGTGTGACCACAGCAGTGGAGGCAGGAGGAAAAAGATCACAAGTGCTGCAGCTGCGAATGAAGCAAGGCAATGGAGTAATAGTGTTACCCTGTAAGTTGGGCGGTCCTGGGAGGGGCGCCCAGATAACCAAATAAAACACAAATTGGGGGAATTTAGCTTGAGCACTCTCTTGGCTAAACGAGAGGCAGGGTAACTTTAGCAAGGATCTTTAACCCTATGTCTACGGCTTCAGGTCAGAGAGCAGGCAGGCAAGTTTAAAGTAACAAAAATAACAGTTTTATTGAAAGATAAACAGCAAATAAAACAACGCGCGCACACTAGCTAACTTGGAAGCAGAAATAGAGAGCTTGAGGATAGGCAATATGACACCTGGTCTCGTAGTCCTGGAGAAAGAGATGGGGTTCCGGGGAAGAAAGCTCAGCATGGCTGGCTGAGGGGAGCTCCTTAGACGACCAGCAGCAAGGCAGGATGGAAGTCCAAAGTAGTCTGAAGACCGCTTGGAAATGAGGGGTTTTTATAGGGGTTTGTGCCTACTGGCCATGGCATGCCAGGTGAGGACAAAAGGAGTTTAGAGCTGGACAAAGGATTTGGAAAAGGTCAAGTTTGCATGATGAGCTTAACGCTCGACGACAATAGTTTGGCCAGTATGTAAATATCCTGTCTAAAAGGACTGGTTCGGCTGAGAGCCGTGCAGCTATTGTAAGGTTTGCAGTTGGAAGTTCCCTGAAGCTATGAGCGAGGCTTGAGTTCCTGGCCTCAATGGGGTCTGGAATGTAAAAACCATTAGCAGCCGCACCCTGTCCGTGCTTGTCCGGAGAACCTCGCAAACACGTGGAATGAGGTGACTGAAAAAGGTCAAGCTAAGGCCAAATTGTTTGATATCAAAATGATATCTGGGGTCCTCACCAACAGTGCCATAGCTGGAGTAACGATAGGGAGCTTAGTGCTAGCAGATTTTGTCTGACTCCCCTCTTCACTGCTCCCGCCTCTCAGAGAAGAGACACTATCTCCATACCAATAGGATTCCAGCCAAAAAGTACAGCACAAATAAAGGACATAGAAATCAAGGCCAAAAGGGTAAAATAGATCAATGCTGGGCTGATAAAGGAAAATTCTGATACAACCCCTGCGTTGTTAAAAAGTTCAGGAGATCCTGATAGAAATCCAGTTACAAATTAACACATGACATTTTTGCATGTAGATCATTTGTACATGGAGAGCAGCTGTTACACTTACATATGACTTTCCATTGAAAAATAACACTCACAGAGCTGCCTTCCATCATCCAGATACATAAGCCCTGTCATGTTTTATTACTTAATTACTTATTACTTAATTGAAATACATATGAATGTGAGAGACCTCTGATTATCTACCATTCTCTAAAGCATTCCAGTGGAAAAACATTCCCAATCTCTTCTCCCCCCCACCCCGCCCTCTAATTTTTGTTCAGTATGTTTCCTTTATCCCTTAGCTTCAAGGAAGCTGCTTATTGCCGGAAACCAACAGATTACCAAATCTCTTACAGCCCCATGTCCCCTTTTACATGTTAGATCTGGGGATACAACAATTGCTGCTGTAATTCTGTTCATGCTGATCTATCTTTTCTCTGATTCAGGCATGGAATACAATACTTTTCATTTCATTTGTTCTCATGACACATAAATGGTTCCTATTTTCTCTTCTTTTATAAGTCTGTGCATGCTATATTAACAATGATTGATGGGGTTCCTAATCCTCGAAATAGCAGCTGTGTTGGCTTACTGGCACATGAAGAGAGGGCTCAGATATGCACCATGTCTAGCTCTAGCCTTATGGCCAGATACAGCTGTCAGGATCCTAAGTACTGTACAACATTCATGCAGATTCTTTCCTCATTGCCTATATTAGCTTAAATATTTAGAGGTTAGGAGGAACAGGAGTTAAGTGTGGGTTGAAGGAAGGTCTTCTTGAATAGAGAAGGAATTATCTCACTCTTTTTTACTCATTCCCCCTCAATGTTATAAATCAAAAAATGATTAAAGTATCCTCAAATGATTTATGCATTCATGAGACATATTGTGTGAATGTGTATGTGTCTATACACACAGGCACTTCAACTCAGAACTTCACAGCCTCTCTGAAAACTGCTATCTTGTATCCAACTCAGTTGCATCCTTGGCAACTGAAGGAGGAAGTCAAAATGTTTTCTTCATGTTATATTTTTAAGTTCTGTTTATTAATCACTTAAAAAAATCTATCTATCTATCTATCTATCTATCTATCTATCTATCTATCTATCTATCTATCTATCTGGAGTTTGACCAAAAATAGCAAAGTTCATGCTATATGGTTACCCAATATAAGAAATCTAGAAATGGCAACACTATTGAGAGAGACACATGAAATTTGTACTAACCCACTTGTATTAACCCACAAGTTGTAGAACTCCATCCTATGGGAGGCTTTGTTGACCCCTGACCACTCTCTTTCTGCTAGCAGAAAAGGATTTAGGCATGGTTTTTATCAATATCATTATCATACTTATTAATATCCTTCTCAAATTGTGGTGCCCAGAAACGGACACATTATTGCAGGTGGTACTATCACTTCCCTTGATGTAGACACTATACTCCTATTGATGTAGCATAAAATCACATTGGCTTTTTAAGCAGCTATATCACACTGCTGACTCATGTTGGGTTTGTGGTATACTAAGACTCTTAGATCACTTTCACATGTACTGTGGTCAACCCAGGAATCACCCATCCTATATCTGTGGATTTCGTTTTTTTTTTCAGCCCCAGTGTACTACCTTCCATTTCTCCCTATTGAAATTCATTCTGTTAGTTTTGGCCCAGCTCTCTATTGTGTCATTTTGAATTCTGGTCTTGTCTTCTGGGGTATTAGTTACTCCTCCAAATTTGGTGTCATCTGCAAATTTAATAAGAATGCTCTCTATTCCCTTATCCAAATCATTGATAAATGTGTTGAATAGTACTGGGCCAGAACAGAACCCTGTAGCATTTATTTCCAAGACAAAGAGAAGCCATTGGTAAGCACCCTTTGGGTTTGGTTGGTCAACCAGTTACAAATCCACATAAGAGTAGCATTGTCTAGTCCACATTTTACTAGCTTGTTTGTAAAAATATCATGGAGGACTTTGTCAAAGACCTTACTGAAATCAAGATATGCTATACTTACAGGCCAGTAGTCTATTTCTGGAAATAATTCAGAAATTGTGGTTATATGACCTATAATGGCTATTTAAAGTCCGCATTCTCACATATGAGCCTGCCCATTTCTAAGCTCATAGGGAGATGCCCTTCCCTTTTTCCTGAACCAATTGGAGTCACATGTTATATAGGAAAGTAGCTGCTCTTCCTTGCCTCTAGAATGGCTAGCACCATGTTTGATGCCCTTTGATCAGCAAACAAAGCTGCTTTTATTCAGATATGGCTTTTGGCTATTAAGCTGAAATAGGTTTCGATGCCCCACCCTGGAATGACGAAACCAGACGCATGGCATTGGGATAAATAAGGGCCGCTTTTATTTGACCTAATAACTATTTACATTGCGTTGGTCTGGAGATGAAGCAGTGAGGAGGAGCAACCTAATGAAGGTCCAGCAGAGGCCAGGTGACACTCCAGGATCCAGCTCCTCAGCCATCTCTTGGTTGAGCCACCTGAGCCGCTGGAGCAATCTAGTTATTTGGGTTACTCGCTGATGGCCTGGTAAGGAGGAATGCAAACCCAACAGAGGTTCCCACGAAAGTCTCAAGAGGTAAGAATCCCATTCCTAGGTTAGCCTCAAGGGCAACTTCCTTCCCCAGCCCCTGGATCTTAGAACCTTAAAGAGGCAGATTCAGAGCTTTACTTTACACCTGAAGGGATTGCCCAAGGCCTCCACCATAAACTATAACTTCCTCTGCTACCTGCTAGTTGACCACTTACTTAATGACCCACCATAAGCCAATTGTCCAAGTCCATTCAATGCAGTATGAGGTAGGCCTCGCCTGCTAACCAGGGGGAAAAATTCCTATCTGTCCCCAAAGTGACCTGATCTTGCACACCGCATCAAGTGGGGAGGGGCACTGCATGTTTCAAATGGAAACCATATGTGGGTCGAGCAAGGCTTAAATAGGCTGTCATTCTGCCCCCCTCCCCAATGTGGTTTGTCCTAGCACTCTCTGCATCAGCCACAGAACCATCCAGTCTCTTCCAGGAAGGACACCAAAATCTTCCCCTCCCATTTCAGCAATGGAGCTGCATGTGTCCAGCTAAGCCTAATAAACTGACCTACAGCTGGTTGATGTATTCATTTCTTAGCTTTAGTGGTGATATTTAACTGATTTGCTTTCATTTTTTGTTTATACATTTTATATGTTACCTTTAAGGTTAGCTGCCATAAGCATGACTTTTAATGGTGGAAAACCAGGGTGTGGAGATATGAAACAAACACAACAAATACTGCAGATCAGGAAGGCTTCCTAGACTGCATTTCCTGGCCTAAGAAAGAAGTGTTAGCTTCTAATTAGAGCAAACAACAGAGCCAAGTACAGAGATACAGCTGCTTGATTTTGGCAGACAAAACCAGCCTCAAAACTGAGCTTCTTTCTCTGCTTTGCCAGAAGTGAAAGTGACTTGTACAGTGAGAGATCTGATACTTTGCAGTAGCTTAAGATAAGAGTAACGAAGGAGGCTTACATTGATTGCACTCCATAATGAGGCTTGTGAGGTGCACAGATAGGAGCTAAGGAAGATAGGCTGAACTCCTTATCATTAAGAGCTTTAACCCAGTGCATCACCTTTTCCTGGGCTAAATGGCAACTTGCTTTAGTGGAGTATCATCACACAAAAGGCCTGATTCAGCTGAAACACAAGCTGTATGGAATAAACACAGGAGGAAGACAAACCCATCTCCCTTCTTCATTGTTTCCAACACCTTCTTCATGGAAAGGAAAGCTTCTGGTATCTGTAGAGGCTCTTCTTGTAAAATGGAACCCAGGAAAACCAGCCACTAGAAGACTTAGACAATATTCATTTTCCCAGTAAGCCTGAGATTATGCTCCTTGGAACTGAATGAGACACTGCTAAATAGTCAAATATAGGATTGTACAATTAGGTTACTTTTATGCTGCACTTCCTTGGGATTGTTGCTACTAGCTGCTCTATTCCCATCACTCTCTGCAGGGTTGGTGAGGGCCTATAGAAACTTGTGACTCCATGGTTTCTGTATCTGTAAATGATACCAGGTATGCTCTTACATTCTGATTCCCTAATGTGGTAGCAACATAATGTCAAGATGTTCCATTGTACCGAACATGGCAACATCTATCAGAGAAATGCAGCCCAACTCATTTTCCCTGCCACCAACAAAGAGAAAAAAATATTAAAAAAATATAGGTGTGGAAAGAAACAGTTGTTAAGCACATTGTTTCATGTGCTCTCCTTTGTGTTAACTTTAAAATGTGGATTTGAAGCTAAACATGTAATGAATGGAGATAGGCTTAAATGTCCTATATTCCAGAATTTTCATCAGGCAACCCTTTTAAAGCAGGGGTATTTTTTTTCTCATGTAGGAAATGCTACACAAGAGCCTTAATCAACCTGCCCTTGCTCCATTCACACTGTGTGTCTGCCAGCACAAAGATAATTGGTATAAGTAATGGTTCACTGTGCTACAATATTCATGCAAATATGCACATAAGCGTTTCAACACAGGGTGTATGTAAATGAATGAGCCATGGCCAGTGGCCAAATGAGAGTCTGTACAGAGAACAGTCTGTCTGATTCCAAGGGGAATGTTCAGTTCCACCTGGAACAACCAACCCAAAGGAGGGAGGGGAACTAGATGAAGGCCACGCTGCATCAGTTATATTTGTACAATTAAAAAAAAATCAAAACAGTAGTGTTTAAACTGTTTTGCATGATGTTTAGTGCAGACTAATCTGTGTACATGTGTATCTTATTGTAAACATACAAAAATCCACAAGACCTCCTCTCTTCCACAAAGTCTGATGGTTTTCACCCATACTCAACCAGGTAGGGTAAACAAGATCACAATGAATGTCTCAGGAGCAGAATCCCATAAAGATACAAAATTGTCTGATCTATCTTAAGCTTATTATCATCCAAGTTTGATTTTTTACTTTGCACCAACAGTTATGGAGAAGAGGGAAGTGATAGGACTCTAATCCCAAGTGCTCTCAATGTATGCAAGAAACAGGAAAAGATGTTGGGTACATAAGATCAGAGAGAGAGCTAACTTGAGAATCAGGGAAGAAGCAATCCATCCATCCATCCATCCATCCATCCATCCATCCATCCATCCATCCATCATCCTGCTATTCTCCCAGTGCAGGATTCCAGGTGGCTCACAACCATTTGAGGCCTGAACAACTTCTAAAAGGCTTTATTAGGCTTTTGGACACAATTGTCTTCAAAATGCCAAAATTATTGAGAGCTCCACAATGGGAAGGGCCTCTTCTGTAATGGGACTTTTCTCACGGATAGATCACAGTGAAATTTATAAAAGACAGTCTTGGTTGCCTTTAAGGAATGTGAACTAACCATTTGTACAAAGTGTGCAAATTTGTAGACATTAGTCTTTGGAAAGAGGATAATTGGAATCATTGTAGTAGGAGTTAAATTATCACATCCTTCCCCCTCCAGAAAACAAGTCTGCAATTTTTAAAAAAAAATTTTTTTAAAAAAAGATCTGTGTATATTAATCCCATTTATATGGTTAGCCCCATGATTAGTTTGGTTCTTAGTGTGAACAGGATTGCAGTGTCAGAATGAAGTTCTAAGGGTTCAAGATGGCCAAGGCCCCCTGAGCTGACTTTAAGTTAGCTGAAGCTGAAGTAAATCCAATAACTTTCCTTTAGGGAAGCTGGAACTTACAGAGCTTCCTGCACTAACAGTGTGCCTGTCTACTGGAGGAAGTTTGGATCTGGTAAAGTCAGTATCTTCCTCACCCCATCCTCTTTATGACACTTTTGCCAGAGGATCTTATCTAGCAGACCACTCTGTTAAAAGAACACCGAGATCAGTTGACGGAAGGGCATTTCTGCTGGCTGCAAAAGCTTGCATCTAATCCTATAGCTGGTGAATCTTTTAGTGAGACCTGCAGTGTCAGTCTGCTACCCTGTATGTTGGGGGTCCTGGGAGGGGCACCCAAATTACCAAATAAAAACACAAGATGGGGGAAATTAGACTTGAGCACTCTCTCAAGCTAACAAGAGGCAGGGTAACTTTAGCTGAGATCTTTAACCCTATGTATACAGCGTCAGGTCAGAGAGCGGCTAGACAAGTTTTAAAGCAACAAATAATATTTTATTGAAGACAAACAACACAAAAGACACAACATACACTAACTAACTGAGAAATAGAAATGGAGAATTTTGGGGGAATGGGTAATACGACACCTGGTCTCGTAGTCCTGGAGAGAAGAGAGGTTGCAGGGGAAGAAACTCAGCGCGGTTCGCTGAGGGGGCGGCTCACTGGACAAACTGACAGCAAGGCAGGATAGCAGTCCAGAGTGTTCCGAGGAGCACTTGGAATAGGGGACCTTTTGTAGAGTGGATTTTACCTACAGGCCATGCCATGCCCGGTGAGAACAAAGGAATTTTGTAGCTGGACAAAGGTGTTGGGAAAGGTCAGGTTTGGCATGATGGGCTTAGTGCTTGATGACAATAGTATGGCCAGTATGCAAATGGCCCAACATAAAGGAATGGCTTGGCACTCGGCCGTGCGTCTTTGAGTAAATTTGCGCTGAGCAAGGCCGGTTTGCAGGAAGGTGTTCCTGAAGCATCGGAGAGGCTTAAGCTGCCTGCCTAAATGAGGTTTAGAATGTACAACCATTAACGGCCGCGCCTAATACATGCTTGTCCGGTGGACCTCTGCAAACACATGGAGTAGGGTGGCAGAGAAAGGTCAAGTAGAGGCCAAATTATTTGATATCAAGAGATATCTAGTGCTCTCACCAGACATGTCATAACTGTGGTAACAAGTCTTCTTAATACAGAATGAATAAACTGATGATCCTTCTGTTGAGGCTTGCATTTAGAATCAGTTACGTTTTTCAGGGTTGGACTGAGTTTTGAAATCAATTTGTCCTAATTAAAAAGGAAATGTGTGTGGTGTAAGTGTGTGTGTATGAACCTCATATGGTATGTACTGCAGAAATGACTCTGGGTAAAAGCCAGATCTCATGCAGCTTGCAGAGAGCTTTTCTCCTGGCTTCATTAAAGGCAGGCTATCACTTTTTGTGTGCACATGCTCTCCTAATTAGCTGTCATCTAAAGAGACTGGAGTTAGCTGCTGTCATATCCAAAAGCAGTGTCTGTCTTTTCCCAGCTTGTCTGGTGAATATACTGTAGCTGGGTGCATGTGTTAATTGTTAATATTTTTGCTGATGCATCAAGCAAATTCAGTCAAGATAGGCGATAATGACCCACAGTTCTCCAAAGGCAGTTAAGTTTAATGATTTTTAACGATCTCACACCTCCGCCGGAGTTTTTATGTAGTATAGTTTTATATGCTGTACACAGTAAATGGATTTGCATGACCAACCCCTATGGTCTTACAGTGAGTGCTGATTCCAGCCTTCTCATTTGTCTTCATATAAAGCAACTGCAGCTCCCTCTGGCAACAAAAAGGGTACTCTTTCAAAAGTGAAATCTAAGGGTCAGAGCAATCACCTTTGGGTTCACGGATCTGTTCACACAGATGCCTCACTTTATGTGTTGTATCATCACCTACGTTTGACCAGTTGCACCATCATAACTCATTTGCGTGTTTTCTGCAATTTTGTTTAACTAATACAGTTTTGCACCTGTTCGTCTCCCTTACCCAATGTTCTTTTCTTCCTTCCCATCTAGGTGACCCCTCATCTACCCACCCATCCAGACAAATCTTCCTTCCCCTTTACCCATCAGCTTGCACAGGGCTCTTTCTTTCTCCTTAACCAGCCAAGAGCTCTTTCTCTCTCCTTACCTACCCACTTGTCTTTCTCTCCCAGAGTGCTAAGTGCTCTCTTTTATTTCATTCTGACCTATCTGTCTGCTTTTTCTGCCTCTCTCTCTAATTTCTCTTCTCCACATCCCCTCTTTTTCTTTCTCACTTTTTACTCTCTCCCTCCACCAGAATGTTTTCTCATGCTTTCCTTCTCATCTCCTCTCCTACCTCTGTAAAGCAGCAGATCCTATCTTTCATACTTTTTGAACCATTCAGGGGCCTGAAGAAGCTCTCATCAGTCAAAAAAGATCCCAAAAGAGGTTAGGTTTTTAAACACAAACAAGACCATAACAAGCAATTAAATAATCTCACATAAGTGATAAGAAGAATATATGGTATTACAACCAGCTATAAAGCATGTAACTATGAACAGTCAGAGAAGATAACAGAGAAGATAATAAAGGCATTAAAAAAATAGCTGAGATCTTTATAGGGGACACAGCTATGATGACAGAGCTATGATCCATCTCTTGATCTGACCCACTAAACTCCACCTGAAAAGACAGGAAGCTGCACCAACCAAAGGAGTTCTGTGGCACAGGCAAGCAGGGATCTGAAGGATGATGCATCCAGCCTCCTCTTGTCATTAAGCTACAGTGCAATAAGCAGCAGCAAGGATACCGACTGGCTTCTGACATAACTACTCACTACACCACCACTTGCTGGAGAGTTTCAGTGTTCTGCTCACCAGGGCTGCACAATTCCTTTGGTTGGTTCAACAGTCTGGCTTTTAAGGTAGGTTTTAAGGAACAATTGTAAATGTGAACATCAAAATTTATGAGGTTATAAGTCTAGTTTATGGCATTGTAAATACTCAACAGTATCAGGATATCAGCCAACATCAAATCATAACACGATGAACAGCAATCCAGAAAGAAGTCAGATCTGTATATTCACAGTTTATATTTGATGGCAGATGGCAAACAACCTCTCCCACTCCCAAGAATTGGTGGATTCATTTCACTGGTCTTCCTAGAAGAATAATTTCCAGTATTCAACATGTCAGTTTCCAGTAGCTATAGCTATGTGTGTACATGTATATGTATAGGTATGTATGTGTGTGTGTGTGTGAGTATATATATATATATAAATACATATATGCAATACAAACATACCTGCAATAATAAGAAAACTGAAAATCAATTATAAAATGCAACCATTGTTTAACTTACTGCATATGCTCACCACATAGTTGTATCAACCTGGTATGTTAGCATTTTCCAAGGCAGCACTTTCCAGCTATACTGCTGAGTCATATAAATAGCTCCATGGTAGATATGGAACAGTTAATTCAAAGAGACACGACTTTATCTACATTTCCACTGACAAAAGCTGATAGGCTACACAGCTAGAATAAATAATATTGGGGGAAAAACCTACCTGTGCCAAATGTAACAAATAGCTCATCAATCATAAATTCAGAGAAAATGCAACTCACCCATAACCCACCAAATCAAAGCAAAATAATGTACTGGAAAAGGTGTTAAATGGTCCACAGACAACCCAAACTTCATGGCATAATACAAGAGGCTTTTAAGAAATACACAACAGAATTACAAAAGCCTTATAATTAAATAGATCTAATTTATCATTCAAACCCATAGGAGCATAAGAATTCAAACTGTGACTCTAAAAGGCTTTATTCATCTTTTTTGAGTGGTTTTTGTCATCATACAAGTCTCTCTCTCTCTTTGGCCCTTTCCACAAGATGGCATCCTCCCAGCATGGGCACATGAGAGGAGTGGGACTGAGATGATGCTTCTTCATGACATTGTTGCAGTCGCACTCTTCTTGCATTGCCAGCAAGTGTGATCATATGGTATATCATTGACGGAAAAACTCCATCTATGACCCCTGATTATGTGAGCTGGCCATGCAGAAAGGCTGGAAGTGTGATCACGAGCTTCCTCCCGTACGGCAGCATGGGAAGAAGGCTGGCTGCAGTGAAGAAGGAAGGGGAGTGGTCCTTTGCACTCCCTTCCACAGACAGCCAGGCAGGTGCAGAGAGGAATGCTGGGGATACGCTCACACCTGGGCAGAGGTGCTGCCAGGATTGTGATGGGATGATGTGTGAGAGTGTCATCCTGTGGAAAGGGCCTTTTTGTGTTTATGCACATAAATGCATGTATTCATGCATGTATGCGTAGACCTGACTTCTTTCTGTATCTTGTTGCAATCATATTATTATTGGACATGGTTGTTTATAGTCTGTGTTATGGCCTATTGCAATTTTATTCAGGCTTGCATTTCTAGGATTATTTCTTTTTGCATGTATTTTCCATTTTTATACCTGTTTGTAATATGATATATTGTTCCTATCTTTTATTTGAGGTTGTTTAATTAGTTATTATGATATTGTTTTGGTTATTATGATTGTTTTCCCTGTCATGATTCTGTTCCCCATAAAGTTCCGAGAAACAAATATGGCTGCAGTCTAAGTGGTTAAGGGAGTCCATCACCTAGTGTCTGAAGATGGTAATGCAAGCTTCAGAGGGAATTAATGAATCTGTTTTGAAAGCTGCACACCATTACTATGCCCAAGTGCCTATGTTTCATGATCTTAGAACTATCAAAGAGGTAGAGAGAGACAAAGAGAAAGAGGCTGACTCTCTCTCTCTCTCTCTCTCTCTCTCTCTCTCTCTCTCACACACACACACACACACACACCTCTATTAGTATGGAATTAGCAGTTATCAACTGATATCCCACATTTTCTTCCAATGAGCTGCAGGCACATATGTGGCTTTTCATGTGAAGTAGGTCAGGCCTAGAAGGTGACTAGTTCATGACTGGCCATGGCTCATTGAGGACCTGAACTTCAGCCAGTGAAGCAGCACACTGTTAAATGAAGACCTCCTAGGCTTGAAAATGTGGGAATTAAGAAGGCATCCCGTTGGGAGGTTACACTTTTACTTTCCTACTATGAACCTACAGATGGCAAATGACCACTTGTAGGACATGAGTGTATTATTACAAGGATAAGCCTTTTGGACTCACATGTTGACTTCTTATGCCCCTACATTCAGTGTGGCTTAACATATTTCTAGGCTCAGTCACCTGCCAGGGATGACCAAGGACCCTCTGCAGTGCTTGGGTTCTGGCAAACAGCCAACTATCAAGGATAGTAGATGCTCATGCCATTCCTGGTACAAGCAATCTAGTTAACTGCAACTGCACAAAACCTCATGGAGGAGGCTTTACATGTTTAAAGCAATCAGAAGGGCAAATAAACATTAAAAAGTTATCTTAATGATTTCAGGGCCAACATCTGCTACCCAAAGCAAAGAACAAGATGACATGCCTTCCCATGCTATGTACAAAAATCAATGGGACTTCAGCACTGGTAATTAGCGAACAGCCCCACCATAAGTAAAAGCAGCAGGCTAGCTAGGGATGCAGCACAGATAATGTGGCAAACCACTCTCACATCTAATTGCATGTGGCCACTTCACAACATCTGCTGCCTGAAGCAAGCACCTCACTGAAGCAGGACCATTCCTGAATATTTGTGACAATTTTGCTCACTAAATGTCTAATATTAAAAAAGTTTAGTCCCAACAGTAAGCTAACTGCAATTATTGGAAAGTAAATAATTTGTTTTGGGAGACCTAGATTGAATCGTAGACTCTTCTGTTGGAGAAAGTATATTATTTCCCCATAGAAAGAGCAGTTGCCAAAGAGTGACTATAGAAGTGGATGTGACATTTCCTGCCTCTGAGTAAAAGACACAGACACAACCAGGGACAATTTAGTTGATTCCAGGTGGCCGGGATCCATGAGGCAGAAGGGACATAAACACAGAAATGAGTAGAACTTTAACTGACATTTGGAAAGGTTGCTCAGAATGTGATGGATTCCTGGAAAAGGGGACAAATGAAGAAGAAGTAAAATCTTTCTTCTGATATTTTTTAAAAAAGGTCAAGAGACAACCCAGAAAGTTGTTATAAAGCTATGTCAACATTGCTTGGAAAGTACCCTGTAAGTTACAGAGTGCCTTGAAAAAGCAAAATTGGTTAAGACCAGCCTGCCTAGATTCCAGCAGAGGAACTCAAATCTAATTTCCCCTCTGCAGGTCTTTGCAGTGGGACAGCAGATAAAGAAAACTGAAGAGTGTGTGCGTGCTCAGTTTCCCCCCAAAAGTATCTAATAAATGCAGTTTCAGGCCATCAGGAACTGATATGGAGTAAAGGACAGATAAGGTTGCCCAATAAAATTACTCACATTTGACTCCAAGAAATGAAATATAGCATTAACTGATGCCTTTATCTTGCATTTTAGGGGTACTTTTGCAATTTTGGTTCAGTGAACTTTATTGAATATTCCAGATATCACTACATTCTAGCTTGTCCCTTTACATGGGATGTTTCAACTTCAAGATATAACTTGTTGGAATTTGTCACACCATTTATTCATTTATTTAAGTTTGTTTAGATTTTGTCTCTTCTAGTATCATTTACCTAACAGTTTCCTAATACAATGTCTTTGTTGCGATAAACCTGAAGGAGGATGTCGACACAGTTGGAGGTCCTGCTGGAGGACTTTGGGGTTGTACCTACCAAGGTCATGCCCAGCTCAGGGGCAGGTTGCTGTCCTCACCCCAGGGGCGGGGGAACCACATGGTGGCTTATGCCCATATAGCATCATAAGGCTGTCATTCCAAAGATAAACCCAGCAGGTGGGTTGGGTGAGTTTGTTTCCATACCATGCAGACAGGCTGGCTGATTGGTTCCCATTGGTCAGCAGGTGCATCAACTGATGCCTGAATTGGGACTCATGCTGAAGTCAAGCCTCTACAGATGTAACCAATAAAAAATTGTGGCCTCTTTTATCTCAGCAAACATAGTTTGTGTTGTTATTGTTAAGCAGGGCTTCAATCATCATTGAACCTGCTATAGAAAACAATGCATATGTGTGGATCTGTATAAAACCAGTTAGACTCCAAAGACTTATGTAAACAGCTAAGTTTTCACTTGGCACCAGAACATAACTAACAATTGGGCTTCTATGAAGAAGGTATTCCATAAATGGAGTGCCACATCAGAGAAGATTCTCTCTCATAAGTTTTAAAAGGAACTTGAATACACTAGTCCTGACACCAAAATAAATATGTCTGTTTTCATTCTGTACCTTACATTTGAAATGAACTATTGTTATGCTCTTTTTACGAAAAGTAATTATTCATTCCAGGCTACTATGTTAACTCATATCGCCAGCTCTGAAATTGGGTTGTACCTTTTCCAGCTCTATGCTATACTTTTTTTTCTGAAAATGTTTCACCAGAACTGGACATCAAATTGATAATGGCATGATACTGGAAATCAATTACTTATTGACCTTTCCCAACCAGCTTCTTCTCATTACTGCTTTTGTAGACAATATGTGGCTACATGGAACCAGGTATTTTCACAAACAGCACCACTTTTTTTTAAAGTGTGCATATGGTCAGCATATCATAGTCTTTCATTAGAAGACTGTCTGGAAATATGTCCATTTAACTTAAACCATCTGGTGCTTGTTGGTTTTCTCACTTGTTTGAATAGATATTCTGAAAGATGCACATTCACTTTCATTTTCCCCAATGGGGAAACAAACTGCTTACCTTTCCATTTGCTCGATGAAGAGTTCTGTTTAACCTGTACTGACTTTTGCCAAAAGAAATGAGTGCAACAAAACTTGAGAAAAAATACATGACCTTTTAAGATTTTGCTAGTTTTCCTAGTGATCCAGAAAAAATAGTAGCCAGCCATTTTATGCAGCCAAAAACAAAAAAACAAAAATGCATTTAAAACTGGATGGAATGGGTTGCCTCTGGTTCACTAAATTTCATGGCCTTCTCCCTCTTTACCTAAAGTTTTTTAGAATCAGCTCAAAGTTATTTCAGTGCAACTGCTATTTTGCACCTACCGGATGCCCTTCAAGGGCATTTCATTTTATTTCAACTGCCAAGTCATATCAGATTCAGCAACTGACGTGTCATTTCATTATGTACCAAGAGGTCACAGTACAGCAATTTATTTTCATTCAGTGCAATGAGAAAAATACACTAGTCCATTAAAAGGCTCTATTCTCCACTGTTCCATTATCGACACCTAAGACATATGGGGAAAAAGAATAGCAAGTGGGCTGAACAGAAAAGGGCTAAAACCACAAACACATTCATATACTCTCCCTGCACTGAGATATGTTAGGAACGTTCATTTTTTCTGTGGGAATGATACCCGTAACATCCTGATTGGTCAAAATGATTGTGTGTTCCTTTTACATAAAAGACCAATGAGACTGATGGACTAGGCATACATATGTGCTTATTGCTTTTTACATCTTTTCTTCTCATTTGTAAGAGAAATTGGAACAACAGAATCTGAAGGTTTTTGGTACAGAGAGCTTTTGTGAATGACTGTGTATGACTTTTGTCTGCTTCATCTGGGTTCCCAGTCCTAGAATGAGACAGGAGTACAATTCAGACTACAGGAATGGCATGACCAAAGAAGTCTTGCATCAGCATTTGCACCCATGAGGTTTTTAGAAACAAATTACATGGTAATGTATGTGGTAGACAATACACTTGCATACAGTTTCACTATGATGTGGACCTAATCCTGTGGTCATCGTGCTCAGAGCATTAAAGTGGTGAAGCAAGTGTAATTCTAGATAAAGCTTTCATTGCCCAACCACCATACCTCAAGCACAGAATTTTATAGAGGGCCTAGGTACATTATGCCCACAGGCTGCATGTGGCCCCTGGACCTCAACTTTGTGACTTCTGAAGCCCCTCAGCAGTCCTCTAAAGTCCCCTAACCACCAATTTTTTAAAAAAACAATCCACTTGCCAGACACTTATTTCCCCCACAATCATTTAGAAAGTCCCCCAAGCATTCGAAAACACTTCAAATAATCCCACCTGTCATGACAAGAAGCCTGTATCACCCCCCCACCAATTACCTGCATTTTCCTTCACCATGCATCTCAAAATGCCAACACAAAGTGCCATGATGTCACCATTTGAAGAGGGATTTTAGAGGAAAATAGAAGTATTTGGCCTTGTTTTTTTGGGGGGGGTCTCTCTGGGGGGACAACAGTTGATCCCTGGACTCCTAGCAGTGGCCCACTCCAATCAAGAAGATATCATCTTTCATTTGGACTTCCTTTGTTTTCTTATTGTTTTTCCCCTGATTTTTTTCCTACCACTGAAAGAACTGTAAAAGAAAGCAAGCTAGATTAGCTACGGAATGCCTTTGGACTAGTAATGTTGCAAGCTGTCTGTCTGAAAGTGCTCAACATCTAAAACAGCTCCCTTCATATGGTATTGTAAATGTTAACATCTGTCTTGCTATGAATCATTAAGGACTACTCATCAGCCAGAGTGCTGCTGCTCTGTGCCTTCTTTTAGGAGTTTATGGTGGATAGGAAGAATGAGTGAGATCTGGACACAATTTTACAAAGAGGAGACCCCACCCATAATACTGTGTCACCCACGTGCTGTGTTCACTAAACAAGCTTAGTTTCCCTGGGTTGTTTAGGGAGTTCTCTCTTAATAAAGTTTTTTTTTAAGTATGACTATTGTCACCTCCTTCTTATGTCTGGATAGTGTTATTTTGCCTGCAACAAAGTGCACAAGTTAGAAACAGAGGGAATTATATTAAAATCAAGAATGTTGCATGGTAAGCTCAAAGCTTAGAAAGGAATTAGTAGTTACATCAATTTCCAAAGGTTACAAACATTTTTTAGTTTTCATTACAGTTACATTTTCTTAAAAAGTAACTCTTTGGTTTCCTGTTTTCAAAAATAAATAAAATAACTTCAAGTTAGTTATTGCTTTTTAAAGGCTAAATACTATAGGCCACTGACCTGGAGTACAAAATATTCTATGCTCTCATCTGTTTCATCATTGGCTAGAGCAAAAGAAATACAATGAGGCCAAGAACAGGTCAGCACTTGAACTCTCTGCTGGTCAGTGAGGCCATACACCTATGTCTCAGAAAGGATCTAAAAAGTTACAGTTACACCACAAAAAGGTGAAGTTATTTTCATAAATTTAATTATCCAATCAAAAGCTTGATGTAACATTTTATTTTCTATATATATCCCTCTTTTCTCCCAATGTGGGACCCAAGGCAGCTCACTATTTAGGATCAAACATAATACAACTAAAACAATATATAGTGCAGAACTTTATAAACCATTCAATAAATAATCCTGTTAAAAATTAATTTGAAAAATATATTAAAACATATTTAAAGCATAATAAAAAAAGTTCTGTCTGTGATTAAAGAAAAGCATTGATTGCAAGTAAACACTTAACTGCAGTTAGTTGTTTCTAAGCTCCTTACAAGCTTGTTTCCAAATAAACATGCTTCGGATTTGGTGTTGGTTTGCTAATATTTTACAAATAAATATCCTTCTTTTCCTCTTTCTTGGTGTCTAATCTGAAGAAGCATTAGGTTAGATGGAAGACTGGAGAATTTTGATGCCACTCCTTTCAATTTCCCCATTGGGAAGAGCTTGGTTAATTGTGATCATAGAAGGATTTAAAAACTTTCCAGCAGTTCTAATGCTAATTCATTAAGTTACCAAAAGAAGGAGAAAGAGAGGAAGAAGAAAAGGAAGGAAGCATATTTTAATCTATGAGGAACTCTGCATTTTTCTCCCAAAATATCACCACCTGATAATTTTAGGTCTGAAAATGCATGGTTGTCATTTAGCATATCACACCAGCAAAGTTCCCTTCCTTTCCCATAATACAGGCACAAGGTTCACATATGCTTACAGTCTAAAACTTTTCAGTATAATTGTCACACAGCTGTTTGTAGGCTTAGAATGCTACCTTCAAACTGGGCAAGCATGGTGTAATTGAATCCTTGTGGAAAAGCCAGCAAACTGGAATCCATGATTCAGACAGCAGAAGGAAAAAAGACCAAACTTAAGCAATACAGAAACTTTGGACCATAGCTGCATTATCTAGAAACATTGTTTAGCAAGCAATTTTCATTAAATTTCCAATATGTGACAATATATCTATTGCTCGTCCCATTTAAGGATTCTGGCTGACAAGAAAGAATGTTATTGACATAAACGAGAGACAGATTGTAGATTCCCATGTTTGTTGCATCCATAAGGGCAAATGAAACTTTGAAAATCAGATGATTTTTAGAAGAAATGATTCTCTTGCAGATGAAATCACTTAAAACAGAGTGTTGAATGAGCTGCTATAATCAGTGTTGTGGGTGAGTTTCTTAGGTCAGTACTTCTTGGTTCCATTGACTTTGAGCAATCTGTTTAATGCAGCTGAGTAAGTATTGATGCGTAGCAGCTTCAAGGGGAAAACGTAGTCTAAACCTTTGGGAGGGGCAGCCTGGGAAACAGGCAAGCTAAGAAGCTTTATCCTTTTCCTTTTGAGAGGATCTCTCATTCTGACCTTTTGATAAAGATTATGTGATCAAAAGTTTAACAGTGAATATTGATCGTCCATCTCTGAAACCATTTGTTCAATTAGCGTCTGGAATGCCATACTTCTGTATATATTTTTTTTAAAAATAAACCTGTCATGAAAATATTGTTGTTTTTGTTGTATGCTTTTGAGTCATTTCCAACTTATGGTGACCCTAATGGGGAACTATCATGGTATTTTCTTGGTAAGATTTGTTCAGAGGGGGTTTGCCTTTGTTTTTCTCTGAGGCTGAGAGAGTATGACTTGCCCCAACTCACCCAGAGGGTTTCCATGGCTGAGTGAGGATTCAAGCCCTGGTCTCCAAAGTTGTAGCCCAATGCTCTAACCACTACACCACAGTGGCTGTTGCTTTATTGAATAATGCCTCACTGTAGTGAACAACTGCATTAGTTTCAAACTGTACAAGCATGCCAGATATTCTGTCAATTAGATGGAGAACAGATGTTCCTTGTGAGTGTACAAGACTAGCAACAGAAAGCAAGCCATGGGTGAGCAAAATGGCAAAAGAGGCAAAGCTACACATGAGAACATCTTCAATTCTGCTATGAATTTACTACATGGTCTTAGTTAAGGCTTTCAACTCTCTTTCAGCCTCAGTCATGCCCTCATATGAAATACAAGAGATAATAACACATGTGGTTCTCAATTTACATTGCATTCCTGAGTTGCATTCTTGGACTTTCATTGTAAATTGAAACTGAAGTAAATAGGGAAAGCCAGTTCCAGTGGGATATGTTCCAAAATAGTTGAAGTTGAAGTAGCTTAGTAGTTTTACTCAACCTGCCATGAATTTTAAACAGGCTTAGAGTCTAAAACATCACAGCTCACCTTTTCCAGTGAAATTTAGAGAAATGTGCAGATGCAGAGGATATGAACTGATCCCATGGGGGCTTAGCAGATGTGAGCTGGCTTGCCATTAGAAAATACATCCTTTTCAAAGAAGCCCACAGACAGAGCAAGTGGTAAGAACTGTGATGTTTTGGTGGGCCTTTCCCAGTGGGCTTCCCAGGTGGAAAAAGCATATCAGGAGAGGGAGAGATCGAGAAGCAGCATGTCTGCTGGATCTTCTGCAGCAGGTGCATAGCACAATAGGAGCACGTCTCCTATACTAAAAACACTAAAAAAACAAACAAACAAAAATCACAAAATCATCCTTGCACAAAATTGCACATTACTTTCTCTCTTCCCACTCAGACCTTGATGATGAGCAAGATCTAAGATGTCACAAGGTTCTCCTTCATTTTTACTCTAGTGTTCTTGGCAGTTACCCCTTCTGGCATTGTTATTGCTACCCTTGACCTTCTCCCCATCACAGCTCCCTCACCTATGCAGGCAGAGGAAACTTTTTCCTCCAGGCACACCAAAACTGCAAGATCTCAGTTTGTTCCTCCTTCTCACCCTCACCTCTTCTAAGCAGGCAAAGGAAACCATTCTTGCAACATCAAGACTTCAGTAGCTTTCTCTCCCTTGATCTGCTCCAACCAAGGCAAGTAAAAGAAACCCTGTGCAATCAGCTTTTCTTATTCCAAAGCTCAAACTCACTTCACCTTCCTCTTGCCTCTCCCACCTTGAACAGCTGCATAGGAACATTGGGAGAGCTATGCATTGCGAATGAGGCTTTCATTTTTTTAAAAAAAAATTTCTGGAGAAGTGTTGTAAATTTGAAATGTTGTAAATGGCTGTGATATAAATTGAGACTCATCTGTATATATTTACCTTACATGGTTCGTGAAAACAAATAAAAGGGAGGACATAGTTCCATGGTACAGTACCTACTTTGTATGTAAAAGGTACCAATTTCAATCCCTGGCATCTCCAGACTCCTGCCTGCAGTCCTGGGAAGCTGCAGCGGGGAGAGAGTGGCTTCCATGTTTCCTTCAGTTCCTTTCTTGTGGCTGATCAAGTTTCCCAGAGATCCCCAAAACCCGCAGACCCTCCTAGTTCCTTTTTCCTCCTAAAAATTCAAAAATTCAAAATTGCTTGGAACAGGTAATGTTAACCTCCTCTTGCCCTCAAGCCTCCCCCCTCCCCACTTTGGGGGAGCCTGAAATGAAATGAAGTGGGGAGAATGATTCACTTCCAGAGATGCTTTGGGGGCCAATTTTGAGCTGAAAATTAGGGTGTCTGGTCTGCCACAGGAGTAGAAGGGTGGAAAATGGTTCCTGCAATCTAGTATAGACAATACTGAATTAGTGGACCCATAAATTGGCTTTGTGTAGACATCTTCCTGTGCTACTATTGAAAATACATAATACATACTGAGTCTTTGGAAACTCACTTTAGCACAGATAAAAAGATACTTCTGCAGCCATCAAGAAATATACAATTTCTGTGTTAAATCCCTGACTCCCTTCAGGTGGCACTTTAGGAAGAACTATAGCAATGACTTTCTTTCCAGGATTCAAGACAGCCCACAAAACAATATTTTCATTTTAAGTTAACTGGAGACTCAGTAAACCCCACTAACCCCATAGTATGCTATTTGCTTGTGGGATAGATAAATATATAGATAATAATGGAAAATGTCACTCACAATAAATGCAGAGAGGTGACATGAATGAAACAAACTATGCATTGTACATCATTTCCAATGGCTGCTTTTCATCCTGAAGAGAAGTGACTAGTGGGGTGCCACAGGGTTCTGTCCTGGGCCCAGTGATATTCAACATCTTCATCAGTGACTTGGATGCAAGAGTAGAAGGCATGCTGATCAAATTTGCAGATGACACCAAATTGAGAGGGGTTGCTAATCCCCCAGAAGACTGAATAAAATTTCAAAAATGACCTTGACAGATTGGAGAGTTGAGCCAAAGCTAACAAAATGAATTTCAGAGAAATGTAGAGAGAAACGTAAAGTCCTATACTTAGGCAGAAAAAATGGAATGCACATAGGATGAGGGACGCATGGCTGGATAGCAGTATATGTGAAAGGGGTCTAGAAGTCTTGGTAGATCACAAGCTGAACATGAGTCAGCAGTGTGATGAGGCAGTTAGGAAAGCTAATGTGATTCTTGGTTGCATCAATAGGAGTATGGTGTCTAGATCGAGGGAGGTATTCTGCATTGGTTAGGCCTCATTTGGAATACTGTGTCCAGTTCTGGGCACCTCAATTCAAGAAGGATATCGACAAGCTGGAACATGTCCAGAGGAGGGCGACCAAAATGATGAAGGGTCTGGAAACCATGCCCTATGAGGAACGGCTTAGGGAGCTGGGTATGTTTAGTCTGCAGAAGAGAAGGTTAAGAGCGGACATGATAGCCATGTTTAAATATTTGAAGGGACGTCATGTTGAGGAGGGAACGGGCTTGTTTTCTGCTGCTCCAGAGACTAAGGCAAAGACCAATGGATTCCAGCTGCAGGAAAGGAGATTCCACCTGAACCCCAGGAAGAATGTCCTGAGGGTCAGAGCTGTCTGGCAATGGAATATGCTGCCTTGGAGTGTGGTGGAGTCTCCTTCTTTGGAGGTTTTTAAGCAGAGGGTGGGTGGCCATCTGTTGGGAATGCTTTGATGGGTGTTCCTGCATAGCAGGGAGTTGGACTTGATGGCCCCTGGGGTCTCTTCCAACTCTATGATTCTAAGAAAACAGCTGGATTTATACATAACATAGCAGTTTTGTAAGAAGAAAGAAATGTTCACCAGCTATGCTTTGTGAAAATGTGAGGTAGCAAACTCATGAGTAGAGCTTTCCTCATTGGTGGTCCTGCATCTTAGGAATTCATTCTCCCCAGTCTGTGAACATGTGGGGATGAATCATTACTATTTAAAAAAAGGTTAAAGTTTCTTTTAAATGATCTGCATGTTATCAATTACTACACTAATTATTATTTTTCGCACTCACTGGTATAGAAATGTTCGCATAGCTATATTATAATCATATGGAGAAGACAAATGCAACATACACATTAGTAACTGCTCAACAGAATGCCAACTGCAGTCTTTAAAGGTATATATTGTTGGGTAGATAAGAGTAGATAATTTCTGCTGCCAAAGGTTAACACAGCTATACCTTGAAAGCCTTGAAGGATCTTCCTTTTTGTAAGGAAAAAAACAACAACATTCAAAGCAAGTACCAATCCAATGTAGCAAATGTCTCCCCAAAACCATCCTTGCACTACTCACTATAATTTCTTTCTCCACCCTCACTCTTGTCAGTGCTGCTTTGTTTCCCTGACTGTAAACTGTCTTCCTAATATATAAATTTCTTACATTTAACTTATCAGGACATTCATAGGAGTAAAAAGTTCAAATGCCTATGTTACCCTGTTTACTGGGGGTCCCAGGAGGGACATCTATATGCGCTCTCAATTAACTAAGTTTGGGGAAATTAGCTAGAGCACAAGTTAGCAATGCGAGAGGCAGGGCAACGCAGCGGAATCTTTTACCCAATGTCTACGGGGTCAGGCCAAGCCAAAGAGCACACCAAGTTTAAGAATAATTGAGATTTTATTAAATACAGACACACAGTGTATGCAACACACTCACACAAGAACTAGGGAAAATAAAGGTTGGAGTGGTATAGAGGGATTTTTAGAGGGATTGTTGAATCAGGTGATACAAAACCTGTCCTGAAGCTTGAATTCGTTGGTATGGAGTCTCAATACATGGGACTGAGGGGACAGCTTGCCAAACAAAGCGGCAGCAAGGCTGGATGGAAGTCCGGAGCAATCCAAGGAAGGGCTCGGAATCAGGGGTTTTTATAGGGAGAAAAATGTAACTGCAGGCTATTCCGTACTTGGGGAAAGGTCAAAATTTGGAAAGGTCAAAATTTAACATGGTTGAGTTAAGTCCAAATTGACAAAGAGGTAGACAGTATGCAAACTCAGAGTGCTTGGCAGTTGAGCATTCAGCTTGCCAAGTTGCCTGCTCAGGGCAAGGAGTCCTTTGTAAACAGCATGCATACATAATGAGGATGTTTGCAAAGAGGTCTCCTAAAGTGGTGATCTGGCTATTTCTGGCCTTCCTGTATTATTTTGCGATATTGCAGCATTTGATGGCTGAGCCTAGTTCTGTGCTTGTCCAGGGGCCTCACAAACATGTGGAGGGTAGTGGTGGAAGACAGCCAAATTATTGATATCAAAATGATATCTTTATGCTATCTTCAAGGAGGCCTAACCTGCAGAAACACCTATGCCATACTCCCAAAACAATTAAATTTGTTGTTTGGCTAAGTATCACAACAAATCAAACTGCTCCAGCCATCTGCTTTTCTGTGGCCTAGCAGGAAGAGGGAGATCCAAGCAATAGAAAAAACAAATTCTACTTTGTATTTAATAACCCTATGAAATTCATTGGGTCACCATAAGTCAACAGTTGACTGAAAGGCATGTACACGCACAGTAAGACTTCGGTAGAAAACAGTTTTTAAAATAATCAAAATTCACATTTTTTTAAAAAAAGTGATTGAATTTAAAAAAAGTAGGAAAATGTCTTCCCTTTCCTCACAAGAATTTAGACAAACAACAGAAGTTGAGAATATGAAGGTTTATACTACATTTTGATAGATACTACAGCACTGATTCAGTGTTTCTGCTTTTAATGAACATAGGTGTGTGATAAGACAAGTTGCAAATTCAGTAAAATTAGAATAACTAGAAAATAGAATTTCAAATGGAAAACTTAAAAAAAAATGCCGTTGAAGTCAGGACGTATGAAGGCCATGTCCCTGCCATTTTTCGCCCAGAGAATCAGGAAGCCTGCTCCTTTCCACGCTATGCCAATACATTTCATTATGCAGCATAATCTAAATTGGCTTGTATACAGTTAATTGCCTTTAATATCTTCATTGTTTCCTGCAAGATATATGACAAGGAAAACAATGAACCAAGCAGAGCAATAGACTCTGCATTCAGAACCATCTAGCATGTAATACTCACAAGAAGGCAATCAGTGGCATTGTATCAGCCAGAAAGAACAAACCTCTCCATCCTGTTCAGCTGTGGAGGATATTACTAGTTCATGAACTAATGTGATCTTCTTGGGTTTAGATGGAGGAAAATATCTTTGCTCCCAGTTGAGGATATAAATGGAGCACTTTACTGAACAATAAGACCTGGACAGCTAGAGCAAATTCCATCTGAGGGTGGTAAATCATTCGCATCTCCCCTCCCTGTCCTTCTCCCAAACAACAACAAAAATGTAGTGAAACCTTACCCATTAAAATGTAATTTTATCTGGTTTCGTGTCTGTATTTATTGCTTTGGTGGTCCCAGGCTGTTTCTCTCACACTGGCAGTGGTGGTGGTGGGAGAAGGAGGGGTGGCATTGTTCAATAGCAGTGAAACAGCTGGTGAGGAGGACAGTCAGGCGTGTGCAGCTAGGTTGTCTGGGACAAAAGATGGAGCAAATGGACTTTGAAAGCTACCCTTTTATTTGGAAATAGCCCAGCATGAACAAGATAATCCCTTGTTTATGTTATTGATGGATTCCCGTGTGTGTGTGTGTGTGTGTGTGTGTGTGAGAGAGAGAGAGAGAGAGAGAGATGGGGGGGCGGGAGGGAGAGAGAGTCCTAGGTTCTGGAAAGGGTGAATAGCTTTTTAAAAAAAGCCTTACCAAACATTCTGTGGCATGCCCCTTTTCCTCCCTTTTAAACGTCAAATGCAAAGGTGAATCTTAAATGTGGCCAAGTTATTTCCTTGGGCTCATGTGAGCAAATTTCATTTGCAATCGTAAAGGACCTATAGCCTGCTTGGAAGAACTGAGCAGGACTGGGCCCATGTTGTTTGAGAGACCCCAGCTGTTTTATTTCTCGTATCACATGGCTTTTAATGTGGCATGCCTTGAGGATCTCCAGCATTTGACAAGCGTTAAATTGGAGTTTTGGGAAGCCCAGTTGTCTCAGCTTTCGGCATTATCTTTTTCCCCAGGAGGACCTGCAGTTGGGTTTTGATTCCTGGGAATTGGAGCCTCCTAAGCTTCATAGCTGCACTGTGGAAACCAAGTCATTTTAACTTAAATTAAAGATTGGCATGAGTCCCCAAGATTAGTTCCAGGAATATAAATTTTTAAATATTGCAAATTTTTAATTCTAGATTATTTGAGAAATTGTAGAAAGGAACATCACATACATACATACAGGAATAACACCATTTTGTCACTCTTAGCTCAAAACAAAATATCTATTGGGAAATAAAGGATGAGAATTATCTTATTTATTATGAAGCAGTAAAAAACAGGGTGGATTATGCCAAGGAAGCTGGGCTAAGAGAAAAGTTCATGTGCTGGTGTTAATGGCAGATGATAGAATGATTTCATGGCAGAAAGCCACATCTTTGTGATTGCATGAATTAAATCTTTGGTTTGGTCCCTGGCATCTCCAATTAAAATATTCTTGGACAGTAGTCAACAGAACCTTGTATATGACCTTGGAGAGCCACTAGGAATCAGAACAGATGGTACTGGAACAGAACAATGGTGTGACTTGTTAAATGAAACGATGGGACAATTTATATCCTTTTCTCAAGCTTCAACCACGGGCATGTAACGCTAGCTGCCGAAGAGAGAGAGAGAGAGTCCCTTGGAGACCTCAGGAAAGTTACTTTTAAAACTACAACTGGGATATCCCAGAACTTGGATTCTGATAATTTTACTCCAAAAGATTCTTCTCCAGCCTCTGTTACTGCCCTGGTCAGAAGGATAATCTAAGATACCTCCCTTCCTGATCCTGACCTTTAATGAATGTATGTGTTAGCAAGCAGTGAAGACTCACCCTAATGGTATGACCAAGGCACTGAAGGCATTATTCAGCTTCATTTCATCCTACTACTTTCTTGACTTGTGCACTTGTGTCCAGAAGAGCCAACATCTCCAGACTTAGAGACTGTTTTTTAAAAGATATAATAAGAAAAAAGTTGCATCCAGAGCGATTAAAAAGACCAGAAAGTCTCTGATTTTGTTTCTGTTCTTTCTGATTTTATTTTGGAGATCCATACACATTTAGTTGACCCCAGATTATTTTCTATCAGCTCCCAGTACCATCAGATACTTTTTATACCAGCTCCCTAGATCAGTTGATCTTATCCCAGTATAAAATCAGAAAGTAAAGTAACAAAATCCGGAGCTTTTCAATCAGTCTGAATGAACCCTAAGACTGGTCTTCTTAGCATATTGACTTTTGTGCCAATGAATTATTTGCTCACATGATTAAAGGATGGATGAGGTGTGTGTGTGTGTGTGTGTGTGAATTTTCTTTTTTAGATTTATGCATAAATTTAGTGGAAAGACCAGAATCTGAGTGCTTAGCTTTCTAGCTATGAAAACCCTGTATATTCCACCATGTTTCTAAGATCTGAATTGTCCCAGTTGTCTCTCTTTTACAAGTTACATAGCAGGCAACTAAACATGGTTATCTCCATACTGGAAATGGCCATACCATTTGTATCTGGCCAGTGCAGATTTTAAAGAATTCCATCCATTTCAAACTGAAGTTCCCAAAATTCAAAAAATTCTTCATAAATTTGACATAGATTTTTTTTAAAAAAATCAAGTGTGGAAGAAAGGAGAACTGACAAATTCATCCATCTCTAGCATGGTGTGTGGTCTTAGACTCCCATATTATTCAGTGTCCTAAGTATGCTTCAGGGGAATGGGAAAGCCTTGAGGCATCTTGTCATGTTAAATACATGTTCACTTCTGAACTGTTCACATGGTGTTACTACAGCATTTAAAATAACATTCTGCACATTGATGCAACTACACACCTCATCACCAGCCTTTGTAGTAAATTGTGGTCTGAATCACATATGTACGCTTCATGTGGGAAAAGCAAAATATTATATCTCTAGGTCTAGGATTTTTAAATAAGGGAATAATTTCAGTTCTATAGCAGGGATCATCCAGCGAAGATGGTCAACCCACAAAAAGACGCTGTTATAAACCATGAAATTATTGATTTATCTGAGGATCTTCCATACTGTCTTTTAAGTGGTTGAGTTAATTCATCATCTCAGTGTCACATGAGCTCACTTCTGGCAGTGTTTCAAGAGATCGCATTATTTTTTGATGTATATGATGAATTAGAGAGGAGAATATTGCTGGCCTAAGGGTTCAGTAGCTTTGCCTGTCATATTTGTCAGCTACAAACCAGTTTTACTGAAGGGTTAGAAGGGCATTTGGGATAGTGGGCCATTAAAAAGCTGTTCCATTACTTACACTCAGTCAGACTGAGGAAATGTAGGGTAACAAGTGTGAGAGTTACCCCATGGGATCCATTTTCCCTATTATGCACCCAAGAAGGAAAAATCAAGATGACAGCAAATGTAGCCAAGAAGCTTTTCCAGCCACTTGAGCACCTTCTCTTGCAGTTTCTTACACTCCCACTCTTTGCAGCTGAAAGATTATTCACTCTTCTACTTTTTGAGATGTTGATGGTAATCCTGGGTGCTCTGAAAGGCAAGAAACACTCCATTTTAGGAGCCCCAAATGGAACATTTTTTAAAAAAGTGAAAGGAACAGGGGATTTAGAGTAAGACCTTTGCATGGTCCACTAAGAATGGGAGCAGATATTATATCTGCTGTGGAGATACCACCGAAAATGGGTCAAGTGCTTCTTTGTGACGTTTGGTGACATTTAGGAGCACTTATCATGGTATTTTCTTGTTCACTTCCTTATCTTCAACAGAGTTAGCCAATGAGGTAGAATGAGAGTCAGGAAGCTTACCCTCTCATGATAGAGTTGGTGATTCTAAATTTGTCTGTCTAATTGATGTAACATCTCTTTTTCCAAGGTTTTCTTCTTAAGAGACCTTTTAAGGTCAGATTTTGATAGCTGATTCAAATGTGAATTCTAATTGGATTGATTATGAAGGCTGTAAAAACCTGAGATAGGAATTATGTTATCAATTATGTTGAATTTTTGAGGGTCTGCTTAATTAATTTTCAAACTAAATTACTTGACTTAGGTTGGAATTTCGGCATTACCGGTAACTGAATTCCAAAATTAAAGGAGAGCCAACCAATGTTACATTTATCTGCTGGTCTTTTATCCAAATTGGAAAAAGGTAGTATGTAATTTCCTTGTGCTTGACCCTAAACACTACATAGACCCATTCCGCACCGGACTGCTATAGCGCTATTATTCCACTTGCAACATCCTATGGAATCCTGGGGTTTGCAGTTTCAGGAGGGGCCAGGTAGCAGAAATGGCCATAGTTGCCGCTAATCTGTCCCAGGCACTGAATTTTGAAGCTCTTAACTCAAGAAATTTTTTTGAGATCCATGCGGATATTGCTAAGTTCATGTGTGTAAAGAGATGATATTATAGAGAGAAAAATACAGCAAAGGAAGAGTTTTTGGTGGGGTAGATTAGAAATGGGGTTTTCCAAAATGCATTCTCTTCCAAGTTCAAAACAGGAACAAGAGGAAGATACGATGCAAGTAAAATAATGGTTAGTATTTTTCAGCTTTGTTTTGGTCAGGCTTTTAAAGTAGGCATTTAATATGTATTTAAATGAGAATTTGAGTTAAGGACATTCCACTCCTTACAGAAACAGAATTGAATTAGATTTAGTTAGGAAGGTAGTTAAAGAGGCAGATGGGCAGCTTTAGATGATAGAAGTTTATTAACAATTAACTAATCCTTCAATTAATTGTTTTAATTATTTTAATTTAATTATACTGCTTTTTCTTTTAATAGACATAACAGTACTTCTCATCACTTGTAGATCTGGAAGAGAAGAGCCGTTATTTATACAGGTATGTATTGTTTAGAAAATGCTGCACCAATATATAGAAATGGTCAGGAAAGACAGTGGAAAGTTCAAGAAGTCATTGGCATGGCAAATAAGCAAAATGAAGGAAGGATGTGAAAAAGTCCCTCTAAATTCATTATTCTCAAGGAGACAGGTTGCCCCAACACACTGAGATAGCCTGTCGAGAGACTGGATAATTTGTGCAGGATTTTTCTCCTCCAGAGGAAGAATGAAAAGAGTGCTCCCACCCTATTTCCACAAAATGTCTCTGTGAAAAGTTAGTGTGTTTTCCTTTTGTGAAGGAAAGTAGTATACATACATACCACAAACACAGAAAAACAGGATGGTTGATTAAAAAAAAAAGCCCATCCAATGCTCATTTTTTTATAACAAATCTATGTAATGAGGCAGCAGCTATAACAAGTTTAGTTATACCATTTGCACAGTTTATGCAATCTACACGCAAAACATTCTTGCAGATGTGAACACTCTGTCAAGACCAACAGAAAATATCTCACCATCTCACAGGTGAGGAATTTGGGGAGGGGGGCCAGAATATGCAAGCATGAGACAAGCAAGGATTTACTTCCTTAGTGTGAAGGAAACTATTAAAGATCAAAAGGCTTCCTTCAGAAGCTGTTAAGTTCCATAAGGTGAACAAAAAAGCACAAAAACTTGCACAAAGGAAATTCAAGTAGGTGGGCTTTTTTTTTTTTTAAAGGATTTTGAAAAGTATATTGCTAATAACATCAAGACAAATGATAAAGAATTCTGTCTACTGGCAAGACTGCAAATCCCATCAACCTTGGCTCATGGTAAGGGATCATGACAGAGGCAATCCAGTAAGATCTGGCGGGCAACTTTTTTTATCCATTCTTTAAATTCATTAAGAGTAGGAAACCTACTGGTTGACAACAAAATGAGTGGATACTGAGGATAAAGAAACTGCTGAGAACCTAAACAAATTATTTTCTTCTGTCTTGATGGATGGAAAAACATCATGCAATTTCCAGTGCTTGAGCTGACACTTCCAGGATGGAAGAAGCTGAGGCAAACTGTGGTGACAAGAGAGGACATTTCAGACATTATATGTCAAAATACAAACAAACAAATCCAGATGGTATTCATAGGAGCACTCTTTAAAGGCTTAAATATGAGATTTCTGATTTTTCCAACAGAAATATATAATGTGTTCTCCAAATCATGCTCTGTGCAAAGGACTGGAGAGTGTACAATGTAACTCCTGTTTTGAGAAAGGGATCTGAGGGGAATCTGGACAATCCCAGACCAGTTAGTTTAGTGTCTGATCCAGATTAATTGGTAGAAAATTAAACCCACTCCCCAAGACCCATTCCCTTATTCACTGACAATGGCTGATGGCCCCAAAATAAGTCACTACACAAGTTGCCTGCAGTTGAACTCAATGGACTGGAAGCTAAAATTGTTATTAAAGATAACATTATCAAGCTTAAACTGTGCTGGAGAAAAATCAGCATGCCTTCTGCAAAGCTAAGTTCCATGACTCTATCCTAAGTCTTATCACACTATCCTTTCAGAATTCTTTGAAGGTGTTGATAAATCCCCCTGAAGAGCAATGACAAAGTGGTAGACTTCCAAAAGGTTTTTTGACAAGAGTCCTGCACTAAATACATACATACATACATACATACATATTTTTTTTAAAAAAATCCTGCACAATTCAGCAGTCATGCATTAAGAGATGTCTTCTTACAGAGTGGAAAGTGGTCAAAGAAGAGGTAGGAATAAATGGCCAGTTTTCACAATGGGATATAGCTAAGAGTGAGGTCCATCAGGGATCTGTATTGGAATTGTGCTTTGTAACTTGTCCATAAATGATGTGGAGTTAGGGCTCAGTAATCTGCAGATGATACCCAATTAGTTAGGGTGGCTAGAACAAAAATGGATTGCAAAGGGCTTCATGAGGACATGTCAAAACTGAGGGAACAGATATTAAAATGGTAAAGGAGAATCAAAGTCAGAAAATGTAGTGATGCATACTGCAGCAAAAAGTCAACATATGGGCAGATGGGGGCTGAGCTGGCAGTGGTTTAACAAGAGAGTGATCTTGAGTTGTCATAGCCAGCTTGCTGAAGATGTTGACTCATCATATTACCCTTATACAAACCTATGATATGGCTGTACTTGGAATACCATATACCTTTCTGGTCTTTAGACCTGAAAATGGATATTACAGAGCTGGAAAACCTTCCAGGGTGATCACAGAAGGATCAAAGGGCTCAAGTAACTCTTCTATGAGGAAAGGCTATAGTCTTTGGTTTACCTACATTTAATAAATGGAAATATGACAGAGGAGTATTAAAGGAATACATGTTGCGGTGCAAGTGGACAGTAACTTTTCTCCCTTTTTATTATATAGGGCTAGAACTTATAGTCATGCAGTGAAGCTTGATGGACAAATAAAAAGAAGTGCTTCTTCACATAACACTGTGGAATCTATTGCCACAACATGTGGTTATGCGACTGTCACCTTAGGTTTAAAAGGGCACTGGACTAATTCCTAGAGAGCAAGGTTGTCACTAGCAACAGAAGAATTGGTGGCGGGGGGGCAGGAACCCGATGTGGAACATGAGCTAAGTGGTGTGCTCTTGCAGCCATGTCCAGCTTGTGGGCTTCCAATGGGCAATTGGTTGACGACTGCATGAACAAAATGCTGGGCTAGAAAGGCCTTTGGCTTGATGCGACATGGTTCTTCTTTTGCATCTATGTACTATAGAATCAGATTAGGTTTTCAAACTGCTTTAAAACTGCTAGCTTTCGTATTGCAAACCATTCTCATTATTTTTGTGCTTCAAACTCCGCCTTGCTGCCCACTCATCTTCCTTCCACCAAGGCAATGAAAATGGATTCTGTCCTAAAACCAAGCCTGAAACAAGGCTATTATAAGATGTATAATCCACCTCACTCTGAAATATTTGGAGCTGGGGGGCAGCATATGGCAGTGCTTCATGTGTTGGAATAGGACTCCAGGACACCAGTGTTCAAATCCCTTCTCAGCCATGGAAACCCACTGGGTGATGGGAAAGTCACACTCTCTCAGTCTCAGAGGAAAGCTGTGACAACCCCCTCTGCACAAATCTTGGCTAGAAAACCTCATGATATGTTCACCTCAGGTTCTCTGCAAGTTCGAAACAATTTGAAAGCACACAACAAAAATCCAACTCAGAGTACCTGGAGCTGGGAGTCCAGTGCATATTCCAGAGGGTTTCCTGAGAATGGGATATTACAGCCTGGCGGGCTATTATCCAGTTCACTGGAATTCAGGGAAGTCTCTTTAAGTAAAGGCCTTGCTGTTGACTCTTTTAGATAGGCTGGAACTCCGCTTTGCTCTAATAATGTATATGTCACACCTCTTACTCACTTTGCCAGTCTCCCACAGTCACCTGTATGAGCCAAGAGGGCACAGATTCAACATGCATGATTTCACTTCTCTAAGGATCCTGTCCACATTCTGAGGCTGCATAGATAGAAATATATCCAGTAATAGGAGACAAACAGTAATCCACTGGACCTATATCGACTACAACATCCAACTCAGAGCACTTGTACTCACAGCTTTCTACAAGTTCTTCACAATGGGCTGTTGAATTGTTGTCATGAGAATAAAGTGGGGAGGAGGAAAACCATGTCAGCTACCACAGCATATAGGAGGAAAGACAAAGGTATAATTGAGCTGCACAACTCACAGAGTGGCTTCTTTATGGCATTGGGGCAGCTCTTGCATCTTGGAGAGTTGCTAGGTTCCTCCTTCTAGGTTTCCCCACATGATCCTGGGAGGAAGTCTGGGAACAGCCAATAAGATCAAGCCATGGTTTCTACTGCAATTTGAATTCACTGGCTGATTGAAACCCAGCTGTAGTGCCTAGTGCAGGCTTCACTCTGGTCAATTTCAGCATATAAAAGGGCTGGATAATAGCTCACTTTTTCTGAAGCTTCATTCCACTCACATCCCTAATCTTATTGGCAGTAAGTCTCTTGTTCCTGGCAATGCTCTGTTTCTGTAATTGTCACAACTTTTTAGACAGATAACATGGATTCTGGATCCTTAACAACAGTAACTGGTTCCCATCTAACATTAGTAAATTTGAGGGTCCTCTTAAGGGATTCAGGGGGTACAGAGGTCGAAGTGGGTGTGCACAGCTCAGGAGGTGCATGCTTTCTTGCACTCCCTCATGACAAGGACTTGTAATTCCAGGGATTCCAACTGCAGGCTGGAGGATGAAGCTCACTGGTCAACACACAGGTTGACTGATGCCTGGATTCAGACCCATGTGCATGCCAGCTCTGTAGCATCTGTAGCCAAATGATGTTGTGGCCAATTTTGCTGTTTTTGTGGTTCTTGTCACCCAGAGCAAATCTGTCTCTAAGCATGCAATTGTAACTAATGAATTAATAATCACACAAACTGAATATTGTCCATATTGCTGCTTCCTTCAGCTTGAATTTTACTCATATTACTATCAATTTGGTTAAGTCATTGCTCAACTAAGCCTTTCTGGTGCCTCCATGTAATCCCCATTTTTATAGCCTGGGGAGCAAATGTGCTTCTGATCCTCCTCTGAATATTATCACAGCCCTGATAACAACTAGGGGCACTGGAGTTCAACAGGCACAGGGTTCCAGGGGTACACTTCATTTGGGAAGATTTTCCATTTGTGTCGCTCAAAGAATTACTTTTTAATTTTTTTATTAAAACATACAATTTCAATCTAGTAAAAATTCAATCTATTAAATATTTAAAAAAGAAAAAAAACTGCATACCCAGAAAGGGATGGGTTATGCCCCATGTTCATTTTAAGTCTTTGGGCTATGGGGTTCAATCTATATTTAATCATACTTAGAGCAGAGACTGGGGAAAAAAATTGTACTATATCTCCCAGAATTCTCAAATCAGTATGACCATTGCCTATGGTAACTGGGAAATTCTGTTGTAATTAAAAAAAAAACTTTTCAATTCCTGGCTTTGAGTAATAATGACTAACTTGTCGCGTTGATGTCAACAGATCTATTCTAAGCATGACTTCAGGACATCAATGTTTAAATCTCAGCTCAGCCGTGGAAACTCACTGTTAGGATTCCAGTTTTCCTGTTAACCACAGTTTTCTTCTAGTCTTTCAGATAAGATATGAAGCTTTTAAATTGTTTTTACCCTTCATTTTAAAAGTATTTCAGAATATATAATTATATACAATTTGCATATAATGATAAAATGTTTTGAATGATTATATCTAGTTCACACATTTTTGAATCTCAAGCCAAGCCAGGAAAAAGAAAAGCTAGAGGAAGGTTTGAAAGATTAGTTTTTCTGTAGATCCTCTACATGGCTCTCACAGTGCTTTCTTCTGCAGGGTCCCTGAAATTTTCAAACCATTCAACAAGACAGAAGAAATGCTGCTGTCTCATGTCATCAGTGGAGGAGGTAGGGAGGAGAAGAGAAGAGAAAAGGGGAAAGGTTGAAAGCATTCTCTCAGATAAAGTAAACAGTTAGTTTTCTTTCTTTCAAGTTAAAGAAAAAGGAAGTGCTTTTTAAAAATCAAATCAAACTATTGGTCTTTTTCAGAGCTTAGAAAAGACTTTTTGGACCACAACTTCTTAAAATCTTCCAGCCAGCATGGCCAATGCCTTGGTGTACCTAGATCAGATTTGCCTACATTGATTATTGATAGCTTGCCACAGAATTAGGCCTTTCCCTGGATATAGCAGTGATTGAACTTAGGTTCCTTTGTGTGCCCTCTTGTTTCCCCATTCAGTCAGGAATTCTCGAATGTGACATTAGAATTCCACCAACTATAAGTGTTTGTTGCAATAAGGCATCTGAATGTAAAGGAGAGATTGTTTTAGTTAATACTGTCCATATATTGAAACTCCTCACACTACAGGACTTGTTTTTACAGTTATTGTCATAATGAATTTTTACACTGCCTCTGTTACTTTTTAAATCTAGCTTTTCCATGTATCTGCAACTAATCCACAAAAAATGAATTTTCACAAGTGCCCTACAGCTTTCATTGATCTGTCTGCTTTTCTGCCTGTCTGTTTATCTCCATCATCCTTTTGGTCTTGGTCTTGGGGCCAAAGATGAATGAAACATTCACTCAAATCAAGGATGGTGGTACTTGCTTATTATTCAGCCTATTGTGACACAGTACGTATTTCTAAATATTTCTATTTTCCAACTGGTCGAAACCTAGGGAAGTTGCAAAAAGTTTAAAGTGACAACTAGAACAAGTATAATAGCCCCAAATCATCCACAGTCAATTTAAGATGGTTTCATAAAATGCTAATTTGTAGAGAAATTGAGTCAGCCTATTCTGTTTAATGAACAAATTCTTCTTATGCACTTTATATTAACAAGACATATGGAGGGATGGATGAATGCTACTAGCTTCCCCTAGGAATATGTGGTTAAATTCCTCTTCATTTCTTTCATGACAGTTTTAAAAGACTCCCCAAAGTGCCAGATTAACTGGATGCATCAAGGCATTTTCCACCACTCATGATTTAATGACAGCTCGTGGCTCTCCAGACAATGATACAATGTTAATAAGTTTGTATTTGTCTTAGGAAAAATGAGCTAAGTTCATCCCTCTCATATATTGCTTATTTGTGTTTGACTGTAGCTGAAATAACACTAGGGTATGAAAGACACTGAAATGTACAATTCTGGATAAAATGAAGCCATAAAAATCTAGAAGGGAAGGAGATGTCACATCCAACAGGATTTGCAACTGACAGGGTAATACTTATCTGAAATCATCAAGTGTTCCTCCTCTGTTACCCAGCGATGGGTGCAATACATTTGGAAGGACATCGAACACCCTGCTTTGGCACCCTGAGTATGGAAGTCCTTGAGAGACCTGATTTGGATCCAGTGCTGGTGACATTCTGGCATAAAGGCAATAGCTTATTATCAGTATTCTCAGAACCTATTTGATTTTATCCAATTTCTACATGATTATGTTATTTCTACATTATTCTATTGACATGACATTATTTTATTAAAATTGTTTTAAATTGTTTTAACTGGACTTGAATTGCCTTAAATATTAAATGATTTAATTTGTTTTTAGTCTTTTGAAATTGCTGCTATTGTGTCAAACTCCTCTAATGTGATTTCATTGTATTGTCCCCTGGGATATTTTGACAGATAGGTGGAGAAACAGTCAGAGAAACACACACACACGATAACTGCCATATATATATATATGTATATGTATATGTGTGTGTGTGTGTGTGTATGTATGTATGTGTGTGTATGTATGTATGTATGTATGTATATATATATATATATATATATATATGGTATAACCTTGAAAGATTTTTGAACTTTGTGTAACTCTTAAAACAGCATATGGGTCTTTCAGGTATGCTACTAAATGGCAGCAAATCATCCATTACTTAATGTGTTAATATATTTCTAGAACCATGTTGATAGGTGGGGATGAGGAGATACTATTTTGGATTTTCTACTGGAAACACCATTAAGGGCATGGACTACCTGTCCTTTATTGGTTGTTTAACTGGCATTTGATTGTCTTACTGATTTTGGAAATGTTCTTTCCATTGGAAATCATCTGGTGAAGAGGCAAAAATATATATATATTTCCAAAACATATTTCTGAGCACTTGCAGGAATTTCATGGGTGACTCAGACAAACCATTGCTGATGAGTCACTAACTCCCCCACTTCCCTGCAGTCTTTGCAGTGGAGGCCAGTTCAGTAACTGAGTACCAAAAACTCCCATAATAAAAAATAGTCATGCTTTCAAAAACATTCCATTTCTCTTAAGTGCCCCTGGCAACACTGCCTCCATGTTCTTTTAATCAGAAAATACTGTCTGAAACTTTATATGAAAGTAAAATTAAACTAGTTTACTGTAACTTTTTTTAAGGGCAGGCTGTGACAGTATCCACTTGTCCTCCACCTGTACAACCTTACCTGCTGTGCTGTTGTCGATGAAATGGATCAAGAGATGTAATTGCTGTGAAAGAGAAAGTGAAGGTCAAGACAAGCAAAGAATAAGCAAAGCAGCTCAAGGGAAGTGTTTTTCCCTTTGATCTCTTTTCTTAATGAGCTAATTTTAGAGGTGGGTGAACTAGGTTGCTTTTAAACACACACACACACACACACACACACGTTAGGAAAATCACTTCATGGACTGATTTAGAAAGAAGTTATTTCTTAAGAGGGTTTTCCTCTTCACACAGAAAATATCAGTGCTCTGTCAGATCCATGATAACTCAATAAAAGAATTTTACAGTGATTTGCACTGAGACAGTCAGTACTCCATGTAATTCTCTATCAAATGCCTTTCTTTTAGTAACCAGATTTTCAAAGAGGATCATATTGGTTTCCCCCACTTGTCCGACAGGTTAGGGACTTGAGCACTGTCAGAAAATGGAATTGATTGAAAAGAGGAACCTGTGTACTCTACTGTAGGAAGCATGAAGGACTCACTTGGGACTGACCCCACACGTACTGCTTGCAAAGTTTCTCAGCTGGCTTGGTGCCTTCCCCCACCCCCAGCAAATTTTGCAAGCAGTGTGTGCATGTGAGCAGTTTCAAGCGAGCCTCTGTAGGCCAGAAATGCTGGTGAAAGAGCAGAACCCCTGACAACTTAATGGAACTTGTCCTTAATTTGGAAGAGTCCAAGCAGCGAGTTATCAGATAATGGGGTGTCAAAAGGCAGGGGCTTCCTGTTGTGAGAGACTCCAGGAAGGTCACTGCAATAGCTCTACAAGGCACAAAAATGAATCCTAAATAAATCATAACAAGCACTTTCTTTGGCTTTCAAAATCCTAATCAGTGGCCACTTCTACATTACAAAAAGGTGGAAAAATTGTCACCAAAATGCAGCCCTCCCTATCTGTTTACATAAAATTTTCACATGTTAATTTACAGATATAAATTTGATATAATTGCTATAAGCAGATAATAAAGTACATCTCAGCAACATGAGAAGGATTTGTATGTCTTCTCAGTCCTGTTCAGAGTGATGGGAAGCTTCAAGGGTTCTTCTCCCTCTTCCTTGTGGATGTCAACTCGGCATCCCTTTGAAGAGAAGATGACTTCAGATAAAGGATTATTCTCTGTTAAGGTAGTCACATCCTCCTCCCAATAAAACATGCCTCTGCAGAGTGTAATTAAGGCAAACCTAGTCATCACCTTTTGACACGGTGTCCACAGAATATTTCATTAAAAAGTTGCTACTTTGTCCCTTATTCTCAGAAATGATAAAATAAAAATCTGAACTGTGACCATTTACAGTTTCACAGAAGCCTGGTATATTCTTTTCTCTCTCCTTTGATTTACAAGGATGCACAAGATAAATCAAAATTCTAAGTGTGACTTGCAAATACCATTGGAGAAATTAACATGAAAATCTGAGCTAGAAGAACCTTCTTACATCTGCTTGTGAAGTTCTGGAGATTCAAAAAGCCACCTGTCCTTTAGGGAGGAAATGAATTCTTCACAGGAATGGAATCCAGTAGAAATCCTGCTGCAGGGCAGGAAACAGGCAGGAAATCATCTGTTGGGCAGATGGAGCTTTAAAGCTGAGCTTTAGCTGGAAAAACTGTGTGACTGAGGTTGGTCATCAAGAACAATTTGTAACTGAGCAATGGTGTACACTAATGTGCAGATAATATTGGCCTGAATGTTTGCAGAAACTTACTTTTTTTTTTCTTTATAAAGCAGAAAAGCTGTGAAAAGAGAAAGATGAAAAAGTGAATCATCGCTTTGGATGAAAAGATTTCAACACACACACAAACATTTTGGAAAGACAAGTCCACTGGTTTCTTATTTTTCACTCTTTTTTTTCAATTTAGCATATGCACATTTAAACTATAGAATCATTTTCCTCTTCCTGTACTTCCATTGATTTCCTACTAAGGAAATTATGGTAATGAACATCCCCTTTAACCGAACTCCCAATATTCTCACACAGTCTGAAGAGTAGGCATGTGGCAAAGTGTTCAACACAGTCATTTGCTTGTTATTTGGTTCAGCATGTATTCACATAAAAAACCAGAAGAACCCCAAAAGGCCATCTGCTGTCAGACAGCTGCATATCTTTGCCACCCTGTATTATATCATGTTTTAGTTCAGATGACTGCAATAATTCATTCCAGCATTGTTTTTGCTGTTCTGGGTATTTCAGCTTTGCCTCTGGAAATCTCGGATTCTTCTGGGTAATCTGCCTTTCTCTTGCACTTCCAAAGACTAAATGGCTGAATTTTATGACACTCAATTAAAAGTGCAATGTGCCTATAGGTCTGGCTGGCAAACAATGCATTCCTATGACAGTATGGGCAGAGGATGACCTTTTTCGGTGTTTGATACTGAATGGACAAGACACTGTGCTCAGGTTTGTGATCCTAATGTACAGAGAGAATTATTCCAGACTTTTTGTTCTTACATTTATTTCATCATTTTAATAGTGTGCAAAGTGCTGCATTGTGCTCACTGTGCAAAGTGCTGTACTATCTTTTCCTCAATTCTCATGTCATTTTTTTCTTTTTTTCTTGCAGTTTGAGGGGATTCAATTTGAGGCAGAGGTCACACAGCTTAATAGAAGAACTTGTTTACAGTGCTAGGATCCTTAGAGAAAATATATTAAGAGTGCCTTTGGCATGAAGAGAGTGCCCAGTCCTCTTTCTTAACTAACTTTAACCAATCCACATCAGTATGGATTAGGAGAACAATCTTGACCCTCATTCCCAGCCCATCACTCATTTAAGAATAATAGAATCTTAAGAGTTGGAAGAGACCACAAGGACCATCTAATCCAACCCCCCTGCCTTGCAGGAATAAACAATTACAGCACTTGTAAGAGATGCCTGTCCAAACTCTGCATAGGTGGAGAGTTCATTCTTCCCCAAGGTAGCCTATTCCACTTTTGAATAGCTCCCACAGTAAAACAGTTCTTTATGTTTAGGTGGAATCTCTTTTCTTGTAATTTAGATCCATTGGTTCATGTTCTAGTCTTTGGAGAAGTTGAAAGCAAGCTTACTCTGTCTTCTATATGACAGCCTTTCTTGTAATTTGAATCCTTTGGTTCGTGTTCTAGTCACTGGAGCAACAGAAAACAAGCTTGCTCTATCTTCTACATGACATCACTTCAGATATATAGAGATAACTATCATGTCACCTTTCCGTCTTCTCCTCTCCAAGCTGAACATACCCAGCTCCCTCAGTCATTCCTCATAAGGCTTGGTTTCCAGACCTTTGGTCATCTTGGCTGCTCTTCTCTGGACAAGTTTCAGCTTGTCAAGAGCCTTTCTGAACTGTGATTCCAAGAAATGGACACCATATTCCGGATGAGTTCTAACTAAAGTAAAATAAAGTGGGACTTATGCTTCCCTTGATTTGGACACTATATTCCTGCTCATGCTTTCTTTGGGCTGCTGCATTACCCTGTTATGTTTAGTGTACTAAAATCCCTAGATCCTTTTCATACATACAGGTGTCACCTAACCTATATTTGAGCATTTCATTTTATTTCTAACTAGATGTAGTACCTTACAATTATCTCTGTTGAAATTCATTCTGCTAGGGCCTTTCCACCCTACACTGTTATACTGCTATTGTTCCACTTTCAACATCCTGCGGAATTCTGTGGTTTGTAGTTTACTGAGTCCAAAGAGCTCTCTGACTGAGAATTCTAAATGCCTGTCGCTAAACTACAAACCCCTGGATTCCATAGGATGTTGAAAAAGCAATAATAGCACTATAATAGTGTAGTGTGGAGATGGTCTTAGTTTTGTCCCAGTTTTCAATCTCTCAAGGTCATTTTTATCTTTTTCATGTCCTCTGGGTATTAACTACTTCCTTCCTCCCCTCGCCTTTTGATGTTACCTTCAGATTTGATAAGCATGCCTTCTATTCCAATATCTAAATCATTTATAAAAATATTAAAGAACACTAGGCCCAGAACAGAACCCTAAAACACTCCATAAGTCACTTCTCTCCATTATAAAGAGCAACTGTTACTGCAGGTTAGGCCTCCTTGGAGATAGCATAAAGATATCATTTTGATATCAATAATTTGGCTCTCTTCCATCACCCCTCTCCACGTGTTTGTGAGGCCCCTGGACAAGCACAGAACTAGGCTCGACCATCAAACGCTGCAATATCCCAAAACAATACAGGCAGGCCAGAAATAGCAAGATCACTGCTTTAGGAGACCTCTCTGCAAACACCCTCATTATGTATGCACACTGTTTACAAAGGACTCCCTGCCCCGAGCAGGCAACTTGGCAAGCTGAATACTCAACTGCCAAGCACTGAGCATTTGCATACTGTCTACCTCTTTATCAAATCGGACCTAACTCAATCATGCTAAATTCTGACCTTTCCAAAGCTTTGTCTCGAGCCTGAAACTCATTGTTTTTCCCAAGTATGGAATAGCCTGCAGTTACATTTCTCCCTATAAAAACTCCTGATTCCAAGACCTTCTTCGGATCACTCCCGAGTTCCAGACTGCCTTGGTGCCGCTTTGCTTGGCGAGCTTCCCCTCAGCTCCACATGCTGAGCCACATCGAACCCCAGCATCGCTCTCTATTCTTCCAGGCTTCAGGACAGGTTTCGTATCACCCAATTCAACAATCCCTCTGAAAAATCCCTCTATACCACTCCAACCTTTACTTTCCTTAGTTACTTGTGTGATTGTGTGTGCTGCATACCCTGTGTGGCTGTATTTAATAAAATCTCAATTATTCTTAAACTTGGTGTGCTCCTTGGCTTGGCCTGACCCCATAGACATTGGGTAAAAGATTCCGCTGCGTTGCCCTGCCTCTCACATTGCTAACTTGTGCTCTAGCTAATTTCCCCAAACATAGTTAATTGAGAGCGCATATAGGTGTCCCTCCTGGGACCCCCAGTAAAGAAGGTAACACAACCATTGGTGAGTACTTTGGGTTCAGTCTGTCAATGTTACAGATCTACCTGACTGTAACACCATCTAGCCCACAGTTCAGCTAGCTGCAAGAATATCATGGGCAACCTTGTCAAAAATCAAGATGCATTATGTCCACAGCACTCCTCTGGTCTATTATACTTGTAACTCTGGCACTGGGGACTTTCATTTAAAGTACCTAGGCATTCTTTTCCTACTTCTTTTCCTGTTCTCAGCTGTAGTTCCCTTATTGAAGGATTTATTCTATTTTCACAACAAGAGATGAAGGGCCATGTGTTCCCCATTCCTGTTTAGAAATTAATATTTTTTTCCCCTGACCTAAGTGAAACTCTTCCTGTGTGTGAAAGACTCAATACAGTCCACCATTTTGAATCCCATTCTGGTTTTATAACTTTTTTCTCTGGACAAACCTAATGTTTTGGCAAACTGCTTTTGAAAAATATTTTCTTTGGATATCATATTAGAATATTAGGCTACTGGAAGGGTCCACTTATGGGGAAAAGGTGACATTCAAATAAATTGATTGATCGATTGATAGGTGAGGTCCTGCTCTGACCTAACATAGACTATACTGGAGAAATCCCCATGATTTTTGTTTCTTGTTTGGGGTTTCTGAGGAGTAGAAGGGAGAGATCATGCATGAAGGAAGACAGATTCCTTTGTCTCCAACAGAGATGTAAAAGAGGGGATTGTGGCCAACTGAAAATTTTAAGAAGAAAAGTTAAACTTGCTTAATTTCTCCTTCCATAGGAGATCAGGCCCCTTTTGTAACCGGTCACCATAGGGAATAGGGAAGAAAGTCATATCCCTTTGGTTGACAGAAAAGCTAGGCTTTGTCATCAATAGCTCTCAACAGCTCTCAATAATAATAATAATAATAATAATAATAATAATAATAATAATAATAATAATACTTATTTTTATCCCGCCTCTCCCAGTGGATCGAGACCACTTTGCCACCACATGCCTCACCAATCTCTGACTTCTTCACACTAAACAATTACAGCACTGTTATTCCACTTTAATTTCCATAGGTTCATCCTACGGAATCCTGACATTTGTAGTTTGGGGATAGTCATTTAGAACTCTCACTCAGAAAGCTCCAGTGTTTCTCTAAAGTATGAATCCTGGGATTCCATAAGATGTAGCTGTGGCAGTTAAAGTAGAATCAAAGTGCTGTAAATGTTCAGTGCAAAAGGACTCCTGATTAGGTTAGCAGCATAGGAACTGGCAACGTCATGCACATGTTAAATGGATTAATTAAACAAATAAATAAATACAGGGAACATCCATAAAACTCTCAGTCTCTATAAAATGGAAAGCTGTGACAAACAGTGATAACTGGTGTCTCCAATGTCTATCAGTGAGTGAATCCACTATAGTTTTGGTATGAACTTTAAAAGAGTTATCCAAGACTTTAAAGCCATTTCCACACTAGTCTGTTATAGTGCTATTATTCCACTTTCAACATCCTATGGAATCCTGGACTTTGCAGTTTAGGGAGGGGCCTTTGGGAAAGCACAGTTCAAATCCCCTCTCAGCCATGGAAATCCTTTGGCAATAGTAAACCCCCTCTGAACAAGTCTGGCCAAGAAAACCACGTAATAGAGTCTCCATAAGTCAGAAACAAACTGAAGTCACACAACAGCAATAACATCCAAGAGTTGTCATGCTCTCTCCATGCCATGTTATTGTGAATGAGATGTGGGAAATGTGTATGTATGTGGGATGTATTGGATATGACAGAGATGAATGGGAAGAGGCAGTTCTTAGAGACTCAAGGTATTATGAAATGGTCAGCATTGTTTAATGGCTGGGGCAGTAAATAGCATTTAAGCAGCCTAGCTAGGAAACATTTGCTTGTGTTCAATCAAAGAGTGATTTACTAAGATTAGTCTGTTGGTTACTGGGGTAGGGAATATACTTTGAATATCAAAAGACAGACAAGAAATTCAAAGAATCAAAGTAACTAATAGATAGAGGCTATTTCAACAAAATAAAACAATGGGCATCATGTGGATGATAATGAACTATTGTGTTTTACTATATAACCAGATGGGTGATGCAACTTATTGACTCCAGCAACAGTTGTTAACTAGCCTCTTGTGTTCCAATAAACATCACGGACAATGGACATGTGTTTTCTTGAGAGACACAGAGTAGCAGTACAGGACAACACTTTGGCCATTTTTGCACTAGACTGTTATAGTGCTATTATTCCACTTTCAACATCTTATGGAATCTTATGGAATCCTGAAGTTTGCACTTTAGGGCAGGGCCTTTGAGGCATCTCCCTAAACTGCAAACCCCAGGATTCCATAGGATGTAGAAAGTGGAATAATAGAACTATAACAGTCTAGTGCAGAAATGGCCTTAAAGTTCACACAGGTTCAGCAGCTTAGATTGCACCTTCAAAGTACAGCTGAAATGGATTTCCCACCTCACTGCCATTGGATCAATGAGCTGCCATTGAAAGCAAAACTAATCAAATTAGCTTTTTCCTTCTGAAACAGAAAGGAATTACATATACATACATAAGGTCCTTTTCGCACAGCATTCACCATGCGAAAGGGCCTCTGGAGCATCACGCAATTGTGAGGAGCTGTCCATATGATGTCCTCACAACTGTGCGATGCTGCCAGGGCCAGCAGGCGCCAATCGCGCACTATCTCATTTTCGGCTTCTAGCCAAAAATGGTGCGTGATCGCACATTGCTCCAGGACCCCATGCACATTTAACGTGCGTGCGGAGCCTCCAGACCTGCGGCGCTTGCGCTTCCTGCTCCAGTGCAGCCTGGGAAAATCCCAGGCTGTGCTGCAAAAGGAAGAGGAGGAGCCCTCACTCTGCCTGCTCTCTAGCAGGCCGTGGTGCAGGCAAAGCAGCAGGGATGCAAGAGCGTCTTGCAAGAGGCTGCTCGCTCGATCCCTGTGCCCCAGCGCTGAGAACAAGTAAGTTGCGGAAAGGGCCTATGGCATAGGAAATGCTGCAACACCAACAGTGAAAAGATTTCATTGAAAAGGCCCCACATTTGAGGAGTCAAAATGAGCTCTGAAGCCTGCTCCTGCACATATTCAATCCTAAACAGCCCTCCTCATTTCCAAAATGGTGTGTTTCATAAACATCCTGATGAGCATGTTGGTGGCTAATTTAGGTAGAAACTGGTCTGTTTATTCATGATGGGAGTACCTCCATTAGAAGGCACAGATTTGTACTTATTATTAACATTTGATGAATGCTGAAAATGACAATCAAAATTATTATGTAGCTCTTTATGAATGGCAAATGTGTTGCATTACATTAAATAATGTTCACTCTGAACATGCAAAGTACTTGAGCAGCCTCACCTAAACTGATAATGGAAATGGTGGGGCAACATTAGACACTCAGAGGTGACCTCATTATACAGAATAGTCCTTTTGCAGTGTGGACTTATGAATAATTTTTTTTTTCCATTTTAGAAATTCAGCAAGCACTGTAAATCTGCCCAGTGAATACATATGCTGAGTAAATTCCCCTTGGGTCATAAACACTTATTATTTCACTATCCTGTTTTGAAAAGTATACTCAGAAGGACATAAATTTTAAGATAGAATCCTTAGACAGGATCTCATGCCAGAAGATCACAATCCAGCCTGAGATCTCTCTTTCCTGACGCAGCCTTCTGGGTACCCCAAAACCACTCTGAAAAGACTACGAATCTTTGCCCATTAAACAAGCTTTTAAGTATAGCAGCTCCAAGGGCTACAAGGAGAAGGGGAAAGGAAGGAAGTTCCTTGTCTTGGCCCTGCAATGCTGCTGTCATTCCAGGTTTGAGCCTTGACTTCCTGGTTTTTATTCTAATTGTTACTTTCTCCAAAATGTTGTCCAAGCAAAGGCTCAGCTACTAATTCAGAAGAAAGATGTGTTATGTAGTGTGGCATCAGAAATTACTTTGTTATGATCCCAGTTTCTTGCATTGTTTGTTCAGCTGTACGGTCTTGTGGAGCACGGTCAAGGTAAAAAAAAAAAAAAGCATCAGAGACCCAAAGATTTTAAAAGAGAATTTTAAATGCTCCTCCCTTAACTGCAAACCCCAGGATTCCATACAATGTTGAAAGTGGAATAATAGCACTAGAACCCTGTAGTGTGGAAATGGCCTGTACCTCGTATCTTCTTACTTAAGCATCCAGCATACATCAAATCTTCTGAGTAATTCATAACCAGCATATCATCAGCTTTGTAATCTTTAGAAATATGAAGGACAAAAATCATTCTTAACTTTTTTAGACTATAACTCCCCAAATGGTGCAAACTGCAGGCCTGTATTTGGGAGGAGCTATCAGAAAGCCAGCATAGTGTAGTGGTATGTGTGTCAGACAGGGAGACTGGGGCCATTTCCGCACTAAACTGTTATAGTGCTATTATTCCACTTGCAACATTCTATGGAATCCTGGGGTTTGCAGTTTTGGGAGGGGCTGGCTGGCCCCTCCCGAAACTGCAAACCCCAGGATTCCATAGGATGTTGCAAGTGGAATAATAGCGATATAAGAGTCTAGTGTGGAAATGGCCTGGGAAACCAGGGTTCAAATCCCCACTCAACCATGGAAACCCAATGGTGACCTTGGGCATGCTCTCTCAGAGGAAACCAAGGACTACCCCTCCACCCCAAACAAATTCTGCCAAGAAAATTCCACGAAATGTTTTTCTTAAGGTCACCATAAACCAGAAATGTCTTGAAGGCATACAACAACAGAACCTATTGTTTGAAGAAAAGAAAAAAACCATTTCCAAGCTCAGATGCTTCTTGTGCTGTGACTCCTTTGGTGTTCCTTTCCACTGCTAAGTGACAGAAATGTTGAAATTGTTATTAAAAATACTGTGTAGTGTTTATCTAAAAAATATAGTAGACAATTATATCTTATGGAAGTGAACTCTCAAGATTTTTTTTTAAGTAGAGACTGAAAAACAACAATAACAATTCTTCAAAAGAAATGCTGAGATATTATTTGTTCTAACAAATAAACCAGGCACCCCTGTGGTCCATCCCTGCCCCCAAAAAGAGAGAAAGTAGATTAAACTTCAGGTGATGCAGAAACCAAATTCTTATCACTTTTCTGTGAATAGGATAAAGTAACAAAATTATTTCCATATTTCCATTATTTTCAAATGTAGGGGTAGTCATAAAACACCTTTGGGAGCCTAAAAGGGGGAAAAAAACCCTGCAGTTCAGCAACCAAAGATTTTCCTTTGGTAGATGAGTTCACCTTTGCCTCTGAAAAGAGGTCTCTAAAAGCTTCATATTATTATAGGGCAGGAAGAGGGGAACACTCCCAACATGAGAACTGTCAAAGGGAATCTGAGAATAAGCACTGGATAGTTTTATGTACTGTAAGAATAGTTTAGTAGTTCCAATCAGACGTGAATTATTCTTTCCTAACAGATGTGCAATAACAAAGATGATTCACTGGTTTCAGGAATGTCTCTTTGTTTAATTTTTGTGGAGAACCAAAGACTCCCCAGAGTGTGCTATAATTTTTAGATAGACCCAAGGAGTTGGTTAGACAAGTAATGTAACATGTTTCTTAGCAGTCAGACGAGTTCTTTACCTTTAGTGTTTCGGAACAAAGAATAAAGTGTTAATATAGAAGTGTCAGCTCAATACATGTATAATGATTTCTTCATATTCATAGAAGAAAAACTAAGTTGACTGTAAGGACATGGAGGAGAAAACCAATCTACCCAGTACAGTGAAAAAAATTGTAGGAAGCTGGGTTGCTTGAATAGAAAACAAATCCGAAAGCTATATACAGTAATCCAAAGTATGCTAGTTCTAAAGTAAATCCCACTCTGTTCAGTGGAGATTAATTCAAAGTTAATATGTCAATACAATTGCAACCATAGTAAGGTAGAATTTGTATGATAGCAAATTCCAATGTCCACAGTTTTTTCATCCTTTCTCAAGCTTTTTACCTTAGAGGAACACTTTAAATAATTTTCCAGTCTCAGGAAAGTCCTACCTGAAAATTATTAGATATATAAATTTTTTTAAATGCTTAATTTTTTCCCCACTTTCAATTTCTCACAGAACCCCTAGCAAACTTGTATGTGACCCTAGGGTTCCAAGGAACTCTGAGTGAGAAAGCCTGATGGGGAGCAAGAGGTGTTAGGTTTAATTAGACAACACCATGTGGTATGCAAAATAGATTTCAATTTACACCAAGGGCTACTGGAATAAAGAAACAACAAAGACTGTCTCCCATTTATTTTTAAAAACAAAAATCCCCCAGTTACTTGGAATTGTACCTAGGAGTTAGCAGAATACACATGTTGCCTGTGAGGCAGAAAGCAGAAGTGAAAAGAAACATGGCATATTAGCAACACTAGAGAGTGGTAAAATAGAGCCAGCATGGTATAGCGGTTTGAGTGTTTGACGGGGACCGTTGGAAGATCTGTATTCAGACCTCTGCTCAGCCATGGAAAACCAGTGGATGAGCTTGGATGAGTCACACTCTCTCAGCCTTAGGGAGAGGTCATGGCAACCCTTTTCTGAATAACTCTTGCCAAGAAAACCCTATAACAGGGTCATCATCATGAGGAGCTGACTTGTAAGCATATAACAGCAACCTGGGACAGAGGTATCCATGATACTGAGAGGATCTTAAAGAACAGTTTGACTGCATTCTCCATAAACAGGATTTCTACCACTTAGCAGAGAAACTGAGCCTTTTGCACAAGAGTGGGAACCCTACAGCTTTCAAGGGCAACCCCCACAATTCTTCCCCACTGGCTACACTAGCTAGGGTTGCTGGAAGTTGCAGTCTGTGAAAGGAGGCCAAAACAGTTGCACTCTTGGTCAGTCTTTACGTCCCACTAGCTCAGAGTCCACTGACAGTTAATTTAGAACAGGTTGGTGTAGTGGTTTCAGATTGGAACACTCTTCTGGGCACGCTATTGGAGCTCTTGGCACCACAAGAAATTTTAAGGGGATACTTTTGGCCAAAAGCCATGTGCAAGCCTTTCTTCTTTTTATAATGAACATTCAGGTATTTCTTCTTGGAAAATATTCATCCATTTCATGCTGTAAGCTACACTGGGGCCCTTTTAGCACCTTACCTTCTTCCAGCACTGGGGTGTGGGGATCATGTGAGCAGCCTCCAGTAAGAGGCTCTCATGTCCCTGCTGCTTCAGCTCTGCATGAGCTGCCTGCTTGTGCAAGAGCCCCACCTCTTCCTTCTGCTGTGCAGCCTGGGAGTTTCCCAGGCTGCGCTGGGGCAGGAAGCACGACTGGCATGGCTTCGGAGGCTCCACACACCAGATAGGTGCACATGGGGCCTGTGAGCAATGCGCGATCGAGCACCATTTTCGACTTCCAGCCGAAAATGAAAAGGTGCACGATTGGCACCTGCTGGCCCTTGAAGCGTTGCATGATTGTGAGTGCGCCATGCAGATCACTCCTCACAATTGCGCAATGCTCTAGGCGCCCTTTTGCATGGCAAATGCCATGTGAAAAGGGCCTGACAGTGGTTAGAAGTGGAATCAAGTTTTTTTTTTTTTTTAAGAACCATTTAGCATAAAGAAAGGAATATAAGGGAAGATGTGGGGTTTTTTTCCTCTTCTCTGTTTTGGGGGGGCTTTATATATTTTATTATTGATTGATTTGTATATCTGAATAAGAATGTCTTGGATTGGGTGTATTTTGAAGTGGAAAAAATCCAATAAAAATCCAATAAAAAGATTTGAAAACAAGAAGTGGAATCAAGGACATGAATCAGTGAATCAAATCAGATGATTTCCCAGAGGAAAGAGCAGAGGAGAGCTGGGTCTGTGAAGACATCCTAGACCAGTTTCAAGGATGGAAGGAGAGGGAGCTGCTGTAGTCACCTGTAATACTTGTGGCATGTTCCTTTTCTTGCCACAAGAGGTTCTTGGATACACCTGCACCAAGTGCAAGCTGGTCACGTTCTTGGAGGAGAAGGTTCGCCAGCTGGAGGCACGAGTTTCTGATCTCCACCTTATCAGGGAAGGGGAGGAGTTTTTGGATAGGGAAGAGAAGACCTACCGGAACTCCAAATACAAGGAGGAGCTGCCAGATCAGGAAGCCAGTACACAGCGCCAGGAAACGGAGGCTTGGGCAAATGTTACACGGAGGAGTAAGAGGACCAAAAAGGTAACAGAGACTCTTAACCTACACAATTGCTTTGATGTACTTGGACTTACAGACAAAGAGGAGCACTACGCAGAGGGAACAGAATGTCAACAAGAAAGAATCCAACATCAGCAACAGGAACTAGATCAAGGCTCCCAGCCTCAACAGAATGCTCAGGCAGTCCTGGTAAAACACGCTTATCGAGGAGCCCAGGGGAAGCCTCAGAAGAGGCGGGTTCTGGTTGTTGGGGACTCTTTGCTAAGAGGAACTGAAACAGCAATCTGCAAAACGGACAAGCTCAATCGAGAGGTCTGTTGTCTTCCTGGGGTCAGGATCAACCACGTAACGGAGAGGCTAACCAGGCTAGTCAAACCCACTGACTATAAGCCCCTCATTTTGGTTCATGTCGGAACCAATGACACTGCGAGGAGCAGCTTAAACCACATTGCAAAGGACTACGAACGTATGGGGACAAAGCTTAAGGACCTTGGTGTGCAGGTGGTCATTTCGTCTCTCCTCCCTGTTCAAGGATACGGCGCACGTAGGGAAAGGGCAATAGTAGAGGTCAACAACTAGCTCCGCACATGGTGCCGCCAACAACGGTTTGGGTTTTTGGAACATGGCCTGAATTTCCATGAACATGGGCTTCTGGCGAGGGATGGGCTGCACCTCACAAAACTTGGCAGGAATGTTTTTGCTAACAGTCTTGCAAGGAAGATTAAGAGGTCTTTAAACTAAGTTCCACTGGGGAGGGGGACAATATTATTCAGGGCAAGGACTCAGAGAACACAGGGGTAAAAGGCCCAAATGATACTGGACAAGTAGTACAAGTGGCCAATGGCGGGAGGAGTAGAATCAATAGTACAGGACTTGCAGGAAGGGCCCAGGGACTTAAGTGTCTCTACACTAATGCAAGGAGTATGGGAAACAAGCAGGATGAGCTTGTACTCCTAGTACAAGAAAATAAATACGATTTGATAGGCATCACTGAGACCTGGTGGGATGAGTCTCATGATTGGAATACAGGAATAGAGGGGTATAGCCTGTTTTGTAAAAATAGACCAAACAAGAAAGGAGGAGGAGTAGCCTTGTATGTTAAGGATGTTTTCACCTGTGAAGAGATCCAGGACTTAAACCCAGAAAGCCAGGTCGAGAGCATTTGGGTAAGAATTAAGGCAGCGAGAAACAATAGGGATATTCTGGTGGGGGTTTACTACAGACCTCCAACCCAGGCTGAGGACTTGGATGACGCCTTCCTCAACCAAATGACTGCACATTCAAAGAGGAGGGATACAGTAATAATAGGAGATTTCAATTACCCGGATATATGCTGGCAGTCAAACTCTGCCAAGACAGCAAGGTCCAGCAAGTTTCTTGCTTGTCTTGCAGACAACTTCATGGTCCAGAAGGTGGAAGAGGCCACAAGGGGATCAAATATTCTAGATCTGGTCTTGACCAACAGGGATGACCTTGTGAATGAGGTAGAAGTGGTTGGATCTTTAGGGGGGAGTGACCATGCCCTGTTGGAATTTAGCATTCAGTGGGAAGGAGAAGATAAGGGTAGCCAGACACTCATCTTAGATTTTAAAAAAGCGGACTTCTGTAAACTTAGGGAGCTGCTGGCTGGAATTCCGTGGTCAGGAATAGTGAAAGGGAAAGGAGTTCAGGAGGCATGGGAGTTCCTTAAAAAGGAGATACTGAAGGCACAGTCTAAAACTGTGCCATTAAGGAGGAAAAATGGAAGGCATCTGAAGAAACCAGAATGGTTGACTAAAGAACTCTCAGCTGAGCTAAGAGTTAAGAGAAACATGTATAGGAAATGGAAGAAGGGGGAAACCACCAAAGAAGAATTTAAGCAAGTAGCCAGGAGAGGTAGGGAGGAAGTCAGAAAGGCTAAAGCACAGAACGAACTTAGGCTGGCCAGAGACATTAAAAACAATAAAAAGGGCTTTTTAAAATATGTCCGCAGCAAAAGGAAAAAGAAGGAGACAGTAGGGTTGCTACGCAGAGAAGATGGCGAATTACTCACAGGGGGGAGAGAAAAGGCAGAGCTACTTAACACCTTCTTTACCTCCGTATTTTCCCAGAAGGATACAAGCACTCAACCTGGCGGTTTGGGAGCAGGGGAGGAAGCAGAGGAAATAAGGCACATAATAAGTAGAGAGGTGGTACAGGAATACCTGGCCGCATTGGATGAATTCAAGTCTCCAGGGCCAGATGAATTGCATCCTAGGATATTAAAAGAGCTGGCAGAGGTCATTTCGGAACCGCTTGCTATAATTTTTGAGAAATCTTGGAGGACAGGAGAAGTTCCAGCAGATTGGAGGAGAGCAAATGTTATCCCCATCTTCAAGAAGGGAAAAAAAGAGGACCCAAATAATTATCGCCCAGTCAGCCTGACATCAGTACCCGGAAAGATCCTGGAGCAGATCATTAAGCAGTCAGTTTCTAATCATTTAGAAAGCAACGCGGTAATCACGAGAAGTCAACATGGATTTCTCAAAAATAAGTCATGCCAGACTAATCTTATCTCTTTTTATGATAGAGTTACTAGCTTGATAGATGAAGGGAGTGTTGTGGATGTAGCATATCTCGATTTCAGTAAGGCCTTTGACAAAGTTCCTCATGACATTCTTGCAACGAAGCTAGTAAAATGTGGGCTGGACAGGGCTACCGTTAGTTGGATTTGTAATTGGTTGACCGACCGAACCCAAAGGGTGATCACGAATGGCTGCTTTTCGTCCTGGAGAGAAGTGACTAGCGGGGTGCCACAGGGTTCTGTCCTAGGCCCAGTGCTGTTCAAAATTTTTATCAATGACTTGGATGAAGGAATAGAGGGCATGCTGATCAAATTTGCAGATGACACCAAATTGGGAGGGGTTGCTAATATGCCAGAGGACAGGATTAAAATTCAAAATGACCTGGATAGATTGGAGAGCTGGGCCAGGGCGAACAAAATGAAATTCAACAGAGAGAAATGTAAGGTCCTACACTTAGGTAGAAATAATGGAATCCACAAATATAGGATGGGGGACACGTGGCTGGATAGCAGTACGTGTGAAAGGGATCTAGGAGTCTTCATAGACCACAAGCTGAACATGAGTCAGCAGTGTGATGCGGCAGCCAAGAAAGCCAATGCAATTCTTGGCTGCATCAATAGGAGTATGGTGTCTAGATCGAGGGAAGTACTGGTACCACTCTACTCTGCTTTGGTTAGACCCCATCTTGAATACTGTGTCCAGTTCTGGGCACCCCAATTCAAGAAGGATATTGACAAGCTGGAGCAAGTCCAGAGGAGGGCGACCAAAATGGTGAGAGGCCTGGAAGCCATGCCCTATGAGGATAGACTTAGAGAGCTGGGTATGTTTAGTCTGCAGAAGAGAAGGTTAAGAGGGGACATGATAGCCATGTTTAAATATTTGAAGGGATGCCACGTAGAAGAAGGAGGGGACTTGTTTTCTGCTGCTCCAGAGACCAGGACAAGGAGCAATGGATTCAAGCTGCAGGAAAGGAGATTCCACCTGAACCTCAGGAAGAACTTCCTGACAGTCAGGGCTGTCCGGCAGTGGAATCTGCTGCCTCGGAGTGTAGTGGAGTCTCCTTCCTTGGAGGTTTTTAAGCAGAGGCTTGATGACCATCTGTCGGGATTGATTTGAGGGTGTTCCTGCATGGCAGGGGGTTGGACTGGATGGTCTGTGTGGTCTCTTCCAACTCTGAATTTCTATGATTCTATGATTCTATGTCAGAAGAATATTGTTATATCTCTACCTTCCAATTAGGATGTGGAACCTTTGACCATCTAGTTCTTAGACTCCAGGTCCCATCATTCTTTAGCTTTGTCTGTGCAGGCTAAGGCTGTTAAAAGCTAGAGTCCAACAGCATCTGGAGGATTACAGGTTGCTCAAACCTGACCTGTGAGAATTAATCCAAATATCCTTGCAGAGTATCTTCATCAGAGACAGATTCCTGTAATTCTAAACAACTTGACACAGTGCCAGCATTTTTACAACACTACAGAAAAGCATGTTTGGTGGGCAAATTTATGTGGTGTTTGAAAACTAAGTTATTAGCCATTAGGGGATTACAAACATATGCTTTCAGGGATTTAATAACACTAATATGAGTTATTATTGGAACTGCAATATATTTTCATGACAGTCTGAAAAAAAACATGTTTGGCATCTCTGTTATTATTACACATGCAAAGGTGAAACAGGTTTTCATTCTGACAAAGGTTAATCTTTTACTAAAGCACTGGGTGCTGTAATCAATGATTTAATTTTCATCTGCCTTGTGTCATTAGGACCATAGCCAGATTTTTTTTTAAAAAAATATGAATTTCTTTCTATAGAAATGAAGAGTGGTGGGCAGAGAAGTTGGCCGTCCTTGAAAACTGAAGTGTTGCTCATGTCCTTCCTTTGTCCACCTTGGATTGCCAGAGGAAGAGGTCTTCATTTTAATGAAATTAATTAAGAGGAAAGAGTGTCTTGCTCCTTGCTAATCAATGAATATCAGTTAGGTGTAGAAAGTATCCCATTTGCAGCTTTTTAAAGTACTCCTCGGGGCTCTATTGAATTGCATTAAAACCTGTAATGGGGTTCACTCTCAGCACACTGTCAACATAAAACCGCACGTATGACTTTCATTCTTGTGACCCCCCCAAGATGCATTCTCACTATGAATGCAGAGTGGGTTTTAAATATGTGACACATACTGTCTGATCTGTTCTTCTGTCTACAATTCTTCTTGCAGTTCATGCTGATTCAGGTTTTAAAATTTGTGTCTCATGTGCGATTCTCATAAATCAAAACAATTGTCATATGCAACTAGAAATGTACCTCATTTTGCCAGGTTGCTTAGGATTTTTCTTATGATTTGAATGAAACAAAAGTTTGACTGGTAGCAATTACAATCCATAAAATTGTTTCATATCATTTTCTGTGAAAAATGGATGCCAAACAGATTTTCTTTCTTTCTTTTTTCTTTTTTTAAAAAGACCAAAGTTTTCCCATCAGTACCAAAGTTGCACAAAAATCATTCAGGATATCAAGCTAAGTCTAAATAACAAGTTTGATCAAAATGAATTTATCATACAAATGTGCATTGCAAATAAAAAGAAAGATGTATAGAATGCCAAAATGTGTGTTTGGGAGGTACCCAAATGATTGACAGATCAAGTCCAAAGACTTAATACAGCCCTCATTTGGGTATCATTATACCAGGTTTTGTGACTCTGTGATCAAGTATATGGATTTGTAGAACAGACATACAGATACTGAATGATAAGTTGACTATTTCCATCTAATGACAGTGGTTGAAAATAAAAGCCTGTCTCCAGTGCGACATCACCTTCACAAATCATTCAGTGTGGTGATGCCTTTCCTCAGTATAACTGTTTGGCAAAAATTCTCCCTGGCCACAGTCCACTCAATATTCGCATGAGTGAGCTGCAAGTCCATACTAGTCCATACTGGAACACAGCAGTGAGGAACTGGTACAAAATGGGGCAGAAAGTACAGTGGCCTCTCCACTTTTGCAAGGGTTTGGGGTGCAGAACCCACCTAAATTTTTTTAAAAAACCCAACAGCACTCTTCCTCCCATTCCCTTAGGGAGCTCCCCCTCCTGTTCACTTGACTTTTGTGTGGGTAGGTGTGCTTTCTTTCTCCATGTCTGGGCAAAAAGCAAGTAAATGGGAGGGGAAGAATGAGGAGAAGCATGTGAGTGCCCTTGAGTCTCCCCACATGAGTCTTCTCCTCATTCTCCCTCTCCCATTTCTTTGCCCTTTGCCCAGACACGCATCCCTCCCCACCTCCCATTTGCTTGCCTTTTGCTCAGGAGCATGGAAGAAAGGTACACATGCCTGGCAAAAGGCAAGCGAAGTAGGGGAGATGATGGCACGCACACAGAGAAGGCACTCGCATGCCTTCCTCCCAGTTCTCTCCCTCCCACTCTCATGCCTTTTGACCAGGCACACAATCCTTTCTTCCACATTTCTGGACAAAAGGCAAGCGAATTGGAAGGGGCAGCCCTGAACACAGAGAGGGTCCCTCCATGCCTCTTCCATCCTCCTCCTCCCTTCACCTAGGAGCACTGCACAAGAAGATGCACACTGTTTTTCCAATTTTTTTTTTAACTTTTGTATGCATTTTGTACCATCTCTAGTCTCTTTCTGTCCACTGATAAATAGATCTAGCTAATCCACATGAAGGTCAACAACAATCTTCTCTTCCAATGCGAAGTGAAATTAGGAGGTTGCTTGAGGGACCAATTGCCTGAGAATGTCACTATCCACCTCCCCTGACTTCCTGTCATCAGATGATTGTATCACATTGCATCAGCCATCAGATATGAGCAGCCCTTTTGTACCATTGCAGTATGCATTTTTGGGTTTTTCTGTTGTACTCTGTCATTTGTTTATGAAGACGGCTGGGAGCTGCAGTTCCACAACACCTGGAATAGTGCGTAATTCTATCCCTTCTTAGACATACACTCACTGTGCTGAAAATAAGTATCTTTAAGTCCATTTCCAAAAATCATTGCCAGTAAACTTTCTTTAAGCTTGAAAGGGACAGAACACAAGACACAGAGCACAAGACACTTACTTTTTTTTTTACTAAACTCCCATAATCCCCCTGCCAGCATAGACAGTGGTCATCCCACTGTAGCGAAGGATTTCCGAAAGCTGTAGTCCAAAAAAATAAATTAATTTTTTTCTGGAAAAGAATAACCTAGAAATATGGCCTTACAATGTGCAGTAGACAGTTCAGCTACTGCTTAAAGATCCTCATGTTAAATTTCTGCTGCTATTCTGCTTTCAGTTCTAATTTTAGATAAAACTTATTCATTCCCTGGATAGCCCTACATTTTTAATTTCCAGAGCCAATTTTTTAAAGATATGATGTATCTGAATATAGAACATCTCCTCGAGCTCCAAGGAAATGCAGCAAACTAACATGTAGCAGCCAGGATCTGACAAAGCACAACATGTCCCAATAAGGTTTGTTTCTCAAATGTTACTGTGGGGAACTTTTTTTTGTGTATGGTTGTATATTCTAGCTGGAAACATATGATGTCATTTTGCTGGCAAACCCCAGCTGCTAGCAGTGATTGGCCTTTCTTTTGGCAAAGTCCCCAGTGTAAAATCAATCACATCTTGGAGATCTGCACACATGCAGATCTCATTAAGAGAAAATTCATGTATAGTCTACAGCCGTACACACCAGTATTCTCTTATGTGGCTTTAGATTGGCAATATGTATATGGTTGTATGTGCTCCAGTCATGCGACATGCAGACTTCTTTATATGTCAATTAGTCACAATATTAATCCACACCAGCATTAACTCTGTGATCTAGAGTGATGTACATTCTGAGCAGATATTCCTGTCCATCTTTCTTCCGGGTACTACAGCTTCAGACTGAAACAATTAGATTTAAAGAATTTTTTTTCCATTGGTGAAGGTTTGGATAGAAGCTTATAATCCATATCACATGTGGATATGAGGGTATATATATTATTATATATTATAAGGAACTGGAAAGAGAATTCAAAGATGTTTATAGAATATGGAAATTAATCCTCTTAGAAGAATGTATCAAGTTAGACAAGTGAAAGAACAAGCAGCTGATTACTCTTTTGAGATAGTGTGGTTGCTGATTATCAACTGTACGAAACTTAAGCAGCAGAATCAAAGAGGTACCCCTGTGTTGTTGTGCCTTCAGTTTGTTTCTGACCTATGGCTACACAAAGCTGTAGCTATCATGGGGTTTTCTTGGCAAGATTTGTTCAGTGAAGGTTTGCCTTTGTTTCCCTCTGAGGCTGAGAGAGTGTGTTTTGCTCAATATCACATAGCAGGTTTCCATGACTGAGCAGCAATTTGAATCCTAGCCTGCAGAGTCATAGTCCAGCTCAAACTGCTACACCACACCGGCTCTGCGTACATATTGTGAATGTATACCTGCGATTAAGAACCCTGCTTATGACAATTTCTAACTGTGTATATGGGTTTCACACATGTAGTAGTTTATAGCCTTCAGCAGAACCAATGGACACGTGGAGGTCAAAATCAGGAGCTATTTCACACTTTATAGTTATAACACTATGATTCCATTTTACATATACAGAACCAAAAAAATGAACAAGAATTTCCAGGGGTCCTTTCACACTACAGAATTGTGGCACTATGATTCCACTTTAACTGCCATTGTAACATCCTATGGAATCCTGGGATTTGCAGTTGGTGAGGCATCAGAGTTGTCTAAACACCTGTCCACAAATTCCTAGCACCATCCAACTATCCTGCTACCTGTCGGCCAGACATGACAAAGAGAAATTGAGATGAGGGCCATAGTTATTATTCATTATCATTCCACTTGTGCCTTTTGATCTGAAATTATTCCTTTACTCAGAATTATTTTTCCTCTGGACATATTGGCTGGGAAACTTCTTAGTTCCAAAATTAAAATTTCCAAGCTTTTCTTCACAAAGGAAAATCATCACTTTGCAGTCATGCAGTGAGTTCTTTTTCACCTTTTGTATAATAGTATCATAGTTTCAAAGCACTTGGGAGGAAGTGTCTGAGTGGTGTCACTGTGTCATGATGTGGAAAAACACAGCAGCTCTTTCTAGCATTAACTGAACAGAAATGACACATAAACAAATGGCATATGACTTGCTAGCCACAGGCAATCAATGGAAAAGACCAGTTTGTTGGGAAAACCTGGTCACTTCACTTCAGTTCAAAATAAAATGATACATCAGATTTTTCTGGAAACCATTCCCTCACTCCTCTATTCAGCTTAAATAGTAATGAGACACTGGGGTTAATGACTTTACTGAGGTAGGGGAATCACAACACCCTCTGGAATCCAAGGAATAGAGGGCATGCTCATCAAATTTGCAGATGACACCAAATTGGGAGGGTTTGCTAATACGCCAGAGGACAGGATCAAAATTCAAAATGACCCGGACAGATTGGAGAGCTGGGCCAAGGCTAACAAAATGAAATTCAACTGAGAGAAGTGTAAGGTCCTACACTTAGGTAGAAAAAATGGAATACAGAAATATAGGATGGGGGACACGTGGCTGGATAGCAGTACGTGTGAAAGGGATCTAGGAGTCTTAATAGACCACAAGCTGAACATGTGTCAGCAATGTGATGCGGCAGCCAAGAAAGCCAATGCAATTCTTGGCTGCATCAATAGGAGTATGGTGTCTAGATCGAGGGAGGTACTGGTACCATTCTATTCTGCTTTGGTTAGACCTCATCTTGAACACTGTGTCCAGTTCTGGGCACCCCAATTCAAGAAGGACATGGTCAAGCTGGAGCAAGTCCAAAGGAGGGTGACCAAAATGGTGAGAGGCCTGGAAGGCATGCCCTATGAGGATAGACTTAGAGAGCTGGGTATGTTTAGTCTGCAGAAGAGAAGGTTAAGAGGGGACATGACAGGATTGTTTAAATATTTGAAGGGATGCCATGTAGAGGAGGGAGTGGGCTTGTTTTCTGCTGCTCCAGAGACCAGGACAAGGAGCAATGGATTCAAGCGACAGGAAAGAAGATTCCACCTGAACCTCAGGAAGAACTTCCTGATGGTCAGGGCTGTCCGGCAGTGGAATCTGCTGCCTCGGAGTGTGGTGGAGTCTCCTTTGGAGGTTTTTAAGCAGAGGCTGGATGGCCATCTGTCGGGAGTGCTTTGAGGGTGTTCCTGCATGGCAGGGGGATGGACTGGATGGCCCCTGTGGTCTCTTCCATCTCTACATTTCTATGATTCTACGATTCTATGACTCTGATGCGGAGGAGTTGGATTGTGAGGATTCCATAGGATGTTGAAAGTGGAATAATAGCACTTTAACAGTCTAGTGTGGAAACAGCCCTGGTGTCCAGAGTCAGCCACATATGCATCTCCTACTAGGAATTCTTGTTACTTGCAACTGTTCAATCTTTTGGTGCTGGTGTGTTTCTTGGGATTCTCGACCCCTTGACTGACTCTAATAACTCCTTGCCTTCTCCTTTTTGACTTTGGTTATATGGGTTACTGGCTTTATGTAACAACTTTTGTACCTTGTGCCTGTACCTCCTTTCATCTCCCATAAACTTTCTAGCCTACTTGTCTATGTCCTGGACTGGGTTGATTGACCCACAGTTGCTGTTTCTATAATAATTCACCTTTCTGGGCACTTGCTGCCTGCTGGCATAGGCAAGGGTGTTCTTTCAAAGGCAGTGTGTATTATTTCAAAATGAGGGAAGCCAACCCTGCTGAATTTGTAGGACACTCTGTTATTCTTTGGATTGTAACCACAAGTTTACCCCAAAGTCCTGTCCTGTCATCACCACTGGCTGTGATTTAATATTACTTTCTCCTTTCCCTATAATATTTCAGCAAAGAGATGCTAAACAATGATGGGGAGAAAGCTTGTTCCTTCTTTCTATACCGTAGTCCAAAGCCATTTTGAACTACTTTTCTAGACACAATAACACTTGTACTTGACAAAAATGCTGCTGCAATTATTACCTCAAACCACAGTAAATTGCAAAAATAAGAGGAGAGAACCACAAAAAAGAAATGAAAGAAAAGCATGGTCAGTCCTAGATAATTCGAAGCTGTGTCCAGAGAATGGAAAAGTTACTTTTGGGGGCTAACTGGGGCAGATAGGGGGTTATCAGTTTTAAAAATGGATATGAGTTGGAATCTTTATAAAGGCATAATGTACATTAGGATATTTATATATTACATATTATTATACATTAGTTCATATTATTATTATATATGTATACATGACTATATGCTATTACTACTTATATACTGTCTCTGTTAATTTTATATATATCTATTGACTATTGCAATTCGCAGATGAAAAGATGTTACGTTAATGTATTTGAAGTGAAAAATGCTGTGATAATAATAATAATAATAACAACAACAACCTTCTCAAGCTCTAGTTGTATCATATGACTCTGGATTTGCTTTAGAAACCTCTTATCTTTACTTTTAGGATAGAACCCGTCCTTTCTTGCTGTGCCATTTTCCTCTTTTTAAAGATTTCTGAAAAATACACTTTGGGTTAAATCCAACACCAATTCTCCCCAGAGTAGGCCCACTGATATCAATGAGATTTCAGTGAGTTATGACTTGTAAGCCCTATTCATTCTAGTAGTAATTAATGTTGGAACCTATCTCTTTCTCTCTTTCCTTCTATATAAGTATACCAAAAAAAAAAAAAGATTGTTTAATGTACATATATACATGTATTTAAATGAATCAGGACCTATATCATGTATTTATTTTTGCACATCATTCCCATATTCTTCTAAATACTAATAAGGAGCATCTTGTTACTACCTTATTCCAGTCCTTATACAGTTCTGTGCCATATTCTACAACCTCCTATTTTATGCAAAATATGACAGAGGGTGGAGGTTGGAGGAGGAGGTAGAGGAAGAGGAGGAGAATAGGACAGTAGGTAAAATGTTCTACAACTGAAACCCATTCAGGTGTCTCAATAACTTTTGGCACTACCAATTAACTTTTATGATCATTGAGAGAGATGAATTTCATATTATGGCTGCAATGTTTTGCATTTAATACATCTCTAAATTATATCCAAGTTATTATATATGGAAGGCAGCACAGCAATCACTAAATCTCAGTAGATGAAGCAGATTAATGTGAAGCTCTGGACCGAGACTGTCTCCTTCACCTGTTGAGAATGTGTCCCAGAGGATCTCTGTGAAGAGAAAACCAAAATATTATTTCACACAGACTCATAAAAATGTTATCTTTCATATGTTAGTGATGGGAAGAAATTTCACTCCTGGGAAATTGTTTTCATGCTGTTCCCCACAGAGGAAGATAATGTGTATGTTACTTGTGAAAGACGGGGTGGGGGGAATGCTTGTCGTGTCTGGATAGTTTGATGTGCAAAACATTGCTTGGAAATCCAGAAACAGATAAAAGCCAAATAAACAGGTGGATCATGTCAATTCCCTAAAATAGCTAATCCGTGTTGTCTTCTGCTTTTTTTGTCCAAACAAGGAAATTTATAACATTTAACAGGAGTAAATATAATACTCTCTTATTAATGTTTCCCAGAATTACAGTAAGTGCTTAAAAATATCTACAAGAACTACAGAAAATGAATGAAAGTTGAGCAGAAAATGGAAAGGGGGTTGGGGCAGGTGAAACACAACCTCTCATTTCTTTTGCCTTCACTTGTTTGCATGGGGCTGTAGAGCACTGATATCAATTGTACTTTCAGGGGCAAAATTTTGTCCATAATGGTAGTGGATCTTGCGTGTCTCATTTTCCCCCTTTTTTGCTATTCTCAATGCCACATTTATGTATGTATGCAAATTATAGTTGAGAGCCTCAAATTATGAGAGGCTTTTAAATGTAATAACAAAGAAATATATTACAAAATAAACATTTTTGTCATTCTCTAAATCTAGGGGTATCTTAAATTTGACATAGTCTGGGCTCAATCTGTTTTAATCTGGCTTTGACTACTCCTGTACTTCCTCCTATATGTTTTGTTCTACTTTCAGATCTTCTCATTCTACTGATCACTGTTGCTTGCTTCCTACATTCTCATATTTCTCTGGGAACAGGTGTAGTACCTGCAGTCTCAGTCCATTTGCTCATACCTCTGAACATATCTGTGTGTAGGGTTTCTGTGACCTTGAACTAGGACATAAGCATGTTGTACTTGGAAGTGCTCCCACTCAGGATTCCAGGTAACTGTGCCTTTTTCCAAGATACCTCATTCCACCCCATAGGTTTCCATTCCCTACACATTTTTGTGCCCACTGAATATGCTCGAATGTAATTGGGCTATTTCCTAATCCTAGATTTTTTCCCCCTAAAAAATAAAAAAAGGGGAACTAAACTGCCAACTATATTTTTCAAATAGGCATGGGTGTTGCTATTTTGTTGACATCTTGGGGGAACTAATTGTTATCAGATACAGGGAGAAGCCAGAAGAGAATATGATTGCCCTCACGTTCTGCTTCATGTGCTGCCTTAAACATCTGTGGGCACTGTGAAAAACTATAAGCTGAACTGGACAGTCCTTTGGCCTCATTCACCACCGCCTTCCTTATATTCTTGAGTTCTAGCTCATCCTCTCTGTCTCAGGTGTTCCATCACTCTCCTCAGGTGAAGGGCATCAAGTCAGAACAGGACAACTTTCACTATGCACAGCACCTCTAACAAATCCAGCCTAGTAATTTTGGGAGACAAATGGGCCTTTGGTCTGATTCAGAAAAAAAACAACTTAGTGCTCCCTCTGTATTCAGAATAATATACTATTCCTAAGTCTAATATTTAGATATAACTATGACCCTTTCCACATTGTGCTGTTATAGTGCTATTATTCCACTTTCAACATCCTATTGAATTCAGGGGTTTGTAGTTTACTGAAGCAAAAGAGCTCCCTGGCTGAGAATTCTAAAATTCTAAAAAAATTCTAAGCTGAAAACCCCAGGATGTTGAAAGTGGGATAATAGCACTGTAACAGTGGAGGACAGAAATGGCCTACGAGATTCTTTCTGAAATACTGTTAGGTAGAAGCAACACTAACTGGGTGTGCAGAACACTTGTGTCTTGGTCACTTCTCTGTAGTCAAAGGAAGGTAACTGTAGGACTTCAAGATGTTTTGACCTACAGTTCCCATCAGCATGGGAATGGTAAGAAGCAGTGGGAATCTTCACTATGGGATAACAGCAACAAGAATATTGTTTGCTCAAACCTGGAAACAGACTGAAGCACCAATGATGGAAGAACAGATTGTTCAGGCTGCTGAGTAAACCCAAGTTGCCAAACTAAAGTGAGTTTTAAAGCAGAAATGAAGATTTCTGGAAAGATTTGCAATCATGTATGGACTTTCTGAACAATAAGAAATCTATTGGTGCAATCATTTGTGTTATGTATACTAGTAATTCTAGTACAATAACTTAGCTGGATCTGTAATGATATATTTTTCTTTCTTATATTTTTTAAACTTACAATTTGGCATAGCAAGGTCAGAGCTCTTCTGTGTTTTAGTAAGTTAGAGTTTAGTGTTCATTGTCTTAGTATGTCAGTATTGTGTTTTAGGCCATTTCCTCATGATAGTGCCATTGTAGCATGGGGACATTTTGAAGCCAGCCTGCGACACGTGCCATTGCATGACATTGTTGTGGTCCTGCTCCTGGCACATACCCAGCTGTCAGAATCACACAGTATACCATTACAGAAAAAAATCTGATAATGGCCTTCCTTTGTGCAACGATCACATCGTCAGCGGCTGTGCAGGAAGGGCAGAAGCTCTAGCAAGTGCTTCCTTCCTCAGTGTTGCACAGGAAGAGGCTGGCTGCACTGTCGAAGAAAGTGTGTCCCGAATGCTACCCATCTGCTGTTAGCCAAACAGGTGCAAAAAGGAACATTCAGGTCCCGCTCCCATCCTGGCAGTGCCTCTTCCTGTGCTACACTGAGGAAGGAAGCACTTGCACCTGGCAGTGGCACTGCCAGAATGGTGCCAAAAAGTCACGGGATCCAGGTATGGTGTGGAAAGGGCCTTGGGTTTTTGTTTTTTTCTTTCTACTTTTGCTCTTTTTTTAAAATGTAAAACTCTAACTGTGGTTGTGAACTAGATTGTTTTGAAACTAATAAATAAAGAATCAAAAGACAAACTGTGGGAATTCTACTTTAAGATATCTGGAGGGACAAAGTTTCCCCACCCCTACTTTAGGCTCTGTTCAGGATTTTGTGTATGACACCCCTTGAGTTTCCCTTAAGATCTATAGAATGACTCAATAATTGTCCCTGAGGTAACACCAAGAGAATCCCTAGCTCTTGACCATTCCAACCCATAGACAGATATTTCAAGAAGCCCAGCTTATTCTAGAAAGCCCAACAGATGTTCCCTTGTGTGGTAGAAGAAGCTGAAACCAGATCTGTTAGCTTTCTGAAAACTTCAGGAAATTGAAATATTCTGAAACACTTGTTTAAACAAAGTGTAGAGTAGCTGCCGCACAAGCAGTTTTACTATTCCAAGCTCCATCTTATGCACACAGCCACCCAGAACTCCAGAATACCCTTGCAGCCTGAAATGAAAACTGAAGAATGATAAAATGAAACCAAATGATCAGAAGCTCCTGACAGAGAAGTGACCACTAGATAGACGATTCCTACATTGTCACAAAGTAAAATAGACTTAATTTATAATGGCAGGGAATATTTGTCTGGCCAACCTAAGAAAAAAACCCTGCAAGATAGCTGTGTTTCGTTAAGTTAGTATAAAATACCTACCAAGCAATTATTTATTCTAGGTTGGTTCAATGCATCACTGACTCTGCCAAAAATCTGTTAGGAGGGAGTATAAGGACTGCTGTTGATAACCAGACCTTGGCCATTTTTCATTTGTTGTTAACTGCTGTCAAACCAACCTCAACTTATGGCAACACTTTCAATGAAAAACCTCCCAGTCACCCTGTCGTTAACAACCCTTTTCAGGTATTGCAGACTCAGAGCTGTGGATTCCTTTATTGAATCTATTAATCTGTAATGTGGTCTTCCTCTTTCCCTGTTGCCTTTTGACTTTCCAGGCATTATTGCCTTTTCTAGTGAGCTACACCTTCTAATGGTATGTCCAAATTACGACAGTCTCAGTTTAGTCATCTTGACTTATAGGGAGAGTCAGGATTTGACTTGCAAGTGGACCCATTCATTTGTCTTTTAGCAATCCATGGTGTCTGTAGAACTTCTCTCCAGTACTACATTTCAAATGAGTTGATTTTCTTCCTATCAGTTTCCTTCACTATCCAACTTCTACAACCATACATAGAAACTGGAAATACAGTCACATGGACAATCCTAACTTCACTACTCAATTAGATATCTTTACACTTCAGGATCATGTCTAGTTTCTTCATAGCTGCCCTTCCAAGGCCTAGTGGTTTTTTTTTTCTCTGATTTCTTGACTTGTAATCTCAGTTCTGACTAATGAACGAGTTAAGAAATGGATTTTTTTTTCACTATTTCAATGTCTTCATTGTCTATGTTAAAGTTATGTAAATCATCTGTGGTCATTATTTTTGTTTTCTTAATGTTCAACAGTAAACCTTTGAGAACTCTTGGAGAACATGAGAAGTCTCAGAAGACTGGAGGAGGGCAAATGTTGTCCCCATCTTCAAAAAGGGAAAAAAAGAGGGCTCAAATAATTATCGCCCAGTCAGCCTGACATCAATACCAGGAAAGATCCTAGAGCAGATCATTGAACAGTCACTTTGTAATTATTTAGAAAGCAATGCTGTTGATAAAAAGTTAACCATTGTATTTTGTATCCTTCAGTCTCCAAAGTTTGCGTGTCTTTAATGCTGCAACTCCCTCCATTTTTCTTTAAGACATCCCTATATCTTAACCATGAGTCTAAGCTGCCAATCTCCCTACTGTAAAATGCCTCTTGTGGCATAACCATCCTGGAATCTTTACTCCAAATCTATTTTTATCTCTCCCAGATTTTAAAAATTGATCTCCTTACAATATGATTCTTAAATCCTGCATTTACTTTTGTTTTCTCATACCACAGATAGGTATGCCAGCTGAATTTTAACTCATGACCTTCTAGTTCTAATACTCTCTAAGCTTCTAACAAAATCCATTCTTTAAGCCATGCTAGACATGAGACCTCAAAATATATTCTCAAGTCTGGGACTCCAAATCCTCCTCATTGATTAGCATTTATTAATATTTTCCACTTTATCCTGGGTTTCTTCCCAGCCCATATGAATTTTGAAATTTCCTTATGCCAATTAGTAAATGGGATTTTGGGGAATATAATTGGGATTGTCTGAGAGAGATACATAAATCTGGGTAAAACCATCATTTTGATTACAGCTATTCTCCCTAATAGGGAGATATCAATTTTTTGCCATTTTTTAAGATTGTTCCTTATACTTTCCCAGGTCTTAACATAATTATTTTCATATAATTGTTGAGTCTTTGTTGTTAATACAATCCCTAAATATGTATTATCAACTGAGGGAGAAATTCAAAGATGATAATATAAAATAAGGTTTTGAGAGCACTAAAAATGAATTTGAAAAATTATTATAGTCAGAACAACCTCATTTAATCTCAGAAATATATAAGCTATTGTTAAAAATGAAAATGGAGGAGGAGCAGATAAAAGAGAGCATGATATATTTGGGCCCAATGTATAGGGTATAATATAGAGTTAGATCAATGGGAGGAAGTTTGGGGAGGAAGTTCGAAATTTACCCAGTGTCATGATCTTAAGTGGTATATAAGTGGTATTTAACCCCTAGTAAATTGGCTAAAATGCATAAAAAGAAGAATAGATGCTGGAAGTGTAAATGTCATGAAGGCTCCTTTTACCATGTGTAGTGGCAGTGTCAGAAAGCAAAGAAATGTTGGTTAATGATAAGTAAATCTATTCAAAAGATTTTAAAATTTGAAATGGTATTTAGACCAGAACTTTTTTTGCTTAATATAATTGATAGGACTAAGAATAAGGAAAGGCATCACAGGAATTTGATAAGATATATGGTGATGGCTGCTAAGATTATATAGGCAAAATATTGGAAAAAACAAGAGAATCCCAAAAGTGAGTGAATGGATAAATAAATTAATACAGTTGCAGAAATAGATAAGTTAACAACTCTATTGAGGAAGAACTTAATAAAAATATTTTTAAGAACATGGAAACCTTTCACGGTACCATATAAGAAATAAAACTTAATGGTTAGTGGGTTTGATTTGTAAAAGAGAAGAATAATTTAAATAGTTTGGAGAGTGAATGTGTTTAAGAGTATTTATATTTATAGTTATATTTACGTTTATGTTTATACTAGGAAGAGATGCTGAAATAGAAATGAACTTAAAACCAGCTGATGAGGAAGTCGGGAAGAATCTTAAATGTTACTTGTCAATACTTTTTAATTTTTTTTTCCTCTTCTTTTCTTTTTTCACAGTATTACTCAAAATATAATACATATGTATTACTCAAAATATAATACATATGTATTACTCAAAATATAATACATATGTATGAATAAGATTGGGTGGGTATTCTAGAAACTTGGTGGAGTTCCCCCCCTTTTCTTCTTTTTTTTTGTTCTCTTTTGTTTGGGGGTGCTCTTGGATTCGCCGCTTCAGATGACAGCTCAAATTGATGCGGCAGCCAGAAGTGCCTGCTATCAGCTTCGGCTGATACGCCAACTGCGCCCCTTCCTGGACTTGGAAAACCTAAAAACAGTGGTACATGCGCTGGTAACTTCACGGCTTGACTTCTGCAATGCGCTCTACATAGGGCTACCCATGTGCTTAGTCCGGAAACTTCAATTAATTCAGAACATGGCAGCCAGGTTGGTCACCGGAAGATCTAAAACTGACCATATAACACCTATTCTGAAGTCTTTACACTGGCTGCCTATTAGTTTCCGGGCACAGTACAAGGTGTTGGTTTTTACCTTTAAAGCCCTTTATGGCTTGGGGCCAGCCTACCTGCGGGATCGCCTTCTCCCATATAATCCACCCCGCACACTAAGGTCCTCTGGGAGGAATTTACTGCAGCCAATCAGAACTAGGTTGGCTGCGGTTACCCAGAGGACCTTTTCTTCTGTCGCCCCCAAGTTATGGAATGGCCTGCTGGAGGAGACCCGGCACATTACCAGTCTTGACTGCTTTAAAAAAGCAGTTAAGACTGTTCTCTTCCGACAGGCCTTCCCAGACTAGTGTTTCACCACCTCTCATCAATTGTCTTTTTGTTTTTAATTTGTTTTAATAATTAATGTGTTTTAAGGGGATAGGAGGGTTGGTGGGTGGGGAGGATGGGGTACATTTTAATGTTTTAATGTATTTATATATTCTTGTAATGCCGCCTCGATCCACTGGGAGAGGCGGGATAAAAATAAATTTTATATTATTGTTGTTGTTGTTGTTGTTATTATTATTGTTGTTGTTGTTGTTGTAGTTGTTATTTCTTTTTTCTTATATTCTGTTGCTCTATACTTTCTATTTTTTATATAATTATGATATATTACTGTTATTGTAGATGTTGTTTCTTTTCTCTCTTTTTGTCTTTTTTTTTGTATGTATAGAATTTATAAAGACTATTTAAAAAAAGAAAGAAAGCAATGCTGTAATCACGAAAAGTCAACATGGATTTCTCAAAAATAAGTCATGCCAGACTAATCAAGTTACAAGCTTGATGGATGAAGGAAATGCTGTGGATATAGCATATCTTGATTTCAGTAAGGACTTTGACAGAGTTTCCCATGACATTCTTGTAAAGAAGCTAGTAAAATGCAGACTGGACAGGACTACTGTTAGGTGGATTTGTAATTGGTCGACTGACTGAACCCAAAGGGTGATCATCAGTGGCTGCTTTTCATCCTGGAGAGAAGTGACTAGTGGGATGCCACCAGGTTCTGTCCTGGGCCCAGTGCTATTCAACATCTTCATCAATGACTTGGATGAAAGAGTAGAGGGCATGCTGATCAAATTTGCAAATGACACCAAATTGGGAGGGATTGCTAATATGGAAGAGGACAGGATCAAAATTCAAAATGACCTTTACTTCCAGTTTGATCGAGAGCAGGGAGACATGGTCTTCTGAGCTCTGCAAAGAAGATCGCCATGGCTGCTGGCTACTGGGTGAGAAAATTTAATCAGTCCGGTTCATTCTGTTCCTCGAGAAGAAGAGGATAGCCAGAGACAAACTGGGCGACCAGAAGCCTAGGCTGATCCCCCATTCAAGACTGATTAGATCCTGAATGGGAGACAGCTGGATGGCTGTTGCCACCAAAAGATCTTCATCAGCAGCAGTGTGGAAATAGAGGGGAAGAGTTTCCCCTTCAGAAGATCCCAACTGTCAAATTTCTTCCATTGTATTGTAAGTATTTTTTTTCTCCCTTGGATTTTGAATTTTTGGATCCTAGGGAGTATTATTATGGTCTATGGATCAGAAGGATCTGGAAGCAGATGGTGACTGAACTCTATTTAAAGGACAACTGTGACATCTTCCACCTGTACATGCCTCTTTTCTCTGGGTTTGATTGGAGTCTAACACTGCCACCTTTGTACTGAAATTGCTGGTGAGTAGAAGCTTAAAAAACACTTTTTACTTCTTGTTCTGAAGCACAGAAAAAAAATTTTTTCCTATCCTCTTTGGATTTTTAGGTCTTCCTTTTGGACTGAGCTAGTGGCCCGGACTTTCCCTTTTTGGACTCTTCTTATTGTGTTGTAAGCTGTGGCAACATATTTTTGATTATCCCAAGAGGTTTGGAGGTCTGCAAACAACGGAACTGAACTGGTTGCTCTCTTTTTTAATTTATTCTTCCTCTATCACCTGTTGCATGGGTTTTTGGAATATCAGAGAAACTGCTGGAGCCAAACACTTTTCTTTTACTGCCTGGGGTGTCTGACTGACTTTGGAATTTGTTTGTTGATCGGGATTTGGACACTGATAGCAGCTTTCCTATGTCTCTGTTTGACCTTCCAGTGCAGGGGATGTCTGCAGATTGACTTGCTCACTCCCTGGCTCAGTCCCGTGCACAATCAGTTGCTCCTCAATCACCGCAGCAGCATCTATCACACGTAATTGGATTATGATCAATGAAGACTTTAGTCAGAATTTCTGCTTTGTGAATCTTGCTTTGCCAATTTTGGGATATCCAAATATGGTCTATTCTTGACCATGTCTGATGACGGTTCAAGTAGAAAGTGAAATCCTTTACATGGGGATGTTTAAACCTCCACATATCACACAATTGATACGCTTCCAATTTGGAAAAAATCTGATGGTAGTTTCCCTTTTGCTTTTTTTTGGCAAAGTTGAGATACTCCTGTCCATCTTGGGATCAAAAACAGCACTAAAATTGCCTATAATAGATACATCTTCATATGGATTACACCCCATAACTCTTTTTAGATCTTGATAGAAGGTCCTGTTTTCATTACATGGGGCGTAAATGCCAATTATCAAAAGAGTTTTACCTTCATTCAACACCCAGAAATCTACCTTTGTCATCGTTAAACCATAATTTAGGAAACAAAGCTGGTTTGAAATATAGAGCCACTCCTCTTCTCCTGACCATTGCGGCTGATATGAAAACTTCACCTAGCTTAGGGGCTTCCAACACGTTAACATCCTTCTTTTTTATATGCGTTTCTTGCAAGCAACAAACATCTAAATTATGCTTCTATAGATAATGGGGGAAAAATTCCCTCTTGATTGGCGAGTTCAGTCCATTAATGTTCCAAGATATGATAGAGCAGGTCATCAATAAGATAATTTGGGAAGGTCCAATTCTTCTGCATCCAAATCAATCAGACTAGTCTCCAATGTTGGGATATCATCAGAATGGGTCTTCATTGTATGAGTTGGTGTCTTGGCTTGCTTATGTGCCCCACCTACTGTGCCTCCTTGCACGGAACTTCCTCTCTTCGGTGATGTATGATCTCCGTGGGGCACACTGGAATTCCTGGATTGCTTAGAATCACACATTTTTTCCATATTTATTTATTTATTGACAAATTTTAATTAGAAATCACTTAGATTCTGTCCCTATAGCAGGAACCAGCTCTATTGGTATGCTATCAGCATCTGGTGATTTATTTCTTCCAAGTGCTCAGAGTGCAGCTTCCACTTCACTTTCTATTATTGTAGGTTCCTATCTTTTCTATAGTTCTTCGGTGTAATGTTTCCATTGTCTTTTTATTGCTCCTTGGTCATTTAATGTGGTCCTCTCTTGGTCATAGAGCATCCCTACTCTTGCTTTATCTTGGTTTATCTTTTTGCATTCCTTTCTGACAAGGTCCCTACCTTCAGGCCAGAGTTCTTCTGGCTCTCAGTCAATTAGGCTTAATAGTGCAACTCTATTTTTTACATTATTCTGAACTCTTACCAGGATGTTCTTCATGTTGTATGTAGCATCCTGGTTGGCTTAGTGTTGTTCTTTAGCTTTAGCTTTACTTTGATTTTTGGTATTAGTAATTCATGATCTGTGCCACAATTTGCCCCGGTCTTGTTTTTGCAGAGACAATGGAACTTCTGTATCTTCTGTCTCCAATTATGTAGTCTATTTGATTACTATGTTGGCCATCAGATGATATGCATGTATATAGTTGCCCCTTTGGTTGCTTGAATAATGTATTTGCAATGAACAAACTGTTGGCCTCACAAAATTCAATCAAACAGTCTGCTGCTTCATCTCTTGATCCTAGGTCAAATTTTCCTACAATCATTGATTCTTCTGTGCTTCCTAATTTTGCATTCCAGTCTCCTATCATTAACAAGAAGTCCTGTTTTGGTGTGTGATAAGTTTCCTTCTGGACTCCTGCATAGAATTTTTCATTTTCTACTTGTTCTGCCTCTGTAGTTGGAGCATAAACTTGGATTATGGTTATATTGATAGGTTTTCCCTGAAGTCTTATTGGTACAATTCAGCCAGACTTTGTGTTACTTCAACTGCCTTTTCTACAGCAATCCTGACTATTAACACCACCTATTTCTTACATTTTCATTTCCTGTGAAATGAATCATCTGACTCAAAATGTTCAATTCTTATCCAATTTAGCTCGCTAACCTCAAGTACTGCAATGTTTATATGTTCCATTTTTGTTTTACTATGTCTATCTTACCTGATTCATACTTCTCACATTCCATGTTCCTTTAATACATGTGGTGCAACTTTGGACTTTCTTTTCACTTCTGAGCAGATCAACAGATGTAGTCCCTTTCTGCTTGAATTTAGTTGCATTGTTAGCCACAGCCTACTCATAGTTGTACTCATAGCTGTGCCACAGTAGCTTGTTGGGTGCCGTCTGAGCTGGGTGTCTCACTTTGTGGCACTATCTCTTGTTTCATTTTGAATTGTCTCATCAGATGGTTTTCATGGTAAAATACATTCAAAGGGGGGTTACCATGTGTTCCACTGCTATTGTCTCTAAGAAATCCTCCACCAGTCACCCCTGCCCCTGCAATGCTGCTGCCCTCATTTAATCTGATTCCTCAGCAAAAGTCTGTCTGACATGGGAAACTCTACCAGCAGCATTGCTGCCATCAGGATAATCTCTTGCCTCACAAGAGCATGCAATCCAGCCACAGCAGAAAAGTAGTGCCACTGGTGGGAATTTATCAATAGTGATATTTATTTATAATATGGATTTATATAGCACCATCAATATCTATGGCAGGCAACATAAACAAAGGAAGGAAGGAAAAAGATGGACAATCTTAGAGCCTGAACTTATTCTGGTCCATAGGTTTCTTTTAAACAATATACATTGCTCTGCTTTAAGTTTTGTTCTTCCAAGAATTCAGTGGGAGAGAAAATTCCCCTCTGAACTGGCCTTCAACAATCCCTAACCCAGAAGCTTCAGCTACCACCTTTCTGGCCTTGGGAGTTCATGCTATCCTCCTCTTAGTCCAAGCATTCCAGCCCAGAAACTTCAAGAGAATCTCAGTTCTTCCTTATGCCACCAAAATCAAGCAGCATTAAATGAGGGAAAGCCACTTGAATTGAGAAAACTTCTCTCAGTTGATAGATGAAACTTTGTTCAGTTGAAGGTGATACCAGCCATCAAGATTAAGCTGCTTGATCTAGCTAAGTCTTGGTCTGGGGTTGTCAATTACTCTGAAGCAGAGATTGGAAAAGTTCTTTTTGGATTACAACTACTGAAACTCCTCAGACAGAGCTAACCTGAAGCAACATCTAACATTTGATATCAGGTTAGGTTATCATCTTAAACCTAAACTTTGGTTTAGTTTTGTCTTATTGGATCTTGAACGTTGCTCTACTTTGCCCCATCTTACTTTGTTTCCTGGAACTAGTACTTTTCCCTCGAGAACCTGATTTGGGTCAGAACCCCACATACTGCCGAGACTTTCACTTGAAATGGATCAAGGAAGTGATTTCAGAGATCTTGTGTCATGTGGTTTTCTTTCCATGGTTACACTTTATGGACTTGGCCAAGCCACTATTGTTCATTTTCTTTTTCAAATGGGATCTATTTGACTTCAGCTTGCACGTTTCAAGGGAGGCAAATGCAATGGAGAATATCAATTTTAAACTTCAAATATTAGACACATGACTACTAGTAAGAATTATTTAAATACATGGTTTCTGACATGGTTTTGGTGTAAGCTGCGTATCTATTACTATGAAAGTTAAGAATGCTATGGTGTTCATTGTAGCATATTCAGTTGATAGATGATACTACAGTGGTCGTGAACACAGTGAAACCATCAATGTCAGTACAAAAGGTGATATTGTATCCCCTTGGCTCAAGTGTGATGGATTAAAACTGGAAAAACCTATAATGGCTCTGTAATAGGATTCACAGGAAGCCTCTGTCCTATATTGTTTTCTGATTACAGTGCTGATTTTCTCATGCATCATTGTGCCGGAGGTGGAATTGATATTTTATTGCATAGATGGATCTGATTCTCCCTCACCACCACATACTTGAAACTCCTCAACAAGGATCCTGATGTAGTAAGGAAAACCAGCACTTAGAAAAGTCATTCCAGTCACAGGTACACTCCATACATCTACAACATCTCTGGGTCCAGTACTCTAATTGTACTGAAGATCCACTGATCACCAGAGTAGCATCTACATCAGCAACTTCTACATCAGACCAATCACAATGTGTCTTGCACCAGAAGCCCTATTGACAGCAATTAGCAATTTAGCAATGTAATATAGACATCCTAATGGAATACAGCAATTTAGCATAAAATAAAAAACACTGCCCCTAGAAATAGTGTTTGCAAAAAGAGTGGGTTTTTGTGGGGGTGGGATGTGGGATGAAACAGCTTTTGGCGGTTGCAATTTAGCAAGGAATGGATTGACTTTCCTTGGGATTTTTCTGACTGAAAGTAACAATGGAAAATGCCCCCTTCATTTAAATATAATTTCTTTTGAGGCTACCAGTGTTGATAATACTATGAAAAAAGGGAGCTAGATAAATGGTCAATGGAGATTTTGAGCCTAGCAGAAAATGGATTAATTTTCTTCCTTGACCATCTTCCTCTCTCCTTTTCCTTTTATTTTTGAGTCTATCTGAAGTGCTGTGATCTAGCTCTTACCCACAGATGTTCTTTCCAGTTGGGTTACTTGACCCGCAGGAATAAAATGTCTGAGAAATTGACTGGTAGTGCAGTTGCAGGTACACCATGGGCATAAAAGGTACTTGCCTTTAGTCATCTGTTCAGGAGTCTGGTCTACACAGAATTCCACATCACCAGAAATTAACTCATTGATTAACTCATTGATTAACTTGCTAAGTTATCCATTTACTAGTTTTTCTAGAGATTTCACCTAACTTTCCAGATTCTCCATCTGACACTGAAGTTAAAAGTATAATTTATTGAATGAAGTCATTAAATTTCATTAGCATGGATGCCTCTTCCACTGTTACATTCAGTGAAAAAAGGAAGAATAATTTATAGAATTGGAAGAAATGTATCACATGGGTCTGATGTTAGGCAAGCTCATCTTTGTGATTTATTTAAGACTGAAGGGAGGGGGAAGAGAGGGAAGTTTTTGGTCATATAACTGAGCTTCTGAGCAGAACAGCTAAGCTTGAGAAAGAAGAAAAAAGAGGAATGAAAAACAAGATGGATCTTGGAAGGCAATGGAAGTGAGAGAGAGTGCTGTGATTGCTTAGTAGAAAACCAGGGCCCTCAAGCAGCCAGATCCTTTCAGAATGGCCCTAATGGACCTGTACGGAAAGAAATTGTTTTGAAGTCTTTCTGTGGGGTGGGTGTGCACTGTGACTCTGTTCAGTGATGTCTTCCTTATTTATCATGCTCTGGTCTGCTTTTTATTGTATATTGTGATATAATATATAATTATTTCATAATATTGGGGAATATTATTTCATATTATTGACATGCATTATAGTATTATTTGGAGATAGCTGCAATGAACCCTTTTGCAATTCTCTAGTGTATTACTTACACAGTACTAGACTCTTAGATAATTAAGTGAAATGTTTCCCTCAAACCCATTCTCCAGTTCTTTCTCCTTTTGCTTCTTTCTTATTCCTCTTCCTCATCCTTCCCATTCTGCTTTGTACTCACTCACTCCTGCTCACCCATCTCCTTTTAACTATACAATTAAAGTAATATAGGTACAGAGAAGAGTGGCCTTGTTAGATATCTGATCATTAAAACTTCAGATACGATATATGGTACTTGGGATTTCTAGTTCCTTTTGGCAAGAGTCCCATGCAATACCACTGAAATTTGCAGGCTGTATTTCTTGATTGGGAGTGGAGAGGCAAAAAGGATGATGTGATTCAATTGTGCAGAAAATTATGCTGCATATGCTCAGAGACTCTCAAACATCAAATGAAGAATTCTCTGCATTTGAATTACTAACTTGCACCTATCCATTTATTGCTGCACTTACAGTGGATCAGTGCCCTCTAATACTTCAGGCCTTCCTCCCTAAACTGCAAAGCCCAGAATTCCATAGGATGTTGAAAGTGGAATAATAGCACTATAACAGTCTAGTGCAGAAATAGGCTAACTGAAATAAATCACTCCTTACTAACCTTTAAAAGACATGGCATTTCAAAGTGAGTAAAATGTGTGTGTTGGTTAGAAGAGGGAAAAAAGAAAGATGCAGATGAGGAACCAGCTGAAGTAGACATTATAAGATGAGATTCCCCATTTTGGAACTGCCTTCCCTACCTTCCCCAGCCTAACAGTTCTTAGATGTGCTGACTCCCAGCATTCCCATGCAATAATCCTATTATGGGTTTTGTAGTCCTTTTGGGGAAAAATAGAGAAAGGAAAAAGGCCAGTAACAAAATGTGTCTCCATCTTCATTCTACTTTCTGTAAATCCTACACTCTTGCTACACATTGACCTTTTTGATCAATGAATTAACTGACAATCTTAACAAATCAGACCAGTAGTTCTTAACCTTGGGTCTGAGGACCCATAGTGATCTTTGGACTGCGAAGTCATGCTGCTGGACATCAACAGCAGCAGCAGCAAGGATGTGACAGTGGGGGGGGGCATGGTTGTAGGTGATGAAATTGCTCCCTTGTTTACAAACTATGAGTCTGGAGACCAGGGTTTGAATCATCACTCAGCCAAAGAAACCCTATGTGTATCTCAGGCAGGTCACATTCTCTCTACCTCAGAGAAAGGCAAATGCAACAAATCTTGCCAAGAAAACCCACATGATAGGGTCTCAATAAGTCAGTTTTCAAAGGGGAGAGACATGATGGCTAGAGAAAAACTCCCCCTGTCAGCAGCACTTTGTTGTGGTGTGCCTTCAAGTTACTTCTGATCTATGGCAACTCTAAAGTGAGTCTATCACAGTTTTTTTTTTTTGTAAGATTTGTTCAGAGGGGTCTGCTATTGTCTTCCTCTGAGGCTGAGAGAATGTGGCTTGCCCAAGGTCACCTACTGTCTGAGTGGGGATTTGAATCCTAGCCCCCAGAAGCCTTTAATTAAAAAAAGATGAATATTTAAAACTAAAGTTTTATTTGCAGGAATTCCCTGGTAAGAAAAAGGTTAAGAACTACTGAATTAGACTATTCCAGCTGTGTGTGTTTATGCTAGTGTTCTAATTTGCAATTATTAAATTGGTTTTCCAACCTAACATTCCAACTTCTTTTCATCAACCCAGAAGCCAACTGGTTTTTACAGACCTCTTAAAACTGTGAGAGATTAGTACATATTACAAAGCTTGGGAAAGTTACTTTTTTTGACTACAACCCCCAAAAAACCCCAGGCAACATTGGGGATATAAACACTACAGCAAATGGAAGTTGTTGCATTTATCTTTAAACAGACTTCTCAGCACTTTCACATGTTGCTTGGCACTTTGACTGTGAATGTATATTTTCAAATAGTTATCTGTTTTATTCTCTTGATTCTGAAAATGGAGGGATCTGAGTAAAAGGCAAGAGTGGGAGGTCATAGAAAGCTATGGAGAGAGCTTGTTGCCATCTTTGAAGGAGCCATACGCTTGGTAAATTCCCAGCTTGGACCAAAGAACTTAAATTCTTCTGAATTCTACAGAATTTGAAAGTATCTTTCTAGTTTTCCACTTAAACATTCTCAGAATACAATTGTAATCCATGTTCCTTAAGCAGTTGCCTTTGGAGGATAGTCAGTAGAAGTCTATGGCACGTTGTAACATTTCTGTTTCCTTAAAAACATTACAGCTTGACCATAGGTGGAGACACAACTTAACACTCTAAAAGCCAAGCAAATCTTCTGCCTTGTCTCAGATTTCAAAGAGACCCTGCACGCCCAGATTAGCTTTTAACACTTTTCTCAAACCTAGGACCCTTCCAACATGATACATTTTGGCTCCCATTATCCCTGGGTAAGATGGCCATTTGGTTCTACACTGAGGAACGCTGGTTTGCCAAGCCCCCTCAAAGTGTGGCTCCCAGGAAAAAATTTTCTGTGTTGCATTCAAAAATTACAGGCTGTCTTCATCTCTTTCCTGGTATAGATGTCTGGCTTTTCCCTTTCCTTTAGCCAGATGGGAGGTGGTAATGGTGAAACATCTTCTCCAACCATTTCCTGGCCATCCTGCAGTTTTCTTTGTAGTTTCCCTAACAAAGGGTGTGCCTGGCAACTTAAACCCAAGACTAAGAACATTTCCAGTCATTCAGACCTATTAATCATGTTCATTCCAAACCATAGTCTTGAGACAGTGTTGTTACTTACTACCTTTGAATCTAGGATCTAAGAGATTTGCAACAGGGCCAATTACCTTTGACAGTAAATATTATTCTGTTGTAACTAACATTATTACCTTTGAATATAGGTTCTAAGAGATTTTCAACAAGCCCAATTATCTTTATCAAAAAGTAATAGTCTGTTGCAGTATTCAGTTTGCATCAAATCGTAAATGTTCTTATTTCAAACTAGGAGAAGGCAATTAAAGTGTAAGGAGAAGGTTTTCTATCTAATTGTCATTTTTTTTTCTGGACAATTACATCTCTTTCAGCACTATGTTACTCAGCAATGTGGTCTCCAGAGTTCAAGGAGGCTTACTTATAGGTGAGTGAATGTGGGATTTCAGTTTAAGTATAACACACCATTGGTATCAGCTTCCTCAATAAAATCTCAAGAACACTGGTTGTAGCATCTCTGGAAGAAAGAGTATACCATTTCAGCATACAGGCATACAGATTTCTGTTTTTCAATCTTCCCATGAAAAATAAATCCACTATAACTAAAACAGCAGCAACAACAAAAGTACATGTAAGAGAAAAGTTCTAGAGCAGCCTGCTCTTGGTTTTTGCTAGCTTGTACATGTAGGCAGATGCTTATGAGGAAAAGCGTGTTTTAAAAAATGTGACCCTCCTACCTTTAGCCCCAGAGTGGTACAGTTCTTTCTGTTTTCTTGTTACCTTTCTTATTCTGCTTCATGTGCAGACCAGACCCCTCTGCTTCAGCTTCAGAGAGATTCCTTAATACCACTGTTCCCTCCCCTCCAGCAATCTGAATCTCCCAGGCAGCAAAAGCAAGTGAGCAAACAAACAAGCAAACAAGAATCATGACCGCAAAACCAATAATTTGATTGCCTGTTTAGAAAGGAATTATGTACCTCAGGAAACGCTGCTGCCTTTCCCTCCTGCCCCACCCACACCCATCCTTGCTTTTCTTTAAACAAAAATGTATTGTCAACATCAGGTACCTTGGCCTAGGGACATCCGTGAGTCAGAGAAGGCATAGGATGGGAAAATGGAGAAAAAGTGCAGAAACGGTTTCAAAGCACTTCTTTTGCAAAGAACAGCTATTATTCTTGAGACCTTACAGAAGTAGTCACCTGTACAGAACATAACAAAGGCTTCTACTTTGTTGCCAGGTTACCGAAAAGAGCATGCAGGAAAAATCCATTTGCAATGAAAGGCCCATATAGAGATGCTGTTTAGCAAATACTAGTTGGACAGTCTGGTGGAAATCATCCCTGACATTATGGCGCTTCTTTTCTTCTTCCTAGTGCAAGTGTGCATTATTAAGACAATTTGATTGGAACAGAGGTTTTCTGTGGTGTACCTCAGAAAACATTTTGCTTGATATATGAGGTCAATACAAAGAAAAAAGTTCTTCTAGGCATGTGCAGAATTCCCTTACCTACAGTAAAATCTGGGGAATCTTTACTGCCTTGTTTCCATTATTATATACTTGTGTAGATTAGTGGCATGTCTCCATGGGAACCCCATAGAACCTGTGACAGGTTTCAGAAGCCTATTTCCCCTCACACATCCTCTTCAGTATGATGTGGGAGTTGCTTGGTGAAATCCCACTCCATTATGTGAATATTGCAGCAATGTGTGAGATGAATTGTGGCTGCAATCCTGCATGGCTCAACATAGCATGGTAGTAATGCATGTGCACTTGTGCTAGGGTGAGCCATATCCACTCCCTTCCCCATACCTTGTGAGATACAGGTAGGATCAGGGAAGCATGTCTCTATAGTCAGATGCAAAATGATAACAGCAGTACTGAAATCTGTCAGGATCCTCTGAGAGTCTCAGCACTGCTATAATCTTTTTGCATTTGGCTGTAGAGACATGACCAGATGTTTCTCTGAAGCTGCCCTCTCCCCATAAGTCATGGAATGGATCTGCAGGGAGGATGTATGGTAGAATGGGGGGAGGCGCTCTGGAGACAGGAAGGGAACACTAAGCTCCACAATGCCCCTCCCTAAAAAAAGACACATGCAAACATAAGTGATATTTAATGTGTGCGTATGGCACTAACAGGCTGCCACCCTAAATATGACTTTCCCATCCAGTTAATATCACCCTGGAAGGTAAAGTGCTGGTTAGGTAGAAAAGACTGTCTGTGATTTTGTTTAGTTAATTCCCTGCTTTCTCTGCTTTATTTAATATTCTGGTTTCCTAACGCAGTGTAAATGGGTTGTTCTTCAACACATATTTTTCCTCGTAACAATCCTGCAAGGTAAGTCAACTTGAGAGATGAACCCTAGGAGCTCTGATGAGCTTAGTGGCCAAGTAGATATTTCAACCTAGCTTACATGAGTCTTTGACCATTTCCACCCTATACTATTATAGTGCTATTTTTCCACTTTCAACATCCTGTGAAATCCTGAGGTTTGCAGTTTAGGGAAGGGGATTTGGAATTCTCAGCAAGAGAACTCTTTGGCCTCAATAAACTACAAACTCCAGAATTCCACACAGCAGCATAGCTTGGAGTGCAGGTTGGGGGGCGGGGGCGGGCAGAGGGGCAGGGGTGTGGCCACATCTCACGAGGGCATGGCCACATCACATGGGGGCGTGGCCACATCATGCAGGGACATGGCCGTGTCGCACGGGGGTGTGGCTGCATCGCGCGTGGCACCCCCAAAAGATTGCTGCCTGGGGTGTACCCATCCGTACGTCAGTGATTCCACAGGATGTCAAAAGTAGAATAATAACACTATAACAGTGTAGTGCAGAAATGGCCTTAATCTGATTTTCTAATTCCTGCACCATACTACTTCTCATTAACATTCCTCAGCAGCATAAGGAATAGGAATATATATATATATATATATATATATATATATAGGGAGTGGCTAGGTATGTGAGTGTATACAGGGTTATGTACTATGTACATTTACCAGTGATTTATGAAACATAGAACATAATCATGAGTGGTAAGTTATTTAGGGATGGCAGGCAACTAACATGGGTATTCTATTTTATTCTATTATTGATTGATTTATTAATTAAATTGTTATGTCATGTATATATACACATAAATGGAACTCAGTGCAGCTAAAAATAATAACAAAATTCAAGTAAAAACAAATAAAATTAAATCATGTAAAACACATCACTGAAAGGAAACAGCAGCCCTTGTCCACTGAAACACAGTTTGGATGCCTATAACTTTTTGAACAAAACGGTCTTTGGCAATGTATTAGTCCAGTCTAGATCAGGTGGACTGACTTATAGTTGTTGTTGGGTGCCTTCAAGTCATTTCCAATTTATGGAGACCTTAAGATGACCCTATGTTTTTTCTGGGGCTGAGAATGTGTGACACACCGAAGGTTGCCCACTGGGTTTCCATGGTTGAGTGGGGCATCAAACTCTGTTCTCCAGGGTTGTAATCCAATAGTCCAGCACTCCAACCACTACACCATGCTGGTTCCACTTACAGTTATTAGACTGCATTTCCATACCCTCCAACATTTCACAGATGAAAACCAAAACACACGTGGCCAAGCAACATCAGAGTCTGACCGAAATGGCAGAAGCTGTTATTGAGGAATAGAAAAGCTAGGAGAGGCTACAGCAGTTTACTTTGACTGAGTCCACTGGGAAAAGCAAGATTCTGCCCCATCCTATCTGCTTTCCCTGCTGGCTTAATTAAGTGCAAGCTACCTTTGCACTTTGAACTCAGTCTGCACCAGTGAAAGTAAACCAAGGAGAAAAGGGGGAGGTAGGGAGATGAAGGAAAAACTGGGACATTTTAAAAGCAGCTGAAAAGTGAAATGACGGAGGAGTAAATCAGGCTTTTCCTGACAAATTGGAATGGTTGGAGGGTATGCAGTTCCCATCAGCTATAGACAGCATCATGACTCATGATGGAAGATGTAAGTTGCAATTCCACATCTAGACGTCCAAGACCCACCATGGGCCTAAAGAAGAAGACACAACATATTTAAAGTATGGAAAAAAGAAATATAAACTATCCTCCATGAATCTCATTTTTAAAAAAGCACTGAAAGATAAACTATTCCCTCTTTTTTTGTATCTTTTTCACATACTGTGTAACCCACTGGGGGGGAAAGAGAAAAAAAGAGACTGGTCTGCCTCCCTGCTCTCCACATTCCCTCCTCTGTGGTTTTCAGTTTGTAATTCTTCTTCTTAATTTTGTGTTTGTTATTCCCTTGCCAGGCCTCCCTCATTCATGTTTGTCTGATTTCATCTTGGCAGAGACAAGATTCACCACAAATATTAAAGTGCCTGTTGTGTGCATGCTGTTCACAATTGCCGCTGGATTCAATCACACTGTAGGAGACAGAAATTAAGATTCAATGAAGTCAGACAGACAGGACAAGACTGTTAGAAAACCGCAGCCTCGGTTCACTAATATTTTACAGCACAAGTTGCTCTAACCTCCCAAGAAGCTATGATTGGAACACTTGTTCATCATTCCGGCTTTTTCTGGGACTTGCCTGGCAGTTCCCAAATCAGTCTGGCTGTGGTGGCTTTCTTGTTGCCATGGAGACAGATATTCCCTTTCCTTATACTGTAAAGGAGAGATTTTCAAGGTCCAAAATGCATAGGAAGATGCCAGTCCAAGTTTGGGATTTTTTATTTTTATTTTTTCGCAACTGGCCATGCTAGCTGAAGGATTCTGGAAGATATAGTCCCCCCTCCCAAATCTAAGTATTTGAAATATTTGAACTTGTGTATAATTGGGGAAGTTCTGAGCATTTGAATTTGGAACATTCACGTATAGCAAAAGTGATGGTCATCTTTTCCACCAAGGCAGTGGTCATCCGGTTTTGGGAGCAAAAGGAGCACTTAGGTAAAGAATGCTATATTCTTGTGCTCCCTCTTCCCCTTGTATAGTGTCAGTAGATGACTTCCTAATTCAGCCAACAGTCAATGGAGAGAAAGATGCAGGGATCCCCACTGATGTCTCAGTGGAAGAAGAAGACACTGGGAAGTCCTGGACTGATTACTCAAAGCTATCAGTGTGCTCTTCAGCCTGCTCAACAGCCTGCATCTGACATCCATTCTTCTATGTCCAACTCACATGATTCAGCACTGCCCAGAGGGGATGTGAGAGCCTGCAGCAGGCACAGGACAAAGTCAGGTTCTAAAGGACATGGCACAATGGCAACAAGAGTCTATCACAGCAGAGGATAAACCAGCAAAAAAAGATTCCAAAATGACCCAGTGAAGCAGCAGCAAGCTAATCCACTGTGAACACTCCAGGCAAGGGAACAGAAACTGGGGAGACACTTGCTGACATGTCAATGGGACAGGAGGACCTAGACAGGGATCTGCTGGCAGTGGTAGACCTGAGAGTCTGACACAAGATGAAGATAAATCTTAAATACTAGAAATTATTGCTTTAGCATCAGAACAGAAATCACCTTCTGATGCAGTAGAAACCTGGGAGCCAGGTAGAACCTGGGAACCAGACATTAGAAACCTGGGAAACTTGGGAACCAGGAGGAGCAGCAGGCTGCAGCAGAGTGACAGCAGTTCTAGAAGAAGCTAAGAGCAGATCAGAGCCCTCAAGCTGCACGGAAGATGGCAAAGGAAGAAGCCCAGTCTCCTTCAGTGGTAGAGTGATCCAATTTGTGATAAACAGGGGTCTATTATATTGAAAAACTTGATTGAAAGGCTATAAAGAGGACAGGCATGCTCAGAGACAGCTACTGGTTCCTACCAAATACAGGGGCAAGTACCTGATGATCCTCCTCATGATTATCCCAGTGGACATGCTGGAGTGAATTGGATCAAGGTCAGATTGGGGGAGTCCTTCTATTGGGAATGGATGGGCTGAATATGTCTTATCCTGTGTGGTCTGCTAGAAAGTAGAGAAGCCCAGGGATCAGGCCAAAGCCCTCTCCAACCATTTGTTGTTATAGATGTTCCATTCCAAACAGTAGCTGTAAACATCCTGGGGCCTTTCCTTTGAAAATTCATCAGGATAATCACTTGAGATCCTCTTCCAATGCATCAGAAATACTGGACTAACAGACAAGGCCAAGAAGTACCAATTTGCATCTGATCACTCAACTTGACCATGAGGTGGAACAAGGGACTATCATTCCTTTGCAGGCTAAGTTGGAAGCTATTCATAACTGGCCTACTCCCTAGTCTAGGAAGCAGGTTCAATCATTCCTTGGCTTGGTCAGGTACTACAGAAAGTTTGTGCCCAACTCTAGACTTATGGTGGTACCTCTAAAAGATCTGACAGGTTCCAAGAAGCCTAAGGTAGTGAAGAGGACTGCTGAGTGTCAAGAAGTATTTGAATCACTGAAACAGGCCCTTACATCAGATCCACTGCTGATGGTGCCCAACTTTAACAAGGTATTCATCATGGCTACTGATGCTTCTGACAAAGGCATTGGAGCTGCTGTGCTACAAGAAGGTCTGGATGGCATCTTGCATCCAGTTCTACTCCTCAACAAGAAATTTTTGTGAGGGACTCCAACTGTTCCACACCAGAGAAGGAATGTTACACTATCACGTATGCGTGTGACAAGCTGAAACCATATGTATGGGGATGCCATTTTACCCTCCAGAAGGATTGTGCCATCCTTTGATGGCTCATACAGTCCAGGGAGCTAACAAGAAACTTCTTCAGAGGAACCTGTTGCTCCAAGACTTTGACTTTGTTATTTCACATTTGTCTAGAATATTATCTCACTGGTAAACCCTGTCCTGGGGTCTACAATTTTGATATTAAAATATGATTCAATGTGCCTGAGAGGTCACCCAGATGGGCACGTAGGCAGCAACAGTTGAACAATCAAAAACCAGGTCAGGTCAGTAAAATCCCCCATCACGTAGCTCCAGGAGACCTCAAGCTGTGCAAACCCACAGTAGACAAAGGGTCCTCAGCCCCTGAGAAGCCGACTTGGGGTGATTAGCATGTTTGCCCCAAGTTGAGCAAAATCCTATCAGGCAAGGACCATTTACATGAAGTCAGACCACAAGCCAATGCAGCCGAAGATCCAGAGACTTTGGCAACACCTTGTAATCTCATCATGCAAAGGAAGTTACCAGCGTGGAGCTCCTTTCTCGTTGCAACACCCATTGTTCTCCCTGGGAAAGGATTAGCCCTCCAGGTACTTTCCCCCCTACAAATAGTCCCAGTTTTTGAGCGGTTCTTTGGATTACTCCCAATCATCCCAGCAGACCATTTCTCCAACCGCTGAGTAATCCCCTCAGCCCTCTCTGTGCTGAGCTCCACTTCTTCACTGTTTTTCCCAGACCAAAGACTTCAGGAAAAGGTGCAGTATTACCCCAGCTACAACCCCTTCAATATTCCCCTATCCAGTTTCCTCTCTTTTGCTTCTTCTTAATAGGTCTTGAGTGAGTGTGTGCGTGATTGCATTGGTGCGTAAGACTTTCATTCAATAAAATCATTTATTGGACATTTTTGTTTCATTTTTGGCTTGGCCTGACCCTGTAAAAACTGGGTAAAAAGACTCCACTAGGTTACCCTGCCTCTCACATTGCTATTGCTTGTGCTCTGGCTAGTTTCCATTCCCCATCACACGGAACACATTGAGGTGTCCTCCAAGGGACCCCTGAAATCAAGGTAACAAGAAGTTCCAACTATATGGCAGATGATCTCTAATACAGAGGACTGAAGTGAGGTTAAAGGGAGATATTTCCTATGTGTCTGCTAATTGACAATATAGCTAACTTGTAGTGTTGTCTGTTTGCATGTACAATTTAACTCTGTTCTTTCTTAGCTTACAGAATGAAATCACAGCCAGGGTGATTCCAGCTTCCAATTATTCCCAGACCATCTGGGATTGGAGAGGCATAAGATAATGGGCTTTCCCATTACCTGGGCAACACTGCTGAGAAGTATAGTCTCTCCTTCAGGTAAACAAAGCATTAAGGATGTGTTGGTTTTAAATTACATTAAAACCAGCATAGTGGAGGAGCAAAAGAGGTCATGAGAGATAATTACCCAGGAAGGATGACCACTATGAGGAAAAGTGCAAAAGCTTTGATATGCTTCCAAGTTAGAGGTTATAAAAACTCAAGGTGCCAGAAGGGCACGGAAAGAGACAAAGAGACTGATCAACAGACATTTTGAGATTGATGGAAAGGTGGTGGTGGGGTGCTGCCTCACTTTCTCTTGGATAGTTTGGCTGTAGGCTAAGCAAAGAAGTCTAGACTCTCAGCTTCACATGATCATCCCAGAACACTTTATGTTTCATGAATAGCATAGGAATGCTCAGCTAGTTGTGTTTGAGCTTATGCCTCTTCTAGCCTCAGCTGAATATGATTTAGGTCATTTTTGTAACTTTGTAACTTCTCCTAAGTAACACTTAAAGGAAGGTGCCTTCAGGTACAAGATACCTTTTTGCTAATGTAAGACTGCTTGTTTAGAATAAAAGCTTTCCTTTAAAGATTTCCTCTTTCCCATGCTGTCTTCACATGCCTTTGCTCAGTGTGTGCAGATTTATGCATCTAGGATTCTCTTCTCCCATGAGAAGGGGAGGGAAAGTCACTGCAGAGGCAAATTAAACCTCTTAGTAATTCCCACTAAGTTACTGAGTCACATAGAGTAAAACAGTGCTGGTAGCAGCTAGATAGGTTTTTGGGGTCAGAGCCTGTTACAGCCTGAGTTATAAAGTTTCTGCTGCCCCTCATCTTTACCTCAGTGATGTTTGCATCCTCTCTTAACAGACTGTCCTCCATTCAGCAATATCTTCAACATGATATTGTTCAGTACAGTTTGTAGGGAGGGGAAGAATCCATCACCTAATACAACATTTGGAATTGCTTAGTATTTCCACATGTTGAGCGGAGCCAGGATTTTAAGTCTGGTATCAACTTTGTACCACCACCATTGAGTAGTAAATTGAATATTTATAATTGTGCTGCCTCAGAGAAAAAGAACTTCGGGTAAGTTGCTTGCCCAGACAGAGAAGCAGCTCAGAACAAAATAAAAAGCCGAGCCAATGTGTCGTTGGGAAAACAGTAGGGCAAGCTGCAGATATTTCATACTGCCCTTTACTAAATCACAGTAGAAAAAAAGTTAATTTATATATTTGTCCAGTACCAAGATTATGAAATTGTGAGCAACTATGCCCCATGATGGATGGATGGATGGTAATTATATACACAATATTCAAATCCTTTGATTTATCTCCCTATTTTGCTTATAAAGCTCTTTATTGAATCAAGAATTTCTTGATTTAAATCTCTTTAATTATATTATTACTTAGTTAGTTGTTTGTTTTTTTAAAAAATAGTGGCTGAGGTCCTACGCTGGGATTGTGAAATAGGAATCTGCACATATGGAATTTTGCACTGATTTTTCTATACAACACTTAATGTTGAATGGCAACCCAGCACACATTCAAATGTGCTGTCAAATGCATAACTGCATTCATATCTGCATGCACAATGGCACAACATGCTGCCATTATCCTGCTTCTGCAACCTTGAACCGAATGTCCAACTGCTTACATGGAGGGGGGTTATGCGTGTTCTACATACCAACAGGATTCTGTCCAGTATGTTTTGAGGGTCATGTCACATTATATACAGGCATCCCCTGCTTATCTAACATGTTAGGGACCAGAGCACTGTCAGAAAGTGGAATTGGTTGAAAAGCAGAATCCAGACTTTTGTTAGTTCTTTTCCTCTTGCCTTCTTCCTGTAGTGAACATGAGGGAATTATAGAGGCTTGTCAAGCAAGCTTTCTGTAATTCCCTCTTATTCCCTACAGAAAGAAGGCAAAAGGATAATAACTGATGAAAGAGTGGACTCAACTTTGAAAGAACGGTACATGTTGATAATTTACAATGATTGAAAGAATGGAGTGTTGAAAAATAAGCTGTTGAAAAGAAAGAAGATGCCTGTACCTGTTCACATACTCACAACAAGAACTAACCAAAAAAAAAAAAAAGGGTGTGGGGGAACTGTACCTTAGAACTGGCAAATAAACAAATAATTAAAATTGCAGCATAAATGTTATGCAATATTGCTTTACATTATGTACTGATGCCTCTAAAGTTCCTGACACAGGAATTTAAATGTTCTGCCTTTTCACTACTCTGACTGTTCCATGGATTAAATCGCATTTCTATGGTGAATTTTTGAAAAGAATGTTGTTTTGATTCAACTAAATCACAGTGAAGTCATGAGCTACTAAAATATTGTTTTTGTTAGTGCAAGCAACAAAATCATGCTACAGTAAGAACTCTCAGATATCAGAGTAGGGCCCTTTTCGTACACCACCTCCAATGTGAAATGGCCACAGGATGGCCAAGGGATCACAACGATGGTTCTGCATGATGTCGTCATGATCCCGTGGCCATCCTATCACAATCGTGGATTAAATCATGTTCGGATTTCTCCAAAACATGACCCACAATTGCAGAGCCCTACCATGTCTCTCCTGGACTTATCTGTTGTGAGAAATGTCAGGAAGTGCAATGGCTGCACTTCCTCCCCAGTGCAGCCTGGAAAACTCCCGGGCTGCACTACAGAAAGGAGGAGCTGAGCCATTGCACTTCCTCCCATCCAGCAGGCAGCTGGTGCAGAGGGAGAGCGCAGCAGATGCAATTCCCTCCCAGGAGATGCTTTCCTAGGACTGCCACACGATGGCTCGAGAAGAAAGATAACATGCAAAAAGGGCCTAGGATAGCCAGATGACAGGACAGGGTTACTGTATCTTTAACAGTTGTGTAGAAGAGGTAATTTTAGTAGGGACAGCATACATGTCAACAAACACCTTTACAACTTTTCCGCACAATTGTTTAAAGGTAACAGAGCCCTGTTTTCTTGTTTCAGAGCACAACAAAGGCCTCAGTCCACTTGCAAATTCCAATGACAGTAAATGAACAAATCAATTGCTGAATGGTAAGGATTATTCAAATCCTATAATTCGGTAGGTTTACTCTAACTGAGAGTACCAATTTCACTTAAGTCATCTTATACCCTAGCCTATGGAGAAAAGTAGAATACAAATAAAATAAGCAAACAATCAAGCCTAAATTAGATTTTTGTCAAGCTTCTCTTAAGGCCATAACAGTAGACTTACTTACTTGGGAGTAAGTCTCACTGAAATCTGAATGATTTATTTCCAATGGTATACGGCATTTGTATAATAACCTATAGTTCATGGGTAAGGTAGCTTGCACATAATTAGTGAAGTTCTTCTTGGTTCAAGTTTGAAGGATGGAACTGGTTTCTGTAGTTCTTTAGAACTTTCAAAGCTTTCATTCTGAAAAGTGGTATTTAAAGAATTAAACAGGAGAGTAGAAAGATGTTAGAGACATTTCCATTTCCAAGGACCATTGCCCTTTATTTTCAAGAGCGAAATATCCTTATCCAAAGATTGATTGTGAAAGAAATGTTTTGCATTTTGCTGTTTCATGTCTTTTCACTATAAAGTACTGCTTTTATTCACTATTTATTCATTAAAATCACATTCATTTCAGTATTCCTTTGTTAGGCTCACATTTGTTTGGTTATTTACATTCTTTTCGCTCATTCTTCATTCTTTTAGACATCTTTTTTTTTTTTTTTGCTGTTGATTATAACAGCGGGGATGATTTCGGCTGATTTCCACAGCTGTTCCTGGCAGCTGCCATTTTATTTCCACAGCGTGGCTTAAGTGCTGCCTAACTCTAGGGTGTTTGGGGAGGGAGGATTGGTATCTTCACCACCACAGTATTTCATAATGATACCATTTCTTCACTATTTAAAATCAGCTCTGCAGTCATTACCATTAGAGAGAGGTAAGCCTCAGTCACAATGGTGTAATGGAGTGAGGGCTCATAGGACTGGTATACCAGGACTGTACCATTAGTAGAGATGTGGGCATCATGTTCAATTCTCCGCTCAGGTTTTCCCACTTGCAGCTGTGCTTAGCAGCAATCACAGGGGTGTAGCTATGGAAGAGCATTGCCCTTCCAGATAAGAATTCTTCCCTCCCAATTTTCCTTCAGTCCTCCAAATTTCTAGCATTACTGACAGTAAGACATGGAAATCATTCACACCTAGAACTCTAATATTTGCTGTGTTTGCATGCTCTTGCTAAACTTGCCTGTCCCTTTTCTTTGGGTGCCTAAGCTATATTTCTAATCACAAAGCTAAAGTTTTAATTTATTGCAATGCAAGAAATTTGAGGACTGAATTAAAATTTCATTGGGGAACAGAATTCTTGTTTTGGGAGGAGGAACAATATCCTTATTCAACTCCCCATCACTATAGCCCTGGCTGTGGAAAAGGGAGCAATATGGATTTTCTCAATGTTAATAATACTATTACCACTAATATATTGTTGTGAGCTACCCTGCTGTAATAGAAAGTATTTTGGAACTGACTTGGCACTGAATGGATAGTTAAGACCCACTGACTTTGCAAAAGATCTGCTCTTGGTAGAGAAGAAAACTGCTAGAATTCCACTGTTGATACAGATCAATATAGCTGGCTTTCCTTATGGATTCATCTTGCAGGCATAGTTGTCATGATAGGTATCTGCATTTCAAATTTTACTGCTACAACATTGCCATTCCACTTACGTGTGCATCAACTAGTACAAGTGAATAGAAATAAAACAGAGTCCCTTTCCGCAATATACCTCAATAGCGGGTTGTTCCATGGTCATTGCAGCATTGCCATTTCTGGGTTAGAATTGCTATGAAAACCCTCTTTTCTGCAGGCTTCCAGTGTCAGCAGATAAGCACCGGCATTGAAACCTGTGTTATCTTCCATGGCACAGCGTTCCTTACCACTCTCTGTCCCTGTCTTTCCCCACCCTGTCACTGCCCCACAGCTCCTGATTGGGATTTTTTAATTATTTTTTGTCAGAAGCCATGCTAATGTTAGCACAGTGGACTGGGCTAACTGGATCTTGTCAGCCAGATATACCATGCAATTGTGCTAATGGTAATAAAGGGATAAAAATATATATATTAAAATTTGAAGGGGATGTGCAAAATGACCACACGGCGGTGGTGGGTATAGAAATCACCACACTATGTGCTCTTTTGTCCCCTTCTCCTTCTGTGTTCAGCACTGAGGCAACAGAAGCAGCCAGCTGGCTGCTGGACAGAGATTGCCCTGAGAGTCGCCGAGGGAGGGACAGGCCACTGCTGGATTGGCAATAGGAGGAAGCTGCCACTCACTTAGCTGACACAACTGCTGCACAAAAGGGAGGTCAATGACGGTTTCTCCCCATCAATGAAAAAAAGCTGATTAGGCACCCTTGGGGATGGGATAGCAGCTGGCTAGTGACGACAGTCATGCCATAAGAAGCTCCAAGACCAGGAACAAGGCGTGGCTGATGCAGGTTGACGACGTCATGTGGAAAGGGCCAAAGTCATCCACATCATTTATTTCAGAATTAACATTAACATTAAATCAAATGGGTATCTTGTGATCCTGGTACTGTTTGTTTTGAAATGAATGCATATTCCTGCTCCAAAGCAAAGGTACCATGAGGCAGATAAGTGCTTATCTTGTGAGCTATAAACTGGACACACACACACACACACACGCACTCACTGAAAGGGAATATAACTTTCAGCTTACATATTTTCCTTTTGCAAAGAGCAAAGACCAACATTGATCCTAAAGTCTGGGATCAGAACACACAGTTTTAATGTGGAACTCTTTTTTATTACATCAAAATACCCATTTAAGCATTAACTAAGCAAATAACAGAAAATGCAATAGATAGGTGTTCTGATTCTGCAGAGAATGAACATGCGAGAGGAAAAAATGGAGAAGAAGATCACACAAGATTTGCCAGCATCACTGCTTTCCCCAGTAAGTTGGAGGAACCAGTTCTCTAGCAAGGAAAGTTCCCTTCTCCTGTAGTCCTCTTCAGAGCTTGAAATCACTAATCTCAGAATGATTCAGTCAGGATGCTGCTTGGGAGAATGCTGTGGGTTGTAGATTAAACAGTAACTTTTCCAAGGTCTGGCCTTCTCTTATGAAGTAGTACTTTGGAAAATCAGAGATCTCATCAGGTCCTGCTGCCAGCTAAGTTGCAAATTACTGAGTAATTTTGAAAATGAATCACTGACAAGTTGCAATAAGGTGGTTTCCATTTCTATGGAAAGGCATATAGTGCTCTCTGTATGTTTGGTGCCCTCTCTCAACACACCTGAAAACCTCTAATGCATTTTCTGCTAAGCACACCATAAGAAGCAACTGTAATAATTACCACCTCACTGATAATTTGGCAGTTTTATTACAACAGGAATTAATTAGGCATCCTAAATGTTTAATAATGCAAATATGCCAAAAAGATAAACAAAAGTGGCTTTACCACCAGGTAATAAACATATAATGATGAATACACAAATAATATATGACTTGCGTCATCTTCTCAATGGCATCAAATGCCATAAACTTGTCTAAGACCCCCAAATCTTATAGATAATAAGGCCTGATCAAAATATTTGATATATGCTTGTGTTACCCTGATTTCTGGGATCCCTTGGGGGACACCTCAGTGTGCTCCACATGATGGGGAATGGAAACTAGCCAGGGCATGAGCTATAGCAATGCAAGAGGCAGGGTAACCTAGCAGGGTCTTTTACCCAGTTTCTACGGGGTCAGGCCAAGGCAAAAACCAAACAAAGATGTCCAATAGATGATTTTATTGAATACAAGCCTTACACACCAATGCATTCACTCACTCACTCAAGACCTATTAAGAAGTAAAAGAGAGGAAATTGGACAGGGGAGTATTGAACAGGTGTAGCTGGGGGTAATACTGCACCTTGTCCTGAAGTCCATGGTCCGGGAAGGCAGCGGAGAGATGAGACTCAGCACGTGAAGGTCTGAGGGGATTACTCAACGGACAGAGCAATGACCTGCTGGAAAGACAAGGAGCGATCGAAAGAAACGCTCAACAACTGGGACTATTTATAGGGTAAAAAGTACCTGGAGGACTAGTCCTTTCCTGGGGAGAACGATGGATATTGGAGTGATAACAAAGCTCCACAATGGTAATTTCCTTTGGGTGATGGGATCGCAAGGTATTGCCAAAGTCTCAGGATCTTCGGCTGTGTTTGTTTGTGGTGTGACTTCATGTACATGGTCCTCACTTGATAGGATATTTGCTCAACTTGGGGTAGACCCTCTAATCCCCTCAAGTCGGCATCTCAGGGCAGAGGACCCTTTGTTTATTGGGGGTTTACATACCTTGAGGTCTCCTGAGGCTACGTGACTAGAGATTTTACTAGCCTGATCTGGTTTTCGGTCGTTCGATCGTGCCTGTCTATGTGCTAGTTCGGGTGACCTCTCAGGCACATGAAATTGTGTTTTAATATCAAAACTGTAGACTCCGGGCTAGGGTTTGTCCAGTGGAGTAACATATGTCTTAGCATTTTTTCTGACAAACTGAGCTTTGTTTTCTCTCCAGTCTCTGCCCAATCTGATCTTAATCAATCATGTGAACTACTTTAAAACAATAGCAGACCTTTTCCTTCTTAAAATGGGACATTCCATAGGACCGTGATAAAATGTACATTTTGTTTGACATTATCTTGCACTGTTAATTTCTACAAAGCTGCCTTCAACAGTTTTATGTCTCACAGCCAGAGGCGATAAATATCCATCAAATTCTTTATTATTCTGCTTAATTACAAATAGATTCATGAGCTGATCTTTGGTTATTATGTGTTCTCTGCAGTAGATGATTAAGGAATCCAGTATTTGTAAAAATTCACTATTTCCCAGAGATTATTTTTTAAAGTAGTCATAGTTCCTACCATCTATGGGACATCAAGCTTACTAGCTTTCATACAGTGCACAATCATGTTTTAATAAATAGGCACAATGTTAATGGAGTGGAATGGACAAGAGCATGACACTTCATAAAAATATCTCTTTTCCAATAAAATGGCCAAAAATAACATGAAGCAGACACTCTTGTTAGAAGTTGGGAACAATTGCACTCAGTCTGTTTTTAGTGGGTGAAAACAAGAGACTAAATTATCTGTCTTGCCCATTAAATATATGCTAATTTGTATGTTGTTGTTGTTGTTGTTGTGTGCCTTCAAGTAACTTTTGACTTATGGTGACCCTATCTCAGGGTTTTCTTGGCAAGATTTGTACACAGGGGGGTTGTGCGTGCCTTTCTCTGAGGCTCACATAGTGTGACTTCCCCAAGGTTACCCAGTGGGTTTCTATAGCTGAGAGGGGTTTCAGATCCTGGCTTCCAGAGTCATAGTCCAAGGCTCAAATCACTATACCACACCAGGTCTCAGTTTATATGTATAGAAGCAAAATTAGAAATGATTGTTCCAATTTAAACAGGGCTACAGTACATCTCACCTGAATGGAGAAGAATGTTCACTGTGTGTTGTCCAGGTGTTGGTTGTGGATGGACAGCTTTTAGATTCCTGATCTTCCTCATTATGATTCTTTGTCTTTAAACCAGACTTAGACCTGGCAGTTCTTAGAAAACAGAATGGAGGAGTTTGGAATTTCTGGAAGAATTGCAATGAGTAATAATTAGTTCTCCCTAGCCACATAGAATCATAGAAATGTAGAGTTGGAAGAGACCACAGGGGCCATTCAGTCCAACCCTCTGTCATGCAGGAACACCCTCAAAGCACTCCCAAAGATGGTCATCAAACCCAGAGTGACTTGTATACAGGATGCATAACTTTGTAACTAGGAATTTGCTAATTAATTAAATAGGCATCCTTCTAGCAAATGCTTCCATCACAGAATGCCTGGGAATCTTTTCCTTTGTCAGTCAAGATGTTATGATTCCCCTCATCTTTGCCTGGGAAAGTGTCGCCTTCTATAACAAGAGAGGAAGGGTATTTAAAGATCAGAAGAGATCAGATAAATGGCTTTGTTCTGAAGTGGTGCGCTTTGGCCATAAGCCAATCATGAAACCTGGTCCACTGGGGTGGTGTTCCATTCACTGTGGGACCCCAATGGACAGTGGCTGTGATAAAAGACTGCTTCAATCAACTTAGGGGTGTGAACTAATTTTGTCTTTGCCTTGGGTTTTATTGCTGCATCCCATTTGATGTCTGCATGTAATCGATAAACTGTTGTTTTGATGTAGCTGTGACTACATTTCATTTTGACAGACCCTTGAGCCTGAGTTGGCCTGGGAACTCAATGGCATAGTTACAGAAGATACCTTTAAAGGAGGGGTTGTCTCTGACATCCTTTCCAACAATGTTCTGTTTTTTTAAAAAGGACATGTAGTCACCCTACTAATAAGAGCCATTCATTTCAACAAGTTTGTCCTCTAGGTAGATCTAACATCTCACCCAAAGTGACTTGTCAAACAAGCCAAAGCCACAATGTTTTGCCAAACCTACGTATTCTGTTACTTGGTGTCTCAGTTATAAATAGTACATGGCGTCAAATTAAAAGCTCCTCAAAATGGTAGCCATACTGTACAAGAAAAAGGAAAGGGCTGGAATCATAGATAGGATATAGATTTTGTTTCGCGGAGATTAAATTACACCCTCACCTGCTTCATTGGTATGCGCTTAACACAGTCTTGCTGGCTTGCCTTCCAGTCTCCAATCATCTAAGGAGGAGGTGATTGTGGGCACAAATCTGAATGCAGATAATGCATACTGATTAAGATTTCCATACGATATCATCCGGTTGAAGAGGGAGTTTGAAAGAACCCATGGAGTGATCTTTAATGCAAATCATTAGACTCCTGATATTTTATTTATCATACATTACAGCCAAGTGGAAGGGATGGGACCTGGCTTCTGTTTGGTTTGTTTCTGAGACACATATGGTTCAGAAAATTCTCTTCACTGGTAATGTTTATCAGCATTCAAAGAAATGGGAATGGAAGCTATAAATAAAATTAAGATGATGGACAAAGCCTTTTGCGGTTGCTGTTGTTTCCAGTCATGAAAATGAAAACACAAATGATTTCAGAAGAAAGTTTGGCTGGTTTGAACGTGCCAGCTCTAAGGTTTGGCCAGAAGGAAAAACAACCTGGGGCATTGATCTACATATCCATGATTCATGTATTTGTTTAGATTCATTTTCAAAGCTTATATTCCATGTCTGCCTTGGCACCTGTATCTCTAATACTAAAAATATCACACAATGTCAGTTTCTGGTAAATATTTGCTTAGCTTTCCAATGGCTTTTCAATACTCTCTCAGAAAGCATGACTTTCCATGGGAGGAACCTTGATACAGCTGACTTGTTGTTTTAGCTATTTTGTTTTAACTTATATTGTAAATCGTTTTGAGTCCCATATTAGGAGAAAGGTGAGATATAAAATAAATAAATACATAAAGTTTTTTTGGCAAGCTGCATTTTTGAGAAGTTATCTGTCCTGAACTGTGTAACCCCAAAAGCTGGGTTACCCTTGAGGACCTCCAGCAGTATCCATACCTCCGTGCAAAAATGGGGAATTAATTAGTTCTATTTTGGAGGGCTGTAAGAGGTTGGGTAACCTAGTAAGATCTTTCCACCAATGTTTACTTGGTCCTTGCAGGAAAATGAGCCAGAGATTCAAAAGTGAACTATAATATGTTTACTGGGGGGAAATCAAGCACATACACATACACACAAGATTCAAACAGCCACGCACTCACACAAGAGCTAGCCAAAAGAAAGGGAGGAAAGGTTGATAGTGAGACTTAAGGGTGTGGACAATAATTATGAATCTGGGAGAGCAGCGAAGAAACAGTGATGTGACTTAGACTTGCGTCTAAGGGCAGTGCAAATCAGAATTCAAGGTAACAGAGTGAGATTCAGCATCTGCCTCTGAGTACTCAAAACTAAGGGTTTTTATACCCAGTTTTTACCTTGAGAGCACAGGCACAAATGGCTCTCAGTCTGAGTAAACAAAAGAATTTGCAACAGATACAATGGATTACAGAAAGAGTTTATGGCCTCACTGTAAGGTGACAGAGGTTTAATAGACATCATGATAGCTCTGTAATGGTTGGACAGGCTTGTGGATAATGGGAAAAATTTCCAGGTTGGTGAGAAGAAGTGTTGAAAAAAACAGACATTATTGTCTGATAGCAGAGCTGTTACAGCTTAGCATAAGTCTATCATTTCTGCAGCATTTCCTGACTATGACCTGGCTATGCCTGGAGGGATCTCTGACCTACCTTTGTAGTGCACATGTTCAGCCAGTGTCTTTCTCTTGTCCAGCTGGGCCTTCCAGGCACATCTGGGTACATTTTATAGCAAAGCCAATTAATATTTCTTGGCAACTAAATTGTATTTTACCAATTAAACCTTATAAAAATATGGGGGCTTTACAGCTACTAACATCTGAGTAGTAGGACTGGAGTCTATCATATCCTCTTATTGTCCTTATTTGGCAAAGATAGTCCCAAGTAAACCTCCATTGTCCCACTTTTTCAGCTGCCTTCAAAATGTCTCAGTTTTTTTCCTCTCCTCCTCCAACTTTCTCTGCTTATTTCAATTGCTGCAAACTAAATTCAAGGTGCAAAACTACCCTGCTGTTAATGAACTCAGCTGGAAGGAGAAGAGTGCAGGGGTGGAATCTTGCCCTTCCTTATGCTGCAGGGAAAGGGCCAAGAAGCAAGGGAACATACAGATATATAGTGGTCATGGTTACCAGTAGCCTCCAGCCTCCAGATATGGGTGGAAGTATATCCTTATGAGATATGGGTCAAGAGGATGAACATGAGATTGGAGACACAGGGCTTGAAGGACACTTCTGCAATGCTAGTGACTAGACTGGGGGAGATAACTGTGGTAGCTTGAGGATCCATTTTACTGCCCTTGGGAGCTTCCAAGGATGGCCAAAATAGTAAAACCAAAGTGTGTAGGGGAGAATTGACTTAAATTCTCTATCATGGTCTGGGTTGCTACATATAAGAAGCCCCCTGTTTTGCTAAAGGCAAATGGCCAGTTCACCAAAGGCAAGGGGTTCATTTTCAGGGATCTGGAGGCAACAAAAGACACCAGTTTCAGTTGAAAAGGCCTTAAAATTTATTGAGCAGCAAGCAGTCTAAACAACATAAGCATACAAGCAATATTAGCATAGCTGAAATTCACTTAAGCCTATGATGCCCAGGTAACATAAAAATGGATTTCTCACCAGACAAGGCTCCTTTAATCAGCTGACAAGGAGCATGGGATACAGCAGCAAAGAGGATCTCTCTGTGTAGTCACCAGGTGCATGGCACTCCAGCATACCATGTGCGAGCTCTCACTGGGGGCAGATTCTTGAAGGGTTTTATACCCCTTGGTCTGGGAGGATTGGCCAGCTTTCATGGAAACTTCATGATTCTTTACATACCTGTGATGAACTAAACTCATTTTAACTGTCAAGGTCACCAATTAAGTGGCTGTCTTTTGACTTCCTCCCAGCACCCATTATCTAGTACCAGTTAGTTATCCCGAGCCAAAGGCAGGTGCTTGTTTGGTGGCATCATCTGCTACCTTGTTTTCTTTAGATTTTAAGCTAATAAACATGCAGAATACATCAAAGCAGAATACAGAAATCAAAGTAAATTACAGTGTGCTTAACAACTCAGAAGGCCTTTCTAAACCTTTCAAGGAGCAACATGGAGAAACTTAGATTATGGAGGAACAAACTGAGGCCAAGCCATTCCTTACACCTCCTTGAGATTACAATGGTCTTTTGCTCATTTCCCATACACCCCCACTTTTTGATGCACTATTTTCTGATGGTTTGCTCTTTCGACACGTCCGAATTAAGCACAAATTCCATTAATTCAGCAGGAGTTCTGCTACTCCATTAGTTCTTCTTGTCTGTGAAGGCTCTCTTGGAACTGCTCACACATATGTGCTGCATGCAAAACGAGCTGAGAGCAGAAAAAAGGCTCTAAGTCAGTGAGAGACTTCGCAAACAGCACACAGTCAGTTGGTACCAAATGAGCCTCCATAAATTCTTTGTGCTCCCTACATGGCTTCTGTTTTTCAACCAGTTCTGTTTCTGACAGTGCTCCTGTCCCTAGCCTGTCAGATAAGTGGAGGAAACCTTAGCTACACAGCAGAGGTGCTAAGAAAACCTGTTAGTGAATTACAAAAATAGGTAACAGGACAGTAGAAAGTGTGTGTTGAGACATATCAGGTTCTACCAACGCACAACAGCGTGTTGTCCAGCCAAGTTCAGGGTTCATTGTTTGGTGGGCCTTGTGCAAAGATCGCATAAGGGTGGAAATCCAACAAGTGTTTATTTCCCTGTGTGCAGGGAAAGGTGCAAGGAGGGTATTTTTACTCAGCTGGATCATAGCACGTTAATATACTGAGGACAAGGAAATTAGCAGACACAATCATGGTTACATCATCATCAACAGATCATACAGCGTGCAAATGTGCACTACCATTGTTAGGTATCAACATCCTATAATACTGGGTGGGAGATATAGCTAACTTTTACAAGCTTCCTCCTCTGGGTGTGATTTTTAGCATATTACTGTATACTTTATATAACTTCAGGCTCTGTCCTTCGTTCTTCAGTGGATTCTAATCCTCTGGAATACAGTTCATTCCTTCTCAAGCACTCCCACAGGGTGTCTTGTTACTCATTGATCTCAATTGGACATTGGTTCTCATTCTGCACTGGTCTCTGTTGTGCATTGGTCCCCATTGTACATCAGTCACTTCACTGGCTCCTTTATGTAGTAACATCACAGTAGCCCCTTGCTGAGTGTGGATGTTATGGAAGTGCTCAATTCTATTTCCTGCAAATGCAAGTCCACTTACAAAGACTTAAGTCTCTTATTGCAGTGGTTCTCAAACTTTTGATCCCTTTACATTGCACTCCCTGCTCTGTGTTGCATCCCCCATTGTCCTATCCTATGTTGCCGCCGCCGCCGCCTCCTCCTCTCTCTCTCTTTCTTTTTCTCTTTCTCTCTCTCTTTCTGTCAGGCGCCTCATGCCACAAGTACCCTGCATCTTAACACCGAGTTCTCATGCTTTCTGCTTCCACTCCTCATTTTCCTCCTCCCCACCTGTGATCATTAAGGGTCATGCACCTGTTGCACCAGCAATGGAACATTTGGAGGAGCTGAGTGGAAAAAGCATGAAAAAGGGAAGGTGATTTTTGCTATGTCTCAGCTGGAGGAAGGCACAACAGTGGAAGATGCTCTGCATTGCTCTTTTGCAGAGAACAGTCAATCCTCAATGACACACACACACACAGGTTTGCACTTCTTTTACACATTAGCTGTACTTGCAGGCTGACTTTTTTGTGCACCCCCAATAACGATTGCACCCCATCTTAGGTTCCCGCCTCACAGGTTGAGAACCACTGCCTTACTGAATTCCAGTATCTTTAAGTATATAAAAATTCACTTCTCAATTTTAGGGGAAAAATGTGAATGTTAAACTGCAAGGAGGCCCCACAACCTAATATAATAGATAATTTCTACTGGTAGTGGATACCAGGAAAGGCAGCACACTATTTTCTCCCCAGAAAGAGGGGAGTTCAGGAATGTGGAGGGTCTGGGGCAGAGTTGTACTTTGCTCACCTCTGAACTAGAGCTTTCTTGTGAATGAACGTATACACATGAAGTTGGGTGTAAAGAGGTAAGGTAAGGATTTCATAACCTCCAACTGGCAGAGACTGTCCCAATTAATCTCCTGCCATATCACTCTTTTGGGTGTTTTTTAAATGTCCCACTTTCTTTCCCATTCTCTTACTTTCCCTCTTTGTTCTGGTTTACTTCAATTGCTGTAAGCTGAGTTCTAAGTGCAAGATTAGTTTGCAGTCAATTAACTCAGTAGAGGGAGGTGGGGGGAAAGAGCAGAATCTTGCATTTCCCATTAGGCTGTGGGAAAATGTGGCAGCCTCTCTCAGCCTGTGTTCTTCCTCATTAATAATTTTTGCCTTCTTGACCACATGTGTCCTGTTTTCATCTGTGAAATGCTGGAAGGCCTGCGGTTGGAATGGAGCAAGAAATGTGGGGAGCTTAGAGAATAAAGAAAAAGTTAAGCTGGCAAAATCCCCTGAACTGATCTGTGGTGAAGATCTGGAGCACAGGAAGGAAAAGGAGCTTGGGCACTTCTGAGTTGCCTTCTCATCTTCTGAAGCCTTGGCAATCAGTCCAAGTAGGCACAAAGAGAATCATGCCAGTGTGTGGGGTTGCATAATCTGTGTGCGTGCGTGCGTGCATAGACATGGCATGCTCATAGATAGATAGATAGATAGATAGATAGATAGATAGATAGATAACAATCCAAAAAAGTGTTAGTCACCCATAAGTTCCATGAAAATTAATTTTCAGTCATGAAGTGAAAGTATGCAAAACTGACCAGTGCTACATTCTGCTACTAACTGGGCTTGTTACTTACCACTGCTTACTCAGCTTGTTAACATTAAAGCCAGCAAGTTGCTCTCAGTTAACTTTCTAATTCCTGGAAAAGGAGAAAAACCATTAACTATGTAGCCCAGTGAGGTGAAAACCTGATACTTTGACATATATTCACCTCTTTGAGTCTGCATACGTCATCTTGAAATTTCAGAGAAACACAGCGTCGAGTCTATGAGACCAGATTTTTGAACTTGTAGTTTCTTCTCCTTCCTCCTAATGTTATCACCAGTGGCTTTTGGCTTCTAACTGGCTGCTGCTGTAGGGTGTTTGAATGGGGTGTGTTGTATTCTTTCCTCTTTCTTGTCATGTCTTTAAAAGCTTTCAAATGGTTTTAATTTAGTGCTCGATGTTAACATAGTAGTGATTGTGTTTAAATTTTTCCTACTGTTACGATCGATTGGTGGATTTTGGCTGTATTTTGTTTTAATGTTTGTTGTCCCGGGTCCTCTCTCTCCACCTCCCACTTTCTCCTTTTGCCCTCAACTTCTAATTGTTGAAAATTCAGTTCAACATTGAAAAGCAGTTTGACCTCAATTAAGTCAGAAGGAGAGGCAAGAGTACAGGAGGGGGTGGAATCTTGTCCTTCACAGTAGGCTCAGGCAAAAGCAAACTGCCACAACCTCTGCAAGCTTGTGTGTTCCTTCTCATTAATAACTTTTGCTATCCTGACTACACTCTGATGTTGCTTAGCCACATATGTCCCAGTTTTCATTCTTAAAATGTTGGAGGGTGTATCCTTTCTTGTTCTTCCATTCTTACCTTTGAAGTGGACCTGGACTAGACTAGCGTTCAAACAAAGAACTGCTTGCTGCTAGCATTTCTACCTGAGGATTGTCCTTTTTAAAGTAGACACCTAATGCTCAAGTGAAGGTCTTTTTAAATTTCTTCCTAATTGTGATTCAATACAGCACATGCTGGTGCTTAATCAAGCCATGTCATCATGTTAGAGAATTGCATGGGTGGCTGAGAAATGGGCATGGGAACTGAGTGGAGTGTTGAAAGTCTCTGGCTTCACATATTTAAAATATCAGCTTCAAAATCTTGGATGATATTGAAATTGGCAGCCATAACTGCCAACATTCATAAATAAATATAGCATATATTTGCAGCTGGATGGCTCTTAGCAATTGGTTGGTCATGGATGTGTACAAATATCCAGCACCATTTTCACACAAGCATACTATACAAAGATTTATTACTCGTATAGAGGGGTCTTGGGCCAGAAGATGATCAAATGGGAAAATGCTGATATTCACAGCAATCCTGTGCATACTCATAACAGGAGATACTTTATGGAACACAGCAGGACTTGCTTCCAAGTAAACATGACTAGGATTGCACTACAAATTTTGATTCTTGGGATATCACACCAACATATCAAAACAGCATGCATGAACCTGAGCACACCCAAGTCCTTGATTTCCATGCATTTAAACATACTTAACTCTCTCTTGCATTGTAACCAGAGCTTTTTGGTGGTCTGTAGGTTTGTTTCAGGATTCTAGGGCTCAATCAGACTGAATTGCTCAGTTATTTTCAGAAGATCAAAAAGTGAATTTTTGGACTGCAGCTCCCCTCCTCACTATCATGGCTATTGACCATTTTATTCCAGTTATGAACGTTCTGTCCCAATTGCCCTCAGCTTTCCAGATTTGAGTCAAAGTATTAGTTTTATCCTTGAAGCTGCTTATTTGTGGGGCCACACACAAAGATATTTTTCCTTCAGAAACCTCTCCCCAGAAGGACTTTGCAGGCATCAAAAGGCAAGCTGAGAGCTTTCTTGAAAGAAGGAGTTTTTTTAAAGTTTTTTGTGGAAACAAGCAGCTGGGCAATGAATTTTATTAGAACTAGTAAAGTGCCACAAAAGTGGCATGCAAGCAGAGCAAGCTTTTGAGTTCTCCAAAATTTTTCTGGAGGTATGATGGTGCAAGAATTAGAGAACTGGTGTGAGGGGATGAAAAACCTTATGGATTGGTCACTGTCTGTCTACAAGGGCCAAAGTGGTGACTGTAGGCTTAATGAAGTGAAGAAATGTCAACACAACAGATTTCAGTGTGCTGGAATGCAGAATTATTTGTTTTACTCAGTTTCCTCTCATCAACAACAAAAGTGGTTTGAGACAAAGAGAATGTTGTTGTTGTTGTTGTTTTTATTTTTATTGTTGTCATATGTCATCAAGTTGGCTTCAACTTGTAGTGACAATATGAATGAAAGACTCCTCACATCCAACTACTTATAATCATAGAGTTGGAAAAGACCCCAGGGGCCATCAACTCCAACCCCCTGCTATGCAGGAACACACATCAAAGCATTCCCAACAGATGGCCATCCAGCCTCTGCTTAAAACCCCCCAAAGAGGGAGACTCCACCACACTCCAAGGCAGGATATTCCACTGCCGGACAGCTCTGACCATCAGGAAGTTCTTCCTGAGGTTCAAGTGGAATCTCCTTTCCTGCAGCTTAAATCCATTGCTCGTTCTCCTAGTCTCTGGAGCAGCAGAGAACAAGCCTGCTCCCTCCTCAATATGACATCTCTTCAAATATTTAAACATGGCTATCATGTCCTCTCTTAACCTTCTCTTCTGCAGACTAAACATACCCAGCTCCCTAAGGCATTTTTCATAGGGCATGGCTTACAGACCCTTCACCATCTCTTTCTCAGATATCTTTTCTGAGAAGTTGGGTGAGGGGGGCTGGCTGGGAAGATGTGAGTGAAAAGAATTGGTCTGCCTGACTGTCCAGGTATAATACTTATACCTCCAGTTCCCACTCCAGTTCCCACTCATTGATTACAAAGTCCCACTCTAATAGCCCTAGTTGAGTCTTGCAAAATCAGGACTATGGTTTCCTTGAGCCAATGCAGTTTCAATGCAGCGTCCATTTCTTTTTTTCTACAACTGTAACAAGCATGACGGTCTTTTCCAATGAGTCAGGCTGTATTATGATATGTCCAACATATGACAGCTTCACTTGTCATTTTGGCATCTGGGGAGAGTTCAGGCTTGATTTGTTTTCAGATCCTGAGAATGGCTCATTGTTTTTGTGCAAAGCTCATAGGCTCTTCAGCTGTATCAATAGTTTTTGCTTATGAATTAAACCTGTAAAAAATTAATGAATGGGAACTGGAGGGATACGTATTATATCTGGACAATCAGACAGACCAATTCTTTCCACCCACATCTTCCCAGCCAGCCCCCCTCACCCAACATCTCAGAAAAGATATGTGAGAAAGAGATAAAGTAAATGAGACAGCTTGTTATAGCCCAGGAAAACTGCTGTGGAGAGTCTCCTGGGGCTATGCAAGCTCACCAAATTTACAGCTGGAGCCCAGATGCAATAACCTGAAGGGCATCTGTGAAAACTTTATTTACTAATTAGTTATAGGACCTTTATCTCTCAACTAGAAGGATTCTTGGAATGGTTCACATACAATTGGTCGGGAGAAAGAGAGAGAGAGAGAGAGAGGGAGAGAGAAACCCATAACTATAATCTAAAAGTATACAATGCAAAAGGGAAAAGGAGTTGCAAGGAGCGCTCAAAAGTGGGCGGGGGGAGAAGCAAATTGCCCTTCAGTGAGGTTGATGGACTGCAGCATGGTGTAGTGGTCTGAGCATTGGATGACGCCACTGGAGAACAGGGTTCCACTTGGTGACCTTAGGCAAGTCACATTCTCTCATTTGAACAGTCTAATAATTTTTAGGACTAACACTTCAGATGATCCCCTTTAGCTTTGAAAAATATTGATTTGATTTGCTGACTTTGTATGTGTGACTTAGGGTATTTTAATTTTTTTAAGTGTTGTGAGGCTGGAATGTCACCAGGTGATACTTGGATGTAGAATTCCAGCCTGTTATTAATTAATCTTCGCTGCCACCACCCACTGAATTCTGGACACTTGGACAGTACAGTGGGACGCTGTCCATTACATGTCAATCCCTAAGCTTAAGGATCTTCCCTCCCCCCCCCTTTCTGGATGAGGAAGTTCTATGTAGCGTTGGCGTGGGAAGGAGAGAAACAGGGTTCTTACAGAAAATATTTATTCAAGGCATGCAAATGAACAAGGCAATAACACACATGAGAGCCCCCCCCAGGGAACGCTTAGTTACAAGTAGTTACAAAAGGAACAGATATAAAAGCACAGATACATTCTTTAGATCAGCCAGCTCCAAAATAACAGAAAAGTCCCTAACGCGACTAGATAACTATTTCTAGTACTCACAGATGTTCCTAGGCTTAGATGTTCTTGAGGAAGAAGCCAAGAGGTGAGGCCTATGGCCTGCAGCCTGCTACTGGCTAAGAACCCCCTTCCAGGAGGCTCCTGGGTTGTTCTTCTTTGTGAGCAGGTAAGGGGAAGTGGGCGGGGGGGGCGAAGTAGCCTTGGTTTATAAAGACAATCTTATGCTGACCAGGATACCTGTCCGGAAAACAGACCACTTCGAGTGTATCTACCTGAGCCTGAAGGCAAGGGATAGTCTAGGAATTCTGTTAGTGTACCGACCACCCCGCTGCCTAACAGACTCCCGAGCTGACAGAGCTGGTGTCGGAGTTGGTGCTGGAATCGCCCAGACTTTTGGTTCTGGGTGACTTCAATGTCCCATTTGAGACCAGCTTAACAGGTGCAGCTCGGGAGTTCGTAGCATCCATGACAAACATGGGCCTATCCCAATTAGCCTCTGGGCCAACACATTGTGCAGGTCATACCCTTGATGCGGTCTTTAGTACGGAACGGGCACAGCCATGGGTGGAGATAACAAATACTACCACCTTGTCATGGACAGATCATTTCCTGTTCAGGGTTAGACTAATGGTTGCTATCCGTCCCTGCAGGGGTGGTGAACCTATTAGAATGGTCCGCCCTCGAAGGTTAATGGAACCTATTGGATTCCAGAAAGCCCTCGAGGGTCTTATGGTTGGTATCGCCGGTGATCCTGTCGAAGCCCTGGTTAATACCTGGAATTGTGATCTTACCAGGGCTATCGACACAATTGCTCCCAAGCGTCCTTTCCAGCCTGCTGCAAACCGTAATCCTTGGTATACAGTAGAACTTAGGAATATGAAGCAGGCTGGACAACGACTAGAGCGCAATTGGTGGAAATCTCGACTCTTATCTGACAGGACACGCTATAGAGAATTCCTTCATTCCTATGGAGTGGCAATAAATGCAGCGAAGAAGACCTTCTTCTCTGCACGTATTGCGTCTGCGATTTCTCGTCCAGCAGAGCTGTTCAGGGTGGTAAGGGATCTGACTCAGATACCCACTCCCCTGAACTCGTTGTTAGAACCTAACGTAGCTTGCTGTGATGCCTTGAATAATCATTTCGCAGATAAAATCTCTCAGATAAGAGCCGACTTGGATGCCGGTGTTATAGCAGAGGTCACAAATGGAGCGTCCAGCAACCCCGTGAACAAGATTATACTGGATCAGTTCCAGTCAGTGAGTACCGAGGACGTAGACAAGCTCCTTGGAATGGTAAGAAGGACAACTTGCCCTCTTGATCCCTGCCCTTCATGGCTGGTCGTCCAGGGAGGAGCTGCAATTAAGACCTATTTAAGACATATTATTAATGCATCCTTCAGGGAGGGCAATTTTCCAGCTTGTTTAAAAGAAGCGATTATACGGCCGCTTCTAAAAAAGCCCTCCCTAGATCCCCTGGATATGAATAATTACAGACCAGTCTCCCATCTTCCATTTTTAAGCAAGGTGATCGAGAGGGCTGTTGCCCTTCAGCTCCAAGCTGTCTTGGATGAAACAGATTATCTAGATCCATTTCAAACTGGCTTCAGGGCAGGATATGGAGTCGAGACTGCCATGGTCGCCTTAGTGGATGATCTACGCCTAGGTATCGACAGGGGAAGTGTGACCCTGCTGGTACTCCTGGACCTCTCAGCGGCTTTCGATACCATAGACCACGGTATCCTTCTGGAACGCCTGAGAGGGCTGGGGATCGGAGGCACTGCACTTAAGTGGTTCCGGTCCTATCTCTCAGGTAGATACCAGATGGTGATGCTTGGGGACAGCTGCTCCTCGAAAAAGGAGCTTAAATCTGGCGTCCCTCAGGGCGCCGTCCTGTCCCCAATGCTATTTAACATCTACATGAAACCGCTGGGAGAGATCATCAGGAGGCATGGAGCAAGGTGCTATCAGTATGCTGATGACACCCAGATATATCTCTCCATGCCTCGGATAACAGCATCAACTAAGGATGGCATCTCACCTCTAAATGAATGCCTAGAAGCAGTAATGGACTGGATGAGGAAAAACAGACTGAAGCTGAATCCAGATAAGACGGAGGTACTTGCAGTTAAGGGCCCTAGCCCAGGTATGGAGGTTTGTCAACCAGTTCTAGATGGGGTCACACTTCCCCTGAAAGACTGTGTCCGCAGCTTGGGAGTGCTCCTGGACTCGCCGCTTCAGATGACAGCTCAAACTGATGCGGCAGCCAGGAGTGCCTGCTATCAGCTTCGGCTGATACGCCAGCTGCGCCCCTTCCTGGACTTGGAACACCTAAAAATAGTGGTACATGTGCTGGTAACTTCACGGCTTGACTTCTGTAATGCGCTCTACATAGGGCTACCCATGTGCTTAGTCCGGAAACTTCAATTAATTCAGAATATGGCAGCCAGGTTGGTCACCGGAAGATCTAAAACTGACCATATAACACCTATTCTGAAGTCTTTACACTGGCTGCCTATTAGTTTCCGGGCACAGTACAAGGTGTTGGTTTTTACCTTTAAAGCTCTTCATGGCTTGGGGCCAGCCTACCTGCGGGATCGCCTTCTCCCATATAATCCGCCCCGCACACTAAGGTCCTCTGGGAGGAATTTACTGCAGCCAGTCAGAATTAGGTTGGCTGCGGTTACCCAGAGGATCTTTTCTTCTGTTGCTCCCAAGTTATGGAATGGCCTGCCGGAGGAGACCCGGCACATTACCAGTCTTGACTGCTTTAAAAAGGCAGTCAAGACAGTTCTCTTCCGACAGGCCTTCCCAGATTAGTGTTCCACCGCCTCTCATCATTGTCTTTTGTGTTAATCTTGTTTTTAATTTGTTTTAATTAACTAATATGTTTTAGGGGGATAGAAGGGTTGGAGGGTGGGGAGGATAGGGTGCATTTTAATGTTTTAATGTTTTTATATATTTTTGTAATGCCGCCTCGATCCATTGGGAGAGGCAGGATAGAAATAAATTTTATTATTATTATTATTATTATTATTATTATTATTATTATTATTAATCGCTCTGTTATCTCTCTCGGCCACATGGCCTCCTAAGAAGTTTTATAACTTCTCCTTGGAAGCATCTCAAAGCATCTTGAAGATGCTCACCTCTTTCCTTTTTGATTGGTCAAGTCTTACCCTGTGACCTATGATGCTGACCCGCATGACCTATGATGCTGACCCACACTAAAATGTAATCTAATCCCAACACCTCATTAACCCTTGGTTTACCTGCAAAGGGAAGTGTCCCCCTTTAGCTAAGTCTAGATAATGGGAAGCCCCATTATCACAAGTGTTTTGTTTTTAGAAGTAGTAGAAACCTCTTTATGGTATTATAGACGGATTTCACTCTATTGTGTGTTCTGTATTTACTTGTTCTAAATAATTCAATTTTATCTTCCATGTCTCAGGCCATTTCTGCACTAGACTGTTATAGCGCTATTATTCCATTTTCAACATCCTATGGAATCCAACATCCTATGGAATTAGGGAGTTTATGTTGCAGTTTAGGGAGATGCCAGCCAGCCCCTCCCTAAACTGCAAACCCCAGGATTCCATAGGATATTGAAAGTGGAATAATAGTGCTAAAACAGTCTAGTGTCAAAATGGCTTGAGTCTATTAATACCTTTAGATTTTTTGGTTTTTGTAGTACAACAGGATCAAGACCGCACATTTCCTGCCTCTGTTCTAAGCAGATGGCGTAAGGGATAGGCACAGTTCAGTTGACCTAGCTAAAAATCCTCAGAAGTGTATGTAAAACAACAAATAGACTGGCCAATCCAGTATTTTTAACTGTCAAAATAATTTCTCAGCCAACTCAGCAGAGTAGGGCGTGTACTTATGACTTCAGGGAAGTATGGGTGGGTTATAGAAGTAGGCCTTGCCCGAGCAAGAAAGGTATTGTGAAACTGCCACATGTTCTCATTCTAACAAAGGCAATCACAAATACTGTAAATCACTGCCAGCTGGGCTAAAAAAGTGTGCATTGAGTTATTGTGGTGTGTGAGTTGTTTGTTTTAATATCACTGCTCATAGTTTTTAAATTTTTTCCACTAAGCAAGATAAACAATTGCTGTAGGCTGAATACTGGCAGAAGACTTTGCATGTGGAAACACCATCAGAGAGGCGTTTGGTGTATCCCATCCAACTGGTATTTAGCACTTAGTGCGTTGCAGTCCAGTTCTGCTTGTCTTTGCATTGGTATCAGTTCTTCTGGATCACGTCCAACATTGTCTCAGTAGGCTTTCACTGCAGCAAAAGAACTTTCCTGACCTGCTCTCTCTCCTTCAAAGCTTCTGCCTACCTTCATCCTAAATATGCTCCAGAATAATTGTCCATAAGCTTCAGAAGTACTACTTAAGCTTCAGAAGTACCACATGCACAGATACCAAGCTTGTGCAAAATATGCAGGACACAGTGTATTGTGAGTTCTCTTGTAAGAATCCATTCTGAAGGAGTTCTGAAAAAAATGCACTCATGTGCCTGATTCCTGCAATACTGTCAACAACTTGTCAGATGATATTATTATCATCTGGATGATATTGTGCATGACACGATTAAAGAAACAGTGATCAAAGGGGCACAAAATATTAGAGAAAGAATTCAGATTGATCTTTGGGAATTATGTTGGAAACAAATGCAAAAATTTACTCCAGCACAAACTTTGAAAGAGAAGCACTTAAAGATGGTACACATATGGCACCTAATGCCAGAAACGTTAAATTGAATGCATAAAATGGGAACAAGAAAATGTTGGAAATGCCAAAAAGAGACGGGAACATTTTTTCATATGTGGTGGTCATGCCAAATAACAAAGAGAACAAAGGCTCAGAATATATAGCATAGTGTCAGAAATTTTGTAATCCAAATTCCTGGTTTCACCCAAATTATTTTTATTAAATATGACACAAAGAATTAGATGCTAATTTCTCAAGGAAATATTGGCTAATTATATTGTTCATTTAGGAGAGCAACAATCTGAAGATGCTGTACTTTAAATGTGCAGCATCTTGACACAATTGGGGCGTTTTATTTTGCAGGACCTGAATTCCATTGAGAGCCTCCACATTTAGTGTAAGCTCTCCTCTTCAGATTGTCTCCGCACATAAAGAGGATTGCAAGAGAGAGTGGGGCTATTCAGGGTGCTAAACCCTATCCCCCAAATAGGTTCAACACCTTGCATAACACATTTAACATTTAAAGGAAAACGTGGCACAGATCCAAAGCCCCATTGGCATGGATGCCAGCAGTCACCACTGCTTCCAGCTCTAAAATTCTACATTCCTAAGGATTCTTAGGACAACATGAGTAAACAGATCACCTGAAAAGAATATACACTGGTTGCTGACATAAAGCAGAAGATTTAGAATGCTATCATGGTCAAATGGTCTGTGAAAAACATACAGTAGAATCATTGTAAGAATGGAGGATTTCATTGTGCTGCCACAATTATTGGAACAGGATTCAGGAGTGTTCAGCTCATAACCTTCTGCTGAAAAGAACATTATGTCTGGACTTATTTCTTTGTTTAGCTTTTTCTTATATCTCTTTTATGTATTACAAACTCAGAAGAAATAAATTGAAATTATACATTAAATTTTCAGAGTTCAGGCAGTTGTAAAGAGAAGCCTGAACAGCTTATTGAAATCTGTCAACAGCTGAGAAACCTCCAAGCCTCTTTTCTTCGAAAGAATCTGGCTCCCATTTTCTAATGAGATCAGTGTTCCCATCAGAGCCTCATTGATGCAAATCTGTCAGTTTAAAGTCTTGGAGCTGCAGTGACAACAGCATCAACAAACAGCAAGTTGATATGGAGAAAGAAGGTACACCTGTTTTACACTTGCCATGATAAACCAATCAGTTGTTCAAGGGTTGACAGGTTATTTCTGATTATAGCAGGGGAACGACTGGAAAAATGGGGTGTATGCAAAAATACCAATGCTAAGACCTGTCAGAGCTTCCAATTATTGAATCACATTCACAAACTTGGAATGCAACCTTTCCAAAACAAATAGGCTGAGAGAGAAAAATCCAGCTGTTTGTAAAGGAAAGGCATGATTGAAAAGTCTTTATAGAAAAACAAAAATGAAACTAATAAAATATTCTAAGAAAGGCTTTCAGTTTAATTTTATGGTTTGTTAAAAAAGGGCCTTTAAAGTGCTGGACAGCAAGTTCCAATGTTAAGGACATTAGAGTCTTGTTCAAGCAGTCACTGCCAAGGTCATCCTAAGATATCTTGTTTCCTGAAGCAAAGGACAAGGTGGCACTATCTCCCATTCCAGATACAAAAGCCAGTTGGCCTTCAATTGCAATGACGGGAAGACAGCAGCATTTTCCTCCAACACTTCACTGTTGCTTTTCAGCAGCTGCCACCTTAGGCAACAGCTGCACTTTCCTATTTGTAGAGCCTGTCTTGGTTATTTCAGATAGGTAAAGAGAGCAATGGAGCTCCTCATGCAAGTCCTGACCCTCACATTTTCCTTCCTGTTTGCATGAACACCTAGGGTACAGAGGTGAAAATTTTCTAACTATCCTGATGTTGTTGGACTGCAGGTCCCAGAAGCCATAGCCAGCATAGCCAATGATGGGGAATGCTAAGAGCTGTATTAACATCTAAATGCCTGCACAGTTCCCTTCTCTAGTTCTAAATGCATACCATCTTGTTAATGCAGGGTTCTTCAAAAATAAAGATGTTTCCAAGCATGTTCATCTGAATGTGCTTAGAATCTCTCTTCAGAACTTCATATTAAATGCATGTAAATGGAGTGGAGTGAATGAAGATGGGAAATACGTAGATATTGTTGCCAGGATCAGTATGTGCCACTCCATATACACTTTGCACTCTCACATATTCATTTGAATACCTGCTTGGAACTGCAAAGGACATTATTTTTATTCATAGATAGTGGTTTCCTCTTCCTTTGGTCTAAAGCCTGACATTATTGCTGCCATGTAGGGTTATACCTAATGGGTTGTATTTTGGGTGATCCATAAGACCAACAGAGAGTCAAAAGCATAATGAATGTATATGTCTCCTGTGCAGAAAAAAAATTCTGCACAAAATGCACATTTTTGTACAAAATGTCATTTTTTTTCCTGCAGAATAATTTCTTAGAAACACCTCAGAAAATTTGAAAGTGGGTAGAAAATTGTCCAAAATTTTCACTGGTCTCTTACTTTTCCTAATGCAGTTTCCCTGGTTGTCAGGAGCCCTGTTTTTCAACTTGGAAAGAAATAATTACAAATTGTGGCCCAAATCTTGTTGTTAGTCCTGACAAGAGTAGACCCACTGAATTGGTGGGATTTACCAAAGAGCTGACTCATCATTCAACCATTGATTAGTTCTAGTCTATTTGGGAATAACCAAGAGAATGCCAGCCATTTTTTCCATTTCTACTACTCACTTTTTAACACTGTCAGGGTTCCATCAATGCCAAGGGCAAGAACTGTGAAGAACAAAGATATCATAAGGGACAAGGGGAGCCCAGACAGAATCTTACCCTCACTCAGTGGCTGCAAGAAACTGTCTAATCAGTGTCTTTCTTTCACTATCACTGCAGCAATATGAAGGAGCCATGAACTGATCCAATACACAATCTTCCAGTATAAATTCAGTAAGAATGTTTTGTAAAAATTAATTAATTAATTATAATCAATTAATTAATTTTTAAAAATGAAAGTGAAACAAATGACAGCTGTTTCAAGGTCTTCTGCCATGCAAATCAGGTGAATCAAGTATTGCATCATATAAAGGCTCATAGAAAAACAGAAAATCCAGGCACCCTGTACTCTAGGCTGCTGATAGTCTGTGGCTTGAATGTGAAAGGACTTATTTTACAGTATGTCAGCTCCTAGGTATAGCCCAAGCATGAGTATATCTTCTGGGTTCTAGAATTTCCTCTGAAGAGAACAGCTTCCAAACCTAAACACTGCTGTTTAACGGAACTTTCCAGTTAATGGACAGATTGGATAGATCTTTTCCAATGAAATTGTCATAAGCTTCAAACGCATTGCTGTGCATAAGGAAACATTATCCGAGCTACTTTCAGACTGCTGCTTTTGGCATTTATTTAGCTCATTTTATTCTGAAAATGATTCTAAAATATATGTCACAGATCTTTAAAAGCCTGTTGATGGACATTAAATGTGCATTTAAACTGATTAAAGCACACATTTTGTTAATGTCTTGGGCTGTTATCTAGAGTGGCCCTGTACGACTGCAAGGTCTACGTAATAGTGCTTATGGCTCTACAGTAGAGAGACTCATCCCTTAAATGTGAAAGAACATTTATTCCCTTAATAGAATTTCCAGTTGCAGTGGTAGCACTCCAGTCTTTGCAAGAAATCTTTTGTAATGTGTTTGGTTTTTAAATTCTACATCTTATATGCTTGTAATGGCAGTAGAGACTCATTTGACAAGCTAAAGGTTAAATGCAAATAACTCCCTGCAACTTGAAGCACTTCAGGTGAAACCATGTAATAATCATCATCAACACATATTAGCATTATAATTAAATAAAATGGAAGGTGTGAGTAAAAGGAGGCTGAGGTGGCAACCTTTTACTTACTTACCTGAAAATTAATGCCATTGAACTCTGTGCGGCTTATTTCTGACCAGGTTGGCCTGTAAAAAGTTGAATTGTCAGGTTCAAATCCCTGATGATTCATTAAGCTCATTCGCTGCCAAAACATTGTCTCTTGCAGCCTAATCTGGTGTACACAGATTTGCCAGGGTAAGAACTGGAGAGCTCTTTAGTGGTTGTGTAGAAAAAGGAAACGTCAGCACATGTTGCTTGTTACCTGGTTTTGTGGGACAAGAAAAACCTTTTCTACTCAACCATTAAAGGTGCAGTAGGCATATCCAGTTTTCAATCTGGCAATTCTAGGTACGAGGGTTTTTTTTTTGTTTTTTTTTTTGTTTTTACCAGTCAAAAAATTCAAGGGTACTTTCTTATACTGAAAGTAACTAATGTAAATAATCAACACCATTTTAGAGGAAAACAGGCTTTCTGTTGAAGTAGCATATTTTGGACTAACATAGATTAAACAAAAGTGGGAAGGCTTGGTTTGTCAAAGCTTGTGATTTATTGATTTATTTTAAAAAGACACTGCTTGTATGTATGTATGTATGTATGTATGTATGTATGTATTTATTTATTTATTTATGCATGCTGGAGGTCAAATGTGCCAGATGGAATGGCTAGAGGTCTCACAATGTACTAACATACTTAGCTTCGGGGTTAGAAAACCAGAGGTAATGGAAATATATGCTTTTGCTCTGGAGAGACTGCGGCACTATGAAGGGCCCGTTTTCATCAAAAAGTCATTGAATTACTGTAGGAAAAAAATATTCCAATTTGCCTCACATTTGGAAATGTATTGGTTTTAAATGATCTACAGTGATATTTTTTAAAAGGTTTTGGAACGATAAAAGGAACTTCTGGGATATAATTATGTTGCACAGAAAGCAGCTTCACAGAAATTACTTCTTATTGAACAAGAGTGTCCCAGGGAGGTAGCAGCAATTTCCATCAAAATAAACCACAGTAACATTAGAAATTGCATTGGCACAGAACCTAATGGCCAGACAAATAAGGTTTAGATTCATATTGCCTTCGGAGAGATTTTACAGATGCAGATGCACTCATTTTGGCAGAGGGAACAGATCCTGCTATACATCCTCCTTCTGTTTACAATAGCCAGAATAGACATACTATGATCCAAAGCTGGTTACAGAGTAACTACAGTGAACTTATATAGTCTTCCTTTTAAAACAAATAGCTGTAGCTTTCATGTAGCCTTCCAAGCAATCATGTATGGCAAAGCCTTGTTTCTGAGTGTATATCTTTTTGGAAGGAATGTGATTTTAAGGAATGTAAATCCTTGCTTGCTTCATTCCCACATGTAAAAATGATATGCTGCATAATTTTTCGCGTTGCCTGCAGGATGGTAAGGTATTTCCTGCCCCTTTCAGCAAAAATTCTTATATTTGTGCAATTGCTAAGCAAATTCCCATACAAAATATTGATACAAATCTATAATGCTTGTTTCACAGGCTTTGAAAGAAGAAATGGTTTGGGAGTGCATCTTTGTAAACAATCTATTAGTCCTTCTGTACTTGCTGTGCACATGTGATTTGCTTCACAAAAAGAAAAGACCCTAATTTTGTGCAGAGATATTTTGGGGCGAACAATGGAAACCTCACTTAAAGCATAACACTCCATGCCTCATTCTCATGCTGGATGTGTGAACTTTTGTGGTTGCTAGTGATTTCTTGGCAAGCTGGCTTGACATGCCACTATTGTTAAAAACAATTTGGGGTGGGAGGATAGTCTGAATTCTGGGATTTGTAGTTTACTGAGGTCAAAGAGCTCTTTGGCTGAGAATTCTAAATGCCCCTCCCTAGACTGCAAACCCCAGACTTCCACAGGATGCTGAAAGTGGAATAATAGCACCATAACAGTGTAGTGAGGAAATGACCAGAGTATCCAGTACAGGGTATGGCTAGCTGGCATTATGAAGTGAAATATTCCTGTTGTGAAGAGAGAGTGACATAATGCACATTTTATTTTATTTTTTGCCAGTCTCACATACATATGGGCTGTTTTTCCCATGTTCTTGTAAGAAATAATGGAAATTGCATCTTTAATATGATCTTAATCTATAGTGGAATCTTGGGGAATGGAAGAGGGTAGAAATCCTCCCAGACCTAACCACAAATTGGGTATTATTATTTTTCCCTTGGTGGGGGTGGGGGAGTCAAGAATCTTTTTTTTTAAAAAAAAAGATTTAACATCTGTAGCTCATCAGTTTCAGTCAAATATCTCTAATAGCAGAAGTATAAAGATCCAGCTGTTAGCATTCATCATGTTTGCAACCTTGAGGGCAAAGAGTAAAGAAACTCCCAAAGAAATACGGTTATTTCAGAAGGTTCTGAAATATTTTGAGGCATAACTGAAGCAGTTTATCTGTTTCAACTACAGTACAGGAGAAAGCTGAACATCTCTGACCTTTCACATGCAAGAAGAGACCCAGAGGGCATTTTGTGGGTGTAAATTATTCCCTCTTCTATTTTTCTTTTTAACAATTTCTTTAATCAGGTGCCTATATTCCAAAGACAAAGTACGAATTTAGCAAGCAGCGAACCATGCTGTTTTTCATTACAAGAGACAATTATGTACAACTAGAATGCTGATTTGTTTTCTGTAACTGCTTGTGTAACCATCTTAAAGATTTTCTGCAAAAAAAAAAAAAAGGTGTTGGGGAAATCATTAAAGGAGCACAATTATGTGTGATGGAGCTCAGTGGTGATCAATGCAATCTTCCTAAGCATATGAGTTGCTACCAAATGTATCTGTCTGTTGGCTGTGAAAATATTGCAAGAGAGGAAGGAGCACTGCCTGCCCCGTAGAGCAATGAAACGCTAATAAGAAAAGATGTGTAATTTGCTCTTTAAGGGGAATTTATGGATTGATGTAGTGCTTTGAGTATTGGACTATGACTCTGGAGCCCAGGATTTGAATTCCCACTCAGTCATTGAAACCTATTGGGTGAACTTGAGCTTGAGCAAATCACATTCTCTCATCCTTGGAGAAAGGCAAGGGAAAACCTCTTCTGAACAAATTTTGCTGAGAAAACAATGCCTTAGGATTGGGAATGACTTGAAGGCACACAAGAACAATGGATGTCCTGGAGAAAGAAATTGAGTAGAATGGTTTTAGACATTGTGACACCCTGCCAGATATATTTTGTAAGATGCACTCACAAGATGGTCTGTTAGTCTGATCCAGAAAATGAAGGGGAAAAGATAGTAAAGATGACCAATAAACGGTCATAATTAGAAAATCTACTACTATATGTTAAGTACTGGCAATGCTGTGTACTGACTATTGTCATACATACTGCCAAACGCACAGCATTAGACAAATGTTGGACATGGGGAGAGCAGGTGCATTGCCTCTCTCCAAACTGACATGTTCTGTTGTGTGCCTTCAAGTCAGTTCTGACTTGTGGAGATCCTAAGGCAAACCTATCACAGGGTTTTTGTGGCAAAATTTATTCAGCAGGCCCTTGCTATTGCCTTCCTGTGAGGCTGAGAGTATGTGACTTGTCGAGTAACCCAGGGGATTTCCATGGCTGAGTGGGGATTTGAGCCCTGGTCTCCAGAATCATAATTCAATGCTCAAACCACTATACCAGACTGGCTTATGATTTAGGCCATTTCCGCACTAGACTGTTAATAGCGCTATGATTCCAGCCGGCCCCTCCTGAAACTGCAAACCCCAGGATTCCATATGATGTTGAAAGTGGAATCATCGTGCTATTAACAGTCTAGTGCGGAAATGGCCATAGATATGTATGTATGTATGTATGTATTTATTTATTTCATTTGACACTTGACATTTTCCCAAATGAGACTGACAATATAAGTTTGATCAAAACAACTAAAACAGTATGGAGTACAAAAGTTTAAAAGAGCTTTAAACCACCAATCCAGTTAAAACATTATTTTTTACACCATAAACTTAAAGGATAATTTAGAAGACATGAAATAAATTTTACTTTTTTTTAAAAAATCAGCACACTCAATTGCATGTTCCTCTACCCTGATCAGTTCAGACTGAAGGCCTTTTTAAGCAGGAAAGTCTTTGCCTGCTAGTGAAAAGATAGCAGAGCAGGGACCAATCAAACCTCCCTCGGGAGAGAGCTCCATAGCCCAGGAGCAGCAACCCAGGAAGGCTGTCTCTCATTTACTTACAACTCAAACTGGGGAGGGGGTTGCAGGGGGGCTTTATCGGCTTTATAGGTCAAAACCAGCACTTTGGATTTTCTGAGCAACATCAATGTCCTCAAGGAACTTGTTCCTCTCTGTTCTCTGTGCACTAGACATATGTGCACCAGTTTTGCATAAAATATCTTTAGTCCACTATGGATTATTCTTGGCCAGTGTCACCTCAGTCTTTAGCTAGGATTTCTGCAGAACCAATTCTACGTTTACAGGAGAACATGTCAGCACAAGCAGAGATTAAACTGAAGGCAAGGCAGGCTAGGTCACTTGAGAGGAGACAATCTTCCTGTCCCCCTTCCATAAAAAAAGAATTTCTTTTCATGGTGTTCTTTGCACAGCAGGAAGAACATTTGTTGCAACCAAAAAGGGAGTGCAACGGGTGGGGTAGGAAGCAGGTGTCCTTTTGTCAAATGAACCATTTACTTTGGGGGTGGGGACAGAGAAGCAAACAGGAAGCTGCAAACTGAATTTCCATTCCTTCAGCTGGAGCATTGCTCTACACTCAATCTGTATTGGACCCCATGGAGTGCAAAGCAATATACTACAAATTCACAGCAGGCATTGGAACAGCATCTGCTGAACTGCTTCAAATTCACTTGAGCTTCTCTAAGAAAAAGACCATATGGGCTCTTTTCTTCATCTGATAGGATCCTAAATGCTTTATCATTCATTAACTATTACTGTGCAGATCAAAACTGTGTTTGTGTGCTTACTTATGATTTTTTTTTGGTGTGTGAAATAGTTTTCACATGGCAGATCAAATGGGTTATTTTTTATATTTCATCACTCTTCCCAGTAACCTCCAGTTTGGATTACAAATGTCATCATGCCCAGCCAGCACCAGCATGCTGTTATGAGGAGTTGTGTTCCAGCACATCCAGCAGGCACCAGGTTGGAGAAGACTGCACTGTACAATTCCTGCTTCATGCCTAATCATATTGTCCTCATTGTTGCTGCTAAAGGACCTATGTAGTTTACTTGCTTGAGGGCTGTAAGGATATGAGATGAGCACATCAGACAACCAGACTGCTCTGTACTTTGTCCATAACAGGAAAGAAACAGGTCATATGCCATGATTAAAATATCTGAGTTCAGCAACCCATGCTTAACTTTAGGGACATTCTGGAAAACTGAACCAAAGTTCCAGGCTGGAAGGATAATAAAAGATCTCGAATGACTATGTTCAAAACAACATAGAGAGTACACTGTTCCTTGATTTGTGTTCCTTTGAACTGTTTCTGACTTACAGAAGATTGAGTCTATTATAGGGTTTGGGGGAGGGGGAGTTGGCAAGATTTGTTTGCCTTCATCAGAGGCTAAGAGAGTGTTACCCAGTGGGTTTCCATGGCTGAGTGGCGATATAAACTCCACAGTCATAGCCCAACACTCAAACCACTATACCACATTGTTTCTATCCTTTGAATAATTGATTTTGTGTGACTTTTCATCCTGGGTGGCCAGCTGACCACCTCTCTTGTATGCCCACCTGTTCTTCTCTTTTCATATTCCAGACACGCACCCCTGGAGTCTGGAAGGTACATGAGGTGAAGTCTCTTATAAAGTGAAACAACAATAAACTGTGTGCCATACAATTGTGAGGCTGTAATTTTGTTTCCTCATATACTAGATCAGTGGAAGCTGGTGGCTTCCAGTGCTAAAGCCTAAAACGTCTGCTAAAACCTAAAGTGGATTCACTTTGGATATGTCACAATCAATGTTGGCCGGAGGCACTTTGTGGCCTAAGGCAGCAAATGGCACACTTGATCTATCAAAGTTGAGTTATATAATACCAAAATCCAGCTTGGTTAGTTTGCAATATAGGGCAGAAAATTCTGTACGTATTTCTTTCTCTTCCTAAGTAGTAAAAATATAACAGCAGCAACACATTAAATAACTATTTACTGCCCTGCTGTTACACCCAGAATTTCCTGGCTGAGGGAGCTTCTTCACTTTGCCTAATGGTAGAGTTAGCACTGAATGTTCCAAATCTCCCCACCAGGGAAGCTGGCCGTGAGGTATGTGAGCTTATAAGCGACTCCTCCATCTGGCCTCTTGATATAGAGGAAAATAAGGTCAGGCAGGCTCCTCTTCAACAGCATGCTGCACAGAGTCCTTTGATGGCAAAAGAAAAAGGAGCCATTCCCAGTGGCCAACAGAGGACCACCCACACAGCCTCAAAACACATGGACCACTGACTGATGTGTTTAATGAGTACACAGTAAATTTCTGAGCCTTACAGTTATGTGGGCAGGTCTCTGAAAAGGCTCCTGTGTTACATGTCTTTTTCAAACACTCTTCTCCTCAGCTTAGTCCTTTAGGGGGAAAAAGAAAGAAAAACACTTTCATGCATTGGAATAGAAATAAAAACGAACAGGTAAGAGAGGAACTGAGGACAGAAGCTCCCATTTTTAAAAAAATTAAAAAGCTGTTACCGAAAAGCATGTAACATCCTTTGGCTGCATTAACAATATTTCTTCCTCCAGTGCTTTCGGCTTCCTGAAATGCTTACTGGCACAGGCATTTGTCCAATGTGATTCAAATTTCTTGGTTTTGAGACTAAGGGATGCTGTATAAACTCTTCAGGAAATCAACCAATCGACTGATGTTTGTAATCTCTTCATCTCTTTAGCTTTCATACTCCGAATCTGGAAAGGTAATTATTCTGGTTCCTAGCACATCCAAAGTGTTCTGATATCAGGGAAATAGCATTTAAGTCCCAGAATGCATTCTTGTGTAAACAAACATTGCTATAAATGGGAGCCAAGGGAAAGATATGAACAGGTAAAGTGCAATGCTGTTTTTCAATTTAGGAGAGTCACTCAACTTGGATCAAGGTTACAGAATACAAAGATAAACTAACCTTTATTGGAAGTCACCATGGTATAATTAGAAATAGCCACATTTCTAGGATATTTACTGTCGCCTGCAAGTGTTCAAAAGAACTTTGAAACCCATCCAAAATAAACTTGGAGACTTTCCTGAGAGATGCTGGACACCACTCCCTTCAGCATACTGGGTCATGCACAGAAATTTACATTGGTGGAACCTGGGGTTTGACTTCAGAGTAAACAGTTTGGTTCAGAAATGCAGTTTGAGGTGATTGGCGTTTGTCACTTTATAAGAGTGGAAGCACAGTATAGTAAGTCAAATGAACATTTTAGAAGAGAGGAAATGAAATCATGCATTCATTTTCTTGTTTTCCCATTACACTCTGCTGTGAAAAGCTATTTTGCCTCATTATCAAAATTGTCAGTTTCTTCCCATGTCTCTTTCTAGCACTTTTGATTATCTTCTTTGGCCATTTCCCCTTTTTCTCTCATACGGACTCTATCCATTAACCTTGGTACTATTATCTTTGCCTTTCCTCCCCTTCCATTCCCCTGGCTTCTCTGTCTGCATTACTTTCATCTTTCACCCCACTGTGTGTCTCTTGGATTATGCTTCTCTGCTCCTTTTCCTCAATTGCTCAACCTGCTATTTTCCCTCACTCACTTTGTCTTGGTGTCTTTGATTTCCACCATTAATCTTGCCCTGTCTGTGGTGGCAAGTCAAGCAGCTAGGAAATATTGCATTTGAGAACAAACTTCCTCTTTCAGACATATGGAATCTTTACAGGCATTTGAGTACCATCTACCTAAAGGTATTATGTCCACAGATTATCTCTTCAAAGATACTGTTGCCATAGTGACTGCCTTTTTTCCAGAATGGAAGACATATAGAAGAGATGAATCTTACATAGCTAGCATGACTCTTACATAGTTATACAAATAACGTTGTTACTCATAACTAGTTAGTTTGGGGCTAAAAAGGGTAAAATAAAGTTACATTTAATAGCAATATAACAAGTAAATGCAAAGTTACTTTTTTTTGGTCCAATGAATAGAAATTCCAAAATCACCTTTAATTGTGTTTTTAGAGGAATTTTGGCAGGATTTTTTTTTTATTTTATGCCATGGTTTTATCAATCGTACTGAGTTTTTCTCTCTCAAAAAGTATAAAATAATGGGAATGTAGCAAATTATATATTTTTTTCATCAGCAGTATGATATTGTAATAAGTAATGGAATGAATTATTTGAAAATTAGTTTTCCAAGCTTTCCATAGGATCCCTGTAGCATAGAGGTTGGCAATCAGAATTAAAATGGGGATTCTTTTATCCCCAGCTGCTTGTTTCTTGAACAGGGAGGATGAGTGGAGTGAGATAAATATAGAAAATAGAAGGTTGTGTTCTCTCTGATGGGGGTGGAGGGAAGAAGAGGATACTTTCTCCCAATGGGAAGGGGAAAAGCTTGGACCAGAATGTGTCACATTAGTCCTGTGATCCTGAAGTTCCCTTTCCTGGAATGAGGGAAGCCCAAGCTGCCCAACTGCCATGAATTGGTATCTTGGGAAGAGTCTCTTGTTTGTTGGGGAAAAAAATAGGAGAGCTTTTATTTTAGTGGCAAATAGTCTTTAAAGGATGAAGCTAATCTTATGGCCAGAGGAACAGTGGTAGATCTTTTGTTCTGAGATTAGAAAGCCATTATGATGTAATAGAGTGCTGAAGATGCAGCATGCAATTTACTGAGTAATCTTGGGCCAAAGCTTCTAGACCTGACCTCTTTATGGTTAACCATCAGCAGCCACCCAGAGTTGTGAAGCACTGGAAGGAGTACTTCCTGAAAGACCATTCTCCACACTTTATGGTGTGGCTGAGGGAGAGAGTGGAAGTGTTCCTTCATTCCTTTCCCTAGACTGAGAGTAGTCATCCTAATCTGACAGGTTTTAGGCTCTTGGCTTGGGGTAAATTGCCACAGCACATCAGTTCCCTTCTGCTGATTGTTCTCATTGGATTTAATAGATTGTGGCTGTAGTTTAACCAAGATGTTGTGCCAGACTCCTCATTTCCTATCTCTCCACAAATGGACTTATTAAGAAGAAGTGTAATACTGTAATCCTACATGCACACTTGTTATTTGCTGGAAAAAACCTTGTTAAGAGAAGGTAAAGCTACCCTTTCACAAGAAGAATGGCAATTTTGGAAAGTGGATTAAATAAAAAGTTGGCTCTGGGGGTGGGTTCATTTTTTTTTATTATTATGTGTGTGCGTTAAACATGTGATTTATTGATTAAATGGGATAATGATGTTCAATCTTCTTATAAAAGAAAAAAAAATTAGAAGATAACTGGCTTTGGGGAGTGGTTACCTTTAGAGATAGTTTGATATGTTAAGAAATAAGATTATATTTAACAATAGTAATAGATTAAATGGAAGCGAAAAATATAGAATTAAGAATGAAATTATTATAATAAAAATGAATATAATGAAAATAAGAATTAAAGATAGGTAACCAAAAATGTATAAGTAGTATGATATAGAATAAGCTGAACAAGTTTATGATTTTAAGGGCAAAAGAGAAAAAAAATAATGTAAGTTTGTAGTGTTTAGAAAAAAAAGGGAAAAAAATTATTATTTTTTCTTTTTTTTTGTTTGATTCACTATTATGTATAACACATGGTGTTTAATTTTTTGTTTTTGTTTTTTGTTTGTTATATAATCAATAAAAAATTATTAAAAAAAAAAACACTTGTTATTTGCAAAATGCAACCCCAGGTGGTAACTTAGGGCCTTTCCACACTACATTGTTATAGTGCTATTATTCCACTGTCAACATCCTGTGGAATTCTGGGGGTTGTAGTTTACTGAGGCCAAAGATCTCTGGCTGAGAATTCTAAATGCCCCTCTCTAAACTGCAAACCCCAGGATTCCATAGGAAGTTGAAGGTGGAATAAGAGCACTATAACAGTGTAATGTGGAATGGTCCTATCATGTGTTAAATAGTCCCCTTACCATGCCTTACAATATAGGTTCACATAATCATCTGTGTGTTGTCTAACAGCAGCCTCTCAAGTGATGACATACTGGGTGATGTAGAAGGAGGTCAGTTCTAAACTTTGTCCGCCACTGATTTGAATATTTCTCAAAGTCTGCTCATGAACACAACTGAATTTCTCCATCTGAACTGAGGGAATAACTTCTCCATCTGGCAGGACATTGAAAGAACTCAACACAAATGTTGCTCTAAAGTTTACTTCTCTAATGTTCATGAGCAGATTGATCAAATCTTTGAGGGTGCCCTTAATTAATATACTCCATGATGTGTCTTATTGCTCATCTTACTTTGTAGTGGGGCATTTGTGGCCTTCCAGACATTTTTTGAACTGCAGCTTCCATGATCTATTGACCAGAGGCCATGCTGATTCGGGCAGATGGTAGTTGGGGCAACCTCTAGAGGCCCACAGATTCCCTGCCACTACTGCCTTAAAAGCTTTCCAGAGGTTGTAAATCACATGTAATTTCATATAGCTATTTAATCCATTACTTAAAAGGGGCCAGGAGATAATATTTAAGAAAAACAGACATTACTTTTTGTATAGCAGATTAAAAATGAATTTCCTCTTAATCTCAAGTATATTCAGATTTTTGTGGATCTTTATTTTCATTTTGTTTCCCTTTCCTTTATTAATTTTTCATATCCAACCTTTTCTCCAATAAGCCAGGGTGGCACAAGCCTACAACAACCCTGTGAAGTAAGTCAGGTTCATACAGAAGTCTGTTTCGGCTTTTTATTGTTGGAAGATGCCAAAAGAATTCAAGGACATGGAGGAACACTTGTTCATTTGTTCCTGGTGCAGAAATCTGTTCTCATACACAGCCATCTCATTAATTAGTTTTGTTGAATTTTAGTAAAGTCAAGTTTATGTAATTAAATCAGGTCTTTAAACCTAATGCAGAAGGACAGGACATGTTAGACTCTAGAGTCACATTTTATTGCAGAATCTATATGGAACTTACTATATACAGTGCAGGGTCCTTGTGGCATTGTCACCCGAACAGCTGTAAACTATTTAGCTAAATTTCAGCTACTTGCCATAAACAATATTTTGAGGGGTCTGGGTTACAATCAATCAGCAACAGTAAAAACATCTAACTAATCTTTTACTTTTGCTTTGTGGGATTTTTTTTTTTTTTGTTCCAATGAATTTGACATATATTGACAAAAAAAATTTGACAATTTGACATATATTGACAATATTGACATATATTGACAAAAAAAATCCAGTCTAATTTTTGACTAACCAAGGTGCAACAAAGCAGAAATGAGAAGCTTTGTTTGTCAGTGGGTTGGTCCCATTTGGATATCAGATTCTATTCGAATATCAGAATTCCCATTGATGTCAAAAAGTATAAGAAGAATACCTAATACCAAGTCTTCACCCTGACAATCCAGTGGATTTCCAGAATGTTTATTTTTTTTTTTCCCTTTAAAGTGATTCATTACAGAATTTGGCTTGTACTTAAACACAGAGCTGGTTTAGTATAAAATCTTGCTGAAGTAGCATATACTTTTATTGTGTGAATGTTCAAATGGTCTTGCTTTTCAGCTGTTTAAGAATGGCACTGATTGATCCGCTTTTGAATATACAGACAGACTATGGAATCTCATCTTGTAGTACGAAGAAGTGTCTGATAAAAATGGCCTGTTCTCACACATATCTTTGAGGGGAAAATAATATAATGTAATAAGAAAAAAAAAATTCAGGTTTAGCACTGGATATAAACATGACACTACTGAAACACAGAGGCATATCTGATTTTACAGTGGCTTTTCAGGTATTAGCATTATTTGAGTGAAGGTTTAATATTTCAACTGTTGCTTTAGATTTATGGTAAGATGTTCATAAAGCAATCAATAGTAGTGGTTCATAAATATAACAGAAAAGATAGAGCACAATTGTTAAAAACATTCTGTTAGCCATCTTCTGCTTTTTGTGAGGTTGGTAGGTGTTTATTGCTTTTGAATCCCTGGCTATTCATGAAAGTGAATTCATTTTGTTTTTCAATTAGAATAAGCAATAGCCATACCAACGTCTATGTTTAAAATAACATCCATTCTGCAAGTCCATCATTCCAGTGGACTTGATTTTCTAGTATACATGTAATTCAGCAGACCACTGGGTATTCATTACTGCAACCTCTTCTGTGCAATGCAAGAAACATAGTAATGGTTTTGGAATGGCTGTTATTACCATACTGCAAGCGCTCCTAGAGAAAACCTATTTCCCACTTCATCCATTACAATAAATTCTGGAAACATTTCTTTTGTTTCCTGCACTATCTCTGCAAGTTCTCTTTGGGTAATAAAAAGAATAGAAAACCCTTGATGAATACCTCTTAGCTGCTCTTTGAACTGTAGACCAGTCTGCTTAGTGCAGGAATGAACTCAAATGCAGTGTGAAGCTTTAGAAATAGTTTAGGTATATTCCAAATAGCAAGTATCACATATGTATTGTGTTTCATGCAACAGTCCTTTGAATATGGAATGAGGAAGTAACAGAAGAGCACTTGAAAACATGAGGTCCAAAGTCAGGTGTTAATTTAACATTTTATACAAAATCACTAACTGTTGGGAAGGAGGTAATATACATCTGGAGAAGACAGATGGTAGATCTGGATCTGCTGGTAGATATCTGGGTAATTGGCAAACATTTCAACTATTTAACATCAGTAGCAATAAAATCACTTTCAGCCCTACCTGACATGGAAGAAATTTCTGAAACAAAGAAAGCTTAGAATAACCTGAAAAGGATTTCCCTGTAAAAGGACTCCAACTACAATTTAAAATTTATGTATTTTAAACATTAAACACACAAATAAAAATGTTTAAAACCAAACTAAAACAATTTCTTTGAAACATTCTTAAAACTATAGACAAGAGCCAGGACAACCATCCCTGGTTTTAAGGACCAAAGGTTTAGAGAAGCTAGAGCTGTAATTGAAGAACATGTGGAGATCCACAAGTCTCCATCCTTGCCCTATGCCATCTCTAACATGGCTCATTGCTTGTGACAAAAACATTCTGAAGAATGAAGAAACAATATTAGGAACTGGTGAGGGAGAAAAGCCAATGCTTTACAAATGGAACTTGATCTCCGGTCATCTTAGCCTGTAGTCCTAGCATAGAAAACATGTGGCTTTCTAGATATTGTTTGACTGCGATGGCCCTAAAGCCTACCTGACTTAGCCAGTCATGAGGGATTGTGGGAGTTTCAGCCCCACAACATTTGGAGGGACACCTGTTCCCAATCCCTGCAATTGTCTTTGCACACAACGGTAGTTCTCCAAAGGCTATGGTGTCATTATAACCTATGACATTGGTTCACAACCTTTGATCTCCCAGGTGGCTTGGACTTCAAATTCCAAAAGCCTCCCCACCCCCATAAGTTGTCAAGGATTCTGGGATTTGAAGTACAAAACTCTTGGAGGGCCAGAGGTTTGGAATCACTGCCTTATAGGCTCTTTCATCATCAGCCTCACCTTAAATGATGAGACCCACCTTAAAGGTGAGATTCACGTGAATTGTCAATACTTCTTTTAGTTATGCAGTTCTCTCCAGGTAAGCTTTAAAGCTTCCATTCACAATCTGAGTTAGAACCAGCCCTCATGTTCAACACCACACACAGAATCATATAACATTTATCATTTTTCTCTGACTATAAGATTACCCAAAACCAGGAGATCATTTGTTAATAATCTCTGATCTGAACATGAATAGCCCTCTGTTATGCTGACTTCTTAGAATGGCAAACTATATCATAGTTGGTGTTTAGTGGACCATGTGATCCTTGACATCTGTGGGAAAGCTGCTTCTTCCCCCCCCGCCCCAAAGGAATGTCACACTCAAACAGATGCTTTCAGTGTGTAGATTATAAATGCAGCATCCTATATCAGTCATCATAAAATGCTAAGTTCCATGTATAAAATTCAGTAGGACCTTTGCACCTTGTCAAATTCTAGAAACCAGAATTGGCACCAATGGAATGATGGCTGCTCCTTTCTTCACTTGCTTGGTGGGTGGCTGAGAGATTTGAAGGGAATGGAGCCTGGAAACTGAAGACTGAGAACTCTGTGCTCTATTTTTCTGCTTCAGCTGCTGAAAAGAGGCCAGATGGGATGGTTTCATGCCAAACAGTGGTAGAGCTTATTCCATTTAAGATGCTCATGACTGTGACCAAGGTTCCTTCTAGACAAGGCTTTTATTGTCTTGTTCACATGATTTTATAGGACACTCAGATGTTTGTCTGTTATCATCTTCCACTTATTTGTGTGCATGTCAATCATATACACATGCCTATCATATACAAGTATCTATGCATCCTGGGACTGGGAAGACTCACAAGTCTGCAAATGAATCAGGTGAATCCAGGACAATTTTTAGCAGGTCTGGATCAGATCAGATTAATCTAACTTGGTTCCAGAACAGAATGATCCAGGCATCCCAGCTCAATCTATTAGATATATATTTTTCTGCCCCTGTGACATTTACATTCTACTTTGGCATGACACATGATGTTTAGTCCTCCTAAGTGCAAATTCAGGATTTTTTTAGTACCATCAGGGCTTAAACTCATGATGAAAAGGATCTTGTTTTAACTCATCTGTTATTTTCTTCCCATTTCCTTTCTTCTCTGTGTTCTCTAGTCTGTGTTAAATTTGGGGCTAAACTTGTGGCTTGGGGGATACAGCAGGCACACCTGGCCCTGTTGACCTTTGTCTCCACATGGGTCATGTATTATTTCTTCATGGCAATTGCCATTTTAAAATTTTCAGTCCCTGTTCTTGTACATACTCTCATAGAAGAAACTGATAATATTCTTTGGGGTTGTGCTGTTGTTTCTTTCCTAGTTTTCTTTCTTTCCTTCTGTTTATTTTGAGAATGGGTGATGAGGTTCTCACCGAGTAAACTTGAGGTTGTGGGGGAAATGCAGCTGCAAGCAAGCTGTAAAAGAAAACCGTAAAAATCTGAAATAAGAGCTATAAGAGCTATATGAATGGTGGTAGTGGAAGCTACCCTGCTTCAGCTGTCAGGAGGGCTTTATCTGAACCTGAAGCTGTGGGTGGACAAGAGACAGCAAGTGCAGCAGCACCAAGACAGTGGCAAATCCTGCAATCAGAGGCATATCTGGGGGGGGGCAAGTAGGACACATGCATTGGGCATCAATGCCAGGGGGTGCAAAAAAGCAATGACGGAAGGGGCAGAGGAGGAGGAGGAGGCAGTGGCCCTGGAGGTAGGGGCACAACTTCCACACTTGCTCTAGGCACTGTTTGTGCTAGATATGCCTCTGCTTGCAATGTAAGACAACAGTCTGCATTACTAAAGAAAAGATTTCTTTGGATGAAAATGAATATCAGAATTGCTATCTGACTTCATTTTAGGCAGCAAATTGAACAGGGAAAGTTGCAAAGGCATTACTATATGAGCAGTATTGCTCTGCCACCTTAAGAGGCAGTACGAAGTAGTCTTGCTGAGGACAGAGGCAGAAAAAATCCCAGCAGCAGGGCAGCAGGTACATGACCCATAGGGCAGCAATAAAGAGTGCGCAATCTCCTGGTGGCAGCAGCTCCCCTTCTTTCTACCACCACCATCCCACTTAGAGTGTTAGGCAGGCAACTATGGAAGAGATGGGGTGGAGGAGTACAGGGCTGTGAGACAGAAGTTTGTAACACCAGCTTAGGATATGATATGCTTCAAGGGACTCAAATGAATTGTCAGAGAGACCTCATCAGCTCTTTGTAGGGCTTGGATCCCAAACCTTTTGGTTGGACACATTACAGTTTGTCAATATCGTTCTTAAACTGTGGTGCCAAGAACAGGATACAATGCTGCAGGTGAGGCTGGAACAAAGCAGACTAAAGTGGTAATGTTACTTCCCTTTATCTGGACATTATCTTTCTCTTGATGCAGGCTAGAATTACCTTTGCTTTTTTCTGCTGTATCACAGAGTTTAGCTAACGGTCTACTAAGAAAACCTAAATCCATTTCACACTGCTGTCAAACTGGGTGTGACCTACCCTACACTCACTCATCTGTCCCTCCACCTCAACACACTGCCTAAATATAGTACCTTACATTTATCAATGTTGAAATTCAGTTTGTTGATTTTAGTGCTATAGTGTACTAAAGTAGATTTGAAAAGAAAGAACGGGAGTAGAGATTATTAAGCAAACAAGCATATGAAGAATATTGCATCCTGGGGGGAAAGCAAGATGATAACATATTGATAGGGAAAGAGAAGCCAAATTCTTTAACAACCTCCAAAAAAAGGGCAAACACACTTTATAAAAGGAACCAGAGGAGACTGTGGAAAGCAATTTCATAGCAATGGAAAAAATGATATTTTTGTAGTATTCTTTTGGAAAGGCCAAAGAAGCAAGAGCAGAAAGATGCTAAATGTGGTGTTTCCTGTGGTCATGTTAAGAAAATAAAGGCAGTGCCGACAAATTTTCAGAACAAAGAAGCAGCTCAAAATGGTTCAGCTGAGGTTTAGCCACTGCCAGAACAATATCTACGCCAAAGCCTGGAGCACTATCTGCTCCTATTCCTGTAATCTCTCTTTTACTCAGTAATGACTCAGCTGGGGACAGTGATTTTTGGGCAGCTCATCATTACCCCTGCAGGCACCAACACCGCTGAGGTGTTTCTTTCAGGCTGCCTTTCACTCTTTGACCACACAATGCAGTTCATCTACCTTCAGTAATCAAACAACAGCTTGATGCCACAGCCCTGATAAAGAGTGGACACAGACCCTGAACTTGCTGATGCTTTGTTTTTACACAGATGGGCAGAGGAAGACAGAGCCACATAGAGCAACTGAAAGGAAATGCCAAATACTCTTTTGATGGCTCTATATTATACAGCAACATGTGAGTTAACAAGTGAATCTGTCTCACTATGGAGCCCATTCAGACGACACAAACTGGCAAGATTCACCGAAAGAGCTTGGTGAAAGTTCCTTTATTGATTTAAAACTCGCCGAATCCCTCTGCAAGTTTGCGATTTTTGGAGCTGTAGTCTTCACAAGATAACTTTTACCAGGCTTTGGACTCCTTGACATCTGCTGTATAGTAGACCCTGAGCTGCAAATTGAGAACAAGAAAAATTCTTGCATCACAATGGACTGGGCTCAATTCTGTTTCATGAACTTAGCTTTCTAGTTTTGGAAGTTAACATCTGCACTCCATCTTGAGCCTCCAAAGATTTTATGACTCAACATTGAGATAGGGGTGAGTGGGAATTTTAAGATCATTTGATAAGAATTGATCAAAATTCATTTTTTTTAAAAAAAATTCAGAAGGTGGGGCTCAAGGCTCACCCCCACCCTAACAAAAATGGAATCTGGGTAAGCAGAAAGTTTGTATCATGATAACCTTATTTAGATGTATTCTGGCCTAAATTCTCTTTCTATACCCAATTAGAGTAGACCCATCAAATAAATGGAATTTATCTAACTTTGATTTACCATTCAATAGCTAAGTTCATGGATCTGCTCTAGCAGTAGCTAGCAACTACATTTAATCCTCTGTACCATATTTCAGAGGAAAGAACACGCAAAACCACTTCTGAGTACTCCTTGCCTAAGAAAACATTATGGAATTGATGGAGTCACCATAAGTTGACGGGCGACTTGAAGGCACGCACACACACACTGACTGAATACCCAAAGGAAAAGGGGGAATGACCATGCCCTCTCTGCTACCACTCTTTCATCATTACCATGAGCTTCCATGAACTGAAGGGATAATTTCTGCAATAGGGAGCCTTTTCTACACTTGTAGGTTATCTCTGTGATGTATAACTCTGATTTCCCTCCCTCCTTCAGGATTCTACATTGCACAGGAAGTCTTTTTTGTTACTTGTCATCAAGTTGGCTTTGACCTATAGCAATCTTATGAGTGAGAGATCTCCAAGACACTATATTTATAGGCCTGCTAAGGTCTTGCAGACTCAAGACTATGGCTTCCTTGATTGAATCTATCAATCTATAATATAGTCTTCCTCTTCCCTACTACCTTCCGCCTGACCAAGCACTATCATTTTTTCTAATGACTCATGTCATCTCATGTTATGTCCAAAGCTTGACAGCCTCAGTTTAGTCATTTCCAAGAAGCCAAAAAAGCACAGAATGCTCACTACTGCAGAAGTTATCCATTCAACTTGTGGAAGGTCAGACTTGTAGAAAGATGAAAAAAAAAATGAGTAAAGCCAGCATGCCATACCCTATAAAATATATGTAAAAATTAGTCCTCCAGATGAATTTGCTAGTGTATAAGCTGTTTCTCTTCAGCCCTCAGATCACTCTATTGCTGAGACCCCAACTGAATGTTCACTTCCCTCATATTGAAAGCCTCCAAATATTCTTCTATTGAGCGTTCTCAGGTTCATATCTTCCAGCTATCTCAATTTGACTGGGATAGTTCCAATTAGTCCTCTGTTATCCCTCTTTTTTCAAATGCTTGTAAAATGTCCCAGTTTCTTTCTCCTACTTCCCCTTTCTTCCTTTGTCTTTTGCTTACCTCGGTTGTAGCAAACTGAGGCCTTTTCCGCACTTTGATTTAGAGATGGGGCAGAGCGTCCTCCCGTGAGGACGCTTGCACTTGGGGGCGAACTGGGTCCGGACTACTTTATGTATGTCCGGACTTCAGCCCGCTCCAGAACTCCCAGAACTGGTGGTTTGCCGTGCTATTGAAAGACTGCTTAAAAGAGGACTTTCAATAGCACGGCGCACCTCAGTCCGTTGCTGTGCTAAGTGTAGATTTGCAGGCTCACGCCAGCGCAAGCCTACAAATCTTCTGGGGGCGGGCTTTAGGCTGGTGAGCTTCTCCAGTTGGTGGAGACCCTCCACCAACCGGAAAGCGCCATTTTCGTCCCCAGAGAAGTGTGAAGCGCGGGCGGGTGCTGCTCCGGATCAGCGTGGATCAGCGGAGGGCACGCGCCAGCCCGGTAAATATCAGAATGCCCCGTTTCGCCCCGCGAGTGTGAAAAAGCCCTGAGTTCAAAGGGCAAAAGTAGTTTGTGCTCGTTTAACTCAGCAGCGGGTGAGGAGAGGAAAAGAAAGGAGCGGAATCTCACCCTTCTCCGTAGACTCAGGTAAACACAAACTGCTTCAGCCTCTATTAGCTGTCGTATTCTTCTTCATTAATAACTTTTGCCATCTTGACCACACTCAGATGTTGCTTGGCCATGTGTGTCCCAGTTTTCATGTGTGAAATGTTGGAGAGTGGGAATACTACATGGCTCAAGCACCATCCTAGCTATAAAATATATATCTTTTTGATGGAGAGCAGAGTAAGTAAGATTACACTTCATCTTTGCCATGACCAAAGTCTTTGTTTCTGCACTGCTTGACTATTACTTTATTGTTTGACTATTACTTTATACATCATGAATTTTTCTTTCTTATAGGAAAAAGATAGTTTTGCTTTTCCTAGAAAGGCTAGGAGGAAGTGTATACCTTTTGAAAGGAGAAAGGTGAAGAAAGAGGATGTTCTGGAAGTAATAGAAGCTACTTTTTATTTCTTATTTCTCTTAACAGTAAATCTTGTAACTTTCAAACTCACCAGAGTTTATAGGCTCTGGAAAAATAGGCTCTTCTCTCAGCTGCGCAAGCCTAATATTTTTGCGGTATAAACCAAACACTTCTGTTGAAAAGTCAAGTAAATTTTGCCAGCAACTATAATTATTTTTAAAAAGTTTTATTTGGGCTAAAAATACTGAATGATCTTCTCTCTCCAGTTACAACCACACTTTGCCTTTGTTATTGGGTTCATACAGAAGCAATAATGTCAGGAGGACTATGCTCACTTCTACCTGTGATTCTTTGATGCTACATTTAGGTGGATTCTCTTTTCAAAATCTCAAGCAGCTTGTTTGCTTGCTTGCTTGCTTGTTGTAGGTATTTATACTTGAAATGTGACCAAATGCCCCAATTCAGTGATTCAAAAGATAATAGGATTTACCATGGACTTACTCAGAGGCTGCAGAATTTGGCTAATAACCATTTTCTCCTTCCATTGAATCATAGAATCATAGAAATGTAGAGTTGGAAGAGACCACACAGGCCATCCAGTCCAACCCCCTGCCATGCAGGAACACCCTCAAAGCACTCCTGACAGATGGCCATCCAGCCTTTGCTTAAAAACCTCCAAAGAAGGAGACTCTACCACACTCCGAGGCAGTATATTCCACTGCCGGACAGCCCTGACTGTCAGGAAGTTCTTCTTGAGGTCCAGGTGAAATCTCCTTTCTTGCAGCTTGAATCCATTGCTCCTTGTCCTGGTCTCTGGAGCAGCAGAAAACAAGCCCTCTCCTTCCTCTACATGGCATCCCTTCAGATATTTAAACATGGCTATCATGTCCCCTCTTAACCTTCTCTTCTGCAGACTAAACATACCCAGCTCTCTAAGTCTATCCTCATAGGGCATGGCTTCTAGGCCCCTCACCATTTTGGTCACCCTCCTCTGGACTTGCTCCAGCTTGACCATGTCCTTCTTGAATTGGGGTGCCCAGAATTAGACACAGTATTCAAGATGAGGTCTAACCAAAGCAGAGTAGAGTGGTACCAGTACCTCCCTCGATCTAGACACCATACTCCTATTGATGCAGCCGAGAACTGCATTGGCTTTCTTGGCTGCCGCATCACACTGCTGACTCATGTTCAGCTTGTGATCTATTAAGACTCCTAGATCCCTTTCACACGTATTGCTATCCAGCCATGTGTCCCACATCCTATATTTCTGTATTCCATTTTTCTACCTAAGTGTAGGACCTTACACTTCTCTCAGCTGAATTTCATTTTGTTAGCCTTGGCCCAGCTCTCCAATCTATCCAGGTCATTTTGTTAATTTTGATCCTGTCCTCTGGCGTATTAGCAACCCCTCCCAATTTGGTGTCATCTGCAAATTTGATGAGTATGCCCTCTATTCCTTCATCCAAGTTGTTGATAAAGATATTGAACAGCACTGGGGCCAGAACAGAACCCTGTGGCACCCCTCTAGTCACTTCTCTCCAGGATGAAAAGCAGCCATTCGTGATCACCCTTTGGGTTCGGTCGGTCAACCAATTACAAATCCAACTAACAGTAGTCCTGTCCAGCCCCCATTTTACTGCAAGAATGTAATGGGGAACTTTGTCAAAGGCCTTACTGAAATCGAGATATGTTACATCCACAGCATTCCCTTCATCTATCAAGCTAGTAACTCTATCATAAAAAGAGATAAGATTAGTCTGGCATGACTTATTTTTGAGAAATCCATGTTGACTTCTTGTGATTACCGCGTTGCTTTCTAAATGATTAGAAACTGACTGCTTAATGATCTGCTCCAGGATCTTACCGGGTGCTGACGTCAGGCTGACTGGGCGGTAGTTATTTGGGTCCTCTTTTTTTCCCTTCTTGAAGATGGGGACAACATTTGCCCTCTTCCAGTCTGCTAGAATTTCTCCTGTCCTCCAAGATTTCTCAAAGATTATAGCAAGCAGTTCTGAAATGACCTCTGCCAGCTCTTTTAATATCCTAGGATGCAATTCATCTGACCCTGGAGACTTGAATTCATCCAGTGTGGCCAGGTATTCCTGTACCATCTCTCTACCTATTATGTGCCACATTCTCCCCTGCTTCCTCATCTGCTCCTCAACCAGCAGGTTGAGTGCTTGTATCCTTCTGGGGAAAAACGGAGGCAAAGAAGGTGTTAAATAGTTCTGCCTTTTCTCTTCCCCCTGTGAGTAATTCACCATCTTCTCTGCGCAGTGACCCTATAGTCTCCTTCTTTTTCCTTTTGCTGTGGACATATTTTAAAAAGCCCTTTTTATTGTTTTTAATGTCTCTGGCCAGCCTAAGTTTGTTCTGTGCTTTAGCCTTTCTGACCTCCTCCCTACATCTCCTGGCTACTTGCTTAAATTCTTCTTTGATGGTTTCCCCCTTCTTCCATTTCCTATACATGTTTCTCTTAACACTTAGATCAGCTGAGAGTTCTTTAGTCAACCATTCTGGTTTCTTCAGATGCGTTCCATTTTCCCCCCTTATTGGCACAGTTTTAGACTGTGCCTTCAGTATCTCCCTTTTAAGGAACTCCCATGCGTCCTGAACTCCTTTCCCTTTCACTATTCTTGACCATGGAATTCCAGCCAGCAGCTCCTTAAATTTACAGAAGTCCGCTTTTTAAAATCTAAGATGAGTGTCTGGCTACACTTATCTTCTCCTTCCCACTGAATGCCAAATTCCAATAGGGCACGGTCACTCCCCCCTAAAGATCCAACCACTTCTACCTCATTAACAAGGTCATCCCTGTTGGTCAGGATCAGATCTAGAATATTTGATCCCCTTGTGGCCTTTTCCACCTTCTGGACCATGAAATTGTCTGAAAGACAAGCAAGAAACTTGCTGGAACTTGCTGTCTTGGCAGAGTTTGACTGCCAACATATATCTGGGTAATTGAAATCTCCTATTATTACTGTATCTCTCCTTTTTGAATGTGCAGTCATTTGGTTGAGGAAGGCGTCATCAAAGTCCTCAGTCTGGGTTGGAGGTCTGTAGTAAACCCCCGCCAGAATATCCCTATTGTTTCTCGCTCCCTTAATTCTTACCCAGATGCTCTCGACCTGGCTTTCTGGGTTTAAGTCATGGATCTCTTCACAGGTGAAAACATCCTTGACATACAAGGCTACTCCTTCTCCTTTCTTGTTTGGCCTATTTTTACAAAATAGGCTATACTCCTCTATTCCTACATTCCAATCATGAGACTCATCCCACCAGGTCTCAGTGATGCCTATCAAATCATATTTATTTTGTTGTACTAGGAGTTCAAGTTCATCTTGCTTGTTTCCCATACTTCGTGCATTAGTGTAGAGACACTTAAGTCCCCGGGTCCTTCCTGCAAGTCCTGTACTATAGTTTCTACTCCTCTTGTTGTGGCGAGGAAAGGATGAAGACCTTCAGGTTCTTTCAAAACAGAAAGCTTTATTTTCCAAACCTTTTATTTACTGCGCAGGGCAAGCAGCGGAAATACAATGTCCAAAACTGCCCGCCCCGATTGATTAAACACTTAGTTCTTATACCTTTGGTCAACAGCGTCAGCAATCAATCACATTTCTAGTCTACGTCAGCCATTACATTTGGAGCTTAATACCACCCCCAAAACAAGGGAACAAAGGCCTCAGTCACCAAATAACACAAAGATGAGGCGAAAGTGTATGCTTGACTCCCTTTTACTTCCCAGGCACCTAAGCATAGTGTTACAAGGCCAATCATACTTTCAAACCGAGATAAGGCAGGGACATATGCTGTCCAATTCACTTATTTTTCTACTCATGCAGTACTTCTCTGAATTTAACTCTTTCATTCCCCCCTTCATGCCAAATTCAATTCCTTGCAATTTGAAGCATGCGCTATTTCCCTATTGCCTTTATAACACAAAAGATACATAGCAGCAAAGAATTCCTCCAGCAGTCAGGTATACAAAACCTGTGAATAGGGTTTTCACCCACTACTGTAACAAGTTCACTAACATGCATTCCATGGTGCCTCCGGTGACAATGGGGATTGAGATAGAGACCCACGGTTTTAGGGGAAAGATTTATTGTGCACAATGTCCCAGTTAGATACTTCTCAAAAGTCTGGGCCCGTCCAAAAAGAGAAACTGACATGTACAAGTGGTTCCCACTATTCTCTTGCCTAATCTTACTAATGTTGCAAAGTAAGGGAAGCTTTGCGAGACACATTCCATCCCCCCTAACACTGTCTCACAGAGTACCATTGTATTCCTTTCAAACACAGACAGATTTCAATCAAAGCATATACTGCAGCCTTTCCCTCTATTACTCTAATCATTACAGATTGAAAACTATTTAACATGCAGAGTACAGAAAAGCAGATTTAGTAAGGCCATTATTTATGCACAAAGCAATTCTACAAACAGTGTCTTTTACCCATACTTACTTAGGGAACCAGATAATCATGTCCACATGCCTGCAGAGTACAAGAATGACTTTCTAACATTGAATACTGCTAAATGTATTTTCCCTCTTCACAATCAAATTCATTTACACAATAGTAAGACAGTTCAACCAATTTCATGCTGGGCTACCTTCATTGGTTGGTGCCCTGGGTGAAAGGTGATACCCTCAGTGGCCACACCAATTCATCCCAGAAGACAAACCATATACCCATTTACCATTGTAAAAGCTGGTTTCTTTCTAGAACTCATTTATGGAGGACCAGGCCCCCCTTTTCCCATATAACCTCAATAAAACCATTGCTATATCTAAAGGAAAAGTCAACATTGGGATGCTTTCCTTGGCATGCCTGTAGAGATTCAGGGATTTCAAACTTTACATAACAATTGGGATAGTCTCCTAAGCTTAGCCCATTAGAACATACTCAGTCATTACTGACATTCAGGGTGTTCAAGATCTGATTGACCAGTTGGTGAAACCAATTCACTTCCCAGCCTCTCCTGCCCAGCATTCTCATCATCACCATCATTACCAGCAATTACCATATACACATATCTTCCAACCCCACAGAACATCCGTCTGTAGTGATAAAACAGGCAGGCCAGGCTTCCTGCCCCTCCTATGCCTGCCACAACCCATAATATTGTCTCCAACATTCAGGGATCTGGCCGTGTGTAGAGCAGTGTGTATGTCCCAGGTCACACCCGCAACAGGGCCTAGTCCCCGTCTTCTTCCTCTCCAGCTGCTAAGTCTGACTGTAAGTAGAGCCTGACAGCTTCCAGGTGTGTGTCAGGCAATAGGGTCTAGCTTAGATTCTTCATTCACCAGTTGCGGATCTGACTGTGCTTAGAGTGACCAATTTCTCCTGGTCTGGCCACAGCAGAGTCTAGTCCGAATTTTCTCTCCCCCTTCGTCTGGAGATCTTCAGTTTCAGAGGATTTTACAACCCAATCAGTAAAGGCTCTCTTAGCCTGGCATAAAGTATCCAAAGCTTCAACCCTGCTACCTTTACAGCCATAGGGGCAACCAGCAACACCTAATACAATCCCCTCCACCTATGACCCAGTTGCACTTAAGGGGAATCTCATTCCCACATTTTCTCCCTTGTTGTACTCAGAGCTTTCCCTAATCTACTAACTCTCCCTTATATGTCTCCTTGATCCACCCAAAATGGCCTCATGTTTTGGCTTGAAAGGGAACAAACAGCCTTATGGTTCTGTGAAGTGTGCACCTCATCCTATGCCATCCTATGACGGGGCTCTGGGAAGAACAAAAATACTCCTTGTTTTTCTGTTGTGGGCTGCACATGGAATAAAAGTGAAAAGCCTCTGTAAAATGGGCTAGGTAGATGGTGATATCATATCACTTGCCCTGTGTTGGCATCCAGTCCAAAGACATAGCCAGGGCTGTTGTTTGGGCCATACACGTTGAACTACTGTTTCTTCGGGATTTTTATCCCACTTCCTCCACTTCTCCTGAGTTCTGAGGTCTGCAGGTACAATGTGACTTCCAGGTGATTCCTAGAACGGTGGTTCTTGCCTTTGGTGATCCTGTGGACAGATGCAGGTCTGTTGCTCTTGAGCATATGTGGTGTGTGGGCCTTTTGGGGCTGTTGTTGGTCCCTTAGCTGTCTCACAGCTTGCATCTCTTTTTTCTCTTCTCCCTTGCCTTTTCAGTCAGCGTCCTTCAGCTGCAGTTCCACTTCCAGCCTGGAGGGGTGCACAATCGCCTCTCAGAAGTGCCCCCTTATTTTCTCCCTTCCAGCTCAGAGGTACACCATCACCTCTCCTCCCAGCTTACTCGTAGGGGTGCTCTGTCACCTCCTCCATCCAGCTGAGGCTGCGCTTAGGGAGCCATTCCAATCTCCACCTTATCGGGGACTGGTGAGGGGGCACTCCTTTGCTGCTTGGACTGCCAACTTTCCTTTTCCAGAATGTCACAACTCCAAGCCCTTGCCCTTCTCTGTCTGTGGGATGAGGAACAAAACCTTTTCCTCAGTCTGCTCTTGACATCTGGCCACTGACAGTATTCTACTTCCATTAGTCCCTGCATCTGTCAGTTGGACCATCTTTTCTGCTTTCCTCTTCCACACACGTCCACATCCTTCTCTGATTCTCTTCAGGCTCTCTTGCCTATATCTCTCCTGCCCCCACTGGGCACATTGGCTCTCAGAGACCCTCATCCTCTTCTGGGGTCTCTTATCTCTTCTGACCTCTGCTCCATCATTCGTTAATCTTCTTTCTTTCTCCGCTTGACAGCCAGTCATAAATCTTGCTTCATAGAGCCTTACAATCGCAGGCCCTCTAAACCTTCCTTAATTGTTCTGTGGAATCCTGTATCCTGAAGCCTTTTCAAAGACTTCCTGAAGAGATTCCTCTGCTGCATCATATGAGAGGTTGCTAACAATAGGAGTCCCTTCAGATTCCTGGAGCCTCCTCCAAACACTCAGATAGCCTTGGGTTTTTACAACAGCCCACAGCTCCCAGTATTTCCAGGCAGTCTCCCATCCAAGTACTAACCAGGCCCGACCCTGCTTAGCTTCCGAGATCAGACGAGATCGGGCGTGTTCAGGGTGGTATGGCCGTAGGCAGCTAAGCCTCTCTTTTTCAGCTCCCTTCGGTTTCATGCAGCTTTTTCCTACTATGTTGGATGGCACCTCCTACTGGTCACCGTTCTACAGCATCCCCTCCACCTCCTCTCAGGTAGGAAAAGGCAGCCAGGGATTGTGGTTTCCTGTAATTCTCCACCCACAACTTTAAACATATTGACTGGCTTTTTCTAGCAGAGTCTGACACTGGGAAGAATTCCCAGTGTATTCAGATCCCATCAGGGGTCCATCAAAGACACTCTCCCCCTTATCCACACCTGGGAGTTCTCTCCTGGATGATCTGCTTTGCCTGCTGGATAATTTGGCTCCTTTCTTCAGTAGTTACTGGCAATCTTGCCAGTTAGGCATGTGCATTGCCATGATGCTAGAACACAGTTCTACTATCTTTCAATTCAACAAATCAGACGTGGTGGAGGGCATATATGCATAAACAGGTATGTGGGGAGGTGTTGTAGATTTGGCATCATCTGAGTTAGCTGCCTCAATAGAAGGCAACTGCATTCCTAGTCCGAATGTCCACAGGCAAATCTTCCTATTAAGGGGAGTTTACAATTTCCCTAAGTTGTTGAGTAGCTTCTTTAATAAAAATCATGACACCATGGCTTCTGGTTCTGCTGCTTAGAATCCTCAGGCAGCCTCTCTGGTGGGGTCTGCCGCTACTCCCATCCTCCCCCCCCTTCTCATTGCAAGCTGGGGGTGGGGAAGAACTGCTGCAGCCATTTCTACTTTTTTTCTCTTCCATGCAAAAGCAGGCAGGTCTTTCATGCAAATGCTGATTCTTTTGCTCTTCCCCCTCCCTGTCTGTCTCCTCAGGGGGGAGGCAGTTTCCTGTTGGTGTGTTTAATTCCCCCGGGGGGGGCACCCAATATTTTACTTCTCTTGTTACTACAATTCCCATGTGCCCCAAAGTTCGTATGCTAAATGCTTTTTTTTTAAAAAAAACTTATTGTCAAATAGAGATTTGCAGCCCCTTTTTTTCCTTTTTTTTTTTTAACTAAGTTGTTGACGTAATAATGCCAGAATTGCAAATTCACGCTCCTCATTCCCTCCGTCTCAAGAGGGGGAGGGTTGCATTCAGCCCGATGGCCACAAGGAGTGAGAAAAAAGCCATGTCTTTTGGAGAAGCAGCCTTCCCTATGCTAAAGCTGCATTGTAATCTTGTTTTCTCTCTTTGATGTAGAAATGTATCAAAAAGGTAGACACAACTGCTGCCACACTAGAAAGAATAGTTCATTGTTCATTGTAAGGGAAAAACGAAACTAACACCTCTTGTATGACATGTTTGTCTATACGGGCTCTCAAGGTGGGGTTTTTGCTTTGTTTTTGTTGTTTTTCCCTTCTTCTCCAGATGCAGCTTTTCTCTGTGCTTAGAGAAAACATTGGGACTCTGTATTGTTTAGAAATGTTGCAAAAAGTACTGGAGGAGAAGTTTCCAAAGTTCTCTCTTTTTTTTTTTTTCCCTTTTTTTTTCCTTCTATGTGAGCCAAAAGGGGGGAGGGTAGTACTGCTTCCAGCAACACAGGAGAGATAGAGAGAGGGAGGGGCAAGCAAAGAGATGCCGCTTTTGCTTACACACACACAAGCCTTTGGGGGAAAAAAATTTCTTTCATCAAATCAGTGTTTTTCTGCCACTTCTAAGAATCTGCTTAAAAGTGCATCTCTTTCTGAGCCCTTTTCACTCACCCCCCTTTCCTGCTCTGAATCTGAGCTAAACAGTTTGAGCTGAACAACCAGGTAGAATGAACAATTGAGGTAGGAAACCTTTAAGTTCCTATGCCAACTGCTTTTTCAAAAAAGCTTGTTGTCAGATAGCCTTCTTCTTCTTCTTGGAAGTCCCTCGAATTGTGAATTACCAGCCCATTAAATAAACAGACTTGTTCCTTGCCTTTTGCAGAGTGATTTTCTTTCCAGTTGATTGAATCACTGAACTGTGCGTTTGGAGAAAACAACAAATCCCTATTGTTTCCTCACTACTTCTATTAACACCTATGGTTTGCTTCATCATTTACATACTGACTTAATTTCTGCTTTTTCCAAGCCCCTGGCCAGATAACTTCCATCCCTGCAGGCAACTTCATGGTTAACTCAGAGCCAGGAGAGGGAGGGGCTATGGGCAATGGCACCCAGCAGAGGGAAAGCAGAGCGCTTTTCTCCTGTCCTGGAATTTTCCTACACATATTAAAGTACAAATGGCACAGAAATAGTAAAGTTTCCACTTAACCCTTTCATGAAGTTTTCAACATGCATTGAAGCAGTGTCTGTCAACTGCCACCCTCCACCCAGATTTCTTCCCAAACGACAACACACAGTAGGGGTGGGGGTGAGCTGAGGGTAGGGGGTCCCAACAGCTCGAAACAATGAGGTAGACACCTTTCAGACTCGCTGACTTACGCAGCCGGAAGTTCCGACGGTCTGCAGTAAGAAATGCAACGATCATTCTCTCATTATACACGCATACGCGCTTTCAAACAACAAACACAGCCTCCCACCACCGTTTACCAGACTTGAAGAGACGTCTCTTTACCAAAGTCTTCGCGGCTTCACTCACGGCCCCACTAGCCATGAGTTACTAGGGCGAGACTTAGAGAGGTGATCAAGCTCTCTCTTTCCCTTGAAAACGCAAGGGAGTCAACTTCACCAATTAGCCGTGGGAGGCCTTATGCTTTCTGCATGACCAGAGTCCGTTGACTAGAAAATGCTGCTGCCCAGGGAAACCACCCCGCTCAAAGCCAAACCTCTTCGACCAAAAACAGTCGAGGGCGCCCTGGGTTTCGCCAAGAGGGGGTGGTGGTGACCCCAACACTCAAGCATCTGTCAAGGGGGCCCCAAAAGCCCCTTCTCTCGTTTCCCGGCCAATGCACCAAAATGTTGTGGCGAGGAAAGGATGAAGACCTTCAGGTTCTTTCAAAACAGAAAGCTTTATTTTCCAAACCTTTTATTTACTGCGCAGGGCAAGCAGCGGAAATACAATGTCCAAAACTGCCCGCCCCGATTGATTAAACACTTAGTTCTTATACCTTTGGTCAACAGCGTCAGCAATCAATCACATTTCTAGTCTACGTCAGCCATTACATTTGGAGCTTAATACCACCCCCAAAACAAGGGAACAAAGGCCTCAGTCACCAAATAACACAAAGATGAGGCGAAAGTGTATGCTTGACTCCCTTTTACTTCCCAGGCACCTAAGCATAGTGTTACAAGGCCAATCATACTTTCAAACCGAGATAAGGCAGGGACATATGCTGTCCAATTCACTTATTTTTCTACTCATGCAGTACTTCTCTGAATTTAACTCTTTCACTCTTGCCATTGGCCGCTTGTACTACTTGTCCTGTATCATTTGGGCCTTTCCCCCCTGTACTTGCCGAGTCCCTGCCCTGAATAATATTGTCTCCCTCCCCAGCAGAAATTAGTTTAAAGACCTTTTAATCCTCCTTGCAAGACTGTTTGCAAAAACATTCCTGCCAAGTTTCGTGAGGTGCAGCCCATCCCTTGCCAGAAGCCCACATTCACGGAAATTCAGGCCGTGTTCCAAAAACCCAAACTGTTGCCAGTGGCACCATGCACAGAGCCAGTTGTTGACCTCTGCTATTGCCCTTTCCCTTCATGCGCCATAACCTTGAACAGGGAGGAGAGACAAATGACCACCTGCGTACCAAGACCCTTATGATTTGTTCCCATAAGCTCGTAGTCCTTTGCAATGTGGCAAAAGCTGCGCCTCGCAGTGTCATTGGTTCCGACATGAACCAAAATGAGGGGCTTATGGTCAGTGGGCTTGACCAGCCTGGTTAGTCTCTCCGTTATGTGGTTGATCTTGGCCTCAGGAAGACAGCAGACCTCTTGATTGAGCTTGTCCAGTTTGCAAATTGCCGGTTCGGTTCCTCTGAGCAAGGAGTCCCCAACAACCAGAACTTGCCTCCTCTGAGGTTTGTCCTGGGCTCCTCGACAAGCATGTTCTTCTAGGACTGCCTGGGCATTCTGTTTAGGCTGGGAGTATTGATCTAGTTCCTGTTGCCAAAGTTGGATTCCTTCTTGTTGACATTCTGTTCCCTCCTCCTGGTGCTCCTCATCATTTGTAAGGTCAAGAACTTTGTAGCGATTGTGTAGGTTAAGAGTCTCTGTTACCTTCCTGGTCCTTCTACTCCTCCGTGTGACATTGATTCTCACTGAAAATCAGAAAGGATGTAAATCCTCTCTTTTGAGGAGGAACAATTGTCATAGTTTTCTCCCTGCTATGGGTGAAAATGAATATTTGTCCACAGCACTGTACCTGTATTTGAATGTTCCAAACTATTCTGGCTGAATTATTCTGCAGAGAAATATGTATGAGCTTCTGCACACACAAAAATTGCTTTCTATGCAGAATTTTCTTTTTTCAGAATCCTTTGTTCATATTGCTAGCTTTTTATTTTTCTCTACTGAGCTGCATGTGACAACCCTTAATTAATGTTTAATTCAATGTTTGTCAGTAGCCGCAATTTAAATTTTTAAAAAAATTATCAGAAAACATGGACAGGTTTAAAAAATGTATGCTCATGCAACACATCAGATAATCGAATAATGGGACAGAACAGCACAAAAATATCACTACTCTGTAATATTTCATAATAATGTTTCATGTTCGTTGGAGAACATATTTCGCACCCAGGAAACAACATTTTTCCATCCCAAAAATCAGCAAATACTTCTCATATTTTTGGTATGTCATAGGCACATTAACCCCTTATGAGGACAGCATACATTCTAATATTCCATAAATGAACACAACGACATATGTGGCCACGTCACATCAGAGTGTTGTCAACACAGCACAAGTTATTAATGAGGAAAATCGCACAAATCCAGAGAGGCTGCAGCAGATTGCTTTTGCCTGAGTGTGCTGGAAAGAGCAAGATTCTGCCCTTTCCTCTTCTCTCCTCCACTGAGTTAATTGAGTGCAAACTAGTTTTTCACTTTAAACCCAGTTTGCAGTAACTGATGTAATCTGAGAAGAGAGGGAGAATGTGGAGGACAGAGAAATTGGAACATCTTAAAAGCAGCTGAAAAAGTGGGACAATTTAGGATTAACTGAGACTGTCACTGTCAGATCGGGAAATTGGTAGAATGAAATAGATACTGATGTTTGTGACAGTAGACTTTATATATGATTCTCCCCACAAAGTGAGGGAGGGAGAATAAACTCTGAACAACTTTTTTTTTTTTAAAAAAAGGAGCAAAATAAGTTGAAATCTGCAAACCGATTATCCATACCTAAGAGGATCAAGAATATGAAGTGTCAGATCAGTGGGTACAGTGATTTTATGCAAGATGTTGAAGCTGGAGGGGGTCAAGAAAGGGCATATGTTTTATGTGCAATTGTTATTAAAACAATTTGTACCATAGAAGGGACCCTAGCCAGTAAGACTGCAAAATTTCAGGTTATATGAAATAGATTCTGTGGAACAGCAAGCTTCACATGGGGAAATAGATGATTCCTCTCTCTGTGTTCCCCATGCATTTTTTTAAAGAAATCATATCAAAATATTGTACTACATAGGAGTGTCTCAAAGCAAGAGATCTACAAAAAATGGAAAAGAAGATGGGGAGTTAAGATGAATGAAAAACCGAATTTTTGGTTTTCTACTAAACTGACACCAAAGCCATAGTGGCAGAGTAAGAAGGTTTGGGCATTCTGCATTTTCCAAGGAAGCACTCAGTCTTATACCCTCCTTTGCCTCCTACACACCCCAACAAAACTCTCTTAATATTCCTGTTTCTAAGAGAGAAAACAAGCCACTGAAACAAATACTGAAATTGCCTTGCAGGATATTATTTCAACATTCCTCACCCAAAGTGCCATGGTTGGATCTGTCTGGTAAAACTCATTCACTGGCCAAGTTTCTACATGGTTAAGCCTAGTGTAAGAGTTCTGCATTCTGTTCTGTTGCACTGTGAGATCCCCGCGCATGACCATTCCATTGCTTCTGAAGAGGATTGGAGAAGCATTTACCTATGTCCCCAAAGCAACAGACCCAAGGCATCTTTAACCGAAATCCTCTGATTTCCTTCAGAAATCTCTGCTGATGCTGTCACCCATCTCTGGCTATTCACTGCTCTCCATTAGTAATGAATGGAGGGGGGATGCTACTGAAGAGGTGGTTGTGGGGGGAGGGTGCTACTGAAGGGCAATAGTGAGTCCTTGTCAGGGGTGTGTGTTTTGGATATTGCATAAGGGAAGAGAACAGCAACTTCCACAATGACCTGCATTATATAGATATAGATACAGATATGGATATAGATGATATAGATATAAGCCATTTCCGCATGAGGTTGATACATTGTAGCAGTGTCGAATTCTTACCCTCTGGTCTGCACATTGTACCATTTTAGCATCATAGTTTTCCTCGTGGTTCTGTACATTTTCAGCTCCTAGAATGGCTCACTGCCATGAGAAACCACTGTATGTGAAAACCAGAAAAATTCTCATGTAAATCTCCCAAACTGGTTCTGCTTTGGTTTTTGCCTACATGCAGAAGTTTAGTATCGACTCACAGTGCAGAAGTGGCCAGCTATGGGTGTTCACAGGCTGTCCCTTCCGTCATTTCCATCCCTATTTCTCTCCACCCATCAAAGGACAGACTGCCATCATTATTGTCTTCCTCTGTTAAATGGACAGTGGGAAGAGAGTAGATCTGGTAATAGACTGTTAAAACGTGTTTTTCCCCCCGACATATCAACAAACATACATTCCTATGCGCAAACGTAGCAACACAGAAATGTGTTAAAAAACAGACCAATCAGCGATTGCAGGGCAGGGTGAGAGAGGGGAATGGGAGTAGCCAAGCACTTACTGTTGTGGATGTAGCAACCACTGTTCTACGCAGTAGTATGATGTAAATTGGTGTGTGCGTGCGCAGATAGCACAGTTTCTGAATTTCTGAATTCAGTTTCCGAATCAGAGTATAAAAACACTGCTCTTGACATGCAGTGAACGGCTTCTCCCCTCTCGTGCAGAAATGGCCATAGATGATATATGCAAGCATTTAGTGGACCTATGCTTGTGTATGTCACTAATAGGACACTGGGCACTGTGGTTAAAAACTAGCACTGTCAGTCACAAAACTGAATCACTTCCTCTTCTCTCTTTTCCTTTCTCTGGCATTTTCATTACTTGGAGAAAAACATATCAAGTTTTATACATATACTGTTATTTTTTTAATCCCTGCAACTTCTTCTTAAATATTCATTAAGTTTCTGGAAGGTACCACTTTTGATTTAGTAAGCTTTGGAGGAGCCCCATGTAAATGCAGACATTTCCCAAACCTTTCTGAATCATCCTGATTCAGTTAGAATTCAGATGAATCCAACTCTTAGCCCAAATTATATTTCTCCCTTTATCTTATTTATGGCAGAGTAGTTTATAATGCACATTGAAACAAAATACTAAGTAAATATATAAAATATATACTAAATATATACAGTGAAACAATTACTTCCAATGAATTTTACATACTAAATACAAATTTAAATATCAGAACAGCTGACCCAAAAGTTCATTTTCTTAAAATCAAACCATTAAAATGCCAGAGAGACAGATGAATGGCCATCATGGCTTGGAACCAGATGGATTTGGTAGTGAAAGGGTTTCAGGGGACTCAGGCCATTTCTGCACAAGGTTGATACTTTGTAGTCACCTCAAATTCTTACCCTCTCGTCCACACGTTGTAGTGTTTTAGTGTTGTAGCTTTCCTCTTGGTTCTGCATGTTTTCAACTCCTAGCACAGTTCACTGTGATGAGAAACTGCTGCCTCTGAAAACTGGAAAAACCCCTATGTAAATCTCCCAAACCAGTTCTGCTTCGTTTTTCACCTATATGCAGAAGTGCAACATCGATTCACAGTGCAGAAGTGGTCGGCTATGGGAGTTCCCAGGCTGTCCCTTCCATCATTTCCATCCCTATCTGTCTCCGCCCATCAAAGGACAGGCTGCCATCATTACTGTCTTCACACATTAAATAGACAACGGTAAGAGAGTGGATCTGGTAATGGACAATTAAGACATTTTTTTCCATGTATCAATGAACATATATACCTACTCACAAACGTAGCAAAGTAGAAATGTGTTTAAAATGTGGTTTTGTTTCGTCAGTGATGGCAGGGCAGGGTGATGGTGGGCCAGGGTTAGGGAGGGGAATGGGAGTAGCCAGGGACTTTCTGTTGCGGATGTAGCAACCACTGTTCTCCACAGTAGTACGATGTAAATGGGGGAGGGGGTGCAGACAACACAGTTTCTGAATTGGAGTATAAAAACATTGCTCTTGACACATGGTGAACCGCTCTTCCCCTCTCTTGCGGAAATGGCCTTAGAGGATTCTACTGAATCCTGCCTCATATGAATACAATTTTGCCTATATACATTGTTTTCTCATGTGTATATCTTGTGTGTATAGCCATTATTGTTTTATTTCACAGCACCTTATTTTTTTTTAGTAAACATAATTGTACTGGCAATCATTATTCTGTTGTCCATTGTCACAGCCTTATTCTATTATCCATGTCCAAAATAATAACATCCCTCTGGAGGTTCAAAAGTTCCCAGGAAAACACCGAAAACCTACTGCAAAAATGGAAGAAATGCTACTCTGCACATGTTCAAAGGCTCTTTTTTTTCATGGCTTACATATTACACAGCCTACGTCCTCAGCACAGAACATTCCCACAATGGTGCTCTGATCCCATTGCATTCCCTCTAATTGGCAATTACTGTTACAATTTTAAATTCATACCTAACCTGACCTTTTGTTTTAGTGTGCATTGTTTTAGTTTGTTTAGATTCCTATAGATAGTTTTAAATGGTTTTAAATAGTTTTGAACAGTTTTCAATTGTTCTTAATTGTTTTAAATTGTCTAATGTTGTTTTACAGCTTGTGCCTCACTCTGACATTCTTTGGACATGGGGCAGAATGTAATTATTTTAACACACACCCAAATAAATGAAATACTTTCTTCTGAAATTGCTAAATTATTTGCTGTAATTATTTCTTTATAGCATCAAGTTCCTTAATTTGTCTTTTGTGGAGATAAGTATACACATTGACCATGGAAACAGTACAATAAGTGTGTGTGTGTGTGTGTGTGTGTGTGTGTGTGTGTGTATTTGTTCAAGCTCCACTAATGTAGAGTATGTTCAGTTACTAATATAGGCCAGAAATCACTAAGGAAATTATGAATGTATAACCTAGATTTATGCATTCATGACTGGCAATCAACAGGTGTGTGGTCCCCTATCAATGGGGAAGCAGCTGACTGACATTCCTTTTCACCTCCTCACATGTGCAATGTCCAGTGCAAACTAAACCCTGATTCAGTCTGTCATACCAGAGATTGCACACAGGAATGAGTGGAAACATCAGTCAGCTGCATCCTGATCAAGAGGGGAACAGACCAAAGTTAATCACAGCATCTGCTGCCCAATAAACAATGAGTTAAGGGTTGGGTTGGGAGACACTACATAGCTACAGACCTGAAATGGCTACTCATTGGTGACTGTCTTAGTGAATTCTGGCCACAGGTTGTGTCAGAAAAAAAAAAGTGCATTTTATTTTTTTTTCCAAAGCAGGAATAGAGTCTATTTCATTACTAACTGGATCAAAATATTTAGAGTGAAATAAGAAATATGATGACAACCAATTATCATAACAGTACTATTACTGACTAAAACAATTCAAATGTAATTGAATTGACCTTTTCTTTTTCCAACCTTTCTCTTTCCTGACATGTGAGGGTAGTTTCAGTTTTCTTTTGAAATCTTGCCTCTATTTCTGTAATAGAATGTACCACTGAGCCTCTCCTGCCTCCATGGTAACTGCCTCTGCCTCGCCTATTCTACCCCGCTCCCTTATGACACCCCATGCATAAGGTACATAAGATAGGCAATGTTTAATGAAAGTGTGCAGAAATGATGTTATGAGGTTCGTTGCAATAAATGGGCAAAAAACAAATCACACCAGCAAATAGAGTAAACTACAGCGGTGTGCCACTTTGGTGGATCTGGGGTCCAATGTTTTAACTCTGAGACCTTCCTAGGCTTCTGCGTGTATGCGTGTGTGTGTCTTCAAGCTCCCTGTTGACTTATGATGTCCCCATGAATTTCATAGGGTTTTTTTAGGCAAGGACTACTCAGAGATGGTTTTACCTCTCTGAAATACAGGCTACAGTGCCTGGTATTTCTCCCATCCAAACACTATCCAGGGCTGACCCTGCTTGGCTTTCAATATCAGATGGGATCTATTGCCTTTAAGCTATTTAGATCATGTCAAAAAGGGGAAATGGGGGCTACAGCCTTGGAGGCTTCATGTGGACCCAAGCGTTACACTTTGCCTGTCCCTGACATAGTACACGTTAGATCTTCTCCTTGACCCCATGCAATAAGAAGTTTACTGAAAGACACTATAAATGGAGAAACCAGCCATCAAATCTAACCCCAACAAAGCCAAGACTAATGAAACAGAAGTTGCTGGAGATCATTCCTCAACTTTTAAGGTACTATATTTCTTAGCCATTCATCTTCGCAATTGCCAAAGAAAATCTTCAAAGCAATGTCTCCTACACTGCCAAGTTTTAGAGAAATCTGTTGAACCATTTTCTGAGAATAAGTCGTAGAAACTACTGCTCCACCTTCTCATCCCATTTGTGGTTATAATAGCAGGATGTAGTTTATCCTACTCATATTTGAAATAAGGCTATGACAATGGCTCTGTGAAAAAAGACAATATCCATGAAACTGCTGAAAGTCACTGATCAAACTAAAGTCCTACAAATAAGCCATTTCTTATTCTTCCTACTTCAACGCTGTTATGGATAATCCTCAGGTGTACCTCTCCACTACCACTGAGCTTTTTTTCCAGTGAATAATGCATAGAATCTCCTTTCAACCAGCAATGGAGATAATCGTAGAATGTGATTCATCACCGTCACATCCCTGTAGTACATTGTTTCTCTTTCATCCAACTTGGCGCTTCCATTCACTAGAATCTTTTTCCATGCTTTTGATTCCTGTCACATTCATTTCATTTTCACATGACACAAGCATGTTTTAGTGATAAATCTGGATAGGCTATGAAATGATGCACCCTTTCTTGGAGGGGAGGAAGGGAGCCTAGGGACTGTGAAGTTGCCAACTATTTTAGACAGAACATTCTTCAGAATTATTTCACATCCTTAGGTCATTTTTAAACTGGGTGTTTGGAGAAGTAATTTTCTAACCTCTGATGTTCCTATGTCTGTTTCAGGGATGAATTGTTAAGGGCTTCTAAAATGAAATTTCTAGTCCTCCAGAATTCTGTATTCATGTGATCTAATTAAATCAGGATTTCAATCACCCACATTATACTGTATTCCATCTTCTCTCTCTCTCTCTCCCTCTCTCTCTTTTTAAATAATAAGTCAGTAGTGTTCGTTTCATCTTACTTGATCATTGAATGAGAGACTTGGATTTTTTTCACAGGGAAGACAAGTGACCTGTATTAGCCATTTTCAATCTTATATGCTTAACTAACTGCAGCAATTCTGTCCACCATTATAGCAGAAAACTGTGCCATAAAACCAATATAGACTAATATTCCCATTGTTCTCTTTTATGTATCTCCCCTTACTTGCTGCAGTGTTTTTTTTTGTTTTGTTTTGCCTGCTGCAAAGGAAATGGATCAATAATATACCATAAACATTTCTGACATATAGAAGACATGATCTGTGGTTGTCTATTCTGGCTTGTGCACACACATACCAATACTGTTGCTGCTGTTGTTAATCATCCAGCTATCATATACCATTTATATACTTCTCATTATTGTATAATGTTTCATATACCATTTATATATACTCTGCTTTTTCCCACATTGGGGCTCACTCTTTGTACTTTAAAATTGTTAGGGACATCCCAGATGTACCTGTTCACCAACATGTTTTGGATCAATAAACGGCATCTATTATTTCATTATTATTCCTCCTCCTCCCCCTCCCCCTCCTCTTCCCCCCCTCCATTTGGTCATAGTTTCCATTTGTGTTAACTGCCGCAGAATCCCATCAAATACTCCTATTGTGAATGTTAGATGTGTTGCATTAACTCATGGTTATGCTAAAAACTGCAAAATGATTAAGAAATATTTAAATATAAGCCCACTCATTTAAGCTACAGATCAGGCTAAGGGAAGAAGTAAGAGCTCAATTTTAATATAGTTTTGTTATCTCCAACCTTATCTCTAACCTTGAGCTTCTCTTTCTGACTGCATCAAGCAATATGAATGATTTATTGCTATATAAGCTTTCTACTAACATACTTCACTTTCCCTTTTTGTGACATTGCCACCACAGAAATAAACTGATTTAAAGTGCTACAAATGAAGCATCTGAAGTGGAGTTAAATAAAAAAATGAAGATCTCAAAATCACCTGTTAAATTCTCTGCTATGCTTCATTGGCGCATAGATGCATCAAGAATACTTCAACAGGTAAATGTGAATTCTAGACTCTAGAAATAGAGGTTTGCCAGTTAAAGTATCTTCGAACTACACCCACAATGTTGCACTCTACAGCAGAGGTGGGATTTGTGAAGCCCACATGCCGTATGTCAAAACATGACCCTATGGAGTGTGGTTTTGCTGAAAAATTCTGTTTTGGAGGACCCAGCAAACACCAAATGGCCAAAAATAGCAAACACTGGAGAAAAGGCTAGAAGATCACTTCCAGTTCTACATAATGGCAGCAATGAGACCTGCACAGGACCTGAAGTAACCAAAGATGGCCTTCTGAGCAAGCCCATCCTTCTGTGAAGACAACCAGAAAATTCAACTTGTGATCACAGTGAAATCTAGCCAGAAAGAGTTAACATCAACACTCGACTTATGCATTCTTAAGTATTAGAATCCCAGGGTGTTTATATGGGAAAATGAGCAGGCTCTCTGCTAATCTTTCAGACTATTTATTATATGCAATCATAGATATAAAAACATATCACCTTATATTTCAGAGCCCATTACTTTCATAGTGCATGTAGAGCATCATACATTCATTATATTCCTATATATATAGCAGATCAAATGATACACTTTCATAAGGACTGAATCTTTATCTGCATCCCTTTAGCAGACTTCTCTCTAGTTAACGTATAGAGGAACATTACCATCTTAAACAATATAACTCATCAATTTATCCATTACGGAATATCATGTCATTTGCTGAGGAACTACATATCTCTACACAGGCATCCAAGGATTTAATATCCTTGGGCATTGCTATATATAACAGCATCTATTACTATATCTGTCAGAATGAGAAATATACCTATTTAGCATAGTTAATTTGAAAGCAAGAGCCAACATGGTATAGAAATTTGAGGGCTGGATTATGGCTCTGCAGACCAGGGTTCACATCCTCACTTGGTCATGGACATCCACTGAGTGACCTTGGGGAAGTCATACTGACTCAGCCTCTGAGACAGTGAGCAAAGATTTGTTCATCTGAACAAATCTTGCCACAAAACCCAAGTCCCTCTGAACGAATCTTGCTATGTCTCACCCTAGGTCACCATAAACAGAAACAACCTGAAGGCACACCACAATTTGATAGCAGAGATACCCTCTCTTACCAGTATGGTCTATCTGCATCAGCATGTCTGGTCAGTTGTCAGTTTAGGATAACACAACTGTTTATCTCTGTATGGTGGAGGCAGACTTAAGACTTGGTTTCTGGCTGCCCTCCATCAAATTACATCAGCCATCCGATTACATCAGCCATTGCTCTGTACTGTGACACTTGCTTTGAGTTTATTATCAGTTAAATTTTGTTGATGTTCTCATATGATTGTTTATAATTGGGTTGCCATTCTGTCTATCCTCTTGGTAACACACACACACACTCTACAATACACAGAACTTTCTGAATTATAGTTTATATACTTTATATGTTTTATTAACCCATTATTTACATTTTCAAGGGATTTAAATTTCACAATTTTTACCCAAATCAGCATGAAGGCTGTACATTGTTGCTGCTGCTGCTGCTGTGTGCCCTCAAATCTTTTCCAATCTATGATGATGCTAAGTGAACTTATAATGCATTTTGGGAGGGCTGAGAGTGTGTGACCCGCCCACGGTCACTCATTGGGCTTCCATGGCTGAGTGGAGAGTCAAACCCAGGTCTCCAGAGTCATTGTCCAACACACAGTCCATGCTGGCTCTCAGGCTATATGACAAATCCCTAAACATGCACACCTGGAAAAACTCTCAAAGATAAGGTATTCTGTGGCTACCAATCATGATGGCAATATGATACCTCCTTTGGATATTAGTTGCTGGAGAATGAGAGCACAAGAGACAAAATACTGTCATGCCCAACTTGTGGGTATTCAAAAATCTATCTGGTTAGCTGCTGAGGAAACAAGATACTGGACTAGTCCCACTTCCCACTGAAGTAAATCCCATTCAACCAAGAATGAATAAAAATTTCAGTTCACTTCAATTTTTGAGCCCAAATCAAAATATTTTTTCATATTTGCTTTGCAAAGAATGTGAGATTTTTAAAAAGGAGAATTGGAAATCCATAGATTTATCCATTAAGGTCTTAGACACATCACTGTTAAAAGCCTGGGTCTGACTCCTCACATACTCAACTATATTAGTGCTGAATTAGGATTGCCAATACTTTTTTCTTAGAAACTTCGTAACTTACAAAGGTCTTCATATACAAGATGGAGGGAACATGAAGTTTGGACAATGTGAATGCAGGAAAAAGTAGAAACTGAAAGATTTTATCATTCTTATCAATGCACTCAGTACAACTGAACACTGTCTAAGTGTATTTAGAATTGGCCTACATAGTACTTAGCATTGGCTCCTTCAAACTTTTTATGTAACCTTAGGTGAAAATATTGAGTCATCAGGGAGTAGGGAGTGCTGGTCCATGACTATATTTCTAGAGATCCGCAGAAAACAAAGAGAAATTAGAGTTAATATAATGAAAATTTAACAAAACTTTTATTTCTTTCTCATTGTCTACCAATCTCAGCCTACAGACTATAGTCTTTGGCCTGAACATTGTCATTAGTTCCAACTAGAGTAAATTCACTGAAACACAGAGACTTCTCTATATACTGATATCTCATTAAATAACTGATTCAATAGGACTACACCAGTTGCGAATCCAATGGGATTCAAGGTTTATTATCCTAGACTGATTGCTAATCCTATCCATAGCATTGATGTCCAATGTAGACACACTACTTAGCTTTACTCTGCCAATGTTTTGTCACCTGTAAATACAGAAACTAGTTATTGTAATTAATAACAACAATTTCCAGTATCATAGATTAGAATTCATTAACAGGTTTTTAAATAACTTTGATAATCTCAAGTGGAAAATGCCTATGCATAAGGAGTGATAATTACCTTAATGGAATGGCAATTATTATTTACTGCAGTTAACAGATTTTTTTTTAAAAAAAGCTTGTAATATACTCTTCAGAAATTGTTGTTTTATGCTTTAGTCAGTGTTATCTCTCTCCTTTAAAACAGAAAACAAAAAAGCTACATAACGTATGGGCTGAAGGCTTAATCACATAATGCTGCCAAGCCAGCCGGATCATAGGTTACTGTCTCTCTGGATAGGCGCATCTGGCATGGGAAAACTTGTAATGAAAAGTATGCCAGTGGTCTAGCCAAGTAGTGAGTCTAGCATATGGCAAGGGAGAGAAACTGATAAAATTTTCCAGAACAGGCAAGTATGAGCCATGGAAAGGAGCCAAGCCATAATAATCAGAGCCAAGCCATGTCAGACCACAGTCTGATTGTTCAGAATAGAGAAAAGCAATTAGTGAATATGATGAGGAATGTCAAACATGAGCTCTTAGTCATACTTTGGTCACCAGCAGTCAGTCCAAGGGCAGAGGGGACAGAATGATGTAGAAACAGATGATTAAGAATCACACAGCAGCTAATTGAAAGCTCACTGTTATGGCAAGTATACCACATGCAGAGATGATTGTCTGGCCACATAATAATGTCAGGGTTACCAGAGCATCATTTAGTAGGGATGAAGAGCATTCTGTTTAAGAGCTACTCTTGACACAGCTGTCTTTAGCCAGTATGACTAAAGGAGACACCACCAGGTTAAACGCCCAGTTTCAGTTCTTTGTATGCTTAGGTGTCATGGTTAACCTATCTCAGGGGTGAAGAAAATGTGCCCCTCCAGAAGTTGCAGACCAGCAACTCACATCATTGCTCACTTCTGGCTATACAGGGTAAGGATGATGGAGATGGCAGTCTGGCAACATATGTATGGTCACAGGCATTCTCTATTCCTTCTGTATGCACATCATAAGCACCACAGTTGGTGGATTTAGGGGCTATGGTAATATTTGGTTTATCTCTGCCTGAAAAATTACAGTCAACTGTCCCCTGAAGCAGTAAGGTTTTAGCCTGGTTTGGACATGCTTACTAAGGTATTTCTTCACTATTTATTTGGCATTTGTTGTGGTGAACATACTTCATGTAACAACAAAAATATCATTTTCAAGGATCAGCTGCAATGCTAGGTACCTGAACAGAGTTCTCTGTGTATTTTATTATTTTACTTTATTTTTATTTAGGGCACAGATGAGGAAGGTAAAGTCTGAATTTGTGCCCCATGAAGCACCATATAGCCCTAAGATCCTAAATTTGAGGGGGGGAGGTTCAGTCTCAACCTCCAAAATGGCATCAGACCTCTGCAGATTACAGTGCTTTGGACCACATAAGCCTCCCAAGCTCCCACATACACTAAAGCCTCCTGAAAAAAAAAATTAAAAATCATCCAAAACAAAACTCAGTAGTGATATTATGTCACTTCCATTCATGCTGGACATGTCAAAGTTGCCTGCCAGGGATGTGTTTGGGCAGAACATGCTTCCCATACCCTCTACAGTTACCCACTCCCTGATTTAAAATATTTGTATATTACATTTTATAAAGCATTCTCACCTTTTTACAGAATGAACAATCAACAACTTGCTAATTGTTATCAAGTTGACCTCAACTTATGGCTATCCTATGAATGAGAGATCTTCAGGTGACCCTATCATCATCAGCTCTGCTCAGGTCTTGCATATTCAGGGACATGTTCTCCTTGATTGAGTCCATCCATCTGTACTGTGGCTTTCCTCTTTTCCTACTGTCTTCTACGTTACCAAGCATTTTATAATGAGCCATGTCTTCTCCTTATATGTCCAAAGTACAAAAGTCTCAGTTTATTTTTTTTTCTAGAGAGACTTCAGGCTCAATTTGTTCAAGGACTCATTTTCTATATTTGTTGACAGATTTTATTAGAACTACAATAGATTCTGTCTCTCTAGCTTGAAGCAACTCTATTGATATTGTTCCTGGTGATTTATTCCTCTCAAGTTCTTTGAATGCAGCTTCCATTTCATTTTCTGAAATTGTAGATTCATCTTCAGATGGTTCTTCCTTGATTGAATCTATCATTCTTTCATCTCTTTTATATAGTTCTTTAGTTTTTTGTTTCCATCATATTTTTATTTGTACTTGTTCATATAATATGTTCTTCTGCTGGTTGTAAAGCGTCCCCACTCTTGGTTTAAACTTCCTTTTGATTTCTCAGATCTTGTGGATGAGGTCTCATGTTCTTCCTTTTTTCTTCTCATTTTCTGTTTATCCACATTATTTCAGTAGTTCTCTTTGTCCCTGTACACTGGTCACTGCAAGGTTGCTTTTAGGATTCTGACTCTATTTCTGACCCCTTTTAGTTTTGCTTCTAATCTCTCCATAAGTGCTTGAAGAGTTTCATCTATCATCCATCTTTCTTTTTAGCTGGAGATAGTGTCTTTATGCATTCCTCTCTGGCAATGTCACTGGCTTCAGTCCAGAGTTCTGGGTCCTGATCAAACAGTGCAAAGCTATTTTTACACTATGTTTACATTGTACAGGAATGGTCTTCAGGTTATGTTTGGCATGGTTGGTTTAGTGTTTTTCTTTAACTATACTCTAATTTTAGATATTGGTAGTTCTTGATTTATGCCACCATCTGCTTATGGTCTTGTTTTTGCAAAAAGAATGGAACCTCTCCATACTCTGCCTCCAATAATATTGCCTGTTTGATTTCTATATCATCCATGTGGTGATGTCCATTTATAGTGTCACTTCTTTGGTTGCTTGAACATCATGTTTGTGATGAACCAAACAATGGACTTACAAACTTCAAACAGCCATTCTCTTCCTTCATTTCTTGATCCTAAGCCAATTTTTCTTATAATCTTTGTTTCTGCTCTGTTTTCTGCTTTTGCATTTCAATTGCCTATGATTAAGAAGTTTGATTTTGGTGCGTGGTCAATTTCCTCCTGGATTCAGAATCATTCACTTCTTTCTTCTTCCTCCTCCTCCTCCTCTTCTGCTGTTGCTGCTGTTGCTCTTGCTGCTGTTGCTCTTGCTGCTGCCACCTCTGTAGCTGGAGCACAAACTTGGTTATGATTGTATCAAGATTTTCCCTGAAGTATTATTGATATTATTTGGTCAGACTTTGTGCCATATATATTGTTTTTGCTACATCTCTCCTCATTATTAATGCCACTCCATTTCTTCTTAGATTTTCATTTCCTAAGTAAAACATTGTGTAATTCTCTGATTCAAAATGTCTCATTCCTACTCACTTTAGCTCACTAATGCCAAGTATTACAATCTTTATACATTCCATTTCTTGCTTCACTATATCTGATTTGCCTTGATTCATGCTTCTCACTTCTGGGTTCCTATAATACATGTTGTGCAGCTTTGGACTTTCCTTTTACCTCTGAGCATGTCAACAGCTGAACATCCTTTACTTTGAGTCCAATTGTATTATTAACCACTGAACTAATCATAGCTGTCTTTTGCTGTGCCCCAGTATCTAGTTGAGTGCCTTCCAACCTGGGAATGTCATCTTCTGGCACGATCTCTTGTTTCATTTTAGATTGTTTCATCGTAGGATTTTCATGGCAAAGGATATTCAGAGGAGGTTTACCACACCTCCTTCTGCATAGTACTAAAAAGTGTTAGCTATGGTGCCACTACCACAGTCTCTAAGAAATCCTCCACCAGTGTCACCTCTGACTACAGCTACCACCCGGTAGCTGTTTGTCACATTGAATCTGGCTGCACAGCAAAAGCCTTCTAACATGGAAGACCCTTCCAGCAGCACTGTTAGCATCAGTAAAGCCTCCTGCCTTACAGGAGCACAAATCCCACAACCATGGAAAGGTAGTTCCACACAGTGGCACACAACAAAGACTACTATAATAATCAGTGCATATATGCTCATGCACACACACATGCACAAAAGAGCAAATTGGATTATTTTCTAACAATACATAATTTGAAATATATAAAATCAATTCAAATGCCTTGCATTAATTATTTAATTTGGTATCTCAAAGATCATAAAATCAGTTTCCAGGCAAGCATCTCAGGGGTGGGTATCTCACAAATGTCACACACTGAAGGGAAAAAAAGCCTGTCCTTTGTTGCCTCTCTACATTAACTATGATGATATGAATACTCTAAAGAGAGTCTCAGTAGAAGATTTGAATACTGGGTGGTAGAATAATTAAGAATTAAGGGAGCAGACAACACTTAAGTCCTGAGCTGCATACTAAAAGTGAAAACTGAGCACCTTGAATTGGACTTAAAATAAGCTAATAGTCACTGAGGAACTCTCAGAACTGGTGAAATATGATCTGAATACATCATCTCAGTTACAATCCTGGATACTGCATTTTGATCCAATTGTAGCTTCTGAGGGCAGCCCCATGTAAAATTCATGGTGGTAGTCTAACCAAGAAGTTACCAGAGCATGAGTTACTGTTGGCTGGCTTTCCTTTTCAAGGAGTGAATTCAGATGATGACTTTGGCATAACAGTTTAGATTGATAAAATGAACTTCAGCGCATCACACTCTATTGGATTAATTGTAGGAAATTGCTTTCTACCTTTGCATTATTATATCACTTCTATACTTTGAACCAGATTTAAAAGTTACAAGAGAACCAAACAGATGTCATTTCTTCCTTTTCAGCTCTTCTTCATGCAGCCCTCCACTAAAATAATCACAAATAATCCATCCACAAGGAATTAGAATCTTTGGCAAGGAAAATCCTACTTCAGGCCTTTCTTTCTTTTGTTCTTTCTTTCTTTCTTTTTCCTTTAGAGCAGCCTACTGCTACCAAGATGCATGCCTTTTAGCACTATTCCATTAGGTCAGAAATAGCACTCTATTCTTGTTGTCAGTACAAAAATCTACAGAGATTTTCAAACCAAATGGTGTTATACACAACAAATATTGCTTATATTTCCCAAGTCATCGATGGCTGTTAAGTAATATAGCTGGAACTAGTGGATATGATCTGCATTTTGAAAGTTCAGGTCACCTGCCAAGAACTGAAAGGCAAAGTTGTTTTGATGCAATGTGTTTTGCTAGTTTTAAATGGAATATTCTTTAGTTTCCTTTGTTCCTTCCTTAAGAAATTGTAGAGCTATGGAACCAGGTCTATAATGAAATTGCAGACCATTCGCTCTTTCATTTCATAAAAACAATATGATACATCTAGAAAGTTCATTTTTTTGACTATAGCTGCCAGAAGCCCCTAGTAATTGCCATGCTATATGAGGAATTCTGGAAGATGAAATCCAAAAAGGAATTAATCCTGCTGATGAGGGATTCTGGAAGGTATAGTCCAACAACACCTTGTTCACCATCTACCTAGGACACTCACACAAGCTGAAGCCATTGTGAATAACAATTTTGCACCCGTTGTGAATAACACATGGGCCTTTTTCTTTCTGTAGCCCTTTCTGCATGAGGAAATTAAGACGGGCCAATGCATCTTGTAACGGAGGTCATCTGCACCTTGGAGTGGACTAGGTTTGGATTATTTACCTTCATTCCACACCTAAGTCCAATTAAATGTGCCCCCAAGTGGTCCTTGAGTGCGCTATTTGAAAAACGGAATTTTTTGTGCCAATTTGTGCTTTTGCAGTGGTACAGATGCGCACATTCGCACCAATGCAAACTAGTGATCAGCAGAGGGCGGGCTGTGGGCATGGTCAGCTTCAACAGTTGGTCCAGCCCAACAAACGACAGGAAGCTGCCATTTTCTCATCCTCATAGTGTGGCTCTATGAACCCACACTACTCCGAATCGGCATGGAACATACAGAGTAGCCCTGCGGAAGGACACAAGGGAAAGTCCGCTTTGTTTCAAGCCCAGAAGAACTGGTAAGAAACGGCAGGAAGCTATTCACTAGCCTCGTGCGGAAAGGGCCTCAGTAGAAATTGCAGGTGCAGAACCCTGATTGAACCCCAGACTGCAGCTGGAACCAAAGAGCCAGTTCTTCACAATCTCCATGCCTGGTAGGAATGGGAAGAATATTCAACAGTATTTAGAAAATGCTCAAAAACTGTGTTTCTCCAGCATTCAGAAACCTTGATTAGTTGAATTCTGAATGGAAAAACATCTTTATACTTTGGAACCTCTTTTCTGCAAAATTTACAGTTTTCTTTTCTCCCACAGAAAACAGCATTTTCAGCAGAAATAAAAACAGATGCTGTCTTATGAACAAAAATACCACATGCAAATTTGACACAGAAGAACTCCCAAACTACGAATAGTTTTTAGAGACTTTCTCATGGCTGGAAGAAAACTGCTAAAATTACTTACTGTTTCATTCAAGAATGAAATTTGTGAAGAATTACATTCCTAATGCCCAGGTCCTCATCTGATTGGGCCCTCACATTGTAAACTGAAAAAGAAAAGAGCCTGCTGTTAAAATAAATTTCATTGTTAATATTATATGTCAACTTGACCTAAAACAGTCAGATCAAACATACATTTTCCACATTGAATCCACACTGTTTTGCTGAGTGGAGCTGGTGGTTTCTGTGTCACTGGGGCAGTGAATCCACTCCAGGTTTTTGTATGAACTTTAAAATAACTTCCAAGGTGATGAACCTATTTTGTGGATATGACATGGCACTTTGGATATCTCCTTTAATGTTCAGACTAAAACATAAAACAGATCTACCATCTCACAGATAGAGAAGCCACCTCCCACCAGTAATTCTTCAAGGTGCTTAATAAACTGTTTTTTTTACCTCCATAGGCATCACCAAAAAGGAAGACCATCATGCTCATGGATGGCCATAATACATGCCACATAATACATTACACATTTGCAGAGGATATGACTCTTTAACATGAACAACTGATATGAAACCTTAATCCTGAAAAACATTCAGGATTAGTTCATTCCTACCTGATTAGAACCAGAAATCCTGCATGTATCATGCATATGTACACATCCTTCTTGCATTGCCCACATGTACACATACTTCTTGCATTACCCTTAAACTCATCACACAAATTGTCCAGACAGTAACCATATATCCTTCCTTGTTTTGTCTTCCTTCTTTTCTTCCTTCCTTTCTTTTTCTGGAACCCAAAATTTCTTACCTGCCATTTTTCTATAAAGGTGTCATTAATGAGCCACATCTAAAAACCAAGTTAAATCTTCAAGCAGAATAATTAAGAGAGCAAAAGAGGTGTGGAAAACCAGAGATCACTTCATCAGAAAACACACATGGAGTGCCACGGGGAATTGGTACGTGGAAGTTGTGTGAGAAAGGCTACCAAAATAATGAATGATTCAGAATAGAAACTAGGATTGCAGTTTGCATTAAGGCATTTTCTTTTCCTTTCTTTTTTCCTTTTTAAAGTCTAAAATGGAAAGTTTGCATTGCTGATGATGAACTTGCAGTTCAACAGGAAGTGCTTCTCTCCCACGGTAGTACCAAGTTCCCATAATAAACCAGTTATTCTGGCTAATTATTATGTGCTGAACTAAAATTTACACAGTGTTTTACCATTGACAACTTTGGGTGGGACTGAAAGAAGTTGTAGGCTAAAACATCTGGAGTATCAAAGGCTCCCTACAACTGTTGTAGTTAGCAGCTGGGCTGCATCATTGTATAACACCAGGAATTTCTCTCATTTTTGCAGATGTGGTCCCAGGATGCCAACATTCCTCAGGGATTCATGTCATAAAGCACCACTAAAACTCTGTTGCCTCCAGTCTTACAAAGTGTACATCTCCAATGGAGAGGATAGTCCCTAGAACCACCTTAAATAATGTGTGTGTGTGTGTGCGCGTGCACATGTGTGCAATGTAGGCTATAGACTATGGACCACTTGCCAGGGAAGGCCCAGTCACTATCACAGAATGGCTGAGATACAACATCATGGCTACATTAAATAAATATAATGTTACACATATGGGTAGAGATTCTGCATGTGTGTCTAGTTCTGAATGCTCAGTTCTGTGTTCTCCCACTGCCTGGCAGCTGTCAAGCCCCAAAAGGGGCTCCCGCTTCTGTTAAGTACTGGTGGGGAAGAGGAGGGGAGGGAATTCAAGCCTTGGGGAAGCAGCTGGTTCCAAACCAGGTGGGTGGAAGAAATGAGGGTCTGCTCTCAAGTGGAGTACAAATGTGCCCACATTTTCCTTCCCCCAAGAGCTCAAAGCATCTGATCTTCATCGTTAGAATCATCCCCTCCTTCCTTTCCTCTGGTAAGAAGTGACGGCTGTTTAGCATAGGAGATCTTTGGATAGAGCACAGGGGCAAGAGAATCACCATCTATGCTATACAGGTTTTTTGTCGAATGGCAGTGTTGTGCAACCGAACCAAGACAGCAAATGCGCAGTCAAAGGCACAAGCAAATGTTTGTGTACAAGTTACATTCACATGCACCAGTGTGCAATATGCATCAGTTTAACCATTCTGCTTTGATTAGACCTCATCTGGAACACTGTGTCCAGTTCTGGGCACCACAATCCAAGAAGGATCTCAACAAGCTGGAGCATGCCCAGAGGAGGGTGACCAAAATGGTGAAAAGTCTGGAAGCCATGCCCTATGAGGAACCACTTAGGGAGCTGTGTATGTTTAGTCTGCAGAAGAGAAGGTTAAAAGGGGACATGATAGCCGTATTTAACTATTTGAAGAGATGTCATGTCGCGGAAGGAGTGGGCTTGTTTTCCACTGTTCCAGAGACTAGGACGAGGAGCAATGGATTGAAATTGCAGGAAAAGAGATTCCACTTAAACCTCAGGAAGAACTTCCTGACAGCCAGAGCTGTTCGACAGTTGAACATGCTGCCTCAGAGTGTGATGGAGTCTCCTTCTTTGGAGGTTTTTAAGCAGAGGCTGGATGGCCCCATCTGTCGAGACTGCTTTGATGTGGGTTCCTGCATGGCAGGGGGTTGGACTGGATGGCCCCTGTGGTCTCTTCCTACTCTATGATTTTATGATTCAGCATGTGAAATGTTATTGCATATGCAAGTCTACTTCTTCAACCTTGGACTGCATGTGGAATGTTCCACTTCAGACAAAAATATCCAGGCACATCTGGAGGGAAGCTTATGTATGCATAAGATATGGACAAGTTTCCAGGCAGTGTCATCAAACTGCTGAAGTGGATATTTCAGTCATGGAAAGGTAGAAGACCAGCAGTGACTTCTGGAAAAGCCTATGACGGCAGGGATGGACATTTTTGGCTTCCACATTGTTGGGCAATAACTCCCGCCAAATCTCACTATGTCTCTATGCTAAGTATGATTTTTAGGAGTTGCCACCCAACAGTATCTGGAATAGGGATTGAAAGAACATTTTAAAATATTTGGAAAATGGTTGAAAAATATTTTTGTCTGTCCAGGATCCTTATCAAGGCTTCTCAACAAGAATACTGGACCAATGAAAATCTTTGCAGTACAGCCCTGCACAAAATTCACCTGTGGTTGTTTTGCACAGAAAATAGCATTCTTTCACAGGAAAAAGCATGTTTCTGTACTAATATTTCTACACAGGAATATTATTTTCTGCACAAAAAGAACTTTTTTTCTGTGCAAAACAAGCAGGTTCTAATGTTGCACATAACTGGTCCCAAATTGCAAATAGAACAGTGTTGTTCTTAAAGATTTTCAGAGGAAAGAAAATTGCTAAAATTACTTGTTGCTTCCTTCAAGAAGAAACTTAGTGAAGAATTACATCCATAATCTGGAGGACTGCAAGTTTCCCACTACACAGAAACTGAGTTTGAGTTTTAGAGATGTGAAGTGACATAGGTTGATTAGGAGGAGACTTGAGGCCTGTCAGACTGCGATTCAAAATTATCAACCCAAGCTCTTATGCCATTTTCTAGCTATCTTTAAGTTAGAACTAGAGGAGACTGTAGTGATTGGAAAATAACTTTTAAGGACTGGTAGCTGATGCACACTCGATATGTTAGAGGGCAGGATTAGCCTCATCTATTGCAAGATCTTATACCTTTCTCCACTGCGGCAAGATGGATAGTATCCCAGCTGCCCAAACAGCAGGACCACCCTTGTTTTTAAGAAAATTGAATATAACAGAGCGAAGCCATGTATAGCTGTTCTGTGAAAGCATCATCCTACCATTACTTTGTTATAGATGGCTTCAGAATCTTCAAGAGAACATTCAAAGGTCTAGCTCAATTAAAGACAGCAACCAACAGCTGAAAACCTTTTTGTGACACATATATGTGCAATCTTGGATTACATACATTTTATAGATCTTGCAAAAGGAAGTATTTGATACCTCCTTGCAGAATACCCCCCCAACAGCTTCAAAATGAGTATACCACTACATCCATTTAGTAGTGAAAAGGAGGCATCCAGGCATTACCTGCTGTAACCAAGAGAAGAGAGTTGACATTGCCTTAATGTTGTTAAGTTGCCTGTGCGTTGTTCTCTTCCCCACTGCAGAACTTTGGCTGAGTGCTGTCTGGGCACCTCCCTTCAATCTCTAGCCAGTAAACAGCCATGGCAATGTGCTTTAGACACTTGAAAGTTGCTTTTTGGTGGCAGGAGGGATAAAGAATTACACAGACAAAGTGAGGCCCTCCACTTACATGATGCAGCACGTTGATGAATATTTGACAACATTTAGTTCCCCAACACAGAAAGAAATATTTGCCTACATGCTGTAGTTTCTTATTTTTCTCAAATTCAGCAACAGCTCACTTAATTCTGTTATTATACTTAGTGTTAAATATAGTCACATGGCATAAAATGTGAGAAAGGAAGCACTGCACATGTTCTTATAAAGCCTTCTAAAAGATTCTAACTTCTTCAACATGCATGATTTCTAGTTGTTTCTCATCTTTTAAATCTTTTCTCTTTCCTATTATTGTGGCTTTTTCCCCTCTTCTCGCCCACCTAAACACAAGGATTACTTGTGGCTGTAATCCTGGATTTTTCTATATACCCCAAACACAGCCTCATAATCCTCACTCTATTTTTGCAAATATTTGGCAAATCCCATTATAAGCTTTAGATGTATAGCATAGCTAAACAATCTGTCTCTGAGATTTACTAGTGTGAACTTCTTTCAATGCATCATGTTTTCATGGGAATACTTGGAGGTGTCATGGCTAAAGATTTGGCCAGGGTGACTTATGCCTTAATTACCTCTGATCTGGAGGTAGATTAGTTAGATTAGCTCCCCTACCCCAAATAGGTAGAGATTAGCTCCCCTACCCCAAAAAAGAAAAGAAAAATCCAAACACTGTTACAATTACCAGAATCCTGCGGTAACTTTTCTAGTTTATGATTGGGATTATTGCAGTGAATTCTACATAGGGCTAGTCTTGAAGAAGCTACAATTGTTCAGTGTCCTTACTTCGTTCATAAGAAAAAACACATGCCCTATGACTCTATGTGGACTCAGATGTCTGTCACACTAAGTTCAGTAAAGCTGACTCCCTAGTAAGTGTGTCAAGGATCAAAGTAATTTAATGAAGCTAGAACATTATGGAATTGCTCTCCATTATTTTTTTCTGTCCATCTTTTGTGAAATGCAAGAGAAGAGCTGTAGCTCAGTAGAAGAGCATGTATTTTTCATGTACAAACAAGCAAACAAATAAATCTTAGCCTTGACATTTCCAAGTAGACTTGGGAATTATGCTTATCTGAAATCCTGAATATCATACCTACACATACATTGACTGAATCACAGTGTACAAACTGAAACCAAATTGACTGAAGGGAAGGCATACCTCCTTAAGCCAATGCAACTCAAATGTCGTTTTAAATTGCTATAGTTAAACTGTCTAAAGTGCAGATATGTCATTTTTGGATGCAGTTATAGAACATTTGCCCCAAATGTTTCGGACTACTGCTATCATAATTCTTTAACATTGGACAGGCTGACTGACACTTTTGCGAGTAAAAGTCCAACAGCTATAGGGAACCAGAGGTTCCCCATCCACCTCTTAAGCAATTTCTATATCATAAGACTCAGTGCATTGTTAGTTTGAAAGGCAAGGCAGGACAAATAAATCTGTGATCAGCAGTAGCAAAGAAATGTACTTGGGCTATAGTTATTTTGAGGTGGCAGGGAAGTGACAATATATTTTTGGAGGTGAATAAAATGGAAGCATTTGAGCTGGGCTTATTAAATTGCTATGAAATGATGAGAACAACAGTGAAATGCTGTTTGATTTTCTAATTATTAGTTCCTCCTGAGTCCAACCTTTGCTACTCTTCCTTCTGAATCATCCAATGCTTGTGCAGCTTCTCATGCATTATACATTAAAACCACATGGCAGTTTGAGGTGGAGGGTCTCCGGAGGAAAGCTCCGTGCTGCTCTTTTGACTGGGAGGGGAAAGACAGGGAAAAAGAAAAGGATGAGGAGGAAGAAGGTGAGAAAGGGATAAAAGGGAGAGCAGCTAAGCAAACCTCTGACATAAAGATAAGGGAAGAGACAGAATTGTATCACAGATGCTTTGTAGAAGAAGCTGCTGCAGTCCATGAACTGTGCTGCTCCTTCTACATATGTCAGCACTGTCATGAGCCATCTCAGCTGGCAACAATAAATTAAAGGAAAATATCCCAAAAGAAATAATAGCTCAGTCACAAACACTGTGCTTACCTGCATAAAAGAAAGGGTCACATTACTTATTATTACAGTCATCCCTCCACATTCACTAGGGTTAGGGACACAGGACCCCCATGAAAGTGGAAAAACATGAATAACTCTAGGGCTTCCCAAACCATAACTGACACACAAAAAAGCATGACCACCATATTCAACCCATCATGGATTCCTTTGAGGCATCAGGGTTCCTTCACAAGGCAGAAGTGGCTGGCTGGTGGGGCTTACTGTCAACTCCACTGCTGCCCCACCATTTTTAATAGGGACTTACAAGCCTCATTCGCAGTTTCTCAGTCTCACAGGGCTCGCCACCCCTATTAAAAATGGCATAGGGAGGTAGCAGAGGTGACAGCAAATACTGTGAATAAGCAAATCTGCAAAAGTGAAACCCATAAATGTGGAGGGCTGACTGCAGTTATATTTACATGCCCACTTCTTCCAGTGCTTTATATGGCTCTCCCTCTTGCTACTTTATCTTTACAACAGCCCTGTGAAGTGGGACAGGCTGAGAAAGAGAGAGAGAAAAAGAACGAGAATCTGCCTCAGTGCCCTGGGGAAGCAGCATACTATCGTGTTATAGAGAATTCCAAAGTTTGGGAACTGGTACCAAGAAGACCCTTTTGCATGTAACAGGGCAGTGGTGGAATCAAGAGGGAGAACTCCCCCATATAGGGAGATAGCAGTCTTTCAGATAGGCTGGGCACAAGTCATAGAGAGCTTGATAGGTTTTGACTTGCACTTTGAATTCTGACAGGGACACACTCTTTTTGTGTGTGCATGCAATGTGTTTTCCCCTTTGTCCAATGCAGAAGTGGCCACCTTGCATTCTTCTGTGGAGAATTCTAAACCTGAATGCATTCATATAATGAAGAGATGGTTCATATGAAGAACCCTGTTCTCTTTGCCAGAATGATTTCCTCTGAATAACTGAGGATATAACATATATATTGTTGGATGAAACCAACTGTGAGCATTTTAAAAACTGGCAGTAGCCAGTGGTTGCATACCTAAAGTCAGCAATATGCTCCTCTCTGTGAATATTAGAATAAGAGATATGGATTATTAATGGAGCCCACGGAAAAGCAAGTAAGCAAAATACCTCAGAACACGTATTTAATGTCATTTAGAGCAGAGATGTAGTACACAAATTTAAGAAGGTCCTTCCTTGGCTAACGTCAAAAAGATAATTCACTCTTAAAGGAAGACTTAAATTTTTTTAGACCTTGAAAGGTACACCTTAGCTGTGACAGAGATGCCATTTATCCACAATCACTAATCAATCCCACACTCTTGTGTGGATGCAAAACTTTATTATCTTTCCTTGCTTACTTGTCAAACATTCTGATTATCTCTACTTGATAAATTATCCCTACATGAAAGACATGAATTTGAAAGATGTGAATTTGTCCATATCAGTCAAGCAAGATTTTCATAAGAAAAGGAAGATGATTGGATTGGTATTCAGAGGATAAAGCTGTGGGGAATGTGGGAAAATTATGCATTCCTGTGCAGTGTAGCCAGGGACAAGAACTCTGCTGAGTTCAATTTTTGACCCCATAGCCCCACAAGAACTTTCCAGAGTTTGCAAATTTCTTCATACATGTGAACATCAAACTAATGATAATTTTTAAAAATGCCAGGGGAAAGCAAAACTAAAAAATCTGTCCATCCATCCAGGGTGTTTGAGGTTTAATGCTTGAAAATTTGGATTTGAATCCTTACATATTCCACTGTGTTTGAAATGTTGAATTATATTTGCTCTCTCTCCCCCCGCCCTTCTTTTTCTCCATGGCTCCTCATTCTTTAACAGCTACAAGGTAGTCAGGTCTAACATGATCTTCTTGATTGTGAGAACAGCTGTACCTCTTGTATTTGGACAGTGTTCTTGGTCATTCATTATGGCCAATGGCCAAAGGGCTGCTACTCAATGGCAAAAGGCCCCAGGTTCAATCTATGGTATTTCTAGTTAAGGCTGAAAATACTGAAACGTTGGTGAGTCATTGCTAGATAGCATAGAGCTAGACAGAGCTTATAAGCTGACTCAGTATATGACAAGTTATCACAGCCCTTTGCAAACTACTGTGTACACTGATGGTGGTGTATAATCAATTAATATTTTTTTTAAAAAGGCCAGGAGGCATATCCCAAGATTTGTAGTAGTCACAAACTTGGTGCATATCTTGGGTTTGCCTCAATTTGCAGAATCTCTGGAAGTGGCACAATTTGAGGCAGTGACCAGTGTGAATTCTCAGGGCTTATTTGCATCCTTTCATTGATGTTTCTTTCCCTCTTACTTCTGGTTCAATGCTACATCAATAAATCAGCCATGGAGAAAGCTACCATCTGGGTACAACCTAAAAGAATTAGGTGGGACAGGAAAGGGCTCCTCTATCCACCATATTTAATACAAATGAATGTGTGCTGCAGATTTGTTGAGTTACCACCATTAAAAAATACTCATGCTCAAAAACACAGGTCTTGAAAACATGCCAAATCATTTCATTTGGCCTGCTTTTTGCTTTAAAACTGCAGCTCATAATTTGCTTGAAACATGCTTGAAATATTAATGGCATTTAGGTCAGAGTGCTTCTTAAAATCATCCCAGAGAATCTTTAATTATGCAATGCGCCAGGAATATATTCACCCTCATATTAGCTGTTTTTCCCATAGTGCACTTCTAGCAGTCAGAATATAAGGCTTCTTCTTATGCTTCTTGTCTCAATAGTCCTTTCTAAAGAACTCTCAGAACAACGATATGCATAGTGATGAGCAAATATTCTTCTGCATACAGAACATAGATTTTGTATTCTGTTCCAATTTTGCCATGCAGTTTTTGGCTCAACATTTAATATAAAAACAAATATCTTTGAGTGTAAGAAAAATAGTGTTCCCTAGAAAAATTGGGGGTGGGGGGAAACTATATTATGATATGGTAGGTAAAAAAGTTGTATGTTAGAAAATGTTTACATATAAAAATATGCATGGAATTTCAAGTGAATTTTTTTAAATGGACAATGCAGTATTGCATTGAATACATCCAAAGCTATCATAGATCAAATAGGGATTGATTCATATATGCACCCAAATTATAATTGTTCACTGATTATAAATTTCCTTAATGATTGTCTAGTAAACACTGTAGATATGATGAGGCAGCAGGATTTTCACTGGAAAGGCAGCCTTCTCTCTAGCAATGGAAACACTGAGACTAAACTATAATATAGCTGTCACAAAGAGAGAACTGCTCTCATTAAGAGACAGTAAAAGGATAATTTAATCAATGAACAAACATGCACTAATAACTAGTCCTGACTAACAAGTGTAATCTGATACACACAACCCACTTCAACATAAAACCAAGACACTCAGTTAAAATTGTTAGGTTAAATCCAACAGTAAGCCCCAACTAGAGTAGACCCATTGGCGCAATAAGATTTGGTAAATCAGCAAAAAAGGATGTTGTTTCAAGACTGTGATTTTTTGGAGTCATATGTGAGGACTGATTTGCCTTCTTTTTTTAAAAAAATAATCTTTATCGAAGGTTTATTAAAAAGAAAAAAGAAAGAAAAGAAAAAAGTTAAAAAATAATTACATATACTTAATAACTTAGCTAGACATTCACTAACAAACAAACACACAAACAAACAAAAAAGTATGATGGTAGAAATTAACAAACCTACATTAAAAGAAATAAAAATAAAGATACAAATAATGCAACTTCTAAGTTCAAACACCTTTGTCAGATGATAATTTTAAATCTCACAAATCCTGATATAAACATAGCTTAGGTCTGTTCTTTATCATAGGCAGCCAAACTTTAGTCAGTAATGTCACACCCAAAATATAGCAAAGATTGCTCCCACAGCTTTGGAAGCATGCCCAGCAGCAGAGAATAACTTAGCAGCAATGCACTGTAGCCAGGAAAAACTCACCCACACCAATTGTTCTCTTCCATCAAGGAGGCAATTTATTCTTCAGTTACAATGTGTACATATTTACAAGAATCTCCAGAAGGCATTCCAGCATCCCTCTGCTTGCTCTCTCTGGCAGAGCCTCCAGCAAACACATCAAACATCATATGCAACTTGTTGGCTAGCTCTCAGCTACATTTATACTCACACTAGCTGATGCAATCCTACCAGCCTTTGCATTCTCCCCACACCTGATGCAACCTTCTCCCCTGATTGCTCATCAGCATGACTCAGCATGACTCAGCTAAAGTCACATGGCTTTTCACAGATGCTCTTAATGACCCACATCACAAAGTATTTTCTACAGGTTTAGTCCAACCTTTTCTTGACAAGTAATAAGTAATAATAAAAAAAGAAGGTATAAGCCTTAAATATCAAAACCAGTTACTGGTAGTTTTCCCCATCTGTTTTCCCAAAGAAGGGTTAGGATTTTCCATTCATCTTTAAAGGATCTAACAGGTTTGTTGATCAATAGTAATGTCAGCTTATCCATCTCTGCTAAATCATAATTTAAATATCCAATCTCCTACTTTCAGAAGAAAAAGAACTGATTTACCATCTCAAATTGAAGGAGAAGGAAACATGTCTAAAATAAGGGTGCTGTCTTATCATAGCATTTTAAATTGGTATGTGAGAAGAAATCAGTAAATGGATGTTTTTCTGTGAAGTGGATAATCAAATTTAAGATTTGGTTAAAATAAGTTAATTAATATGGTATGTATTGAGGATAAACAGAGTGGTCAATGAATTCTGTAATTGTCTTTAGAATACAAAATGCAGGTATTTAGGATATGGGCTGAAGTGGGGAATTACATTTAAGCTGAAGATTTGGGGGGAAATGGTAATAGACTAAGGACGATAAATGGATTGGTCTATGAGCTCTGTAATGGTTTTTAGAATATTATAATGATATAGATATATTTAGGACATGGATACATGTCAAACTAGTAACTATTAAAAATAATAAGTAATTAAGTCAGCAGTGCTAAGAAAAATGAGTTGCATTACTATTTGGCATTATTAAGGTTATTTATGCTGTAATGTTTGTTTTCTATGCAGGTATGTTGTAACAGAATGTAACAGAAGCTGAAAGAAGGAATACGGATATGGTGTTAGGCACATTCACAAAAAAAAAATAGAAAGCTTATGTTTTCTCTTTTCAAAAGTATCAATTGTGGGAATAGGGGAGAAGAAAAGGTTAGATTTCTTTCTTTGAGAGACCTGAATGGGGGGTAGGCTATATGCCATCCAAAGGAAGGGGGGGATCCTTTTTGTCTTCTCTTCCCTTTTTACTTTTCATTTATTTTTCTCTTAATGGCCCTTTCCGCATGTGGAGGGGGAAATGGGGGAAAACGCACTAAAATGAAGCTTATCGGCAGCCGGGTAAGTCTGACGCCATGCAGAGCAGCGTGAGCTCGCTGCTCCGCAGTCCTCTGGTGTCCAAAATGGTGACTTCGGCATCCAAAATGGTGGCTTCTGGCTAGCGGAGGCTCTCCACCAACCGGAGAAGCTCACCAGCTGGAAGCCCACCCCTGGCAGATCTGCACCGGAGTGTGGCAATGGAGCTGCACAGGGCTGCGCACTCCGTGCTTTTTTTTAAAAAAATCCTCTGAAAAGAGGTTTTTAAAAAACACGCTGCGCCACCAGTCGCTCGGTCGCTTCGGAGCGGATTGAGGTGCGGAACTACGAAAGTAGTCCTCCCCAATCCACTCCATGGTGCAGATGACCTCCGTCGGAGGTTGCTCTGCACCATTTTAGTACCCTGGTGCGGAAAGGTCCTTTCTTTCTCTTTTTCTCAGTTGATTTTTAATTCATATGTTAATTCATAGGTTTTTTTGCCTGCTTGGATGTTGTTCTTTTCCCTTTTTTCTCTTTTTTATATATTTACTCATGTATGTATTTGTTTTATGTGTAGTGTTTGTTTTGAAAAATGTTAATTTTTCAAACAAAAAATGTGCATAAGAATCATTTGGTACATGAGGTCTACTGTAATTAAAACTAACCATTGAGTTTAGTCCAGAGGCATCGATAATTAAACATGGAGTAGGTATTTCTATAATGGCATCTGGTGCCTTCCATATCAATGAGGTGAGGAAGCCACTCTGGATTTTAGTCTGAACTTTAAAGAAGCTATACAAAGTTTGGCAATCCAATTTGGTAATAGTTAATCTAGTTTGGTTATAGGGTTTAGCACCTTGGAAAGTTCCTTTTAAGTTTGGATAAAATCACAGAGGGGATCCACTGCCCCTCTGATATGGAAGCCACCAGCTAGCACCCTATTTCAAGGTAAGAGCAACCGATTCTAAAACGATAAAGTATTATAATTCATACAAGATCTTTGCATTGGTACAAAGCTTTTAAAGGGACTGTTTCATTTTGTATTCTTCTTTAAAAACACAGCCCTGTTTTATACACAGCAAGCAGCACTGCTCAATTATACAACTTACATCATCCCATCCCACCTCTCTGCCATCTGTAAAAAGAGGGCTGTGATTAAAAAGTGCCAAAAATTAGCCTCTTATAATTCCATAGCACCAAGTTGGGCATGCCGTATTTACTGCCAAGAAGTAACACTATTAATTTTAATCTTAGTTCTCATGATAGTTTTATTAAACAAATATTGAAGTTGCTGTGAACAGAATAGAGAGATTTCAGGGGAGAATCAAGAGGCAAATGAAAGGCTTTGTGTAAAAGTAAATAAAATGTATGTGGGTGTGTTTAATTCATTGTATCAGAATCATAAAAGTAGCCTTAAAATATTTGAAAAGCTGTGAAAAAGGAGAGAATCAGCACACAGTCCTACAGCCAGTCAGTATACCTCTGATTGGTTACAGCATAAATGGGGACCTTTTGGCCTTCCTAGCATTGATGAATTACTATTCCAATCATTCTTCCGCTAGTGGCCAAGAAAATTGGTCCCAATGAGAATTGGAGTTCAACAACTTCCAGACACCACAGGTTTGCTTTATTGTTGCCATTTGCCATCAAGTCAGCTCCAAGCCTGCTCAGGTCTTGCAAATTCAGAGCCATGGCTTTCTTTATAGAATCAGTCCATCTGCAATGTGGTCTTCCTTCTTCCTACTCACTTTCATTTTATTAAGTGTTTTCTCCCTAGAGTAGAGAATGACTGGCATCCTGTTACGAAGTTATGCACATGTAAGTCCAACTTACATCTACACAACTCACTTTTGAGGTTATTACAGCGGTTGGATTCCTCCTACCCCCCTTACACAATGACCAAAAGCCCCTGCAAACTATCTTTTCATGGTGTCCTTCCCCAACATGGCAGAGAGTAGAGGACATCTGAAAAGTGCTTGTCTCTGTCACTAGCCTGACTATATCTGGCTATATCCAGTGATGACATCATCCTGTAGGATTTCCAGAGACCCCTTCACTCTAGGACATCCAGAGGACCACAGAGGATTTCTCCACCACTGGGACATAGTCAGAATTTTTACAGATGACCCCATCCCTACCGCCTTGAAAAGTCAGGGAAGACACATGAAAAAAGGGGGATTTACAGGGATAGAAGAGAGGATATGGGATGTAGTTCTGCATGCTGAATTTTTTTACAATACATTTCCACAATGCAGGATCCTAGTTGCAGAATTGCTGCTTTGTTAGGAGAAAGAAGCTCCACCAGTGATTAAAAACAACAACAACGAAAACTGATTTATATTCACTCATTTTGAGAACAAATTTATCCCCTTTGTTGTTTATTGAGGGTATTAGAGAAAGCACAGACTCATCTTTCATTTTTTTTTCATCATTGGGGGAAACCACAAGCAGGGGATTCCTTTGTTTTCTGTTTTGAATTAACCACAAGTAAATGCAGACCACCCAAAATGCACATGTTGTAGTCAATGGGACAGAGATGTTCAAAAATGCACTAAAAGTAGATGCATTCAGAAAAGTGTGTGCCAAAACACACATGAATTTCCATGCATCCCCCATGTCTCACTGTGTGTGTGCCTGTGTGTACATACACGTGCCTTCAAGTCTCCTGCCAGCTTATGGTGACCTCTTGAATTTCATAGGATTTTCTTAGGTAAGGAATACCCAGAGGTGGTTTTGCCAGTCCCTTTCTCTGAAATAAAGCCTACAATACCTGCTATTCATTACCAACCTCCCATCTAAGTATGAACCAGGGCTGACCCAGCTTGGTTACCAAGGTCAGACAGGATTTCATGCCTTGGGGGTATTTAGGCCAGATACAAAATAAAGACAGGAACAAAATGAACCTGGGGTTCAGAGGAACACAGTGAAAATGAAATGGAGATATTCCTGTATCCACAGTAGTAGGGCAGCATTTATACTCCTAGGGAACCCTCTGAGACCCTGTGCCCCCCCCCCAAATACAGAGACATTAAGCTCCATCAGTTCCAAAGTATGGTGGTGAGGAGAAAAAAAACTGGGCATTCTATGACCACATTGGGGGAGAGTTGGGGAAAGAAAGACCCTTGAATCCAACATGGCTCCAACAACTATATAGGCACTGGACCTCACATATTGTTTGTCCTTCCTATTGACATCCAATAGAAAGAGAGGGATAATGAATCAGGAGTGGGTAAGAAACCACTCCCACTTTCTGCCTTTCTCAGGACATGCTAGCAGGGCTTAAGAAGTGCTGGCCCCCTTGCTATGGACCCCCACAGTAATCCCTGCAGGATTACTCTGTCTGGCTTTGGGGAGTGGTTACCTTTAGAGATAGTTTGATATGTTAAGTAATAAGATTATATTTAGTAATAGCAATAGATTAAATTTAAGGGAAAAATATAGAATTAAGAATGAAACTATTATAATAAAATGAATATAATGAGAATAAGAATTAAAGATAGGTAACAAAAATATATAAGTAGTATGATATAGAATAAGCTGAACAAGTTTATGATTTTAAGGGTAATAGAGAGAAATAAGAATGTAAGTTTGCATTGGCTGAAATTTTTTTTTTGTCCCACTATTATGTATATCACATGGTGTTTTAATTTTTTGTTTTTGTTTTTTGTTCTTTGTTGTATAATCAATAAAAATTATTTAAAAAAAAAGGATTACTCTGTCAACTCCTCTCCTCTGTGACTGGACAAAAGGCAACAAATGGTTTCAGCTTCAGTATAATTCATACAGATTGAATATTCCAGAACTACATGTTTGGAAACAGCAAGGAAAGAGCATATTGTACCACATCAAGGCCAGGGAGTTTTTAAAGCAGAAACACACATGGAAATATCCTATACAATATATTGAGAAGGGGCTGTTGAAAGGAGAGGGAACATGTTCAGAATATGCAATGTTCATGTCAATAAATTTAGTTTGCCCTGCACCAAATACCTGCCAAGAAATGTTAATTGCAAGTTAACAACACAAACTAAAATGTCTGCAGCTAAGCTGTGCTGCATGGAATTTAAAACCTATTTCCTGGAAATCTAAAATTAAACAAAATCAAAATTCGTATTACGGTACTCAGCAATCCTCAACACCCATCAGCTGCTGCTTCATAACCCCCTGCTTTCATAAAATTTGAATACGATTAATAGTTTTCCCTAGTCCGTCTATTACATGCTACTACTTTTTTTAATTATTGTTATTAACTGAAGGAATTGCTCCTGATCGTTTTGTATTTATGGAATTAAACTTTGGAAGACATAGATGCAAGATACCTAGTTGTGTGATTTATAAAGTCAAAACAATGCCCATAATCCTCATCAAGGAGATGTAACTGCAAGATGATCCCATTGTAATCTCCCATCCAACATTTTCTACAAATTTGCCTTTTCTCAGCCATAGCTTCCTGAATCTGGCCATTTTGTGGTTGGTGGACAGCAGAGGCCAGAAGACAACTAGCCAGCTGTTTTCCTATACCTGAATGTTCAGTGACAGCCAGAAACCTCCAGGCATCCTTCAGGAAGTCCCTGCAGATGATGTCATTGCTGTACAAATGATGTCATTGCTCCAGACACTTGTCTGCTGTTCCCCTCACTCACCACTGACCGAAAAATGCGCCTTGGTAGTGCTGCTGCTGAGATAGGGTGGGTTGGCAGGGACTTTGATTGTTGTATGGTCAGTTGTGAATTCTGACCTTTGCAAAGACAAAAAAAAAAAAAAAAGGCCCATAAAAACCTCATTGAACCCAAATAGCTTTATGAGTGAATTGAAAGTTTGGCTTAACTATGCCTCCTACATTTTTCTCTTTATATCTTTTCTCAAGAGAAGAAGCAAAATAAAAACAATTTGAAATTTATCATTGAGTTTCATATCCAATATTTGTTGTTCTTGACAATGAAGTCTCTGCTATGGGGACATATTGCCTATATGTATGGCACACCCTGTCATTGTGTTCATCCAAAGAGGGAACCTTGAACTCAATCTGCTACAATGACAGGAGCTAATTGAAGTAAATGGATCTTGAATGAATATCCCATTGTTAGGCACTAAATTGGTACCTTAAAGATGGGAATGAGGAACTATGAGAAGAAATGGCAATTGTCTGTGAATGTTTAGAAAGGTGCAACCCTCTCAATGGTACTTAAGTATTTATTCAAAAGAAAGCAGGGAAAATCTATCTAAGCAGAAACTGCTGAGACAATTGCCCTCTTCAGGCAATATGTCTGGATGTGAAATATCAACTCGTGCAGGGGGCAGTGCTCTAGAAAAGTTACTTTCTTGGATTATATCTCCCAAAATCCCTCAAATGGCATGGGATTATTCAAACATCTGGCTTTAACCCACCTGTGTATTTGTGTGGACTTGATAGTGTTATTTGTTGGGGAGTGAACGACTGAAAGATCCCTGTACTGGAGAGTTCCTATCTTGACAGTCAATCTGTACAACTGAAAATATTTGAGGTGAGAGATGTGTATGCAGCTCCAGCTACCACTCAGTGCAAAGTTGGCTCAGGACACACTCTGTGTGTGCATGTGCGTGTGTGCACATGTACATGTGTGTGTTTAACCACCTTTTTTTGCACAGATGGCAATTTATATTTTGAGCTGCTTAAGGAACTAAGATCCATTTCTATGGAAGAGAAAACATAACGTTAAATATTAGCATTTATTTTAATGTCCCACATTCTTGGAGGAAGGGAGGAATAATGTGTGTGTATATATATGTGTGCTGTGTATATACAATTCTACCTATACGAAAAGTCTTCCTCACAAATGATAGAATGTTGTGGCCCTGATGTGATGAAAGAACGTCAAGTGTATCCACTCATCTACAAAATGAGAGAGTCCAAACACTGTTGGTTAATTCCTTGCATTCTCTAAGAGTCACAAAGAATAGGCATTCAGCTATTGCTCCATTTAATACCTTTTCCAGCCCTTTGTCCCCTTGCTCACGCACAGCTATTCAGCAGAGAAATTCTTAACACAGCAAGCCTATTCAGACTCCATGTGGGTGTCACATGCATTTCTTCAGGCGGTTCGTTGTAATTCTGCAAAAATTTCAGCGAGAAACTTCATTTTAAAGTGTCCATTAACGAGTTATAATGAGTGCTGGGTGAAAATGAAATGTTTGAAAAGATATGCATGACAGCCGCATGAATATAAAATACGTTCTTGGTGATTATACCAAATAGCAAAACAACAAATAAATTCTAAGTAAATGAATGTTTCAAAAGTGGCGTTAGCTCTGTGGCTTACATTCTTCGTTGTAAGAGCCCATTAGCAACCAAAGTTAGAGGAACACAATGTTTCTGGTACTGGAACAGACACATAGCTGTGAGTACACTTCTGAGACATTTAGGGTTCTGACAAAAGCCATGCAGGGCTAGGCAAGAATAGGGAGTTAAAGTGCCCTTGTGAGATGGCCATCTAATCCCTGTTTAAAGACCCCAAGTGAAAGAAAGTTCACCACACTCTGATACAGTTCATTCCATGACCACTTCTCCCTTCCCTGCCCCTCAGATTTATGACGATGTCCAGTAGTAAAATCCATAAGCAGTCCAAAAAAGAGGAGCTCATCCTGGAGCAGGATGAGGTGTCCCTCTCCACTATTTAGACCATGTGCTGCCCATGCTTATCACTTTTGATAACATTATGTTTTCTGTGTGATCACTGATTTCCAGAATTGTCTGTCCAAAATACATATTGTAGGGATAATTTTTGTAGGTCAACTGAAAGGTTCAAAGCACAGCATGCTAGTTGCCAAATCCAATGGCTTCTTCACCGGCCAAAGAATGTGAAAGTGTTAGAGTCACAAGTCTGAATCTTGCTCAGGGTGTTTCGTTACAGGAAGGTTGATGCAGATGGAAAGGTTAAGCCACCCCAAGGTTGCTGGGGAGTAAACAAAGTGGAATAAACTTTCCTTCACCATTTGCAGCAGCCAAGCACTGCCTCTTGAGAAATGGATCTGTCTTTATTTTGTGTGAAGCACTAAGTCACCTTGTAAGGGGTTCTTTGCAAGTCTCCGAACTGTCAGGTCTGGAGATGAATTTAACAGGTAAAGCACGTGAGCAGGAGCCAAATTCAGACTGCTTTACAATATGTTAGAGGGAACAACCCTCAGAAAATGGAGCCCCCAGTGTCTCCCTCTAGTTTAAAATTCCCTTGTTCAGTAGCAAGTGTGGTATCTCCATAGAATTGTCAGTGTTATCAGCCCATATTACAGCGTATTTCTTGCCCTATATTGTATTTTCTTCACCATGTAGCTGTAATACATTACAAGAGACTGATAATGTTTTCATGTGGCATATTTTAGGGTGTACTTCTCTCACAGCTACTAGGTATAGAAAAAATGATCATTTATTTCATCCTTCTATGCAAAAATTAATGATTCCAAAAGTTTTCATAATAGCAGTAATTCTTTCTTACTCTCCTCTTCCTAGAGATTGAGGCAGGGGACAACAGATTAAAATACAGCAACAAATAGACATGTAACACAGTTAAAAACATAAACACCAACATAACTAGTTAAAACAGCACACCATCAGTTTAAAAAGCATGCAAATCAAAACAGCACACCATCAGTTTAAAAAGCATGCAAATAAAAAACCATCAATTTGTAATTTAAATACCATCTTGATAGGCCTGCTGGAATAGATAGGTCTTTAATGCTGTTTTAAACTCACACAGCATATTTAACTGTCAAATCTCTTCCAGCGGGTCATTCTACAATTTGGGGATGGCTGAAGAAGTTTGCTGGTTAACAGCTATGAGGCTTGTCCTGGCTGACTGAAGTAAATGTTCCCCCAGAACAGCTGAGTGTATGGGCAGATTATATGGGACAAGGTGATCCCAAAGGTAACCTGGACCCAAACCATTTATGATTTAAAAGGCAATAATGAACACTTTGTACTTTACTTGGAAACTATTGGGCAGCTAATACTGATGTAAAATGATCACTCCTAGATGCACCAGTAGACAATCTGTCTGCCATGTTTTGCACTAATTGAAGTTTCGAAACTTTGTTCAGAGATAGGCAATGTGCAGTGCATTGCAGAAGTCCCACCTTGAGATTACCAGTGCAGGCACTACCATCTTTAGGTCCTCCAGCTCTAGGAAGGGATGCAGCTGTCATATCAGTTGAAGCTGATAGTAAGCACTCTTGTCTGTTGTATCTATCTGGACTGTCATTTGAAGCAACAGATCCAGAAGCACCCCCAAGCTGTGAACATGGTCTTTCAGGGGGAATATAACCCCATCCAAGAGTCCCCCAATCCTATGCTAGGACACTAAATAGTTGGCACCTCTGTCTTGTCTGGATTCAATTTTAGTTTGTTTTTCCTCATCCAACCTATTACTTCCTTTTTTTTAGGGGAGATACACTATCTTTAGCTGAGGCTATTATTGAAAGCATGGAGAAGTGTCATCAGGAGACTGGTAGCACCCTGCCCCATGCCTCCAGATGATCTCTCCCAGCAGTTAAACAGCATTGGGGATAGAATGGAACTTTGTGGTATGCTATATAACAGCTTTTTTTTCTTTTTTTTTTAGGAGCAGCTACCTCCAAACATCAGCATCTGGAACCTACCCAAGAGGTAGGACTGAAACCACTAAAGCACAGTGCATCCAATTCCCAAACCCAGGGATTCCAGAAGGACACCATAGTGATTGATATTGAATGCTGCTAAGAGGTCCAACAGGGATGTACTTCTTCTGATGCTCATGCAAATATCATCCACTAAGGTAGCCATTGCAATCTCAGCTTCATATCCTGCTCTAAAGTCATTTTGAAATGGCTCTAGAAAACTTCTATCATCCAAGACTGCCTCGAGTTGGAAGGCAATTGCCCTCTTAATCACCTTGCCCAGAAAAGGAATCTTTGATATTGGTCTATGGTTGTTAAAGTCCAAAGGTCCACAAAGTTTTTTTTAGAAGTGGTCATACCACAATTTCTTTTAAACAAGATGGAAAACTTTCCTTACCTAGAGGTTTATTAATTATACATTATAGCTGAAATCGAATTGCATCTCCTCCCTGTCTGACTAGCCAAGGAGGACAGGGATTAAGGGGACTGGTTGATAAGATTAATAGTGAATGAGGTTGTGAGAATTTTTGTACGTTTTCTGATCCTTTCACACTTTTTTCCAAAAAAAAAAATTATGTGAAAATAACATTTGAGTAGAATAAGGGTTTGTGGGGGCGGTGCACAAGAAGTACTATTTTCTGTGCAAAAAAATTTTTTTAAATGAAAACATATTTTTGCAAATTAAACCACACTTTTCCAGGAAAAAAAAAACCACAAAAGGATTTTATTTTATTTGCAAAAAAATCCTGATATGGAAGAAAATCTTCTGATAGATTAAACTTTTTTTCCACAGATGGCTTAATATGTTAAGGCAACATTTCTTGTCGAGAATGTGAAAATGTTTGAATTTTCTTTACTTCCTTCCCAGCTACTAATCGTCATACACATTTATAAGCCATGTAATTGTCCTAAAACCACCAGATCCCATCTGATCTTGGAAGGTAAACAGGATCAGCTCTGGTTAATACTTGGATAGGAGACCACCAACAGAAACTGGCAAACCACCTGTGAGTATTCCCTGCCTAAGAAAACATCTTGAAATGGGGTCACCATTAGTTGAGTGGTGGCTTGAAGGCACAAAGACACAAACAGCATAGCCTGTCCTAGACTATGGATTTACTGCAATTTCACTGTTTATATAACTGTTCTTACAGATGAGCTGATTTAATCAAGGGAAACATACCCGTGAAGTTGTAAGACCTAGGCCTTTTCACATTATGTAATATAGCACTGTGATTCCACATTAACTGCCACAGTTCCATCCAGTGGTATCACGGAATTTGTAGTTCCACCAAACTACACACCTCAGGATTCCATAAGATGCAGCCATGGCAGTTTAAGTGGAATCATAGGCCATTTCTGCATGGCATAGCAGTCCCACAATGGGAACACAATGGCAGTGGTCCAAGAGTTGTGCTTTTGCATAATGTCATCATGGTCCTGCTGCCAACCCATCCCCACCCTCTGCAATCACGAGATATTCGCTTAATGGAAAAAATCCGTTAAGAACTTGTGATCATGTGACACTCCCATCACCCCCAGCCATTTGGAAAGGGTGGAAGCACAATCACACACTTTCTTCCCCAGTGCAGCATGGGAAAGAGGCCAGCAGTACTGGGGAAGGCAGGCACTTGTCGTGCTCCCTTCTGCAGGGAGCTGGGTAGAAGTGGAGGGGAGCATTCCCATCGCGCACTCATCCCAATACTGGCAGAATTGTGACAAGACATTGGTGGGAAACAGTAAGGTGTGGAAACAGTCATACTGTTACAATTGTGCAGTGTGAGAGCACTGGGGATCAGAGCTGTTAATAACATCATCTCTTGGAGATCTCGCCTTCACAGAGGCCATTTCTGCACTACACTCTTATAGCACAATTATTCCACTTTCAAAATCCTCTGGAATCCTGGGGTTTGCAGTTTTGGGAGGGGCTGGCCAATCCCTCCCAAAATTGCAAACCCCAGGATTCCAGAGGATGTTGAAAGTGGAATAGCCACGCTATAAGAGTGTAGTGCAGAAATGGCCAGAGTTACAGTAAGTCAAAGCCAACGTGATGGCACATAACAACAACCACAAATAACAGTCCTCAAAAAGCTCACAATCTAAGTACAGAGCATGAAGGATTTAAACAATTTTAAGTTACCAGTCTCTCTGACTCTGGACACTTCTAACAGTTTCCCTTTCAGCAGCTTCTGTTGTTAATAGGAAGAACAAAATGACAAAGGCCTGAATTATCAGTAGTTTGGGAACCACACAGCCAGCATGCTGCCCTTGCTAATTAGTATAGCTGGTTTGGCTAGCTCGGCTATGAGCAGCATGTATGCCAAATACAAGAAAATTCAGTCAATTGCTTGTTTTGTGATTGTTTGACCTGAACTTCTTGGAATGTAATGGGTAAAAAATTATTAAGATAATATTTGGACTCTGAGACCTACCTTGTATCTCAAAGCTTCACTATGTCCTCAGCTATATATGTGTGTGTGTGTGTGTATGATATGTTTTGGCTTGTTTAGCTTAGCATTTCTTATTTTTGCCTATGTACATAGTCCCTCTGATATTCTTGTTATTCTGCTTCATTTTATGTCCCCCTACCCCTCTTTCCTTTTGTAAATACGCTGCTGCCATTATGGGTCTGTGTCTGCATATTTCAATATGTCTCAGTGCTAAATACAGCCCTTGGCCATTTATGCTGTTTTTTGATTTCAGACTTGTGACTTTAATAATGGCAAGTGCAGATATACTTGCTGTTCTGGTGCTGTGGTGCTCTGGGATTCTTCTGACCCAGGCTGTATGGACAAAAGGAGTGATGACAGTCTATCCTGCAGGTTAGTTTGAGCCCCACGGTGTAGTATGTATGGCCATTTCCACACTACACTGTTACAGTGTTGTTATTCCACTTGCAACATCCTATGGAATCCTGGGGTTTGCAGTTTAGGGAGAGGCATTTAGAATCAGCCAGGGAGCTCTTTGGCCTCAATAAACCACAAACCCCAGAATTCCACAGGATGTTGAAAATGGAATAATAGCACTATAACAGTGTAGTGTGAGTGTGTATTTGAAATTTTTTTATCTTGCCATATATCATTGTGGCATACAATTAAAATCAGGGGAAGCAATTTAAAACAAAATTTAATTTATATAGACTAAAAACGTATTACATCAATACAATTAACAAGTTAAAAACAGGTTTAGAAGATTAAAAGTGCTTTAAAATCATGTGCATTATTACCAAACAGACATATTTTTACTTGACACTTAAATGAAACCAGTGTTGATGTTATCCAGGGATAGTTCTTGGCCCACAGCTGTCCTTCAGAGATGGCTAGGAAGAGTGAACAAAACAACATAAATATAAATTATTTTTTTAAAAAACTCATTAGCATTCACTGAGTGGCCTATTTCCCAAAGCAGAGTAGTCTTACCACACAAAACTCTGAGAATTCGTTCCTTTCCCTAATTCTGTTGCTATTTGTTAGAACCATAAACAAACACTTTAAAAACTGTGACAGCAAAAAGAGAGGAAGTTCAAAGAATATCTGTCCACTAAATAGCTTTCTGTGAAAAGAAGGAATTAGTTTCTTCACCAACAGCAGAAGGCAGAGGTGGTGATTACGATGAAGGCTCAGAGATAGGAAAGTTAGTAGAAAAGAACTGATATGTTTTGTTAATTGTTAATAAGCGTACAAAAATCAAATGGGAGGGGAATTAACTATTAACATTATGAAACCTCATCTATGTTTTTTGCTTTGAAGAGAAGGAAACCATTGCCTGGAGCTTCTTCTTCTTCTTCTTTCCTTTTTTTTTGAATAGCCCATTTCTCATCCACCCCACTAACAAACCTTGCATTGTTTTCCCTTTTACTCCCATAAAACCTCCTTTCTTTCACTCTCCTCCTTTCTGAAATCCTCTATAGGATTTATAGATAGAAAGAAATATCTGGGTTCAGGATTGGAGATCCATTAATATTTTTTAAAATAGGGTCCGTAGAGAAAGATCATTTACTAAGACTGTTAACCACAAATCTCTTCACATCCCCTTGGAACTGCTCTTGGATAAGTAGTTTGAATTGGGACCTAGACATTCTAATACCTCAATCATAAGGGCCTGAGAAAAAACAAGAAGTAGTTCTTCAAAAGTCTGAGAGAACTAGAGTTTGGATAAGAACTATCTGAGAATTTAAATTCTGTCGGCTTTCTGGTATAGTTTCATAATCAATTATTAATGAAGTTAATAATTTAATTCTGGCATTAGGTTAATGCTCATATTGCAGACTTACTTCACTTAAAAGCAATTTTAATTAACTGGCCCTTTCTCTTAGAAAATTAAATGATAACTTAACTATTTAGTCCCTGTCTCTGTGAAGGCTATTGCTCTGCATTTCTCTGTATTTCTCCAAATGTCCTCTGGGAAGGAGGGTTCCAATCAAAAAGCTCACACTGTTTTCAAAAGGACAGTGGGCTCTGATTTAAAAGGGAGACTGAGAAAGTGCCATGAGAAAAACTGGAACAACTATTGAGGAGTTCTTCCCATGTGTTCTAATGGATTTGATATAGCTACTCAAGCATGTGGGAGCATTCTTTGCTGATCTCAAAGAGCAGAACGTGGAGATACTAAAAATGGAACTTTCATTAATTATTTGATAATATTCTATTATTAATAAATTAGAACAGTATTTCATCGCTTTAGGCAGGGACGGCAGTTCTTATGTAATGCTTCTTCCTTTGGCAGACTAAAATTTCCACTTAGGTGGAAGGTGGTATATGTGCCTCCTGAGCCTAGAATTACACACCATATGTGAAATGAAAACTACAGATTTTTCTGAGCCAAAGATATATAAAAACTGGGACACCAAAACATTTTTGGAACATCAAGGATCTCCTTTGAGTCATACTTGTGTGATACCAATTTATATTGCATATTTCCTGCAATATAAATTAATCTCTGAGCTAGCCAAAGGCAAGTGATTGTACTATTTGAAAATTTAGAGCAAGTGGTACAATTTGCATCAGTACAGATCCTATTACATTCTATTCCACTCCCATAGCTGTATAAATATACTTTATAACCCGAGGCTTTATATCACTCTGTACTACATCTGAGAAAGCCAGCATGGTATAGCGGTTTGAGCGTTGGGCTATGAATCTGGAGACAAGGATTCAAATCCCCACTCATCCATGGGTCACCTTGGGCAAGTCACACTTTCTCAGCCCTGGAGGAAAGCAACAACAAATCCTCTCTGAACAAATCTTGCCAAGAAAACCCCATGATAGGTTCACCTTAGGGTCTCCATAAGTCAAAAATGACTTGAAGGTCACAGAAACAACTGAACCTGAAGAAGTGGCTTTATATCCATGAAAGCTCATGCTAAAATAAAAACCAGTTAGCCTTAAAGATTCTGCCACATTCCTTTTTTTTTCTCCTCCTTTTTTCTTTGTTATGACTATAGTATCGTTCAGGGGCAGTGCATGCTAAACCTACAGTTGGCCCTCCCCATTCACTAGAGTTAGGGGCTCATAGACTCTCACCAAATTGGAAAAATCACAAATATCAAAATGCATTGTGTATGTCTGTGGGAAGGAGGTTGAGGTATGGCAGGGAGAATGAGCAACCAGGCTTCAAACCAGGTCAGGGTTGGGTTGGTGTGGTGGCCCTATACTTCCTCTCTTGCCCATCTCCTTCTTTGGTTGGAGGGGTCATTGCAAAAGAATTTGTGGTGGTGAGAAATTGGGCTGCCAACCATCCTTACATGGTCAGGCAGTGGTTAATGGGGGAGGAAGAGGACCAGAGTTGGGTTTTTAAAGGACTCCACAGTCCGATTGGAGCCACTGAGAGAGAAGGTTCCCTGGCAAAGAAGTACCTGAGGTTGGTGCAGAGTTTGAAGAAACTCACAAATAGTCAAATCTGTGAAGGTCAAATCTACAAATGTGGCAGACCAAATCTACAAATGTGGCAGGTCTTCTGTAGCCTGAAGAGGGCTAAATAGGAAGGTGCACATATTGATATATCCAGCTATTTTAAAAATCTTTATGGCTAGTATCTTATTCATGTCATATACCTAAGTTCCATTAACAGGTATGTTGAGGAGGGTTAGTTGCTATGCAATGTGTATATTCAGTTCATGGTTGTATAAGTAGAGTGCCATTGTTAGCCCCAAATAAAGTAGAGCCATTAAATCAGCTGGATTTACTTGTGTGTTGACTTACCATTCAACAACTGATTCAATGGATCTGTTTGAGTTGGGATAAAGCAACAAAACAGCAGTCATGGTGTTGCATAAGCCTGGATGCTTCATAACTATTTATCAGTGCCTTACTATACTACTTTGTTTTCACTAGGATTGCAGAAATACCCACTATGCACACCACATTGCACAATGGGAAAATAATCAGGTACATTGACAGATACACCATCAGTTACACAATTTTGAAATTCAACAGAAAGGTGGTATCATGTAACAACCATGTAACTATGTAAATGCAGATTAACACTACTTAAGCATGAGGTAAGATCCCAACTGTTATGTTTAATGTGAAGATCTGAAGAGGGTGTCTCTTCTGAATACACATTTGACCTTACTTGCAATCAAACTCTCTTTATATGGTACAGTTCCTGAACAGAGATAAATTTGTAAGCATGTTTCCCTTGAATATGCTTACAAAACCTTTTTCATATGTGCCCAATAAACATGCAAAAGATTTCTGATGGAAATAAGTGTGTGGAAATGTTTGGGGTTTACACAAGTGCCTGCTCCCCTCCCATACAATTTAGCCTTACTCTATTTCAGGAGAACACTAAGAAGACTGAAATGGCCAAATTTGTGATGCGCAATTCTCAACATCAAGTTGCAAAGCTTGTAAAGCTAACAATGAACCACTTTCTGACCACAAAAAGATAACCAGTGCAGCAGTTCTCTTGAACTATTTGGTAACATTTTGTCACTCTGAAACTGAGGTCAAATGCCATTTCAACCACTGGGACTTTGACAACAAATCTACAAGTCAAGTATGTTCAGCTAGAGTCACAATGTACTTTCTAGACAACGACAAATTGGGGAAAATATGGCCTGCACTGTTCAGCTCAGCAGCCTGTGAAGCAAGCAGACAAGTTAGGCAAGTGAACTGCTTGCTGTTTCATTTCCTGCTCTCCCATTCTGTCCCCACCAACTAACAGTGGTGTGCAAAATGGGCACAGGAATAAATCTCAAGATGGCTTCGGTGTTGTAACAGCTGACAGTTGCTTCAGGAAGTATCACCTACTGTTCTTATGAGCCTGATTGCTAGCTCTAAATCACATTATGAAAGTCAAGGAAGTGAAGAACAAGAAAAATTAGTCCTAGCTAAAGACATATGAAGAAAAGTAGAGCTCATGCTTTAGAGGATACCTTTCAAGCCACCTTTGTTCTCAAGTCTATCCATCTATCTAAGACCATTTCTGCACTAGATTGTTATAATGCTATTATTCCACTAACATCAAAGGCCCCTCTCTAAACTGCAAATTCCAGGATTCTACAGAATGTTGAAAGTGGAATAATAGCACTATAACAGCCTAGCGTGGAAATGGCCTAAGTTCGAAGGGTATCCAGATTTTATTGGGTTCTAATAAGAACTCTCTAAAATTAAAAAAAAAAAACTAATCATTTATTTGACAGAAAGAATGTGAGATTTAAAATATTTGAATGTGAAAGACAATGAATTGACAGACACAAATGTTCAGGCAGAAGGCTTTGAGCCTGAACATTTAGTTATGCTTTAGACTCATGGATGGGAACTTTATTTGGTTCAACTAAAAGAGAATGTCTGTCAGGCCATGAGAGTCATACCTCATCATGACATTGCACCTGATGCTTCAAATATAGGCAGAGTGTTTTTGATTTCATCCAAGTTGATTATCAAAAATTCCAAGCCAAATGTTCCTAGAAGAAAGGGGGGAATGGCTTATGGATGTATTTTGGTTTATTCTTCAAAATCTGACAATGTGTTTTTGGTTGTCGTCCAAACTGGAGTGGACACTGTCAAGTCAAAATTCTAAATTGTGGGCTTCTTAGAAGAAACGAAAAAAAGAGGCTCACCATAACACATTGGGGAAGGATTTTCCTTAAAGGGGTTAGGAAGCCCAAAAGGTATTTCTGAGAAACTACTGCTAGGAAAAGTGAAGCAGGAAGAATGAGACAGGAAAATAAAAGAGAACTAAAGCACAGCTGCCAAGATTGTTGGTGTTAAAAGGAGGCAGCAGAGAAAAACATAGTATCTGATAAACCCATCCAAATTTCTCCTTTGGGTTTTTTTTTTTTAATTCTGTTTCAAAATCGCTTGTGGGAAAGAAAGAAATCCTGGGTGCTTGTGGCCAATGTAAATAGTCTTTTAATTTATTGTAAACCCATTCTGCTTTTCCACCCCAGAAGATGAATCACAATAATTGGAATGGAATTGCTGCAGATATTTAATATTTATTCAAATTGAAATGTTGATAGAAAACTCATGAAAACCCATCTGAATTTCCATACAAAATAGAACTCTTTATTTACTGCTTCTCAAGGAACAGCATTTCAGTAGGTTTTGTGCTATTTGGCTGTTATCTTGATAAGAAGAATATTTTATGCAGAGTAAACAGCTCTTGCAAGGTCTCTCTCTAGGTTTCAGTTCAGACTTGCCCACCCTGTTGTCCATTGTGTGTTAGATTACAACCCCTTCATTCCCAGAGTGGTTTGAGCATTGGACAATGACTCTGGAGACCAGTGTTCAATTCCCTGCTTGGCTACAGAAAACCACAGGGTGACCTTGGTTACCTCACACACTCTAAACCCCAGAAAACACCATGATAAGTTTGCCTTAGAGTTGCCATAAATTGGAAATGACTTAAAGACACACAACAACAACAACAACAGCAACAACAACCATTACCTAATGTAACTGCATGTCTTCCAATTGCCCAGTTTAGCAGAAATAGTCATAGTTAATCATCTGCTGTCCCACTTTCTCAGCAGCTTTTAAAATGTCCCTATATCTCCTTCCTCCTCAATTCTCTGTTAACTTTAATAGCTGCAAATTGAATTCAAATTGCAAAAGTAATTTACATTCAGTTAACTCAGCAGGAGGGAGAAAGGACAGAGTCTTTCCCTTCCCAGTAGGTTCATTTGGATTTTGTTTTCAGGCTTTCCTAAAATTAGTACATAAATTACAGAACTTCTCTACTTAAAATATAGTAGTTCTGTGTTTTCTGCCTCATTAATAACTTTCTCCTCTTGATGTGTTGCAATACCGTTTTCAACCACACTCTGATATTACTTGGCCAGACATGCCCCAGTTTTCATCTGTGAAGTATTGGAGGGTATGTAAGTCCTGTAGGAAAGAGCCGGTGTGGCGTAGTGGTTTGATTATTGGACTAGAATTCTAGGAGACCAGGATTCAAATCCCCATTCAGCTATTGTGGATGACTTTGGGCAAGTCACAGTCTCTCAGCCTCAGAAGAAGTTGGTGACAATCCTGCTGAATGAATCTTGCCAAGGAGACCCATTAAGGTTGCCATAAGTCAGAAACAACTTGAAAGCACACAACAACGACAACAACAACAACAACAACAACAACAACAGCAACAACTTAAGTGCTGGAGGTAAACAACCAGAAATTTGCTTAGCAAAAATTATTTCCTAATAATTTTTAACTTCAGTTACAAAAAAGATAGTACTGTTCAATCCAGTCAACTTGTAAAAGGGGGATTAGGTAGAGCCAGCACAGCCTCCATTTCAAATTTTTCCATATCTTCAGAAAGTCACTGCTTGTCATTGTGGCTACCATTTTGAGCAAACAGAAGTGATAATGTTATCATGGCTAGTCACCTTGCTGGCTGTTTGGAGTATGTGTGGATTTTTTGGTGTGAGGAGCCAGCTGAAGTAGCATTTGCAAATAAGATTTTGCAAATAAGTCTTGCAAATAAGTTTTTAGTTTTCTTGTATTTTTTGGAGGGGTGGTTGAAAAAAATTGACCTTTTGGACTGGAAAAGAAAAAGATGGAGAGCTGCCAGGGCCTTGGAGGAAGAGGCTGGTGGTGATCCCTAGGGCTTCACTGGACCAGGTTGCATGTGAACTGTGGGCCATAAGATTCTTGTCCTGATGTTTTGGAACATTTAAGGGTGGACAACCTGTGGTCCCTAGATCATATGCAACAGAGAGCCTCCTCTGTGTGGCTCTACAAGTATCTATAATTGCTCACTTCTGCTGACCAAAGTTCAACACACATGTGCTTTTACTACTTTAATGGAGACAATCCCTGCTGGTATCAGTATTACCCTGAGTTCTGGGGATCCTGTGAGGGACACCTAAGTGCACTCCAAATTACAAAGTTGGGAATTAGTCAAAAGAGCACAAGCTAGCAATATGAGAGGCAAGGCAACGGAGCGAGATCCCCAATGTCTACAGGGTCAGGCCGAGTCAAGGAGCAAACAGGAGTAAATAATAATTGTTGTTTTTATTAATATACAACCAAACAAGTGTATGCAACACATTCACACAGAGAACTATAGAAATAAAGGTTGGAGTTGGACAGAGGGATTTTAAGAGGAGGTTTGGCATGGGAAATACTACACCTATCCTGAAGTCCGGGTAGTCTGAGGAGGAAGTTCGTGGAAATGGAGTTTCTCAGCATGTGGAGCTGAGGGGAAGGCTCGCCGAACGAAGTGACAGCAAGGTGGGATGGAAGCCAAGAGTGATCTGAGGAAGCACTCAAAGTCAGGGGTTCTTATAGGAGAAAATGTGGCCATAGGCTAGTCCATTCCCGGGGATAACAGTGGGTTTCGGGCTGGAGAAAAAGCCTCCGAAAGGTCAGTATTTTGCATGATTGAGTAAGGCCGAATTGTCAATAGAGTAGCCAGTATGCAAACGCGGAGTGCTTGACAGTTGAGCATTTGGCTAGTCAAGCTGCCTGCTCGGGTCAGGGACTCTTTTGTAAACAGTGTGCATACATAATGTGGTACTTGCCTTGAGGTCTCCTGAAGCGGCAGTCTGGCTATTCTGGCCTGCCTGTATTTGTTTGGAATATTTCAGCGATTAGCGGCCGTGCCTGTATGCGAGCTTGTCGGGGGGCCTCGCAAGCACGTGGAGAGGAATAGGTAAAGAAGGCCAAATTATTGATATCAAATTGATATCTAGTATCCCACAAGTCCAGGCTAGAAACTGTGGTAACATCAGATTGTACCTCTGCCTCAGTTCTGCTACCAATTCCTTTTGCTGCCCCTCCCAATCAGCCTTACCCATATTGTGGTCATCATATTTGCCTTTTCTGTGAACATAGATACTCTACCAGTTGTTGAAGGGCTCTTCTTCCTAGATTTCCTAGATGCCTTGTTAGCTGCTCTCAGAGAGTTTTTAAATTCATCACTGTAATGTCTGCTGCTGCTCATGGGCACAGCAAGTAGAGTAATGAAAATTGCCATCAGAGGAGATAGTGGAGGTCAGGAAGATGTTTGAAAGAATAGGAAATCTCTGAAAATTGAAGAAAATATAAAAATTAAAAGGGAAAAGGAAAAGGTAAGAAATTGAAACAGGGGAAAGAATGCAAAAAAAAAAATCACTGTTGCTTCGTAGTTTTTTGACATAAGGAAAATATGTATAGGGTTGGGGTTGCTCTGTGGTATTTGTCATCAGGTTTACATATTGAACTTTTCATTGTCTATTGTTGCAAAAGGACTGTAGTAAATTGAACTGAGTTTTGGTTTTGTGCTCTGTATATATTGTCTTCTTCCATCTCGTATATGTCTTCAAACATGTTATCCAGTACAAGGGCAGCCCCTAACTTCCAAAACATTATTCACTCCTGGTACAAGGATTCATTTATTCATAGTACTTGTATTTAGCTTGGTATAGCAAAGTCTTTAAGGAGTTCATATTCATCTACATATACAATAGCATAAAATATCCCCAGGGCTCACTTAGTATACGTGCAAATATTTAGGTTTTGTAGCATGAAAACCGCAGTGACATTTTCCCTCTCTCTCTGTCTTATTATAGAAGTTTAAAGTGTTTAAAACTGTATAAATGCACACTGTTCTAATCATTATTTTGTATCATTATTAATAATATGTGGATGACACCCAACTTTATTACTCCTTTCCACCACAAGCCAAGGAAGCTGTCTTGGTCGTAAACCAGTGCTTGACATCACTAATGGACTGGATGAGAGCAAACAAGTTGAAATTTAATCCAGACAAGACAGAGGTGCTTCTGTAGAAACGCAGATCAGGGAACAGGGATCCAGACTGTGTTAGATGGGGTCACACTCCCTCTGAAGACACAGGTTTGCAGCTTGGGAGTGCTTTTGGATTCAACTCTGAGCCTCTCAGCAGTAGCCAAGAGTGCTTCTGCACAATTAAGGCTTGTGCGCCAGCTGCACCCATTCCTTGAGATGTCAGACCTGGCCATGGTGACACATGCCTTGGTTACATCCCAGCTGGATTACTGTAACACACTCTACATGGGGCTGCCTTTGAAGAGTGTTCAGAAACTTCAGCTGGTCCAAAGAGCTGCAGCCAGGTTGTTAACTGGAGCTGGTTACAGGGAGCATACAACACTCCTGCTGCAACAGCTCCACTGGTTGCCGATCTGTTTCTGGGCACAATTCAAGGTGCTGATGATGATCTTTAAAGCCCTACACAGCTCAGGTCCAGGTTATTTGAACCGTATCCTCCCTTACGAACCAGTCTGGATGTTGAGATTTGCGGGAGAAGCCCTTGTCTCAGGCCCACCACCCTCACAGGTGCATTTGGTGGGAACACGGGAGAGAGCCTTTTCGGTGGCTGCTCCCAGGCTCTGGAACTCCCTGCCCAAGGAGGTTAGACTGGCACCTTCCCTTCCTACCTTCAGGAAACACTTAAAAACATTCCTCTTCCAGCAGGCATTTTATATGTAATTTCAATCAATGCTGGTCATTTTAATTGTTATTTAATTGATATTTTAATGCTGTTTTTATATGTATTTTAACGTGCTTTAATTATTATTGTGGCTTAATTTTCTTTTAACCTTTGTATATGAGAGTTTTTAATTATGTTTCTTTTAATGGCTGTAAGCCACTTTGTGCCCCCTCAGGGAGAAAATTGGGATAAAAATAAAGATAATAATACAAATAATTATAATACTAATAATAATATCATCTAGCATTTTAAAGATGTTTTTTGAGCATAGAAAGCACTTTTGCTACATTAGGTCAATAATCCTTACAGCAACCCTAGCCCTCAGTCAGGTCAGTGTGATTATTCCTGCTTTGCGGATTGGATGTGGGCATGAGGATGAGTTTAGGCATGAGCCATTTCCACACTAGACTGTTATAGCACTATTATTCCACTTGTAACATCCTATGGAATCCTGGGGTTACAGTTTCGGGAGGAGCCAACTGGCCCCTCCCGAAACTGCAAACCCCAGGATTCTTTTTTATTATTATTTTAATTTCTATAAAGACAAGGAGTTTATACACAATACATATAATTTACCTTGTTTCATACTGTACATTATTCTTACATAAGTCCTCTATTCTGTTCTTTCCAGACATTATTATCGAGTATTTCTTATTATTTTATGTATTCAATCTCTCTTTCTCCCTCCCTCCCTATCTTCCCCTCCCCTCCCCTTTCCCTTCCCTTTGTATATCCACTTCCCCTCCCTCCCGACCTTCCCCCTTCTCTCCCTCTCCCCTTCTTCCTATCCTTATTTCGCGTTTTCTCCACTCCAAACTCTTTATTTTCTTTCTAATACTAAACCTCCTTCATGTGAAATCTCTTTTTGTTGTTGTATTCTACCTTAATTAATTTTTTTTCTTCCCCCTATATTCCGTCCTTACTGTAAATGTTACCCTTTGCATTCCTTTCTTCTATTCTTTACCTTCTTCTCATTTCTCCTTCACCCATCTAATAATTTCTTTCCACTGCTTTTCAAATTGTTGAATTGAGTTACCTTTCATGTTGTTGGATAGTTTTTCCATTTCAATAATGTCCATCACTTTTATTTTCCATTCTTCTTGGAGGGGTTCTTTTTCTTCTTTCCAATATTTTGTGTAATTCAACCTTGCCGCTGTTATTAGATTTAACAATATTTTTCTTTTATTCTTCATTTGACTATTCTCTTCAATCATATTTAATAAATATATCTCCGGAGTCATCTCAAATTTCACCTCTAGCAGCTTGGTTATACTGTTGTGGATCTTTTTCCAATATTTTTTTGCTGTAGGGCATAGCCACCATGTATGAAAGTAGGTTCCTGTTGTTTTTTCACATTTCCAGCATTGCCCATTTCCTTTTCTTGTTATCTTCATTAATTTCTGGGGAGTCATATACCATCGATGCATTGATTTATAAAAGTTTTCTCTTAACGTCAAGCTTTGTATAAATTTTATATCTTCATTCCATACTTTTTCCCATTTTTCCAGCCCTATATTGTGGCCAATGTTTTGCGCCCATTTTATCATGTAATCCTTGATCCGTTCCTGTTCCAGTTCTCTTTCCAATAAAATTTTATAAATTTTTGAAACTGTTTTTTCTCATTTCTCATTAAAATTTCATCCAATTTGTTCTTTTCCCGTTCCCATCCTATGATTTTAAAATTCATTTTATACCTTTCTTTTATTTGTCAATAAGGAAACCAATCCATTACAATGTTCTGCTCTTTTAATTCTTCCCTAGTGTTTATCACCGGTGTTCTTTCTTCCCACCTTATTAAATCTGTATATCTTAATGTTCCTCCTTGTTTTGGTTCTGTTATTCTGAAAGCTTCTTGGGGTGATGTCCACATTGGTAGTTTACTGTAGAATTTCTTGTTAATCATCTGCCACATTCTCATCAAGGCTCTCCTAATGTAATGATCTCTAAATTCTCTATCTATCTCTGCCTTGTTGTAACATAGGTATCCATGCCGTCCAAAATTTACATTAAATCCTTCCAATTCCAATAATTTCTAATTTTTCAGTTGTATCCATTCTTTTATCCATTCTAAACAGCATGTTTGATAATATACTTCTAGATGTGGTAGTCCGAATCCTTCTCTCTCTTTGCTATCCTGTAGTACTTTCATTTTTATTCTTGGTTTCTTCCCTGCCCATACGAATTTTGAAATTTCTTTATTCCAACTTGCAATTTTTTTTAATTATTAATTATTGGAAGATTTTGGAACAGAAACGTGATCTTTGGCAGTATCGTCATCTTTATAGTGTTTATCCATCCTAATAATGAAAGATCCAGTTTATTCCATTTCTGTAAGTCTGTTTTAATTTGATTCCAAGTTTTTTGATAGTTGTTATCATAAAGTTCCGAATTTTTCTTTGTAATGTAGATACCCAAATACCTAACCTTTTTCTCGATATTAAATCCAGAGAATTCTTTCAGCTCTTCCTCTTCTTTTTTAGTCACATTCATTGTTAATAATGATGATTTATTCTTATTTATCTTGAGGCCAGCTACTTGTCCATATTCTTTCAATTCTTCTAGCAAATTAGGCAGCGTTTCTTTTGGTTCTTCTAAAAACATCACCATGTCATCTGCAAAAGTTCTTATTTTGTGTTCGTTGTTCTTTATCTTTACCCCTCTTATCTGATTTGATTCTCTGATTTTATTATTCAATATTTCCAATGTCATAATAAATAAGAGTGGCAAGAGTGGGCATCCTTGTCTCGCCCCCTTAGAAATCTTAAAATTTCTGGATCTTTCCCCATTAATCATCAAATTCACCTTTTGATCTTTGTAAATAGCGTCTATCCAATCTTTGAACTTTCCTCCACAGCCATATTCTTCAATACTATTTTTCATAAATTCCCAAGAGATGTTGTCAAAGGCCTTCTCTGCATCGAGAAATGCCATTGCAAATTTTTTTCCAGGGTTTTTATCGTAGTATTCTATGCAATGTAGTACCATTCTTACGTTTTGTTTGAGATTTCTACCTGGCAGAAAACCTGTTTGGTCCTCGTGAATATAATCTTGGAGTATCCTTTTCAATCTTCTACTTAATATTGCTGTGAACATTTTATAATCGATATTTAATAATGATATTGGTCTATAGTTTCTCACATCTTTAGTATCCTTCCCTTCCTTGGGAATCACAATGATATTTGAATCTCCCCATGTATTTGGTCTTTCTTCTAATAATAATACATTTATCATCTGATAATATGGTGTTGTCAATTCATCTTGCAATTTTTTATAATATGTTGCCGTAAATCCATCTGGTCCTGGAGATTTTCCCTCTTTTAGTTCTTTGAATGCTTCTATAACTTCACTCATGGTGATTGGGGAATTCAAATATTTATGATGTTCCTCCGAGATCTTCTTTATGTTTTGCTTTTTTAAATAACTCTCTATTCCATTTTTTTGTTGATGGGTTATCTCTTTTCCTGTAAATAACTTTTCATAATACTTTACGAATGTCTGCATAATTTTCTCTTGGTCTGTAATTACGTTTTCCCCCTCTTTTATTTCTGTAATTATATTCTTCTCCCTCTTTTTCTTCAATCTATATGAAAGCCACTTCCCAATTTTATTAGCGTATTCAAAGTGATAACACTCCAAATATGTCAGTTTTCTTTCTATCTCTTCCATTGTTAATTGGGATATTTCTTTTTGAATTATTTTTATTTCATAATTTATTCTTTTCTTATCTATGTTTCCCTTTAGTTCTTCTTGTTTTGTTTTGTTTTTTTTGCAGCTGCAATGACAAATTTCTAAATTTTTCCTCTTTTTTCTTTTTCTGTAAATGTTGTTGCTGAAAGAAGAAACCTCGCATTACTGCTTTGCTTGTATCCCATATCGTATTCATTTTAGTCCCCTCTTTAATGTTTTCTTGGAAAAAGAATTTCAAATTTTCCTTCGCCTTTTTTAGAATTTCTTCATCTTTTAGGAGGTTATCATTCAATCTCCAGTTAAAGTGTTTTTTCATGTCCTTAAAAATCAAAGTTACTGGGTTATGGTCTGACGAAACTTTTGGGAGTATTTCTGCTTTTTTTATTTCTTTTAATAAATTCTTAGACACTAAGATCATGTCTATTCTCGATAATTTTTGATGTGTATCTGAGAAGAATGCATAATCTTTTTCCATCGGGTGAAGAAGTCTCCAAGAATCTACTATTGTTAAATTTTGTATCATTTCAAAAAAAGTCTTCAGCAATCTCCCTTGGTCTTTCTTTTTATTTTTCTTGCTTGTTTATCTTTTTCTGTATCCAATACCCCATTCCAATCTCCAGCCAAGATCAAGTTCTCATATTCGTATTCTTGAATCAGATCATCTAAATTTTTATAAAATTCCTCCTTCTTTTCATTTGGTGCTTATATTCCCACAAATAGAATTTTCTTGTTATTTATCTGTATTTCTATCCCTATAATCCTTCCTTCTTCATCTTTGAATATTAATTTTGCTGGGATCTTTTTGTGAACATACACAGCCACTCCTCTTTTTTTCTTTTCATATAGTGTCATATAACATTCTCCTAATTTTTTGTTCTTCAAGTATTTCTCACTTTTCTTATCTATGTGGGTTTCCTGTAAACATAAGATTTTCCCTTTTAATTTCTCCAGCTGGTGAAAAAATGTGTCTTCTTTTATGTTGTGAATTAATGCCATGGACATTCCACGTTATTATTTTCATCTTGGGTTTCTGTTTTTTCTTCTTCTTCCTCCTCTCTTACTCTAATGTCTCTGCTAATAATTCTTCTTCTTCTCTTGTTGAGTCCTCTTCCTGATCCAATAGATTTATAATATCCTCTCTTCTTTCTTGTTCTTTTTCTTGTTGAGTTCCTGATTCCTTTTTATACTTTTGATTTCTTATAGCTCTTTCTTTCCTTTTTTCTTTTCTTCCATCCTCATTCTCTTCTTGCATATATTTTCTATAAAATTCTTTTGCTTCATCTATTGTTGTCACTTTTTGTGGCTTGTCCTTAAAATAGAAGATCCCCTCTGGGATCTCTCACCTATATCTTATGTTTAGTCTTTGTAGTTGTCTCATCAGGTAAGAGTATTCTCTTCTTTGTCTTAATAGTGCTGCTGGAATGTCTTTAAATATCTTTATTTCTTTATCTTCTATCATCAATTTTTCTCTGTAGCTCTGTTCCAATAGAAGATCCTTGGTCTTCTCTCTAGTAAAATAAACCACAATGTCTCATGGCAATTGTTTCTTTTTAGTGATAGGTGAGTCCACCCGAAACATTTTATCTATTTCTAATTCAAATTTCCCCACTCTTTGTTCCAGAAAGGTGGCCAACATTTCTGTTACTCTCTCATACAAATTTTCCTCAGTTTGTTCCGGTAATCCTCTTATTTTCACACATTTATTTCTATATTTTAATTGCAGTTTCAGTCTAGCCTCGGCTTCTTTTTCTTGTTCTCATTTTAAATCCTCATTTTCCGTTTCTATTTTATGTGTCTTCTCTTGTAGTGTCTCTACCTTTTTATCTATAATTGTCAAGTCCTGTGTTAATTTTTTCAAATTCTGATTTACTTTATCTATTTCTTTTTTAAAATCTTGTTTTATTTCAGTTTGAGTTTCTCTGAGATCTTCTTTTGTTTCACTTCTTAATTTTTGGATTTCTTCCACAAATATTCTGATATTTGGATCCATTATTTTCCCTTCTGTTGATGGTCTTCTTCCCTGTGTTTGTGTTTGTAGAAGCAGTTGTGTTGTCTTTTTGTGTCTAGTTGCCATATTCTTGCTCTTTGTCTTGTTTTGTTTCTATTTCAATTGTTCCTCACTTACCTTTCCTTCTTCCTCTTCTTATTTATCGCTTAGTTCTTAATCTTAATCTCTTTATTTCTCAGTTCACTTATCTTTCTCACTCCTTTTGTCGTCTCCTCCTTTAGGCTATACTTTAAGCTATCCCTCTTCTCTTTTCCTTCCTCTATTTTCTGTTTCCTCCCTTTCTCCTTTTCTCCCTTCTCTTTTTCCTCCTTACCTCACTCTTTATTTCTTTTCCTTTTTTTCTTTAATCTTTAATTTATTTTATCTTTAAATTATTCTTCTTGACCTTTACTCTTTCTCAATCCCTTCAAGATCTCTCCTTTCTTTCTCTCTCTCCTTACTACTAATCAATTTTCCTTCTCACTACCTGCTGTTTCCTAAACTATCTCAATCTAAACACAAATCCCTTCTCCTTCCTTTTCTCACATTCTATTTCTCCACCTCTAAATTCACATTCTATTTCTCCACCTCTATTTCTTCCCCCCAGTACTCTTATCAGTTTAATCCTTCTTCTTTTTCTTCCCTTCAGTCACACCACTTCAGCTCAATCAATCTTTAACCATTCTAATCAATCCATTAAGTGTTTTTATACTCCTTGTTCTTCTACAAATTGTTATGACCTATATATTCTATAACTTACTCCATTCTAATTTAAATCACAAATATCTTTAAAAAAATAGCAATTTTCTGAAAACTTGTAAATTTATAAATACGTAAATACTTATCTATAAATATATTCCTATTATTATCACAAATCTATGTATATCTATCAATCTTATTTATCAAACCAAATTTAATACATATAAATATATATAAATATATATCTTAAGTATATGTATATATTAAATATATGTGTATAACTCTATATAAATATATGTGTATATATGTATATTACTCCCTTAATATATATATGCTCTTTACTTATCTACTTCTATAAATCAATTCATCAATTCATATCATATCAAATCATCAAGCCTTTCTCTCTCCCCCTCCTGCCTCCCTTTTAATACTTATTTCCCCTCTCCCCTTCTCAATTAATTAATCCCTTTCTCCCTTCCCCCAAACCCCAAAATTTTCCATTGTCTTCTTGTTTCCTCTCCTTCTCTTTCCCTTCAGTGTTGGAGGTTGGAAAAAGAGGAAAGGCCTTCTTCCCGGTGGGTTGAACTCTAATTCTTAGCTTGCTGGCTTGTCTTCTCTCTCCCTTCTTGTCGCTGGCTTGTCCCCTCTCTCCCACTTTTTTGTTGTTGTTGTTGTTCCATTACAGTTCTAATACAATCACTTTGAGTCCGGTCCGATCCTAACTTTCACTCCCCCCCCACAGTCTATATTGAACAGTCCTTCTCTTCCAAATTAATTCTATTACAGTTCTAGTACAAACGTTTTAAATCCACTCTTGTCCTGGTTCCTGATTTCATTAGTCTTTTATACTCAGTCCTCCCCTCATACAAATAAATCCATTCATGTTTCTTAATCGTCTTATTTAATACCTAAATTTTCTAATTTCTGTTCTTTCTTACTCGTCAGTCTCAGTCCTTCTTCTCTTATATCCAATCTCGGTCTTAAAAAGTTTTAAGCTTCTTTTACAATCCCATTCATATTTCTCTGTCTTTGTAGTCTGTCAATATTTCTGTGTTTTTACACCTCCGCCATTTTCCTATTCTAGTCCTTACATTCTGTTGCTGTTTTCTGTAATTTATTTTATTTTATTTTGATATTTGATGTAAATAGTCCTTGTTTATTCATCTCTTTTGAACCCTTTCTTTCCTTTCCTTCTTTCCTTTCTTTCCTTTTCTCCCTCCCTTTCGATCTTTCTTTCCCCTTCTTTCTCAGTCTCTGTTGACCACTTTACTCTTCTCAGTCTCTATCCGCCATGTTTCCTCTTACAGTACTGTCTTTTTCATTATGGGTCCCCACGACTGTAAGTCCTCCACTTACTTATTTCTCACTTCTCTTTGGTTTTAATTTGCCAATGTCTATGGTAAGGCTGATTTATTGTTAGGTTTAAAGTGAGAGCTTGAGACGGTTACTCATGATTATTTTCTTATAATTAAAAGCAAGGCTGTCACCAGCACTAGGCAGGTTCTCCCTGGTCTGAACCCGATGGCGTCCGCTCCGCCAACTTGATCCTGTACTCTGACGACTCTCCTTCTCCTCTCCTCATCGCCGCTGGGTCTTTCGTTGGCTCCATGAGCCGCTCTGGATCCCCTTTACTGGGGGATCTTTTTAGATCTCCTTTGGATCTTCTCATGTTCTTTTCTCTAATCAGGTTCAGCGACAGCCTGGGAGCGTGAAACTCAGGCTGCCATCTGTGCCGACATGTCAGCCAGAAGTCCCCCAAACCCCAGGATTCCATAGGATGTTGCAAGTGGAATAATAGCGCTATAACAGCCTAGTGCGGAAATGGCCTTGGTCAGGTCATTTTATCAGCCTTGAACAGTATCCGAATCTTTGCAGAATCTCCTTGCCTAAGAAAGTTTTCCGTGTTGAATATTTCCATTGCCTGCAGCTCCCAAAGGCACAGGAGTTTTGTGAGAGGAAATATGGTAAGATATTGGCAAAGAAAAGGAGGGAGTGTGATAAATGAAATATCTTCAGCTTTGCTTCTCATGCAAAGATTCTAAGAAAATATATTCTTCTGTTTACTGTCTATGGAGCAAATCTGAAAGTACTGCTTCTGAGTGGGAAATCAGTAGAGTGTCTGCAGATGTTCGTCCACCATTTTCAAGACCTACTATATTATTTGTGTAAGGAGCAAATAATTTGCACAACAAGCAAATGTGGCTGCTTAACTGGAGAATTAGAATAGGGCAAGTCAGAGAGAAAAAGGGAAAGATGAAGAGGGAAACTGATGGCATGTGAAAAGGGCAGAGAAAAGAATTAGGAATGGAGAAGTCTGAACAAGCACCAACATGGAAAGAGGACAGACCAGCAAGAAAGAAAGAGTTGCAGGTACATATCAGAGACTGAGAAAAGAGGGAAAGAGCACAATCTGGGGGAAGTGATAAGTGATTTTTACCCATAAAAAGCTGGTATAGGCTGAATGAGTACTGAGGAGGAGGAAAGTCAGTGAGGAAAAAGAGGAAGGTCATTTCTGCCCTACACTGTTATAGTGCTGTTATTCCACTTTCAACATCCTGTGGAATTCTGGGGTTTGTAGTTTACTGAGGCCCAAGACCTCTCCAGCTGAGAATTCTAAATGCCCCTCCCTAAACTGCAAACCCCAGAATTCCATAGGATGTGACCTTGGGCCTCTCAACCCCAGAAAAGCCCATGATAAATGCACCTTAGGGTCAACATAAATAGGGAATGATTTGAAGGCACACAACAACAACATGGTTGACCAATTGCATTTTGTACCCATATGATGCTAGGTACTTTTCTAAACTGCTGTAAATAACTTAAATATCCCAAGAAACAATACAAAGAAAAGAGTATTCACATGTACTACATTTCCCCTAAAGTCAAAAATGTGAGGTCCCATCAAAACACCCACAAAAAACCTTGGGTGACTTTCTGTGACACTAATGGAAGTATTAGGTGCAGCCAGCTGTAAAGAATAGTTAACAGCCTGAAGCCAAAGCTACATAGGAGCTGCAGCACCAGCTTGGTTCAAACTTTCTTCTTTTTTCCCTTGAGGCTCTTGATGCCACCTGAAAAGTGACTGTTGGCAGTTTTGTAGCCTTCTTGAACACATTTTTTTAGGATGTATGGGGTAGAAGATAAGACTGAAACAAGAAGGAAAGAAAACTCCCCCTTCCATTTCTGCTGATGAAAGCAGTTCCACCAACAGATGTGCTCCACTGTCCAATATCCTCACTGCCAAATTTCATAGAGGCTGGATTCCCCATCTTCCCATAATTCAGTCAGAGAGACAGACAATTATGCTATTGTTTTGATAGCAGCTGTGGTGTGCTTTCCTGGAATTTAGTAGTGCTCCTTTGCCATTGTTTATTGCAACTTTGAAGGTTTAAAAAAACAACAACACTTAAGTTTAAATCCCAGAGACAAAACCTTTTTAAAGGCTGCATATGTAATAATATCTTTTGAACTAAAAAGTACCAAACGTTGCCCATTAACAACTGTGAAGGGTATGAAAAAACACTTGAATTATGGTTCAACAGGTGACTTTTCAGAGATGGCTCATTTTCTGACTCCTTCTGAACAGGAAGCCTGGGGGAAAGGACATATACTATACACATCACTGCATATTCTAATAATGTGCAAGAAGGACATTCTTGGTAATTCCATGGAGACAATAGCTACCTTTTGTTCATGGTTAATTTCCCAATCATGGTTAACAGCTGTGACTCAGCCCAATCTCTTAACTCCAGCTTTTGCCCATGAAAGGCTTGTGTCAGCTTTAAGCTGAATCCCATAGGTATTTATAAATTCTTTCTGATTTCTGCAAGCTTTGACAGATGACTTGAACTCCTCTCTCTGCAGGAACAACAACAAAAAAGTAAGTAAAGAAACCTTTCAAGTGACAACAGAAAGGATAGCTGACAATAACACAGCCCAATAAAATACACAGTGAAGGAGAAAAATTCAGTCCCAAAATGAGATAACCAGCAGATGGCTGTAGAATGAGGAAGTCATATGTAAGCATTTAGGGAAAGAGTGAATGCTGGAACAGTTTTCCATCAACCAGATGTCTAACATAGACATAGATGGGCCATTTCTCTGAACTTCAACAACAGGGCCAGCTGAAAAAGCAGAACTATTCCCACCAAGGGTCACTTGTTGAAACCATGGGCTGTAAATCACTGTTTTGCTTTTGAATTTTTTGAAACTGTAAAAAAAATGGGGCTGAAAAGTTAAACACACTGCTCTGAAAAATACCTACTCATTTATCATTCAGTTTTCTGTGGTGCAGAAACATTTACAAATTCCTGGCTTACGTATATTATGCTGAACTCACATTACCAATATTGGGCTTATTGCACAGGAAAAGACCCAATTGGTTATGGCAATGGAGGACCTCTTTCTCTGAAAACACTGAAAAATGTTTTTCATGTTCTCAATTGATTATTGCAAGTGTCTTTTTTGGGATGTATGTGTTAAACTTTGTCATATTCTGCCATGGCAAAATGGATAAGAAGAACTGATGTGAGCAATTCTATGAATGAATGCCTAGAAATACTAGGTCAACTTATTGTGAGAATAAATGTGCCTCAGAATTCAAAAATTTGTGAGGCATTATAGCAGTTGTGAGAGGTTGCATAGAGGGGCTGGGCTATTCTCCTGCCACCATGCACCACTCCAGCACACCACAACCTTGCTGCACCAGAAATGATATGACATCCCTTCCAAACACTGTTTTAGCTGATATTTTGGTGCTTTTTTGTTTTGGGGATGTTTGGATAAGGTATCTGGAGAGGAGGGGTGTGAGGGTAGATAAGCCACCACATTTGTAGCTCTTTTGGGCTGTTTGAGACCAGTAAATCATATGAAAATTGGTACAAAAACATGTGTTTTTTCCTTAAATTGGGGACTGTGGTTTTGGGAGGCTGCTGGCAGGTTTTAGGGATCACACTTTGGCTCACTTAAGGCACATGTATCCCTCAACTACACTTTGTTCACTCTATTGGGTACTTCAGAAAAATCAAGTGTGCACAGAACAATGAACACATTTCAAAATGTGCATGGATAAAAATGTGTAGAATTGCAAAACAAAAACAAACAAACAAAACCATGTTAGGCACAAACACTTTTTAGTCTGTGGGCAAAAGAGCATTTATAGAACAAAAGGCAGAGATAAATCTGCACATGCATAAAAATGTGTTTTAAAAAGGATAAAATTTTCAATGTAGGGAGGAAAAAAACCCCCAAAGCCTTGCCATCTGATATATATCAACAATAGAAACAAAATGCAAGCAACAGTGCGAAATACAGAAGAAAAACAAAACTGTGGCTAAGATTCAGCATCAAGCAGTCCCACTCACATATGTCTTTTTTGGATGGGGTACAAGAGCTACACTTTTTACGCTCCATCCAAAACCTCCATTCACATCAGGCCCTGGGAGGGGCTGCAGCAGCAGCAGCAGTTGCTGCTTGCCAATGGAGAAGGGCAGGAGCAGAGAGGCAAGTCAAACAATGAAAAAGAGTTGATCTCAGCTCAGAGGGAGAAGGAAATGGGAGTGCACTTGCAGATGGAGTTTGCTCTCCTACCTCTTCCCCTTGGAGCTACTTCCTGCCTCACTACTGGTAACCAACAGGAGCACAAGCCCACCCTGTTGCGGGGTGGGGAGGAGTCATGCAGAGGAAATAGCATCTTGTGTTCCATCAAAAAAAGAGACATGAACACACTACACAAGATTCTGGCCTGAGTGTTAGGACCTGCATCTAGCTATCAGTAATGATATGGTTTGGATGGGCATCATATCTAATTGGCATCACATTTAATTGGCAATATGTTTTAATTGAGTCTGATATCAAAATCAAACCTAAAGTGTGACTGAGATGACAAACCATCCAAGGGAGAACTCTGACTGAGAAGGAGAGGCAGGTCAACCTAAACAAGTCATTTGTCAGGCAAATGATTGTTGTTGCTGTGGACAATAAGCTTAAGGTAGAAGCTGAAGTTTCCCAGAGAATGCAATTGTGAGAAGCCCACCAGGACACTGATTGGCATATAGCTGTCTCCTGTGCACCTGGAATCCTTCTCTTTCCTCATAGCACCCACAATAGACAGCTATTACAACACACATTATGTCTTTGTCACCCAACTTTAGTGGGTTGATAGTCCATTGTATGCACCGTAAATCCCATTGTTCCACACCTGGAACTGCACAGGCTACTTTTTGGGTACAAATAGCTCCAATTCCAGGACATCTAGTACAGTCTCTCAAAGGTCTAACCATCACTCTGTCCATCTGGCTCCTGAACGAGAACTGTCCTTAGGTCATACCTAAGCCAAGCCACATTTCAGCTTCTTCACTACTCTTCTGAACTGGTAATTATAACCCCAAAACTCTCGGCCTCTCTATCCATAATTTTTCTTCCCTTTATCCTTCAGTTAGCTCTTGTGTGAATGTGTGGCTTTGTATCTTGTGTGCATGCATGAGTGAATTCCCCTCAATAAAACATATTCTTAGTTTAACCTTACTTTTGAATCTCTGGCTGGTTCTTTTCCTGCGTGAGCCTGTAAACATTGGTAGAATGGTCCCGCTAAGTTGCCCCCATCTTGTTAGCCTCCTAATTTTGAGCTAATTAATTCCCCATTTTGCAAGGAGGTACTGGCATCACAGGGTGGCCTTCATGGCACCTACGTTTTGGGGTAACATGAGAGATTATCACATCCTCTGGCCTTCATATTTCAAGGACTAGGCCCTTTTCTCACATTACTCATTCGCACGGCTGGGGGGCGTCTTGTGTGAAGAGCCTCAGCAGGAACACTGCCGCTTCGCTGCTGCTTGAGTTCTGCAGCGCTTCCTGGTTGCGAGAGTGCCGTGCGAACGCCCCGCCCCTTCCTACCGCAGTGCAACCTGGGAATTGTAGGCTAGCGCTGAGGCAGGAAGCGCAACTGGGCCGGCTCCCGAGGCTCCGCAGGGCAGGTAAGTGCACGTGGGTCCCGGGAGCATTGCACAACCGCACACCATTTTTGGCTTTAAGCCGAAAATAAAAAAATGTGTGCATGGTCCGCTTTAGGCTGTTGAGCATCGCGTAAATGGGAGTGTGTTGTATGGACCACTCCTCCCATTTACGCGACACTCAAGGGGCCCTTTCGCTTTAGAAAGAGCATGCAAAAAGGGCCTTAAGTCTACCTCTGTTGCTAGTCCTGGAGGAGCTTGAGCTGGTAGCCCTATCCTCTACTGTGTGGGGAAGCTACATGAGGACAGCACTACAGTGTTTTAGCCCCAGCCCAGGAAGAGCTGGAGGGAGCAGGATAGTGGAGAATCCACCAGAGGAGGTTGCATTCAGTGAATTTCCAGAGGGGGTGCATCCAATGAATGTGTTCCCCCCTTCTCTTTCATGCAACAGGAAGCACTTAAATGAGAGAAGACCCTTAAGCAAACCTATGTTGAATAAAACCAGGAAATACACTGAACATAAAGACTTATTTTTTAAAAACTAGAAAAAGATTATGAAGTCACATCTGTGTGGCTATGCATGAATCTGTATTTTCAGTACATGCTGTTTGAGTTTTTCCTCACTTCTAGAGACCAGTCTCTTGTATTCTACACCATCCTTTTTTGAAAAGAGAAGTCTCTGCTTTTTTTTTAAAAAAAACCCCAATATTGTACCTTCTGCCATCATAGAAAAGGCAGTATTATATCAGTTTAATACAGACAAATCTCCCAGCACCAGTACCTAGATCAATATGCATCTGACATTTGTGTGTGGCCTCAGAATACTAGTGTAAAAAGAAGAACTCCCTGCTCAATTAGCCTCCTCTTCCCCTGGATACCTTTGCCAGACTTGCAGCAGAGTAACCAGAGGAGACTGCCAATCCAAACAACATGATGGAAGCTTCTTGAATATGGTAGAGAGTCTGTTTCAAATGAACCTCCCGGGTGAGATCCCAAGTACCCTCCAGCTCTTGACAGGAACATGCCGCAGTGGAGAGAGAGAGATTCCTCAGATTTTGCTGTCAGTTGGCTCTTAATAAGAGCGATTTAAGTGCATTTCAGAAATCAGTCTGCCAGCTGTGTGGAGACAGGAGCACAGGTTAAATGATGAATGACTTTCTTTCTTCAGCCACAGTGTCCTTGTTTGGGGAATAAGAAGAACAATTGATTCATTACATTCTTTAATTAACTTGGAATGTCCCACTAAATTAGATAAAGACTTAAGGCTTCAATTTTTGATTAAATGACACTTTCTCAGTACCATATAGGGAAAAAAATGGTTCAAAAATCCCAGTGATAAAAATGTTTCTCTGGCAATTATAGACAAAGGCTGGAATCCTATTGGGCAGTTATGAAGGTGTAACTACTGTAGTTATAGAGCAACACAGTGAATTCTGGCTCAGCACCCATCTCCCCACTTACTTGTGAGCAGCCACTGAGATCAACAGGGGTCCATTCACTAGTTGCTCAGGAAGCAACTGACTGACATTCCCGCCATACCCTCTCCCATGAGTGATCTCTGTTGCATCAGGCAGAAGTGGGGTCCCTGTTACAATCTCCCTCACACCAGAGATCAGTCATGCAGTGAGGTGGGAACGTCAGTCAGCTGCATCCTGGGAGATAAGGGGAAAGGATCCCTATTGATCTCAGTAGCTGCTTCCCAGTAAATGGCAATTAGGGGACTTTCAATGTTCCTATGTGTCCCCTAAACTTGATGCTACATAGGCATGATGAAGGCCACACTGTTATAATCCTCCCCAGCAGGATTCCACTCCAAGATCTAATGGGCTTCTGCTATGGGTGGAACTGAAAGTAATTATTGTTTCCCCTGCACCTTCCCCATGCACTCTCAAAACCTCCAGAGGAATGGGAAATTCTTCAGAGCAGAATCTCAGACAGTTTGAAAGGCTGCAGGGGAGAAGCAAAATATGTGTGTGTGGAAGGGAGAACATGCTGTCAAACTAGTGCTCAACAGCTAGCATGTTGTTGTGCCTAGGCCAGACTAATGGAGTGAAAAAGAAGAAAACTCATGTTATATTTTTTTTTCAACATTTGGGGGCTGCATTTATCAGCTGACAAAACCTGAATGAATCTGAATAACCTGAATATTAGCATCAGGGCCAATTCACAGAATAATGTTAGGCCCAAATAAACACCGGAGAGCCAGTGTGCTGTAGTGTTTTGACTGCTGGGATACCAGAGTTTGAATACTTGATCAACCATGGAAGTCTAATGGGTGAGCTTGAGCATGTCACTCTCTCTCCGCAAACCTTTTCTGAGTAGATTTTGCATGCACACACCCCAGAAACAGAGTCACCATAAATCAGACGCTACTTGACGCTGACTTATACTTGTTTACATGATGACACATAACAATAAATAGACAACATATTGCTCCAATACTGCTTGCATGATGTATTAGTCTAGCTAGTAACCTAAATAAGTAAGCCAGGCCACAGATTTCCATGAAAAAGTAGGAACAGTGTGTAATTCCAGAACCAAATATTTTCAGAATGTGAAGATTCCTGATGAGCATCTTCCTTTACTTGTGATTTTTCATCTTAGCATTTTTTAAAAAAATGGCCAATGGGAAGGGACCAAAATCTATCCTGTGATAATATCTTTATTGGGCCAGCCAAGAGGCATAAAACACATCACATTAGCTTTTGAACCTTTACAGGCAGCTTAATCAGACAGAGATGATGAAACAGCATGGAAGGGAAATAAAATGAAAGCATGGTGGTCCCAGTGGTATCTACATTTTGCTTTAGAATTTATCATAAGTGTGTGTAGGTGAAAAGTGAGGTCCCTTATGGTTGTGAGATGAGTGGGAACAATGATAATAAAACAGAGACAGTTTGGCCCTTCCTTCAAAAAATGAAGAATATTAAGCACTAAAAATGGCAACCCCAAAAGGAGAATGTGATGCTTTTAATTTGTATGCAATATCTTTAAGATTCTTTTATTATCTTAAATACTCCCCATACACTCCAAATACTATTTGCTGGCATAAAAGATGATAAAAGAAAATGAGACACGCCCCATTTTCAAACAACATTTTTCAGGATAGAAGGGAGTCTTGTAGGTCAGCAAATAGGGTAATACTATCTGCTGTAAAACAGTATCTGGTCTTCATAACTAGACATAACAACATCTAACCAAACAAGAATCACCCCTTGGTCTTTGCCACTTCCACTTCCATTCAGCTGCTTGTTTGTCTCTGTAAAAGAATTTCATGAAAATTCCCCCACTGTAAATCAGTGGTACTCAAAGTGGTAGTCCTTGATGCCAATCTGAAAAGTTTGTAGCCAGTGGCAGCAAATATGGTACCAGTCCCTGTCATAAGGGAACAGGAATTGCTAGTACTCCACATCAGAGAGCCTAAGAAGCACTGCTTTCAATAACTCTTTTCACTGGATTTTAAACACCATCACTTAGACTTTTTGGTCTCATAAGTACAGAATCAGTGAAATTCCTCAGTATATTGTTTCAAAAGAAGGTCAAACAAATAAAACTGTGCCTTGGTAGAGAGGTCAGACATCTCCAGATAAATTCTTTTCCATTCCCTCAATCTGAATGTTAGCACTTCCCAGGGATATTGTTAGGGATAATTGACATCAGGAGAAGAAGACACCATAGACCATAGTTGGGGAATCTGTTGAACTACAACTTATGTCTTAGTATTGGTCATGATAGAATTAGACAGCCAAACATTCGCCAGCACCACTAAAAACATTTGACAAGACTGTAATAATGTGTTTGCAATGATATGTTAATTTTACAAATGCAGTTGGAGTAGAAGTTATGGGGATGCAGAAGCAAACACATGAATATTTCCAAGTTCCAAAGTGATGGCTGCACCTGAAAACCCAGAAAATATTTCCACAAAACGCTACTATCAAGAACTTCTTGGCCATTCTCCCAGTCCAAGCAAAGCTACTTTCAGCCACCAGCCTGCCAGAACGCATGTACTCAAAATACATTGCAAATGCTCAGAGCCATTTTCCCTCTTGTGGCCAATGGTGTGGTATTCTGATGTCTGATGTCCCTCATCACATATGGGTTGTAGCCAAACGTAATGGTGGTGCCCCTTTGCATAACAGAGCACTCTGGCTCATGGCAATATTCTTGCATCAAAGCTTTGATTATAGTACTTTGGCTTCCTGGCATCCTAATGACACCAGAAGCTTATTTTTTATAGTTTACAAAATGAGACTAGAGTTCTGCCACTAATGAAATATTTGTATTAGTGCCTGACATGACCAGCTGAGATAAGCTTTGCACAGCTTTCAAATGCTCACCTGGGGAATGCTCCTGCCAATCACCCATGGATATTCAGTGGGTAGGGTCTCAGCTGTAGCAATAGGCAACTCAAATACAATATCCTTAAATTGAAGATGGGGTATTCTATTAATTGTCAAGTTCCATTCCATTGTTTGGCCAGCTGTCACCAGCCACAAATAAAACAGTCTGGGAGCATAGGGAAAGCAGAGCAACAGATGAAAGAATCTATAGCTGCAAGCACCGAATCAAATATTCTGGAGATATTCCAGTTCAATAAGGTTGGGGAAAGTGAGCAGTCTAAAAATCACCATGACTTATTGTGCATAAGCTATATCTCAAGGGAGAAATATAAATCAGTTGTAGTAACAATTCTTAAGTGTATGAACTGTTGCAGTAGAAGTCTTCAATTTCTGTTGGATCTTCTGCTGCTCATCTCTGGAGCATGATCCTGGACAGATTTCAGAAGCTGAAGATTATCAGAAGGTGGGTGTTTTGTTTCTCTGTTTCATTATTTCTCCTCACCCAAAAAGGTTTCTGAAGTAGCTTACATATAGTTGGTAAACAATAGTCCCTGCCCATAAGCTTAGACTCTAAAAATACACAGCACAAAAGGGAGAAGAGAAGGGGAGCAAGAAGAAGATGAAGAAGGAGAAGGAGAAGGAGGAGAAGAACCTCCAGGAAAATCACTTATTGTATCACAACTCCCAGACAGCATGGCCAGTAGTCACTGTAGTGTAAAAAATTAATCTTTCCAAGAAATGAGGGGGGAGCCTTTCAGCAGGGCTGGTGGAATAGCCCAATTCCTCTTCCTCTGCTGCAGCCTTTTGGAATGGCTAGTGGTGGTGATAGCTGAGGGAGAAGCAGTCTAGCAGAAGGAGATTGTGCAGAAGGGCTGAGGGAATAGAGCATAAAGCAACCTTCTTTTGTTAATAAGTTTTTCCTTCCTAAAGGACATTAATATTATATCCCCATTTCCCTTTTACTTTCTATATGCCTCTAATGATACCTATGCCTCAGACTCAAACTGACAATTCCACAAAAGTATTTGTCTCTCTAATTATGATGCTGTATTAATATTCTTCTCCAACTTGGCATCTGCCAGCAGTTTTGAACTACAGTTCCCATACTGTCTAGCCAACATGGTCAATAGTCAGGCATTATGAGGTGTATTGCCTAAAACAACTGGATGGCACCAGTGAGGGGAAACGAGCCTATCTGAAGGTGCATACCTTTCCAAATGATCCTGCTCAAATTCTAAGATCTTTAGGGGAGGTGCTCAATCCTACCACCTTCATAAGAACATTTGATGGGAATGCAGAAGATGGCCTTCTCCATGGAAGTTTATAGAGTCTGGAACAGCCTTGCTAGGGAGGCAAGGCTGACTCCCTCCTGGCTGTCTTTTTGCCATCATGTGAATACTTTTCTTTTCCTGCAGATGTTTGAAAACTGAGTGTTTTCTACAATGAGTTTTCAGTGCTGTACTAAATACAAATTAATGTTTTATATGATTTTAGTTTGAGAAGTTTAATATTATTTTAATTTTAATTTTGTATGTGGTTTTACTTGTGTTTTTATTCTGTAAGTCACACTGAGTTGCATGCTTGGGAGAAAGTGCATTATTATTATTATTATTATTATTATTATTATTATTATTATTATTATTTTACTTTACTTATTTGTATCCTGCCTTTTCCCCAACTATGGAACTAAAGGGAGCTAACATTAAAACAGTTTAAGTTAAAACATACATAAAAACACAAATATAAAAGTTTTAATAAAGCATTTTATAGACTTAAAAGCATTAAGGCATTAAATACCTTAAAAACAATACTAACCTTAAAAAGAGAATTGTACAGCATTAAAAGACTCAAACCTACAAAATTATAAAAGCCTGATGGCACAAAAATGTTTTACCTGCCTTTGGAAGGAGAGTAAGGATCTCTAGGGAGGGAGTTCCAAAGTTTGGGAGCAGCCAAATAAAATGATTGATTGATTGATTGATTGAGGGGTACAGCATTAAAACTTGTTACCACAAAGGTGCTTAACTGTGCTGGTTTTCTTTCCCTTTTCCCTTTTAATGTTCAATGTAAGGCAGGAAGAGAGTTTTGAACCTTCCTGTGAATCTGAGCCTCAGCTTACTGAAACCTTTCTCCTTCACACACATAAAACCCTCCCCTCCTGACTTAAAATGTCATCCCTGCAGCTTTTGCCCCACCAGGATGAATGCTTCCAGATGAACCAGCTGTTTGTGCTGTCTTAGGGACATATCTTCTTAGAATGAACAGGGCCAATTTGTGCCACCACTTTGGGTTTTATTTTCCATCTGGGGTGAATTTTCTTGTCAGATTTAATGCTGAGGTGGTGAACCTGATCTCTGATCTATGGAGGGGAATTGTTTCTAATTTAGCATGCCATTGCAAATACTTCAAAAAGATGCTATGGCATGCTAAATCATGACCTGGACCCTTCATGACACATTCATAGGATAACGACAGCATTTCATTCCAGAGCTGACATTAAAATCCATGCAGATGGAAATAAGCCAAATAATCATTGTGTTAAGCAAACACATTCAACTTGGTAGGGGTTTTTTTCTTAGCACAGTATGGCGTGTTCTCTTCTATGCTGCACCCAATGATTTTCTGTAAAATTATTTGTACTGTATTTCCTAGAGTAGCCACGGTGGACTAAAAATATCTTCAAGGCCTTATGGATTTTCTTTTTCCATGCAAAAAGCTTACAAATTTCAGGGGAGGGTTTACTCTCTCCCATCCCCATCACAAGTTCATCTGGTGAGGACACAGGAAAGAGTCTTCTTGATGGCTGCCCCTAGGCTGAAGAACTCCCTCCCAAGGAAGATTTGGTTGAGCCCTTCTTTGCTCTCTTTTCACCAGCAGGCAAAGACCTTCATATTCAAACAGGATGTCATCCTTTAACTGATTGAGGTAGAGGGATGTATAGTGGGTGTGCTGTTTTTAAAATACATAACACATGCTGAATGCATTTTTAAAATTGTTTTAAACGTATGTGTTAATTGGACTGGTTATTTAATGCTTTTTAAACTTTTGAACTACCTATTGGTTCAGCTATTCTATTTTAACTTAAATTGTAAGCGGCTTTGGGTGTCACATTGGAAGATATAAATTAAGCAAACAAATAAATAAAAGCTTGTACTTCATGAGGAGCTCCAAGACTTTGCCTTATTTTCTTGGGAAAATCTTTCTTTCTTTCTTTGTCACATTTACACCTTTTCTCCAATTAGCTCAATGTAGCATATAGAACTCACCTGCTCCCCACTTTGTCATTAAAATTTCCCTATAAGGTAAGACAGAGAATGATCCAAAGCCACTGAATGAGCTTCACCATTTACAGAAATCTTTAGTGTCCTGTCAGGATCTCTCAAGTCTAAAACAATCCAATAGAGTATCTACGATAGTACATTTGCTCCATAGTGTGTCATTTTTCTATCACTTTGCTATGGAGACAGAACTAGCTGTGCAAGATAGCAGGACTGTACATATTACAAGCCCTTCAATTGAATAGTGTTGCCAATCCCACTTCAGGATATCTCAGAAGATCAGGTGCGATTTAAGACAGTTCTCTGTTTGCATGCTATAAGCTCAATGGCTGCTGGAGATTCCATGTTCAGTGAAGCAATAAGTCCATTCCAGGTATTAATCTGCACATAAGGACCTGTCCAGGGTGCTGAAACTATTCTGAGGATAGGGTTCAGCACCTTGCATCATTGTTTAGTTCATTCTAAACCCTGGAGCAGATTTACTGTCCCACTGATATGACAGCCAGCTGCCACTACTGCCCTACCTCTTCCATGTTCATCAGGGATGGGCATTGAGAGCACCGTGTCCAAATATCTTCAAAATTCTGAAACAATACATGAAGACACTTGCATCAATACACTTGGATTTGTGACCTGTTTTCTACAGTAACAGAGAATAATAATCCCATTGGTCAATACATTGATAAGATGCAGAGAATCTCTCACATGAGTAAAAGACACTGCCGTGTGGGATTTCCACTAATCCCTGTCTCCGGCTGCATCCCTATCTGGACCACTTGTAGTTATGATATCAACAACCTTCTGAAGAGCTATTGCTTGGGAGAAACAGAATGAAAAGATTATTGTCCTCGTATCTCCAAGGCATCTGGATGGCCACAGAGGGAAACCGAATATGGGGCAAGAGAGAACTGCTTATGCTCTTATGTTGACACTGCATACTGCCTTTGGAAGGCCTACTAAAATGGAAGAGTAGCAGGGGGGTTACAGTGAAAAGCAGTGGGAACAAGGAGATAGGAAACTCTCACACCTGGCATGAATCCACTTATAAACAAGGTGTGTGGTGAACATATGTCCTATTTGAAAAAAAAAGTAGTATTTTTACAGTGAAAATTTTCCTTTTCTTGCTACCATACCACAAAATTTCAACAGCAAAATTTGGTCATTCTGAACCCCTGGGACACTGGAAATATAGATGAGTTCAGCCACATGTTACTTACCCCTGGATTAGCAATAAGGGGCCTGATTCAGTCCCTCTATGCTCCTAAACAAGGGACACATGTTACTGAAACTCTAAGTGCTATTTATTAATCATAAATTGCCCACATGATTCAAACTGAGAAAACAGAATGGATCACAGACACCCAGAAGTTGGTGACAAATGAGTAGCTGTTAGACTTAACATTGTCACCATTATCTGGATGAGTTTGTATCCATTCGCATTGGATTACAAGACTGCAAATTGCATCCAGTTTGTCTTTCATGCCTTACTCCTCAATATGTGGAAACCGCCTCTTGAAGACAATAAATCTGACATCTCAACTTCTTTAAGCTTCAGTTCAAGCCTTGTAAACATGACTCTTTGGACAGCTCCCAGAATCCCTATTAACATGTGGTCAGTAGACATTATTTCTGAGAATTTTGGCAGCTACAATCCAGAAAAGTAATTTTTTCTAAATTCCTCTACATGTCCCCCCCCAGTTTTATCAGTTCCCCTTATTCTGATTTCCTTCCTGTCGTGTCATTTCCCCCCACTTGTTCCCTGTAATAAACAATGAAATCCAATTCTGTGTGAAATCCAATTCTGCTGACAGCCTTCAAGGCTTCATAGATGGCTTCCCAGTCCACGAGCAGAGGAAGAGAGAGAGTTTTGTCCATGGATGGGGAACTCATCCATGAAACTTGTTTTATGAGGAGAAAGGTGAGAATAGTTTGGGGGGTGGATTTAGAACAGCCAGACACAAACAAAAACCACCCTTTTTCTGATCATGCCTCTAGAACTGGGGGAAATCAGAGCTTTGAAAAATACCTTCTTTGCACTAAAAGTTCTAGAATCCCAAGGCAACAAATGGCCACATTATTTGAAACAGTCATTTTTAGCTGTGTGGGAATGGCATTTTTTTCCTCAATATGCCAGGGACAGATGCCATATGAGTTACAGTTGTTTCTTTCTTTCTGTCTGGAAACTCTTCAGGGATGGCAGCTGATGGTTCATGGATCATCCCCGGTCTTTGGAACATCACTTTGAATAGCAGTGGTATGAGAAATACTGAATAATGTAATCTAGAAAAGCAACTTTCCCATACTCTGTAAGAAACTGTGTCAGAGGAAACAATGGACTCTTCCAGATGGGGCAAATGTGGTAGGAGTTCATGGAACATGTTGCTGTAGTTCATTACCAACTTAAACAATGCAACTTAGCCACATATTCATTAAGAAAACAATTTCTTCTGTTGAGGAATTATACATTTCTAAACAGGTGTCCAAGGGGTTAATCTCCTTGAGCATTGTTAATTTGACAACATATTCATAAACATCCATATCCATAAACAATCATAATGGGACATATATCTATTTTAACATAACCTAGATGAAAGTTAAGATTTTCTCCCTCTTACCAGTATGGTCTCTCTTTATTAGCATATTTGAGCAATTTATCAATTATCAGAAAGAAGAGCTCAGAGGCTACACAATAGCCTGCTCTTCATTCATTGCGGACTGGCAAAACAGTATGATTTCAGCCTCTTCTTGGCTTCTTTTATCCTCTCCATAGCCTCCACCCAGTTATCAGCTGTCCTATCAAAAAAAAAAAGTGGTGACAATGCCTTGTTTATGTTATCCAATTAAAACAGAGATCCTAAATATGATGTCACTCTGGGTCTCATTAGATACAATATTTTTAAAAATGTAATGCTGGATAATGGATTTTGATTGCCTTCTATCAGATTACATCAGCCGTTGCACCTGCCAAGAAGTTTATCAGCAATCAGATCTACTCATATCTCATTTTTGATAGAAATGCAGACATCCTCATCTCTTTGTTCATCTTTGAGTAGGCATTCTGCCAAACATCAGCCTGTGTCTTTGTTCTCAGTGACACACACATACAAACTTTCTAATACACATAGCTTCCTGAATTATGTTCCATATGTTACATTCTGTACGTATGTTTCTGAGTCTCAAAGTTGGCAACCAAAATAAGTCTGGCCTGTAACAGGATCACATCATAGTCATCAATTTAAAGAAAAACTTTGGGAAAGCCCTAACACAGACCTGAGATATTGCTACAAACAGCTCCCCAAAAGATTGGAAAGACTGACTGAATGCAAGAGATAACAACAACCAGCAAACTCAGGGAAATATATCACAAGAATTCACACTTCTTTAGACCCATCAGGAAGAATCCAGGTAGGCTGGAATTCATCATCACTGTTCTAGTTATATAACCTAGAGTTGTGCCTCTATAACTTATAATTTATTCATGGTCCTTATGCATTCATGACCATGGTAATAGTGCTATGATTGCAAAAGCTGCCCAGTGCTGTTTTACCATGCAGCAGCTACTGCAAGCAACAGAGGTCTGTTCTCTTATTGATTGGGCTGCAGCATGTTTCCATGCCCCCTCCTGCCAGTGATCTCTGGTGCAGAAAGGTTTTGCAACAGGGACACTGCTTTTAATCGCTACACCAGAGATTGCTTGCAGTCAGTGGGAGAAATGTCTGCTGCCCCCTGATCAGCAGGAGAAAAGACCCCCACTGCTCACAGTGGCTGTTGCCCAGTAAAGTAGGATTGCTTGGGAGCTGGACCAGGCGATGATCTAGGATTTCAGATGTAATTATTTTGATAGTTGTTGAAACCAAGAAAGAGAAAAGAAAAGTGGTGGCAATGAAAAGAAGGGGCAAGGATAGGAGTGATGTATCATAATTTCATCCTATTCCTTTCAAACCCCTTTGATTGTAATATTTACAGTTGTCTGTAGCCATTATTTTTGTACTACACTGCCATATTTCAATCTTAGGGTTATCTTTTCTGAGTCCTATCAAATTTTGTTTATTTCTTCTTCTCTTTTTTTTTTCCTTTTTCACTGAGGCTACATGAAGAATGGACATATCTTTTTCTTTCACTTTCTATAATAATCCCATTTTTTTTCAAGAATCAACTCATTCTATCATCTTGCTACCTCAGTTCATGAATATTTTTAAGTCCACATGAAAATTTGTATTCATGGGCACTCTTTTTACATATTATTGTGAAATTTCACTAATATATACTTTTTCAATAAAAGTTAGAGAGACACATCAGAAAATCTAAAGAACTTTAAAAGTAAAGAATGATTGTGTTCCAATTCATACATTAATTCAAGAAGCAAATCTGTCCATCTTTTTGAAAAGGCAAATGAAATTTCTCTCCTGTCCACAGGCTAGATACATTAGAACAATTCTCATTTATGTATGCATCAGAATTCATTACCTCCTTCCCATATGTTCTGTGAGGGTGGAACACCTAAATAAAGCTATGGAACAGCACGATTTTTTTAAAAAGGAACAGAGAAGCGAAAAACAGGCACATGTAAGAAATATTACCTATATAATCTGTTTGCAGAAGTAATAAACCCCTTGATCTGTATTTTTAAGGATGATGCTATTGTATTGGTTGCATTTCCTCTATGTAAAGTTGCCTGTTTCTCATGCTTATACTGCTTAGCTTTAATACTGTGATTTCAAGAATCCATTACATTAACTTATTATAATCCTTAGGATAATCCGTGTAGTAGCTCCATGAAGTAGTTAAGTATTATTACTATCCCCATTACATATGAAGTGGCATTCAGGCAAAAAGTGGCTAAGGGAGGACTCAACAAGTCAATTCATAGCCCACTCCCTTAGCTATTACCACTTAGGCATTATCCTATATCAGTTCTTCATCTGCTTATAATAAATATGAGTTGATCATTCAAAACAAAAAACAAAAAAACCAGGTGATGACAGTGGCCCCTCCACATTTGTAAGGGTTCAGGACACAGAACCTTCATGAAAATAGAAACACCACAAATAATTCCCCATTTCTGCGATCTCCTCCTATTCTCCTCTGGAGCCCCTCCTGCTCCCTTGCCTCTGGCCCTCAGCACTTATAGGGGGAAGAAAAGAGATAACGTAAAGGGTTTACCCTCAGACAAAGAAGAGTGGAGTGCTGAGTTCTGGTGTTCTAAATACTTTTGGTCACCATCTTGAGAAAGGAAGATGTGGGGAAGGCAGGTATGTGCCTCACAAATAATCAAATTCACAGACCCACGAATGTGGAGGAAGGACTGTACAGATAAGTATCCAACAGTAGTCATTTAAAGTGTTTGAGAAAACTCTAATAAGAATTAGAGAAGGGGTGGGCAAAATGCAGCCCACAAACATATATGACAACAAAGTTAAACTAGATCCCACAGCTGTACAACCAAATGTGCAATCTTGCAACAATAGCCTAGAGCTCACTCATTGCACACTCTATTAGCTGTTCACCCAACAATTCAAAAGTGAGTGTGAGAGTGCCCTGGATATGTGGTTGTGAAATGATTGGGCCCAGTAGTGGCTGCACTGAGGCAACCTCTCAGAAAATACAGTCATTTTCACAACTGTCTAGTGCTAGTGTAGTGCACAACAGGATGCAAATCAGCAGAGGAGTAGTTAGATTGTTATAAATCATATACTTTATTTAAACTAGTAAATAAACTTGTAGTTTAGTCCTTTTTTCAAAAATTTAAGCACAACTAAGTTACATAACAATTAAATTATGGAATAACTGAGAGCAGAATGATTTCACCACTATTGTGATGCAATTAACTTTTTAGTTATTTTTATAATTATAGGGGTATGGCCTCATTAAATGGTAGGGAAGGAATATCCATGGTTCAAGTGCTGCTGATTGCTTCCTTCTCCTCTTCTTCCTTCTTCTTTTATATCACATCTTTTCTGCTGAACTGGGGTGCAAGGCAGCTTACAAAAATTAAAACAAAGATGGATAAAAGTGCATTCAGTGATAACAAGTAAAAACTTAACATATTGTTAAAATACGATGAAATCATCCACAAAACTAAAACCTTTCAAACAAATCCTTTAATAAAATAAAAATCAACAAAACAACATAACGTTAAAAGCCCTTATGGTCAGTTTCTAACAGCCTGTCAGAACAGAAAAGTTTTGATTTGTTAAACTTTGCTGATTTGTTAAATGTAAGTAAAGTATCTATTTTATTTACTTTTAAGAAATGGACAAGTTAATACTTATTTGTAACAGTTTCAACTATAATGGTAATTAACTCCTTCTCTTGGAAAAATATAGTGAATAAGTTTTTAAAAAATAACTTTCCAGTTTGTGGATGCTAGATACAAGCCTCGACTATAGTAAGTATCCCTTCAATTACAGTACATATCAAATTCCATACCACAGAAGAGCTAAGTCTTTTCTATGCCTCAAACTGTGGGTGGAATCTTAGCCACAAGCTAACTGGGGGGGGGATGAGGACATCCCCCAAATAAGAATTCAGACCGTTATGAATTTTCCCTTTGGTCTTCAAATTTCTAGTTTTTCATTAACTTAACAGCTAGAATTGTTAAATGATTTTCATTGTCTCATTTTCTTCACTCCTGTAATTTGAGGATGTAAGGAATAATGTATAAGTTCTTATTTGGCAGGGCAATGCACTTATTTGCCCCCCGCCAGCAAGCGTGAGCATGCTCTTCTCATGCTATCTCTTCACACTTCTGTGCCACTACAAATTTCCCTTGTTAAATGCAATTGTAGTCTTTCTCTCTTTGCATTTCAGATCTATTGAAGTTCCAAACAACCCACAGTACAAAATCTCATTTATAAAATGTAAATTTGTCTGGTCCAGGGTTGCAAGGTGATCCTCCTGTCCTTCTCTCACCTTTGGCCATTTCCGCACGGGGTCGATACTTTGTAGTCGCCTCAAATTCTTAGCCATCAGCCTGCATGTTGTAGTGTTGTAGTGTCATAGCTTTACTCATGCTTCTGCAGGTTTTCAACTCCTAGCATGGTTCACTGTAACAAGAAACCACTGTATCTGAAAACTGGAAAAACTCCTATGTAAATCTCCCAAACTGGTTCTGCTTTGTGTTTCACCTACATGCAGAAGCATAACATTGATTCACAGCACAGAAGCAGATGGCTATGGGTGTTCCCAGGTTGTCCCTTCCGCCATTTCTGTCTCTATCTCTTCCCACCAATCAAAGAACAGGTTGCCGCCATTATTGTCTACATGCGTTAAACAGACAGCAAGAAGAGAGTGGATCTGGTAATGGACTGTTAAGATGAGGGTTTTTTTCACGTATCAACAAACATATGTATGTATGCACAAAAGTTGCAATGCAGAAAAGTGTTTAAAATGTGGGTGTTTTTTTGTTTGTTTTTTTAAAAACCAGACCAATCAGCGATGATGGGGCAGGGTGAGGGAGGGGAATGGGAGTGGTCAGGGACTTGCTGTTGTGGCTGCAGCAACTGCTGTTCTCCGCAGTAGCACGATTTAAATGGAGGGGGTGCAGACAGCACCGTTTCTGTATTGGGGTATAAAACACACTCTTGACACATCATGAACCGTTCCTCTGATCTCATGCAGAAATGACCTTTGTCTCTCTTACACACACAGGGCCCTTAGTTTTAAGCACACAGGATTCTTCACTGTGAAAGTTCCACTCAGACTTCTGTTTCTTTCCATCTGTATAATCCTAATCATGACCATCTTTTGCACTGATTATTGAAGAAAGAAGCATAGAAAGAAAATAGGAATTCCATTTGGTAATCCTGAGAATACTCTGCTTCATTGGTGCATATTCAGTGACATATGTTAAAGGCATTTAACAGAGGTAAAGAGAAATATATCACATTGCTTCTGTACGTGTCTGACAAAATCCCATCCAATATGTTCTGGTGGAAATTTAGGCTGGTCTATGCTATGGTCACTTAAGTTTGCAACTTAGGGCCTTCCCGCACTACACTGTCATAGTGCTATTATTCCACTTTCAACATTCTATGGAATCCTGGGGCTTGCAGTTTAGGGAGGGGCATTTAGAATTCTCAACCAGAGAGCTCTTTGGTCCCAGTAAACTACAAACCCCAGAATTCCACAAGATGTGGAAAGTTGAATAGTACTATAACAGTACAGTGCAGAAAGGCCCATAGTCTAGAAATCACTTTGTTCCTCCAATTGGTTTGGTCCTGCAGATGTTTGAAACATCAACTCCCAGAACTCTTGACCATTGGCCACAGTAACTGTGACTTCTAGAGATTAAAGTCCAAAATATCTAGAAGAACAAAGACTGAGAAGCAGCCATCTAGAATTCTACATTGCTTGTAGAGACCAGGAGTCATCATGACCTTGTTGTTCTTGCCATATGTATTGTGGGATAGCACAGGAATTTCTAACTCTCATAATAGTACCATTGCAAAGGAGATGTCATATTCACAGAAGTAATCATATGACTATGATGATACTCATTTTCCAAGGGTCCGTGCTCACAAGATTTTTCTAGACCTCAGGTTGACAATACCTGTCTCTTCAAAGATAATGAGACAATTCAGTTATAAGTAGACTTTCACATTATTCCCTGAAAATGTTTGCTTAAATGTGGTGCATGCATAAAGTATTCAAGGGTTCAATTGGTAATACTTTCTAGTGAGGGCATCTGTTTATGAGGAATATATGAGATGGACCCAAACACAAGTGTTCGCTGTGTTGTATTATGCTAACACACAGCACTTTAAGAAATGCCAGAAAGGCACTTATACTTTGGAAGGAGATCCATACCACTCTTCATTTTGCTTTTATGCTTGCAAGGTGACAGTTTTAATGCATCTTCGATTTTGTACTCTAACCGGAGATGAATTTTTTAGGAGTAACATAAGGATGGAAGGTGTGCATTTAATTTTTAATTTAAAGTGTGATAATGTCCAGGGGGAGTAATTCATTGCTGGTGAATCTACACTAAGATAAATTAAGTTACACTTGGGATAATTTAGACCTGAGGAAAATCAAGGATAAATGGATTGAAGCAAGCACCATTAACAAAAGACTACCTGTGTTGTCTTATTATTGAAAATTCTACAGAGAGAAATGGAAGGAGGCTTGGGGGAGGAGGGAAGGGAAGTGAGAAAGAGAGAAAAAGTTTTCAAATCCGCAGTATTTATCTCTACAACCGATTATCCCAGAGTGATGTGGTGTGTGCAAGGTGAGTCATCAGGCTAGGTATCATCCTTCCATGAATGCAAGGGTATTTGACACACGGAAGGCTTACATCTATGAAAATAGGTAGGAAATTTTCACTGATGCTCTCTTTCTTGAAGTCCCTTAAACCACCTCCCATGAAGTTCTAGAGGACTACCTCCCAGTATTCCAAAACAGATTTCGAGAATCCTTTTGCTGTTTAGTGAGACTTGGGCTGTCACACCTATGTTATACATGCAGTAGAATAACAGCAGAGAACCTTCAGACATCCAGACATTTTGGTCTACCCTTCCATCCACCCAAAACCCCATGGCCAATATGGCTCATAAGAGTCCAAACATCTAGATTCTTCACCATGGCGTTAGTGGATTCTTGGGGTGTTCTTTTTTATAAACAGAACTCCAGTTGCAAGAACACTTTGACCTAATCCAAACCATTTAGCCAGTAATTGGTAAAATCTCTGCAAATTCCATGAGTGAAAGATTTTCTTTATTCTGTCCCTTTATCATCCTATTGTTGTTAGAGTTAGCAACCTTTGCATGCCTATACTCACAAAATGGCAGTTTGCTGACTGTTTTCCACACCCACTCATTTTCTGTTTCACCTTCATTTTGCAGGCATTTTTCTCTGTTCTTTCTTCCCTCTATTAGATTATGTGTTTGATGATAGGCAAGTACTGTAAGTAAAGCTACTTTAAATGTTTTGCAAAGAAGAATAAGCTTGTTTATTTCTCTGCTAGACTCTGTGTTTGTGTGGGAGGGTATGGGACTGGTTGTTGTTCAGCTTCAGCCTTGTCAACTGATTACTCTGCTTGAGTAAGCATAAATCTTTCAACAGCTATTTCTCATGTAACATTCAACCATTCCACAAAAAGAACCTCAATACCACTGTATGAGCAAGCACATCAAAGCACTTGGGGGTGTGGTTTTGTTTTGTTTTGCAGTGCTTTATTTATGCATTCTTGCACTCGAGTAATAGTGGGGCTGGTGATGGCATGGAAACAGACAAATGAAATGGAAACTGGGGCAAGATGTAGCTTCCTAGTCCTGGACCATTCAGCAATGTTTAAAAGAGAATAACAGAAGTTTCCTATAGCATTGGTTCTCCTTTGTGTGTGTGTAGGGGGGAGGACAAGCAGCACAGGATTTCAATATCTAATGTAACCTGCCAGCCAAGGATAACAGTCCATGTACCTGGAAAAATGGATCCTGGTCCGCGAAAAAAGAACTTACAGCAGAATAAATCTCTAGTAGATGTAAGACTTGCTATTGTGAGCAAACAACAACAAAACAAAAATCTGTTAGCATCCCTTCTAGAAATTCAGATGAAAATTACAATGAAAACTGTTCTGAAAACATTATTGTGCTAGATATACATTGCCCCAAACAGCTCTTCCCAAGGTAAATATGGCTTTGACAATAAATGTAGTGGGTGGAATTCAGTGTTGCCATTATGGATATGTAACCTCAAGTCTGTACATGAACTGTACTCACAAATGCCTTCACTAATGCCCTTCCAAGCCTAACTTACCAGGGAGAACCTACATCAGGAGATGGCCATCCATTCAGTCAGGGGCTGGGGCTCAGAAGGTTGATAATTCCATTTCTATCCCACCAATTAGTGAGGCTGCAATGAGGAATTGCAGCATGGATCCTGCCTCTGATTGGTGCAGACTTCCTGGCTGGTGGGAGCAGGATAGAAATGTCATCTTTCTTTGTCCCCAGTCGCCAGATGAACAGCCCTCCATCTCTTAGTGAAGCTGCCATCTCTTTCGTAGGGGTTGTGCCAAGAGATGCTACTTAATTGAACATACATAAGTAACTAAATAAGTGATGTAGAATTCCAGACAGGTTTGATAAATTCTAGTTTTGCAACAATAAGAAACCATATGCAGTCTTATATATATTTACTTAGAAGCACATCCCAATGAGGTCAATGGGAATTACAGTCATGTATGTTTGTGCAGGATTTTCAGCCTCAAAACTAAATTCCTTTGAAAATATGACTCTTTGATATGAGATATCAATTTCAGTGTTACTCAGAATATTTTTACATCCAAAACAAATGGGATTTAAAGTCTCAGCATTCTTTATATAGGTTCTGAAATCTCATTTCAAAACTACAGTCATTCAATAATTCAAGCTTTGGCAAAATGGATTTAAAGGGAAGGCTTCAGAGCCATCAAAAGCTGCTTATATGATGGGTGGGGAGTGTTGAGGCTAGAATAGCAGGTTGTTGAAACAACATTTTTAGATATATTGTCTTGAATGGGAATCTCACCTTTGTCAATTTGCCATTGGACAATTTCAAGAATCTGAATATTCTTGTTCTTCTCAAATTGTCACAGAAGTCTAATAAAAAAGGAGTCCCCCCCCTTGTAAAAGTTAATAGCCCACTGATTTTTGAATAAAATAAGACAAAACCTGAAACTTTGCACATTGAGATTCTGCTGAAAATGTTAATCCTCCACCAGCTTGTACTGGAATAAACTTTTTAAAAGACTTTATCACTATAGCAACCATTTCTTGGCACACATGTTATCATGAGATAATACAGACAACTCTTTTGAAAAAAGATGGTCTTTGGGAGACAGTACAACATGCTGACTCTTACCTAAAGAGATAACTGTGCATTGATACTGAACATCCTGAATAATAAATAAGAGGCGACTGTAAAGCCTTAGTAAATTCTTACACCAAAAACAGATCCATTGTTGTCAAGGGGAAGGGTGAAATTATTTGTGAGCCAAATAATTAGTAATATTTGAATTCCAATTACATCCTCTTGCTGGAGTGGTGTATGTGCATGAGAGAGAGCCACAGGAGACTTCCTCAAAAGCTGTCTTATTTCATATTAGTAAATATATTTTTAAAGTGGATAAATGGGACCACAAAAGCAAAACTATTCACTGCATCATGAAATGACATCTTGGTCATGTAAATTACTTCTCAAGCTATAAATGCTATAAAATCTTTCTGTTTCTGATAATCGGGGCTCTCGCTCTTTTGGAAGTTATTCCAGCCAAGTAGCCTGTGCGCATAATTTTAATAAAACTCTTTTTCCTTATCTTCTGGTCTCTGAGTCTCAGAATTCCTGCAACATTCTCCCTACTATCCTTCCATAGACAAGTGAAGACTCTTCTCTTTCACTAGACTGTGTAAGACTGATAGATCAAAGGCAACAGCCTTTGCATAACATGCCAAATTGTCTATTGTTGTGTATGTTTTAATAGTTATGTTTTTAATTGGTTTTTATTTTGTTGATATTCAATTAAATTTTGATATTTTGTTGATATTCAATTAAATTATGAAGTGTGTTTTTAGCTACCGTATATTGTTTTAACTTTTGCAAGCTGCCTTGAGTCCCAAATTGGGGAAAAGGAAGGAAGGAAGGAAGGAAGGAAGGAAGGAAGGAAGGAAGGAAGGAAGGAAGGAAGGAAGGAAGGAGGGGAAAGAAGAGGATGACAACAGAGAGGAGGAGGAAAAGAGAAAGTCCACTACCTTATTTCTCAAATTGCTCAATGCATGCTGAGAAGGAAATAGATTCTGTGAAGGGTGGTGACTGAAAAGAGAAAGGTCTGTTGCAGTGGAGAAAAGGAGAAACGCACAAATGTTTTAAATCTTGATGTTCAATAAAATGTTTCATCTCTTTATCTCTTCCATTCCATAGTAGATAAGCTTCATTGTACTGATTCCTAAGACACCATGCTTGCATTCTTCACTCCTCCAATGCCATCACTCACAACTGCCCTAAGCTCTCGTGGGTTCCTCAAAACATTCCATCATTATCCCCTTGCTGCCTTTTATACTTGGAACTGCTTCCTAGAATACCTGGGCTCCCTCTCTTACTTTACATTGCCCTTTACAACCCCCACTCCACCAAAGAATACCAGATACTGTAACCTATATTTCAAAGGATGGCAATGGCAAACCACGCCAAGTATTCCTTGCCTATGAAAACCCTATGAAATTCATGGAGTCACCATAGATTGACATGCAACTGGAAGGTACAAACATTGATTTCTACTTTCACTTGTCATATGTTTCTCTGTTGCTTCACCTGTGCCATGTTTTTCAAAACAAGGACCTGGCCTCATTTACCATGTAAAATGCCACAATGATGGCACTGTATTTACAACAACCACCTAAGTCCTTTATATGGGAAAAAACTAAGACCACCTGATGATGATGATGATGATGATGATGACGACGACGATGATGATGACAAGAACAATGATGCAGGATATCTTTATAGGCTAGAATTTTAATTATACAACACATTAAGTTGTAGCAGTTTGATACTACTTTCATTGTTATTGTTCTGTCCTATGGAATCCTGGGATTCATAGTTTGGTGAAGTACCTGGAAATTTCTCCCCAAATGCTATGCTTTACTCATATGACTTATAGCATTAGAATTCTCTAGCATTACCAAATGATGAACCCCAGAATTCTGTTGGAGGAAAAGATGGGGTTTAATATAGTATTAAATTGATCTAACTGTGTAGTGTGGGCACACCCTAGGTTATGGCTTATATAGTTGTTAGTTCACATATGATTGCCTTTGGGCATGTCTAAGACTGACAATTCTCTTCTATTCCACTTGGGATCAAATAAAAATGACAGATTTATGAACTAGTAAATTGGTGGATAAACAGCCATCATGATTCTCATGCCCAGGACAGCTAAAATGGCACCATAATGGCCATATTGAAGGGAGTATATTCAGAGGGGACAACAAATATTTGAAACTGTCTATGTCATAGAACTCTTCTCTTTTTATAGATATAACAGTAGGCCTGGCAGTCATGAGGGAGTTTTATATAGAACTGCACCAAATTTGTCAGATAAGCATATATTGCATTTCATTTGAAGCTCAAGAAGTAACCAACTATGTTAGTCTAAATATCACCATCAACACATAGGGTACAGGTAAGATTGTTTCTCAAACTAAAAGATGCTTTGCAGTCAAAATGCCACTGATTTATGATATTGGGACTTTATCACATAAGGCAAGTCAATCACAAATACAGCAGGATAAGAGCATCTTTGGCTGGGATTTACCACATTACCTTCTTTCTCTTCTGTTGTTCTCCCAATGGGAGACCATTTGCAATGTGTTTCTCTTACAAAGAACAGCTAATAAAACATTAACAGTTTTTGTGTTAATAAAATAAACACTTTTCAAATGATCTCCCACCGGGAGAACAACAGAAGAGAAACAATATCAGGTGACAAGTCTCAGCCAAAGATTTTATTACTTTGCTTCTATTGCTATGTACCTGCCTTGTGTGATAAAGCCCTTGGAAATAGTACAGCCAAAGCTTACAAGGTTCTTCATTCTCAGAGTCATTGTTAGTAATAACTCAATGTTCATAACTGAAAAAAGACACTGTGGTGATCTCATTATTGCAGGGTCACATTACTATCCTTCACATTAATTGAATGAAGGAGGTATGGTGAAATTAGAAGAACTGCAACTTGGCTAACCCCAGTATTCCCTGGCTCTGTCCCCACACTAATGTAGACATCTGAAACAAGGAAGTTTAAGCACATAAATCTCTGTGGCTACAGTTTGCCCTAGATCCTGGAGCCCTGATTTCATGCAGTTCCATGACCTAGAGAACCCTATGCACATAGGTGTTCTACCTCAAACATCCTGTCAAGCACCAAGGAGAACTGCCCATCATTGGGGGAGGGGTCCCATAGCCCCTGTTATCATGCAATGACTTTTCATAAAAATAACATGTGAAGGGGGCTAATGTCCAGAGCCTGGAAAAATCAGTTTTGGATTACAGCTCCCAGTAGGGCAAGTGACCTTGGTACAGTTGTGGCCCAAAAAAGTTTTTTTTTAAAAAAAAAAAAAATCTCTGCTAATGTCAGTATAAGAAGTAGTCTTTATCCCATTTTGCTTTGTGGTGAATTTTCTATGGCTGCATATAAACTGGAGGATTCACAGGCTTCATGGTAGTTCATTGTTCTGGCAAAACCCTTTCTGTGGTTTCCATATAATGTGGCAAAAAGTTTTATTAGCTGTTCTTCAACATAGAAGTTATGTTTTCCCTTCTCTTTCTAAGGGGAAAAAGCACTCCAGCAGAACCAGCAAGCAATGAGGAAAGCAGGTTGGAAAACCTCCAAAATGGTTTATGTGGAAACTAATGTAACATTCTTTGAAGACTCTTGGAAATCATGTATTCTGGTAAGATAGACAGCATAGGATACATGTATTCTGAGCCCATAATGTATTCCTGGATAATTACAAAGTGATGCTTCATAAAATTCTTGGCAGTTGAGTCGATTAAACGGCAACAGATGTGTTAGAGTGAGTAATAAACTTCTATATTATTCCCCCTTAAGGCAGTTGAAGTTCAAATAATCACAATGAAGGCAAAGGTGAACTGACAGCACTTAATTACATTTTGATACCAAAAGCGCTTTATACCAAAGAGAAAATCTTAATATATCACTACCCAGATAAGTCAGTCTTTGTTCTCACTCAAACAAAGCATTTGGGCATGGCCACACTTCAATATTATACCGGTTTTATCTACAATGGCTTCCACTAAAGAATCCTGGGAACTGTATTGGGTTGCAAATGCTAAGAATTTTTTGTTAGTGATCCCACCTCTCTTGCAAAACCTTCTTTAAGGAGAGATAATTGTTTTAGTTAGGATAATACAAAATTAGTAACAGGCCACTCATTTGAATCTTAACATCAAATGACTGACTGCAAGAGACATGGTACTTGTACTTTGAATGTCACTTGCCAGTCAAGCCCAGGAAAACCCCTAGTTTCTCAAAGTAGCCTTCAAGGTAAAGCTCAGTGAAAGGTTTGCTGAATTGCAGAAATCACACTTCATTCAGTAAGGCTCATTTTTAACTAAGTAAGCATAAGATTTCAAACACAGATTTAAATCCAATTGTTATTTCCAACCAGAGTAGACCCATTGAATCAACAGAATTTACTTATGGGTTGATTTACAGACTTCTCTCTTTTTCTGTGGGTTTTACTCTATGTGGCACTAACAGTTGGATTTAGGACATCGTCACAAAAATGTATATGTTTCAGTGCATAGCATAGGATATCTCTAAGAAGCCCCTTCATTCATGACTGCTCAAAATATGCTGTTTCCCCATCATAAAACATCTAGAAACTACACACACACACTCTCTCTCTTAGCTAAAAGGGTGTCTGGTAGTGGTACAAAATCACATCAAATCACAAATACGGTAGTGGCAATGGTGTGGCTTGTGTTCCTCCAGAGTTTGAAAGAGCTGAAAATCAGCTGGTATCTATCCGTACACACACATTCACAGACTTTGGAGTGCACCAACCCCTGCTTTAAAAGTTAGCTGTGGAAAGCAGTAGAAAATATTGATTGTTACTTATAACCCTAATAAATGAGAAGGTTTCCACACATTACACTACTTTTGAAACTTGACTGTGTTATGACCTTGCTACCCCGCTACCCCAAATAACTCAGTACATGTGACTGAGTTACTCTTAACTTATTACTTCCAAACTCTGATATTTTGGTGCCGTAGGGAAGAGCTGAGAGAAGCACCTTTTTGGACTACAACTTTCAGAATCTCCCCAGCCAGAAACTGCCTCCCCCTCACAACCTATTTTCTGCTCCAGGGGGCTAGGAAGCCCTTCAGAGTTTTGAGTGGTGCAGAGTGGTAAGAGAAAGAGAGAGAGAAAGTAAGTGTATTGTTGTAGATATGAAAAATAACCTCCTCCAAGATCCTCTGGCGGATTTCTTCTCTCTGCACAAGGACCCATTTGGGTCCTGGCTGATGTTCTAATAAGGCCAGCTGGTTGTATCTTTCCCACCCGCCTGCCCCAATAAATCCAGTGGAATGACCTTGTTTCCAATATTTGCCTCTGTTGCAGCCTTATAACATGTCTGAAGCAACATAGAGAGCTGTTGCAGCTAATGTTTCAACAGAGCAACACAGTGATCCAGTTTCCTTTCCCTCCTTCTGCTGCAGCCTGATAGGTGACACTAGAGTCACCAAAGGCACTCAACTACCATGCTTTCATGGAGATAGCTCTGGAATAGCACAGTATAGTCAAAGTTCTGTAATATCTTGTATGATTCCAAGGTGCAGCAAGTGAGTTTGGCTGTGCTACCATTTATCTGGGCAAGTGCAAAACTCAGAGAAGACCTGATAGCATCAAATAGGAACTACTAGCTTTACCAGAAAAATAGAATCTCCAGATCAGAAACCTGACTAGTCATAAATGGATTCATTTGCACTTTTTGTATTGTCAAAGAATTCAGAGGAGCGTGGATGGGATTGTTCCATTTTATTCTCCAAACAACCTTGTGAAGCATGTCATGTT